>CM043700.1:50705619-51305619 GCA_023935145.1 Bretschneidera sinensis
TCAACTTGTAGTATTTAAACCAATACCGACGGCAAGAAAATATTATAGAAACAACGAATCAAAGGCAAAGAATAAGAAGAACTAAAAACTACAAAAGTCACGATTCAAGAAAAAAAAAATTAACTTTGATAAGTGCGGTGAATGATAGAATTTGTTGCTTCAGAATATCACCTTTTTTGTCCTTTTTTCACATTTTTTTTTCTTTTACTGGGTGAGCAAAAAAAAAAAGAACAAGTTAAAAAAAAATGAACACAAACGAAACAAGATAGGATGATAACAAGAAATGAAAGATAAAAAGATAGTAAATCTGATTTTTAGAAGCTGGCTCTGATACCAAATGATACGAACCTCATCGACACACTTTGAGACCCAACAAACAATATTGGAATACTTGCCTAAGAAATCGTCTAGAAAACAGATTTTATATGACACCGCAACCCGTTGCTTATATTGAAGCAAGAACCTTGGTATAATGAAGATGCCACAATCAATTATGGAATGATTGATTGATAAGTCGAAGATGAACGCCATAAGGAAGAATCCTTGATAAGTTCATAAGTTCTCTGAAGAACCAATAGAGGAAGCAAACCTCATGTTTTTTCTGAATTCTATTCTTCCTTTTTCATTCCAGCCAAATAGCTTAGAACAACCCTCTAAGCTTAGAAAAATGAAATTACATTAATTGAAATTCAATGATACTTTAGACAACATAATAAATGCTAGACAACATAATAAAGACTATAGACAGCATAATAAATGCTAGACAACATACTAAATACTAGACAACATAATAAAGACCATAGACAACATAATAAATGCTAGACAACATAATAAATGCTGGACAATATAATAAATGTTAGACAACATAATAAATGACAAGAGACAACAAATTTCTAGGATATTTCCAAGAGAGTCCAATAGATGCTGATTCACTTCTTGGCAAATTCGTTCAACATATTGGCTTGAATATTTGAAACTTCAAAATCAGTATAATTGGCCTTTTCTAACTTAAAATGGGCTGACTGAAGCTTCTGGAAAAATGAGGCCTTATTTGTTGGGTTTGTTGGACACACTTGTTTCACCAATTAAGCAAAATTAGCCCCATCAATAGCTTGGATTAAATTTATTATGCTTTCATCTCCTATTAAGCCAAGCTTGGAATGCTCTGTTTTAGAATCAACCCAAATTTCTTGAATCAGCCTATTAAGTACTTCTTTGACTTTCTTGGATCTTGATCTAGTAATTGGCCCAACTGGAACATGCAGTGGATCCTTTAATAGTGCTTGTTGATTCTCATCAGGTGGTTGTGAAAAGAAAATAAATAAATAAAAGAAGTAGTAGGGACATGAAAAGAAGTGTTGTGTTTTCAAAAAAAAAAAAAATACAAGTTCTGAAGAATTGGGAGTAATATGAGTCTTTAAAATAAGTTAAAAGCCAAAGTGATGAAATCTGCCTAGAGTGATGGAAACGTGGTACTTGGTAATGATGATCTATTTATGACATTTTTTAATGCTTTCTAGTTTTGAGAAAATTTTGTGATATCTTTTCTCTTCTTTCTTAAGAAACCTTAACCCCTTAGCCCCATTACAACCTTTTCAAAGACCTCATAATCCTTTGATGTGGAGAGTGGGTGCACAACCAAGCCATTGGTTTAAACTGTTTGCACAAGTGTTTGAGTGATTAGTATAGCTAGCACCACATTTAAATGAGTGAAAACCATAGTGATGCATTGTGAGAAGTAAAATTTGATACTATTTGTGCATTAACTTGAGGGTGGCATATTACACTTATACTTAGCTGATTAATACACACACACACTCAAAGCATGAATGCTATATAATCTTAATAACTATGTGGCTTGTTTTTGAGATAAAGTTGTGCTCTCTCTACTTTATTATGCCATATTGTCTAAAGGATCTCTGAGATGTAACTTGGAAGGATTAGAGTCATTTAATTTGTTTTATGTCATTGTGGTGTCATTTAGTTAGTTTTTGTCATTTCCCTTAAGATTCCACTAGGTTACATACTGTTTTGTTTTGTTAAGGGACTAGCAAAAGCTAAGTTTGGGGGAATTTGATAGGAACACTTTGTGTGACATTTTTAATACCTTTCCTACCCTGTTTAGCTTTGTAATTCTCTTAACTTTGTTATTTTGAGTTTAGTTTCTATTCTTAGTGTTTAGAGAGCTTGTGAACGTGGGAATGATGAAAGAATGTGTAAAAATGAGTTTTCCTAATTACTTTAAGAAATCTAAGTGGATCAAGAAAATAGTCTTATCATTCTAAGAAACTTTCCAAATTTGAAAACTTGCCTTTTTAATATCTTTCCTTTTCTAATTATGAAAACTTTCCTTATTTATTATTTTCTGATTTCTTTGTAGAGAATTTCCGCCTTGGAATTATTTGGATGATGTGTCAAAACACAAGAGAATATTGGACTCCATTAGGGATCCCATGTGGGCCATTTGTGTAGAAGAACCCTAATGCATGCATTTGTACCTGATTGCATGTATTTGGACATGTTTAGAAGCTTGAGGAGTTTTTGGTTCAGTTTGGGAAGAGATTTTTGCGCATAGGGAAAGAAAATCAAGCCAAGAATTCGGCCACCTCAATTGTGCTTGAAATTTAAAAGCCGAAAACCCTAGTCTCTCTTCTACTTGTGCACAGCCGAAAACCCTAGTTTCTCTTCTACTTGTGCCTAGCCGAAAACCCTAGTTTTCCTTCTATAAAAGCATAGCCAAAAACTCTTTTTATGGATCTTTTCTTCTCTAACTGGCGGCTGAGCTCTCTATTCACCATTCCATCTCCAATTGTGAGCACATAAGGACATCTCCAAATTGTGTTCTCATTCATCCATCATCATAGCCGTGAGGATCATCACCATCAACATCTCAAGTTTCCTTGAGTGTGTTAAAAAAGTGTAACTGATGAGGACACGACTAAAAAATGGCATCTTCCTATTCAAGTTCCAATTGGACCAGTTACAAGGGCTCGAGCTAAAAAGCTCAAGGAAATTCTCAATGGGCTGATTCAACACATTTGCACTAAGAACCATCTTTGGGGGCCCAATGATGATGCTATACGTGATCCACAAGGATGAGTTTCCATAATTCAAGCTTTGGAATAATCCAGCAACTCAAGATGGTGAATTAAAATCCTAGTTTCTCAAAATTAGAGACTTACTCATTTTGGTTGGCTCATCAAGGAAAATGGCAGGCTGTAATTTTACTTCTTACCTTCTTTTTTTTTTAATTGTTTCCTTATTAATTTAATTGTTGAATTATAAGGCTTGCATGCCAAGTTAGGTACTTTTCTTATTTGGATTTTAGGTTACCATAATTCTATTTAGGTTTATTTCCTATTTCGTAGTTTCCTATTTCTACTAGAATTCTATTTAGGTTTATTTCCTATTTCTTAATTTTTCATTTTCTAATTGGCAATGAATTCTCATGTATTTAAATAGCCATTAGCTTTTTGGAATAAAACAATTCAGATTTGATTATTACTTTTGGAGAGAAAATTCTCTTTGGTTCTTTTAGAACTTCTGAACTTATCGGAGTTTCCGTGACGTTCATCTTCGACTTATCAATCAATCTTTCCATAATTGATTGTGGTGTCTTCATTATTCCAAGTTTCTTGCTTCAATATGAGCAACGGGTCGCGGTCTCAGTCTTCATTAGACCAAGGTTCTTGCTTCAATATAAGCAATGGGTTGTGGTCTCACATAAATCTGCTTCTAAACGATCTTGGAAGTCTTCTTGATCCATAAATTTCATAGTTCTTGGCGTGGATTATATCAGTTGGTATCAGAGCCTTCTAGTTGCAGGTTTGCTTATCATTTGTTTTGGTTCATAAAAAAAAAAACGTGAAAAAAAACGAAATTAAAAAAAAAGAAGAACGAATTTCCAGTTTAGAAAAAAAAAACGTGAAAAAACGGTGTGTGATATTTAGATTCAATCCTTTCAATTCTTGTTTCAATTTCTCATCTTTGTGAGTTATTGGTGAATTGTTACTGGAAACTTTGATACTTGTTTGGTTAGTTTGATAAGAACCTATAGAGGATTATTACGATTGGAAAAAGGCAAGAGTGGTGAGCATATAAGAGGGCAAAAGCCAATCTGATTTTTGTGTAAAAACACGAGTGAAATTGAGTGACTCATTCTTTGAGCAAAACATGTAAGGGAGTGTGTCAAGTCATTTTGTCCCTTTTTTTTTTTCTCAAACTTTGTTTTTGCAGCAAACATACCAGACAACAAGAAAATAAATAATTCCGGAGATACATCGGGAGAGGGTGATCCGAAGTTGCTCATGGAGGCTTTAATGGGTGAGATGAGGAGAGTATTGAGAACGGAGATAGAATAAGTTCATGAGCAGATAGATCGGGTAAAGAATGCACATGTTGGGCATTAACAAAACACTCCTAATGTGCATAGGAGGGAGAGAGTTTAACCTAGGGGAGAGAGAGTTGAAGATGAAGAGTATTAGGGGAATGGATTTGATGAAAAAGATGATCGAGAATCAGTTGTTAGCCATAGGAGATTTGGTGGTTGGGGTAGAGAAGCTAGGAATCGGGAAGATAATAACTTGGGCAGTATTAAGAAGAAGATTCTATCGTTTCAAGGCAAAAACGATCCTGAAGCTTACCTTGAGTGAGAGAAGAAGATATAATTAGTATTTGATTTTCATAATTATTCCGAGCTGAAAAAGGTTAAACTTGCTGTCATTGAATTTTTGGACTATGCGATTGTTTGGTGGGATCAGCTAGTGTTAAACAAGAGGAGAAATATAGAGCATCCAATAGAGACTTGGGAGGAGATGAAAACCATGATGAGGAAACGGTTTGTTCCAAGCCATTACTACCGTGAGTTGTACCAAAAATTACAAAGTCTTGCACAAGGTAGTCGGAGTGTGGAGGATTATTATAAATAGATGGAAGTAGCTATGATCCGAGCAAATGTAGAGGAGGACCGAGAGGCTACTATGGCTAGGTTCTTGGCTGGTTTGAACCTGAAAATTGCTAATTCGGTGGAGTTGCATCATTATGTGGAGTTGGAAGATATGGTGCACATGGCTGTTAAAATTGAGAACCAACTCAAGAGGAGAGGCAACAATACACGGTAAAACCCTAACTCGGGTTCATCTTGGAGGCCAAATTTTGTGAAGCAAGCCACAGCTAAGCCCAAAACCGAGCAAAAGCAACAAAGTACCAACCATGGAAATCAAGGTAAAACTGACTCTTCCACCACTAGAAAATTGTGATATTAAGTGTTTTAAATGCCAAGGAAGGGGTCACATAGCAAGCTAATGTCTGAACAAAAGAGTTATGGTATTGCGAGATAATGGTGAAATTGAAACCGAGGGCGAAGAAGATACCGAATCTATGCCACCGTTAGAGGATGCAAGTGATAAGGAATACACTGCCCAAGGAGAATTGTTGGTTGCAAGGAGAGCTCTAAGTGTGCAAATCAAAGAAGATGATGAAGTGCAGGGAGAAAACATCTTTCATACTAGATGCCACGTGCAAAACAAGGTATGTAGTGTGATTATTGATGGAGGTAGTTGTACTAACGTTCCTAGCACTACAATGGTTAAGAAATTAGGGCTGCCAACAATTAAACATCATCGGCCTTACAAGTTGCAATGGCTCAATGATAGTGGTGAAGTGAAGGTGAACATATAGGTGTTAGTTTCCTTCTGTATTGGAAAATATGAAGATGAAGTTTTGTGTGATGTAGTTCCGATGCAAGCTAGACACTTGTTACTAGGCCAGCCATGGCAATTCAATCGGCGTGTTAAGCATGATGGCTTCACCAACAAATATTCGTTTGTAAGAAATCAAAGAACAATCACTCTAGTTCCTTTGACACCAAAGCAGGTTTATGAAGATCAAATGAGGTTACAAAAAGAAAATGAGCAAAAGAAAGAGAGTGAGAAAAAGAGAACGAATGAAAATCAGAAATAGAAAATGAAATAGGTAGGAAAAATTGCGAGAGAAAATAAGAGAGTTGATTCAGCCATTGAAAGAAAAACAAATTTCTATGCAAGAACATGTGAAATAAAAAGAGCGATGGTTTTAAATCAGCCAATGATTGTACTTTTGTACAAAGAGGCGTTAAATACTAACCAATTTGACTCATCTTTGCCTAGTTCTATTGTTTTTCTTTTACAGGAGTTTGATGGTATCTTTCCCGAGGAGAGTCCATATGGCTTACCTCCTATTCGAGGAATTGAACATCAAATTGATTTCGTGTCTAGTGCTACAATTCCAAACCGACCAGCTTATTGAAGCAATCCCGAGGAGACAAAGGAGCTACAAAGGCAGGTTAGTGAATTGATGGAAACGGGGTACGTAAGAGAAAGCATGAGCCCGTGCGCTGTCCCTGTGATTTTGGTTCCTAAAAAGGATGGGACGTGGAGAATGTGCGTTGATTACCAAGCAGTCAACAATATCACGGTAAAGTATCGACATCTTATTCCTCGCTTAGATGATATGCTAGATGAACTGCATGGTGCTTGTGTATTTTCTAAAATTGATTTAAAAGGTGGATATCATCAAATAAGAATGAAAGAGGGTGATGAATGGAAAACTACTTTTAAAATGAAATATGGTTTATATGAGTGGTTAGTTATGCCATTTGGACTAACAAATGCACCAAGTACCTTAATGAGATTAATGAACTATGTTTTGCGAGCTTTTATAGGCAGATTCATTGTTGTTTATTTTGATGATATTCTCATTTATAGCATAAACTTAGATGATCATGTTGTGCATTTAAAATCAGTTTTGGTTATGCTTAGAAAAGAGAAGTTGTTTGCTAACTTAAAGAAGTGCACTTTTTGCACCGAAAAGCTTGTGTTTCTTGGTTTTGTTGTGAGTACACAAGGAATACGGGTTGATGAAGAGAAGATCCGTGCGATTAAAGAATGGCCAAGTCCAACGAGTGTAGGTCAAGTTCGTAGTTTTCATGGACTTGCTAGTTTTTACAAGAGGTTCGTGAAAGACTTTAGCAGTTTTGCCGCAACACTTACCGAAGTCATCAAGAAGAATGTTGGATTCACATGGGGAGATGAGCAAGAAAAGGCGTTCCAATTGATCAAAGGTCGCTGCAGTTGATTTTTCAACCCGGATATTGGGTTTGGTTACACACGAGGAAAGAAAGATTTTTAGCACAAAGGCGTTCAAAGTTACTTCCTAAAAGAGATGGGCCTTTTTCTGTCCTTGAGCGCATCAATGACATTGCATACAAATTGGATTTGCCAAGTGAGTACAATGTTAGTGCCACTTTCAATGTTTCTGATTTAAGACCTTTTGATGTAGGTGATGGTTTGAGGACAAATCCTTTTGAAGAGGAGGGGAATGATGAGGACATGGCTAACAAATGGCATCTTCTTATTCAAATTCAAATCGGACCAGTTACAAGGGCTCGAGCTAAAAGGCTCAAGGAAACTCTCAATGGGCTGATTCAACACATTTGGGCTAAGAACCATCTTTGGGGGCCCAAGGATGATCCTATACATGATCCACAAGGATGAGTTTCCATAATTCAAGCTTTGAAATAATCTAGAAACTCAAGATAGTGAATTAAAATCCTAGTTTCCCAAAATTGGAGACTTACTCGTTCTGGTTGGCTCATCAAGGAAAATGGCAGTCTGCAATTTTACTTCTTACCTTTTTTTTTAATTGTTTCCTTATTAATTTAATTACTAAATTATAAGGCTTGCATGCCAAGTTAGGTACTTTCCTTATTTGGATTTTAGTTTACCAGAATTCTATTTAGGTTTATTTCCTATTTTGTAGTTTTCCTTTTTCTAATTGGTTACAAATTCTCATGTATTTAAATAGCCATTGGCTTTTTGGAATAAAACAATTCAGATTTTATTCATACTTTTGGAGAGAAAATTCTCTATGGTTCTTTTAGAACTTATCGGAGTTTCCGTGGCGTTCATCTTCGACTTATCAATCAATACTTCCATAATTGATTGTGGCGTATTCATTATACTAAGGTTCTTGCTTCAATATAAGCAACAGGTCGCGGTCTCACATAAATCTGCTTCTAAACTATCTTGGAAGTCTTCTTGATCCATCAACTTCTTAGTTCTTGGCGTGGATCATATCAGTAACCCTTATGGCTATTCTTTTTAATTGTTTCAAACCTGGTTGTTATTGGATTAAAGAATACTGAGTTGGATTCTTATGTTGGAGATTATTGTTAATTCAATGAGTTAGTTAATTTTCAGATTTTTTTTTTTTTTTTTTTTTATGTTTTCGAATTGTTCATGATATGTAGATATATGAATTTATGATCTTTATTACATATGTTGAATTTTCGGTTCTGTTATATTGTAAACTTTGATATTGCAATTCATTGAAGCCATAAGCACTTCCTTTCACCTAGTTGATCTGGAGTACGATTATAAGTAGTAAAAGCTATAACTTTGATATTGCAAATCATTGAAACCATAATCGCACTTCCTTTCACCTAATTGATCTGGAGTACGATTTAAAGTGGTAAAAGCTATGAACAATAGCCAATGTTCTAGAAATTGCATGTTCTTTATCCATGAAATTTTGTTCATAGGAATAAGGAACAGGTTATTAAATCATAATTCCTTTTGATCTTAATGATTTGTTTAACTAATTGTAAGGATGTGCTGAGTATTAACTTGATTGCTTAAACAAAATAACTAGCTGATGGACTTTTCCTAAGCTTAGGGATTATCTAAGAAGGAATTTATAAAATGCGTTATCTCTTTAGGCTTGCACTTTGATTCAATTCTAATATGTGATTGAGGCATGAATTCGTTGTCTACATTGAACCAATTTGATTAGTCATTTAATAAATTTGATTTTCTGAATTATGAGAGAAAATGATCATAAATAATTATTCTTTAATTTCCTTAGTGAAATTCATAAAAAAAAAGATATAAAAACCCCCTAATTTTGTGTAATATGTTAATAGATGTAGATTTATATTTGTTTATAAACTGCTAATTAAACCAACCAAATAATTTTTTTATGACTCTTTAGTATAAGAGTACCCGCAATCCCCGGCTAATAACGATACACTACTAATCACTTTACTACAATCTTCTGCAGGGTTTGTTGATGACTAAATTAATTGTCTATCACCTGTTACCTGAAATCATTGTACAATGAGGAGTGAGCTTCACAAGCTCAATGAATTAAACTTACTAGAAGTATTCAATTGGTGTAAGTAGTCTTTCAATATTCATTCATCTATATCTTATATATTTTGATAATAACATTCTATTATCATTACTCATATCAATTCCCCATCCTTTGTAAATCTATTCTTTTCATATAATTAATCATCATTTTGAGACTATCAATTCTATCTTATAATTACCTCATTATGAGGTCCACAACATATAATCAGTCACCTAGATAATTCTAATCATTTTTAATTTTCATATTTCTTCTCAGCATAATTGTCTCTCTGTGTGACTCATTCATCTATCAATAAATTTACAGTAATGAATAACACTTTAGCATCTCAAGTAATAATAATCAATATTTAAGAAAATGCAATGCATGAATTTAAATGTTATTATTATGGGGAATGTCTTCCTACATGTCGACATGTTTTTTATCTTAGACCGGCCGTCTTCTCTGTTCTTTTATTCTCATTTAGATCGGATGCCCTCCCAGTTCTTTTATTTCCAGCATATACCGACTGTCACGGTTTTCATTTAGACCGGTTACCCTCCCGGTTCTTTCATTTTCATTTAGACTGGCTGCCTTCCCAGTTATTTTATTTCATGCATATGCATATGAATAATGATATGAATATGTATATGAACGATAATATAGAAACAAACATGTCTTCAAACATTCAAATTAGCTATCCTGATTATTCTCAAATTATTATTTGAAAATTTTCACTAAATTCCTCTCCTCATAAATTATATCAAATCATCAACTATAGCTCGTCAAGATCCACTAAATTCCTCTCTGATATGATCCATGCCTAGAACTAAGAAATTGATGGATCAAGAAGACTTCCAAGATCGTCTAGAAGCAGATTTATGCGAGACCGCGACCCGTTTCTTATATTGAAGCAAGAACCTTGGTATAATGAAGACGCCACAATCAATTATGGAAGGATCGATTGATAAGTTGAAGATGAATGCATTGGAAACTTCGATAAGTTCAGAAGTTCTAAAAGAACCAAAGAGAAATTTCTCTCCAAAAGTATGAATCAAATCTGAATTGTGTTATTCCAAAAGCCAATGGCTATTTAAATACATGAGAATTCATAACCAATTAGAAAAGAAAAACAAAGAAATAAGAAATAAACTTAAATAGAATTCTGGTAGGAATAGGAAACTACGAAATAGGAAATAAACCTAAATAGAATTCTGATAACCTAAAATCCAAATAAAGAAATTACCTAACTTGGCATGCAAGCCTTATAATGCAACAATTAAATTCAGAAGGAAACCATTAAGAAAAAGTGCAAGGTGCAAGCCCAAAGTGGAAGAATATTCGGATGCAACAGCCTGCTGGATTTAGGCCCATCATAATAGGCCCAAACTATATCCTTTTTGGAACTTTCTTAGGTCAAATTGAAGTTCAAGACATCATCTTTCCATCCCAACAAG
Source organism: Bretschneidera sinensis (assembly GCA_023935145.1). Taxonomy (NCBI): domain Eukaryota; kingdom Viridiplantae; phylum Streptophyta; class Magnoliopsida; order Brassicales; family Akaniaceae; genus Bretschneidera; species Bretschneidera sinensis. Next base: position 50,716,242 of record CM043700.1, read on the forward strand.
TTTCAGCCTATTTGGAGTTGCGGGTAAGAAGATATGACCATTTTAATTCTAGTTGTTGGGTCATCCCAAAATTCCAAAATGGAAGTTCCCTTGGATCATGGAAACCCATCCTTGTGGATCATGTATAGCATCATCCTTGGGCCCCCAAAGATGATTCTTAGCCCAAATATGTTGAATAAGCCAATTGAGATTTTTCTTGAACCGTTTAGCTCGGGCCCTTATAAATGGACCAATTGGAACTTGAATAAACCGTTTAGCTCGGACCCTTGTAACTTGACCAATTGAAACTTGAATAGGATCCGCCTCCCATTTGTTAGCTGTGTCCTCATCATTCCCCTCTTCTTGAAAAAGATTTGTCCTCAAATCATCACCTACATCAAAAGGGCGTAAATCAGAAAAATTGAAAGTGGTATTAACATTGTACTCACTTGGTAAATCCAACTTGTATACATTGTTATTGAAGCGCTCAAGGACTTGAAAATGAGCATTAGTTAATTTTTCTTTGATCAATTGAAACCCCTTCTCTTGCTCATCTCCCCATTTGAATCCAATGTTCTTCTTGATGACTTCGATAAGCAGTGCGGCAATACTGCTAAAGTCTTTCATAAACCTCTTGTAAAAACTAGCAAGCCCATGAAAACTATGAACTTGACCTACACTCGTGGGACTTGGCCATTCTTTGAATGCATGGATCTTCTCATCAACAACCTGTAGTCCTTGTGCACTCAAAACAAAACCAAGAAACACAAGCTTATTGGTGCAAAAAGTGCACTTCTTCAAGTTAGCAAACAACTTTTCTTTTCTATGCACATCCAAAACTGATTTTAAATGCACAATATGATCATCTAAGTTTGTGCTATAAATGAGAATATCATCAAAGTAAACAACAATGAATCTGCCTATAAAAGCCCGCAAAACATGGTTCATTAATCTCATGAAGGTACTTGGTGCATTTGTTAGTCCAAATGGCATAACTAACCACTCATATAAACCATATGTCGTTTTAAAAGCAGTTTTCCATTCATCACCCTCTTTCATTCTTATTTGATGATATCCACTTTTTAAATCAATTTTAGAGAATACACAGGCACCATGCAGTTCATCTAGCATATCATCTAAACGAGGAATAAGATGTCGATACTTTACCATTATATTATTGATTGCTCGACTATCAATGCACATTCTCCATGTCCCATCCTTTTTAGGAACCAAAATCACCGGAACAGCGGACGGGCTCATGCTTTCTCTTATGTACCCCGTTTCCATTAATTCACTAACCTGCCTTTGTAGCTCCTTTGTCTCTTCGAGATTGCTCCGATAGGCTTGTCGGTTTGGAATTGTAGCACCGGGCAGGAAATCAATTCGATGTTCAATTTCTCGAATAGGAGGTAAGCTATGTGGAATCTCCTCGGGAAATATATCATCAAACTCCTATAAAAGAGAAACAATAGAACTAGGCAAAGATGAGTCAAATTGGTTAGTGTATAACGCCTCTTTGTACAAAAGTACAATCATTGGCTGATTTAAAATCATTGCTCTTTTTGTTTCACTCGTTCTTGCATAGAAATTTATTTTTCTCTCAATAGCCGAATCAAGTCTCCTATTTCTTATCTCAATTTTTTTGGCCTCTCTCATTTTCTCTTTCTGGTTTTCATTTGTTCTCTTTTTCTCACTCTCTTTTTGTAACCTCACTTGATCTTCATAAACCTGCTTTGGTGTCAAAGGAACTAGAGTGATTGTTCTTTGATTTCTTACAAACAAATATTTGTTGGTGAAGCCATCATGATTAACATACCGATCGAATCGCCATGCCGGCCTAGTAACAAGTGTCCAGCTTGCATCAGAACTACATCACACAAAACTTCATCTTCATATTTTCCAATGCGAAAAGAAACTAACACCTGTTTGTTCACCCTCAGTTCACCACTATTATTGAGCTATTGTAACTTGTAAGGCCGAGGATGTTTAATCGTTGGCGGGCCTAATTTCTCAACCATTGTAGTGCTAGCAACGTTAGTATAACTACCTCCATCAATAATAATACTACATGCCTTGTTTTGCACATGGTATCTAGTATGGAAGATGTTTTCTTGCTGCACTTCATTATCTTCTTTGATTTGCACACTTAAAGCTCTCCTTACAACCAACAATTCTCCTTGCGCAGCGTATTCCTAATCACTCGCATCCTTCAATGGAGGCATAGATTCAGTATCTTCTTCGTCCTCGGTTTCAATTTCATCATTATCTCGCAATACCATAACTCTTTTGTTCGGACATTGGCTTGCTATGTGACCCCTACCTTGGCATTTAAAACACTTAATATCACGATTTCTAGTGGTGGAAGAATCAGTTTTACCTTGATTTCCATTGGTGGTACTTTCTTGCTTTTACTCGGTTTTAGGCTTGGCCGTGGCTTGCTTCACAAAATTTAGCCTCCAAGATGAACCCGAGTTAGGGTTTTGTCGTGTATTGTTGCCCCTCCTCTTGAGTTGGTTCTCAATTTTGACAGCCATATGCACCATATCTTCCAACTCCATATAATGATGCAACTCCACTGAATTAGCAATTTCCAAGTTCAAACCAGCCAAGAACCTAGCCATAGTAGCCTCTCGATCCTCCTCTACATTTGCTCGGATCATAGCTACTTCAATCTCTTTATAATAATCCTCCACACTCCGACTACCTTGTGTAAGACTTTGCAATTTTTGGTACAACTCACGGTAGTAATGGCTTGGAACAAACCATTTCTTCATCACGGTTTTCATCTCCTCCCAAGTCTCTATTGGACGCTCTCTATTTCTCTTCCTGTTCAACACTAGTTGATCCCACCAAACAATCGCATAGTCAAAAAATTCAATGGCCCCAAGTTTAACCTTTTTAAGCTCGGAACAATTATGACAATCAAACACTAATTCTATCTTCTTTTTCCACTCAAGGTAAGCTTCAAGATCGTTTTTGCCTTGAAACGATGGAATCTTCATCTTAATACTACCCAAGTTATTGTCTTCTCGATTCCTAGCTTCTCTACCTCAACCACCAAATCTTCTATGGCTAATAACTGATTCCCGATCATCTTCTTCATCAAATCCATTCCCATAATACTCTTCATCTTCAACTCTCTCTCCCCTAGGTTGAACTCTCTCTCTCCTACGCACATTATGAGCATTTTGTTGCTGCCCCACACGTGCATTCTCTACCCAATCTATCCGCTCATGAACCTATTCCATCTCACCCATTAAAGAGTCCATGAGCAACTTCGGATCACCCTCTCCCGATGTATCTTTGGAATTATTTTTGTTCTTGTAGTTTGACATGTTTGCTGCAAAAAGAACGTTAGAAAAACAAAAGAACCTCACACACTCCCTCACGTGTTTCACTCGAAGAATGAGTCACTCAATTTCACTCGTGTTTTCACACAAAAATCATATTGGCTTTTCCCCTTTTATGTGCTCGCCACTCTTGCCTTTTTCCACTCGTAATAATCCTCTATAGGTTCTTATCAAACTAACCGAATAAGTATCAAAGTTTCCAGCATAAATTCACCAATAACTCACAAAGAAATTCGGATTTAAAGGCTAGAATACAAGGAAACAAAGATGAGAAATTGAAAGAAGAATTGAAAGTATTGAATCTAAATATTACACACTTTCTTTTTTTCACTTTTTTTTATGAAACAAAACAAAAGATAAGCAAACCTGTAACTAGAAGGCTCTGATACCAACTGATATGATCCACGCCAAGAACTAAGAAATTGATGGATCAAGAAGACTTCCAAGTTCATCTAGAAGCAGATTTATGTGCGATCGCGACCCGTTGTTTATATTGAAGCAAGAACCTTGGTATAATGAAGACTAAGACCGCGACCCGTTGCTTATATTGAAGCAAGAACCTTGGTATAATGAAGACGCCACAATCAATTATGGAAGGATTGATTGATAAGTCGAAGATGAACGCCACAGAAACTCCGATAAGTTCAGAAGTTCTAAAAGAACCAAAGAGAAATTTTGATACCGGATTTAAATAGAATTGAAGGAAACTAAACAAACAAACAACAAAATGAAAGATAGGAGTTCACCACCCAAGAGATAACACCAAAGGGATATAGAATATCACCACCCAAAAGATTAACACAAGGGATACAGAACTATAGGAATTCACCACTCTAAGGATTATACCAAAGAGATATAGAATTACAAGAAGGAGAAAACTCTCTTCTAAAAGCCAAAGGCTGATTTCAATTTATAAACTCAAGTCTGATTTTCAACTTACAAACACAAGTATTTATAGAGCTTAGAACAACCCTCTAAGCTTAGGACAAGCAAGAAAACAAGGCATAAAACATGCAAGCAAACAATCCCTAAAACAAGGAAGGAGACAATCCCTAAAACATGCAAGGAATCAAGGAAAAGGCCAAAAGAGGAATACAATCCCGGAATTTCAGGAGGACCCAACTGGCAGAATTCAAACGGTCATATCTTCTTCCACACATCTCCAAATGGGCTGAAACTTATTGGGTTGGAAAGATGACGTCTTGAACTTCAATTTGGACTTAAGAATGGCTCGAAAAGGAGATCGTTTGGGCCTATTATGATGGGCCTAAATCCAATAGGCTGTTCCATCCGAATCTTTTTCCACTTTGGGCTTGGACCTTTCACGTTGCTTAGTTGATAAGAGATTTTGTTACTTTTTGTTGGCCAGGCCCATGTTAGGTTGGACACACCCATTTTATGAGGCTTTATTTGTTAGGTTAAAGGTTTATTGGATACATCTGTGTCAGACTCCCCCGGTTGATGAAGACTTGCCCCCAAGTCCAATTGGTCTTTTTGATCCTCAAAGTAAGGAGAAAGATCTGAAACATTAAAGGTTGCAGAAACTCTATAAGCACCAGGTAGCTCAATCTTATAAGCATTCTTCCCAATGTGTTGAACTTGAAAAGAAAACCTTCTTGCACCAAGAAAGGATTGAATGAACCCTTAGAACTATTTTCCCACGCATTTCTAAAGTCAGGATCATTCTTGTACAATTCCTTTAGCACTTCAGAACCCAATACTTACACCTCCATAGTTCTGAGCAAAGAATGCCTTCTACTTAATGCGTCAGCCACTTGAATTAACTTTCCATATTTATGCTTGATAGAAAAAGAATAGGGTTGAAGGAATTCAACCCAACTCGCATGTTGGCTGTTAAGTTTCTATTGGCTATTCAAATACTTCAAAGCTTCATGATCGAAATGCAATAAAAACTCATTTGGGAGAAGATAGTGACTCCAATGATCCAAAGCACGAATAATAGCATAAAATTCCTTATCATAGATAGAATACTTCCTATGACTCTCATTCAACTTCTCACTAAAAAGTGCAATAGGCTTACCTTCTTGGCTGAGCACAGCACCAATTCCCACTCCAGACGCATCACAATCAACTTCAAAAAGCTTGCTAAAATCTAGAAGTATCAGCACTTTCTCTTTTTAAAGAGTTTGAAACACTTGATAAAGGTGCTCCATATGATCTCGTTGAGTTTTGCTATAAATTAGAATGTCATCGAAATACACAACAATAAAAAGCCCAAGGAAAGGCTTAAAACATGATTCATTAGTCGTATAAAAGTGCTAGGAGCATTAGAGAGCCCAAAAGGCATCACCATCCATTCATACAGCCCCTTTCTAGTCTTGAATGCTGTTTTTCAATCGTCTCTCGACCTCATTCTGATTTGGTGATAACCGCTGCGAAGATCAATTTTTGAGAAAATAACAGCTCCATAAATCTGGTCAAGAAGATCACCTAATCGCAGAATAGGAAAGCGATATCTGACGGTGATCTTATTCACTGCTCTACTATCAATGCACATACGCCAAGAGCCATCTTTTTTGGGAACAAGGAGTGCCGGAACAGCACAAGGACTCATGCCCTCTCTAACAAGCCCCTTTTCGATCAACTCTTCAGTTTGTCTCTGTAATACTTTATGCTCCTTAAGGTTCAATTGATAGGCTGGTTTGTTAGGCAACACAGATCCTGGTACAAGATCAATGCAATGTTGCATATCTCTCATAGGCGGAAGGCCATGGGGAATTTCCTCTGGAACAACATCACTAAATTCCATGAGGAATGGAATCAAAGAAGGGGGAATTTCTATTGGTTCTTTCTCTTCCTTTACCACAATTGCAAAGCCTTCACCATTCTCCATCAATGCTTTCTCAACCCTAGATCTGGTCGACAAATTAGTTCCCTCCCCAAAAGAAGGTTTAGGAACATGAACCATTTTCAATGGAACCAAAAGGAACTTAACTCCATCCTTTTTAAAAGAATAAGTATTTTTGAAACCTTCATGCTTAATCTTTCTATCATACTGCCAAGGTCTACCAAGCAACAAATGATATGCATCCATAGGCACTATGTCACAAACTACAACATCTTTATAATTCTTGCCAACGGAAAATTCAACCAAGCATCTTTTATTTACCTTCACTTCATTGCCTTTGCGAAGCCACTGGAATTTGTAAGGTTCCGGATGATCTTCAGTTTTTAACTTCGGTTTCTCCACCAGTGTTGATGCCACAACATTTTCACAACCTCCTCCATCAATGATGATGTTACAGACCTTTCCATGAGAAGTGTATCTAGTATGAAAAATATTGTTCTGCAACCATTCATCTTCCACATAGGTTACGTTGAGGCTTATTTGAACCACAAGATCCTCCCTTCGATCAGCATAAGTAATTTCTTCTTCCACAGCAACATGTTCATTAGTTTCTAGTGAAAAATCATACTCACCTTCTGTTTCCATGTCTTCTTCCACAAGAGACACCATTTTGCGATTTGGACAATCAGGAGCAATATGTCCAAAATCTTGACATTTGAAACACCTTCGAGTTGTATTGGAAATGACTGGACGATTTGAACCTGTTGTAGTTTTATTCCTTTGCTTGGCCGCAGCTGTCTTGGGTATGGTCATGGTTTTAGAAGTGGAACCACTCCCACGGTTAGAAACTCCATCTTGGATAAAGGATCGAAAACAATTGCCACATTTTTCTTTCAGTTTCTTCTCCATGTTCATTGCTAGTTTGCAAACATCATTGTAAGTCCAATATGGTTGCAGCTGCACCACATCACTAATTTCAACACGTAACCCACCAAGATAGCGGGCTATCATCTGCTCCTCTTGCTTAACAACATCACAACAAATCATTAGATGATCAAACTCCGCTGTATACTCCTTCACGGACAACTCTCTTTGCTTGAAATTATGAAATTTCATAAAAGCATCTTGTTTGTAGTGGTCAGGTAAATAATTTCTTTTTAGCTCTCTCCTCATCTTTGCCCATGTTGTAATATGTACTCTTCCTTCACGTTCTCGCTGCCTCTTCAAATGCTCCCACCAGATTGAAGCATGTTTCCTTAGCTTGATGGCAACAACTTTCATTTTACAATTTTCTGGAACATCTTTGAAATCAAAGATTTGCTCAATGGTAGTAAGCCAATCAATGAAATCATCTGGTTGCGTCATTCCTTCAAATTCTGGAATGTCCACCTTGACATCATAATCACGTCAGAAAACATGATTTCTAGCTCACGGGGGTGAGGTGGTGTGCTGTCACTTGAGGCGTGACTACGAGCTTGGTGAAAAGGATTAACTTCGTCTCCATCATTGCTGGAAACTTCAACGTCTGAGCCATGATGAAGGGCACCATGTTCAGAAGTTCCATAACACTCTAGGCGCTGTTCGAGTTGCTGCACTTGTCTCCTCAAGGCTTCTATCTCAATATCTCGCAAATCTCCTTGCAGTGGTGCTTCTGGAGCTGCTACTGGAATAACTTGACCACGACGACCACGACAAGCCATAATAACAAGAACTATGGAAATCAAGGTGTTAGATATCACACTTGAGAAACCAAAGCTCTGATACCAATTTGATACCGGATTTAAATAGAATTGAAGGAAACTAAACAAACAAACAACAAAATGAAAGATAGGAGTTCATCACCCAAGAGATAACACCAAAGGGATAGCTAACAAATGGGATGCGGATCCTCTTCAAGTTCCAATTGGTCCAGTTACAAGGGCTCGAGCTAAAAGGTTCAAGGAAACTCTCAATGGGCTGATTGAACACATTTGGGCTAAGAATCATCTTTGGGGGCCCAAGGATGATGCTACACGTGATTCCCACTGATGAATTTCCATAATTCAAGCTTTGGAATAATCCAACAACTCAAGATGGTGAATTAAAATCTTAATTTTCCAAAAGTGGAGACTTACTTGTTTTGGTTGGCTCATCAATAAAAATGGCAGGCTGCACTTTTACTTATTACTTTTTTTCAATTGTTTCCTTATTAATTTAATTGCGGAATTTTAAGGCTTATATGCTAACTTAGGTACTTTCCTTATTTGGATTTTAGGTTACCAGAATTCTATTTAGGTTTATTTCCTATTTCGTAGTTTTCCTTTTTCTACCAGAATTCTGTTTAGGTTTATTTCCTATTTCTTAGTTTTCTTTTTTCTAATTGGTTACGAATTCTCATGTATTTAAATAGCCATTGGCTTTTGGAATAAGACAATTCAGATTTAATTCATACTTTTGGAGAGAAAATTCTCTTTGGTTCTTTTAGAACTTCTGAACTTATCAGAGTTTCCGTGACGTTCATCTTCGACTTATCAATCAATCCATCCATAATTGATTGTGACTTCTTCATTATACCAAGGTTCTTGCTTCAATATAAGCAACAAGTCACGGTCTTAGTCTTCATTATACCAAGGTTCTTGCTTCAATATAAGCAACGGGTTGGGGACTCACATAAATCTGCCTCTAGACGATCTTAGAAGTCTTATTGATTCATCAATTTCTTAGTTCTTGGCGTGGATCATATCAGTTGGTATCAGAGCCTTCTAGTTGCAGGTTTCCTTCTCTTTTGTTTTGATTCATAAAAAAAAGGGTGAAAAAAAAGAAATTGAAAAAAAAAGAACCAATTTCCAGTTTAGGAAAAAAAAAACGTGAAAAAAAGGAAGTGCATAATATTTAGATTCAATCCTTTCAATTCTTGTTTCAATTTCTCATCTTTGTTTCCTTGTATTCTAGCCTTTAAATCTGAATTTCTTTGTGAGTTATTGGTGAATTATTGCTGGAAACTTTGATACTTGTTCGGTTAGTTTGATACGAACCTATAGAAGATTATTACGAGTGAAAAAAGGCAAGAGTGGTGAGCACATAAGAGGGGAAAAGCCAATCTGATTTTTGTGTGAAAACCGAGTGAAATTGAGTGACTCATTCTTTGAGTAAAACACGTGAGGGAGTGTGTGAGGTCATTTTGTTCTTTTTTTTTTCTAATGTTGTTTTTGCAGCAAACATGTCAGACAACAAAAACAAAAATAATTCCGGAGATATGTCAGGAGAGGGTGATCCGAAGTTGATCATGGAGGCTTTAATGGGTGAGATGAGAAGAGTATTGAGAATGAAGATTGAACAGGTTCATGAGTGGATAGATCAGGTAGAGAATGCACGTGTGGGGCAGTAAGAAAATGCTCCTAATGTGCATAGGAGGGAGAGAGTTCAACCTAGGGGAGAGAGAGTTGAAGATGAAGAGTATTATGGGAATTGATTTGATGAAGAAGATGATCGGGAATCAGTTGTTATCCACAGGAGATTTCGTGGTCGAGGTAGAGAAGCTAGGAATCGGGAAGATAATAACTTGGGTAGTATTAAGATGAAGATTCCATCGTTTCAAGGCAAAAACGATCCTGAATGATATGATCCACGCCAAGAACTAAGAAATTGATGGATCAAAAAGACTTTCAAGATCGTCTAGAAGCAAATTTATGTGAGACCGCAACCTGTTGCTTATATTGAAGCAAGAACCTTGGGATATTGAAGACGTCACAATCAATTATGGAAAGATTTATTGATAAATCGAAGATGAACGCCACGAAAACTCCGATAAGTTCAGAAGTTCTAAAAGAACCAAAGAGAAATTTCTCTCCAAAAGTATGAATCAAATCTGAATTATCTTATTCCAAAAGCCAATGGTTATTTAAATACATGAGAATTCGTAATCAATTAGAAAAAGGAAAAGTAAGTAATAGGAAATAAACCTAAACAGAATTCTGGTAGGAATAGGAAACTACGAAACAGGAAATAAACCTAAATAGAATTCTGGTAACCTAAAATCCAAATAAAGAAAGTACCTAACTTGGCATGCAAGCCTTATAATGCAACAATTAAATTCAGAAGGAAACAATTAAGAAAATTTGCAAGGTGCAAGCCCAAAGTGGAAGAAGATTCGGATGCAATAGCCTACTGGATTTAGGCTCATCATAGCAGGCCCAAACGATATCCTTTTTGGAACCTTCTTAGGTCTAAATTGAGTTCAAGACGTCATCTTTCCACCCCCAACAAGTTTCAGCCCATTTGGAGTTGCGACTAAGAAGATATGACCATTTTAATTCTGGTCATTAGGTCCTCCCGAAATTCCAAAGTGGAAGTTCCCTTGGATCATGGAAACCCATCCTTGTGGATCATGTATAGCATTATCCTTGGGCCCCCAAAGATGGTTATTAGCCCAAATGTGTTGAATAAGCCCATTGAGAGTTTTCTTGAATCGTTTAGCTCGGGCCCTTGTAACTGGACCAATTGGAACTTGAATAAACCGTTTAGCTCGGGACCTTGTATCTTGACCAATTGGAACTTGAATAGGATCCGCCTCCCTTTTGTTAGCCGTGTCCTCATCATTCCCCTCCTCTTGAAAATAGTTTGTCCTCAAATCATCACCTACATTAAAAGGGCGTAAATCAGAAACATTGAAAGTGGTATTAACATTGTACTCACTTGGTAAATCCAATTTGTATGCATTGTTATTGATGCGCTCAAGGACTTGAAAATGAGCATTAGTTAATTTTTCTTTGATCAATTGGGACCCCTTCTCTTGCTCGTCTCCCCATCTGAATCCAACGTTCTTCTTGATGACTTCGATAAGCGGTGCGGCAATACTGCTAAAGTCTTTCATGAACCTCTTGTAAAAACTAGCAAGTCCATGAAAACTATGAACTTGACCTACACTCATGGGACTTGGCCATTCTTTAATTGCCAAGATCTTCTCTTCATCAACCTGCATTTCTTGTGCACCCACAAGAAAAACCAAGAAACACAAGTTTATCGGTGCAAAAAGTGCACTTCTTCAAGTTAGCAAACAACTTTTCTTTTCTAAGCACATCCAAAACTGATTTGAAATGAACAAAATGATCTTCTAAGTTTGTGCTATAAATGAGAATATCATCAAAGTAAACAACAACGAATCTGCCTATAAAAGCTCGCAAAACATAGTTTATTAATCTCATGAAGGTACTTGGTGCATTTGTTAGTCTAAATGGCATAATTAACCACTCATATAAACCATATTTCGCTTTAAAAGCAGTTTTCCATTCATCACTCTCTTTCATTCTTATTTGATGATATCTAATTTTTAAATCAATTTTAGAGAATACACATGCACCATGTAGTTCATCTAGCATATCATTTAAACGAGGAATAGGATGTCAATACTTTACCGTTATATTGTTGATTGCTCGGCAATCAATGTACATTCTCCACGTCCCATCCTTTTTAGGAACCAAAATCACCGAAACAGCGCACGGGCTCATGCTTTCTCTTACGTACCCTGTTTCCATTAATTCACTAACCTGCTTTTGTAGCTCATTTGTCTCTTCGGGATTGCTTCGATAGGCTGGTCGGTTTGGAATTGTAGCACCGGGCACGAAATCAATTTAATGTTCAATTCCTCGAATATAAGGTAAGCCTTGTGGAATCTCCTTAGGAAATATATCATCAAACTCCTGTAAAAGAGAAATAATAGAACTAGGCAAAGATGAGTCAAATTAGTTAGTGTTTAACGCCTCTTTATACAAAAGTACAATCATTGGCTAATTTAAAATCATCGCTCTTTTTATTTCACTCGTTCTTGCATAGAAATTTGTTTTTCTCTCAATGGCCGAATCAGCTCTCTTATTTTCTATCTTAATTTTTTCGGCCTCTCTCATTTTCTCTTTCTGTTTTTCATTCGTTCTCCTTTTCTCACTCTCTTTCGTTTGCTCACTCTCTTTTTGTAACCACACTTGATCTTCATAAACCTACTTTGGTGTTAAAGGAACTAGATTGATTGTTCTTTGATTTCTTACAAATGAATATTTGTTGGTGAAGCCATCATGCTTAACACGCCGATCGAATTGTCATGGCCGACCTAGTAACAAGTGTCTAGCTTGCATCGGAACTACATCACACAAAACTTCATTTTCATATTTTCCAATATGAAAATAAACTAACACCTATTTGTTCACCCTCGGTTCACCACTATTATTGAGCCATTGTAACTTGTAAGGCCAAGGATGTTTAATCATTGGCAGCCCTAATTTCTCAACCATTGTAGTGCTAGCAACGTTAGTACAACTATCTCTATCAATAATCATACTACATACCTTGTTTTGCACTGGCATCTAGTATGGAAGATGTTTTCTCATTGCACTTCATCATCTTCTTTGATTTGCACACTTACACTTCTCCTTGCAACCAACAATTCTCCTTGGGCAGCGAATTCCTCATCACTCGCATCCTCCAATGGAGGCATAGATTCGGTATCTTCTTCGCCCTCGGTTTCAATTTCACCATTATCTCGCAATACCATAACTCTTTTGTTCGGACATTGGCTTGCTATGTGACCCCTGCCTTGGCATTTAAAACATTTAATATCACGATTTCTAGTGGTGGAAGAGTCAGTTTTACCTTGATTTCCATGGCTGGTACTTTCTTGCTTTTGCTCAGTTTTGGGCTTGGTCGTGGCTTGCTTCACAAAATTCGGCCTCCAAGATGAACCCAAGTTAAGGTTTTATCGTGTATTGTTGCCCCTCCTCTTGAGTTGGTTCTCAATTTTGACAGCCATGTGCACCATATCTTCTAACTCCACATAATGATGCAACTCCACCGAATTAGCAATTTCTAGGTTCAAACCAGCCAAGAACCTAGCCATAGTAGCCTCTCGATCCTCCTATACATTTGCTCGGATCATAGCTACTTCCATCTCTTTATAATAATCCTCCATACTCCGACTGCCTTGTGTAAGACTTTGCAATTTTTGGTACAACTCACGGTAGTAATAGCTTGGAACAAACCATTTCCTCATCACAGTTTTCATCGCCTCCCAAGTCTCTATTGGACACTCTCTATTTCTCCTTCTGTTCAACACTGGTTGATCCCACCAAACAATCGCATAGTCAAAAAATTCAATGGCCGCAAGTTTAACCTTTTTAAGCTCGGAATAATTATGACAATCAAACACTAATTCTATCTTCTTCTCTCACTCAAGGTAAGCTTCAGGATCGTTTTTTCCTTGAAACGATGGAACCTTCATCTTAATACTACCCAAGTTATTGTCTTCCTGATTCTTAGCTTCTCTACCTCGACCACCAAATCTCCTATGGCTAACAACTGATTCCCGATCATCTTCTTCATCAAATCCATTTATATAATACTATTCATCTTCAACTCTCTCTCCCCTAGGTTGAACTCTCTCCCTCCTACGCACATTAGGAGCGTTTTGTTGCTGCCCCACACGTGCATTCTCTACTCGATCTATCCGCTTATGAACCTGCTCCATCTACATTCTCAATACTCTTCTCATCTCACCCATTAAAGCCTCCATGAGCAACTTCGGATCACCCTCTCCCGATGTATCTCCGGAATTATTTTTGTTCTTATCATTTGACATGTTTGCTGCAAAAACAACGTTAGAAAAATAAAAGGACTTCACACACTCTCTCACATGTTTCACTCAAAGAATGAGTCACTCAATTTCACTCGTGTTGAGATTGGCTTTTCCCCTCTTATGTGCTCGCCACTCTTGCTTTTTTTCACTCGTAATAATCCTCTATAGGTTCTTATCAAACTAACCGAACAAGTATCAAAGTTTCCAGCAACAATTCACCAATAACTCACAAAGAAATTCGGATTTAAAGGCTAATTTAAAGGCTAGAATACAAGGAAACAAAGATGAGAAATTGAAATAAGAATAGAAAGGATTGAATCTAAATAGTATACACTTTTTTTCGTGTTTTTTTTTTCTTAAACTGGAAATTCAATCTTTTTTTTTTCAATTTTATTTTTTTTTATGAATCAAAACAAAAGATAAGCAAACCTGCAACTAGAAGGCTCTGATACCAACTGATGATCCACGCCAAGAACTAAGAAATTGATGGATCAAGAAGACTTCCAAGATCGTCTAGAAGCAGATTTATGTGAGACCGCAACCCGTTACTTATATTGAAGCAATAACCTTGGTATAGTGAAGATTGAGACCGCGACCCATTGCTTATATTGAAGCAAAAACCTTGGTATATTGAAGACGCCACAATCAATTATGGAAGGATTGATTGATCAGTCGAAGATGAACGCCACAGAAACTCCGATAAGTTCAGAAGTTCTAAAAGAACCAAAGAGAAATTTCTCTCCAAAAGTATGAATCAAATCTGAATTGTCTTATTCCAAAAGCCAATGGCTATTTAAATACATGAGAATTCGTAACCAATTAGAAAAGGGAAAAGTAAGAAATAGGAAATAAAACTAAACAGAATTATGGTAGGAGTAGGAAACTATGAAAGAGGAAATAATCCTAAATATAATTCTGGTAAACTAAAATCCAAATAAAGAAAGTAACTAACTTGGCATGCAAGCCTTATAATGCAACAATTAAATTCAGAAGGAAACAATTAAGAAAAGGTGCAAGGTGCAAGCCTAAAGTGGAAGAAGATTCGGATGCAACAGCCTGCTGGATTTAGGCCCATCATAACAGGCCCAAACGATATCTTTTTTGGACATTTCTTTGGTCTAAATTGAAGTTGAAGACGTCATCTTTCCACCCCAGCAAGTTTCAGCCCATTTGGAGTTGCGACTAAGAAGATATGACCATTTAAATTCTGGTTATTGGGTCCTCCCGAAATTCCAAAGCGGAAGTTCCCTTGGATCATGGAAACCCATCCTTGTGGATCATATATAGCATCATCCTTGGGCCCCCAAAGATAGTTCTTAGCCTAAATGTGTTGAATAAGCCCATTGAGTGTTTTCTTGAACTGTTTAGCTCGGGCCCTTGTAACTGGACCAATTGGAACTTGAATAAACCATTTAGGTCGTGCCTTTGTATCTTGACCAATTGGGACTTGAATAGGATCCACCTCCCCTTTGTTAGTCGTGCCCTCATCACTGAAGCTTACCTTAAATGGGAGAAGAAGACAGAATTAGTATTTAATTGTCATAATTATTTCGAGCTTAAAAAGATTAAACTTGCAACCATTGAATTTTTTGACTATGCAATTATTTGGTGGGATCAACTAGTGCTAAACAGGAGGAGAAATAGAGAGCGTCCAGTAGAGACTTGGGAGGAGATGAAAACCGTGATGAGGAAATGGTTTGTTCCAAGCCATTACTACTGAGAGTTGTACCAAAAATTGCAAAGTCTTACACAAGGTAGTCGGAGTGTGGAGGATTATTATAAAGAGATAGAAGTAACTATGATCCGAGAAAATGTAGAGGAGGATCGATAGGCTACTATGGCTAGGTTCTTGGCTGGTTTGAACCTGAAAATTGCTAATTCGGTGGAGTTGCATCGTTATGTGGAGTTGGAAGATATGCTACACATGGCTGTTAAAATAGAGAACCAACTCAAGAGGAAGGGCAATAACACACGACAAAACCCTAACTCGGGTTCATCTTGGAGGCCGAATTTTGTGAAGCAAGCCACGACCAAGCCCAAAACCGAGCAAATGCAAGAAAGTACCAGCCATGGAAATCAAGGTAAAACTGACTCTTCCACCACTAGAAATTGTGATATTAAGTGTTTTAAATGCCAAGGTAGGGGTCACATAGCAAGCCAATGTCCGAACAAAAGACTTATAGTATTGCAAAATAATGGTGAAATTAAAACCGAGGGCGAAAAAGACCAAATCTATGCCACCATTGGAGGATGCAAGTGATGAGGAATACACCGCTCAAGGAGAACTACTGGTTGCAAGGAGAGCTCTAAGTGTGCAAATTAAAGAAGATGACGAAGTTCAGCGAGAAAACATCTTTCATACTAGATGCCACATGTAAAACAAGGTGTGTAATGTGATTATTGATGGAGGTAGTTGTACTAACGTTGCTAGCACTACAATGGTTAAGAAATTAGGGCTGCCAACAATTAAACATCCTCGGCCTTATAAGTTGCAATGGCTTAATGATAGTGGTGAAGTGAGGGTGAACAACAGGTGTTAGTTTCCTTCCGTATTGGAAAATATGAAGATGAAGTTTTGTGTGATGTAGTTCCGATGCAAGCTGGACACTTGTTACTAAGCCGACTATCGCAATTCGATCGGTGTGTTAAGTATGATGGCTTAACCAACAAATATTCGTTTGAAAGAAATCAAAGAGCAATCACTCTATTTCCTTAGACACCAAAGCAGGATTATGAAGATCAAGTGAGGTTACAAAAAGAGAGTAAGCAAACGAAAGAGAGTGATAAAAAGAGAACAAATGAAAATCAGAAAGAGAAAATGAGAGAGGGGGGAAAAATTGAGAGAGAAAATAAGAGAGCTGATTCGGCCATTGAGAGGAAAACAAATTTCTATGCAAGAACGAGTGAAATAAAAAGAGCGATGATTTTAAATCAGCCAATAATTGTACTTTTGTACAAAGAGGCGTTAAACACTAACCAATTTGACTTATCTTTGCTTAGTTCTATTGTTTCTCTTTTACAGGACTTTGATGATATATTTCCCAAGGAGATTCCACATGGCTTACCTCATATTCGAGGAATTAAACATCAAATTGATTTCGTGGCTGGTGCTATAGTTCTAAACCGACCAGCCTATCGAAGCAATCCCGAGGAGACAAATGAGCTACAAAGGCAGGTTAGCGAATTGATGGAAACGGGGTACGTAAGAGAAAGCATGAGCTCGTGCGTTGTTTCGGTGATTTTGGTTCCTAAAAAGGATGTGACGTGGAGAATATGCATTGATTGCCGAGCAATCAACAATATAACGGTAAAGTATCGACATCCTATTCCTCGTTTAGATGATATGCTAGATGAACTGCATGGTGCATGTGTATTCTCTAAAGATTTAAAAAGTGGATATCATCAAATAAGAATGAAAGAGGGTGATGAATGGAAAGCTGCTTTTAAAACGAAATATGGTTTATATGAGTTGTTAGTTATGCCATTTGGACTAACAAATGCACTAAGTACCTTCATCAGATTAATGAACCATGTTTTGCGAGCTTTTATAAGCAAATTCGTTGTTGTTTATTTTGATGATATTCTTATTTATAGCACAAACTTAGATGATCATGTTGTACATTTAAAATCAGTTTTGGAGGTGCTTAGAAAAGAAAAGTTGTTTGCTAACTTGAAGAAGTGCACTTTTTGCACCGATAAGCTTGTGTTTCTTGGTTTTGTTGTGAGTGCACAAGGAATACAGGTCGATGAAGAGAAGATTCGTGCAATTAAAGAATGGCCAAGTCCTACGAGTGTAAGTCAAGTTCGTAGTTTTCATGGACTTGCTAGTTTTTACAAGAGGTTCGTGAAAGACTTTAGTAGTATTGCCGCACCGCTTACCGAAGCCATCAAGAAGCACGTTGGATTCAAATGGGGAGACTAGCAAGAGAAGGTGTTCCAATTGATCAAAGAAAAATTAACTCATGCTCATTTACTTACTTTGTCTGATTTTACTAAAGCCTTTGAAATTGAATGTGATGCTTCAAGTTTGGGTATTGACACAGTTCATATGCAAGGAGGAAGACCACTCACATATTTCAGTGAGAAATTAACTGGAGCAGCTTTAAACTATTCTATTTATGATAAAGAATTTTATGTGTTAGTTCGAGCATTGGAAACATGGCAACACTATCTTTGGCCTAAGGAGTTCGTGATTCACACTGATCATGAGTCCTTGAAGCATATAAAAGGTCAACAAAAGTTGAGTAGGAGACATACATGATGGGTAGAATTTATCTAGACATTTCCGTATGTCATTTGATACAAGCAAGGTAAGGAAAACGTCGTTGCAGATGCACTTTCTCGAAGGTACATATTAATTTCTACTCTAGATGCAAAATTACTTAGTAACCCGGGCAAGCTAGAGAGAGAAGCTCTCAACTGCTACAGTGTTTATCCATGGTTTCCCGCCCCTCTCTCATCCCCCTTCCCTGCTCTTTGTGTCAAATCTATTGCAATCCTTAGTATGAGAAAGAAGAAACCTAGTAGGAAGCCTCCCATTTAAGTCCAAGAGCAGATTGATCTGGAATATGTTAAGAATCACTTCAAAAACAAAACTGCTACAGTAGAAAGCTTGCGAGAAGAAGTTCTAACAAGCTCCAACATGAAAGGGACTAGAGGCTCTAGCAAGGAGTCGTAAAGCTCTTCCTGCTCCTTAGGAGAGGAGGTGTCTAAGTCCTTGAGGCCTGAGTTGGAAGGCTCAGCCTTAGGCAATGAAGGAAGCTTGCACAGAGCTCCAATGGTGAACAGTAACCAAAATCAAGTTAAGGCAAAGGAGGCAAAGCAGGCAGTGCAGGTAGAGTCTCAGGCCTTAGAGGATGTGAACCTAAGCCCCTCTGAAGAAAGTGAAGATGACTCAGTTCAAGTAGAATCCTATTCTTCTAGTGAAGAAGATGATCCCAGCTGCCAAGCTACTATTCACGGAGGACCAGTTGCAGCTAGGTAAGGAAAGGAAGAGGCTAGAAAAGGGTCCTGGCCTCACTCTCCCTTGAAGAATGCCCCCCATTGGTTTTTCTTTCAATGAGGCACTTTTAAGACAGGAAGCTCCAGCAGGTGCCCAAGAGAAATCAAAGGCCAAAAACAAAGATAACAATGACAGTACTCCCTAGGAGGAAGGCAAGAAGGCTCCCTGGGTAAGTCTGTTTGTAGACAATAGGAAGCAAAGCAAGGGCTTACAACTCTCCACTATTGAAAGTGAGGGAGATACAGTCTGTGTCACAGAGGAAGACATTGAGGAGCTGTTTGAAGACTATCTTTTCTGCTTGGTTGGCTACTTTGCTGGAAGATTCCCAGGGAGGGCTGCCTTGAAGATGCTCACTGATTCTTGGAAGGTAAAAGTCTTAACTCAATTCCATGATAGTGGTTGGATTGTTTTTAAGTTTGAGAATGCTGAGGCTAGTATGAATGTATTGTAAGAAGGACCTTATCAAGTATATGGTAGACCCTTACTCATGAAATCCATGCCTAAATTTTTTCAATTTGGTAATGAAGAAATCAGTACTATCCCAATATGGATTCAGCTGAAGGGATTGCTCCTTAAGTTGTGGACTGCTAACTGCCTAAGTAAGATAGGTACCCAACTTAGAAAGCCCCTATATGCTGACCAGTTCACAAACAACAAAGAAAGAATATCATATGCTAGGCTGCTTATGGAGATTGATGTAGCAAAGAAAATCAAATTCTTAGTGCCTGTTAGCTTCCCTAATGGGAACACATTTGAACAAAGGATATCTTATGAAAACCTCCCTAAATACTTCCCCAAGTGTAAGGTCCTAGGCCATGACCTCCACTCTTGCAGCCACAATGCAAACTCAGATAAGGGGAGAAAGTAGAATGGAAAGGGGAAAGAAATAGTCAGGCAAGAAGGGACTAAAGTTCCAAATGACCATGAAAAAGGGGTGAACAACCAACAGGCTGAGACAGTTGGGGTGAACCCACACATAGGTCCTTCAGTTAGGGGAAGATCAGCCCAAGAGCCTAGAGAAGTAGTCCAAGTAGAGAATGTACCAGAAAGAGAGGATCCCAGCCCCATTGAAACTAGGATAGAGGGGGACCTAGAGCCAACACTAGCTCCAATCCAACTGGTTGCTGGTTTAAAGTCCTCCCACCCCCTGATCCTCCTGACATTTGTGAGCTGCCTTTAGAGTTAGGAGAGTATGGGAGAAGCCTTCCTACCACTAAGAAGAAAAAAGGGAAAACAGGCCTAAAAAACCCCCAAACAATTGGGAAGGGAGGGAAATCCTCCCAGACCCCTAAATGATTGTAGCCTACTGGAACATCAGGGGCTTTCACAAACCCCTAAAGCACAATGGGGTACTGCACCTCATGAAAAGTAATAGAGTTGATGTGATGGGAATTTTGGAGTCCAAGCTTGATGAAGAAAAGCTGCTCAAAATAATGGGCAAAAAATTTAGTTTTTGGAGACAGATCAACAACTTTTCTGCTCACCCTGCTGGCAGGATTATAGTGATGTGGAACTCTTCTAAGGTCAATATATCCTTAATTGAAGCTAGTCCCCAAATCATTCACTGTAATGTTTCTTGTTTAATTTCCTCTTGTAAATTTGTAGTCAGTTTTGTATAAGGCTTTAATACTATTGTTGCTAGAAGACCTATGCGGGATAACCTATGTAATTTCAGTTATAAGAACCTAGCTCCATGGCTTGTCCTGAGGGATTTTAACAATGTTTTTGCTACTGATGAGAAAGAAAATGGGCTGCCAGTAACAGACTATGAGTTAAGAGATCCCTCATTTTATTGTAGAGAAATTGGCCTCACTGATGTAAGTGCTACTGGATGCTTGTTCACATGGTCTAACAATAACATATGGTGTAAACTGGACAGAGTGATGGTGAATAATACCTGGCTCCATAAGGGGCTCAGAGCCCAGGCCACATTCCTCCCTATTGGTTGCCTTTCTGACCATTCCCCTTGCCTTGCTAACCTGCTGGATGAAGTTAGGGGGTAGAAAATCCTTCAAGTTCTTCAACATGTAGGCTGACCATGAGAAGTTCTTTGATATTGTAAAATCTCACTTGGGCAGCACCTTGGGTGGGACTAAGCTGCTCAAACTGTGTAGAAACCTGAAAGCTCTCAAACCTTACCTCAAAACGCTCAATGAGAAATATTTCAGTCACATTTCAGAGAGAGCCCTTGAGGTTTCACAAAAGCTGTCCAGCCTTCAAGGTGAGCTTCATGACAATCCCTCTGACCTTGAGCTCCAATCAATAGTGGCTAATCAGAAGCTGAAGGCCTTAAAACTAGCTGAGGCTAAGAGAAGCTTCTTATCCCAGCAGGCCAAATGTAGATATCTTTTGAACAGTGATAGGGGCTCAAAATTCTTCCATGGCTTGGTTAAAAGTAATACTAGCAAAAACCACATAGCTGCAGTGATGTCCTCCAATAGGTCACAAACTTCCTCTGAAGCTGAAGTGGTTGAGGAGTTCCTAAATTTCTACAGGGACCTCTTAGGCTCTTCTGCTAGTAGTAGGCCTATTGATAAGGAAATCATTAGAGAAGGGCCTACAATTCAAGAGAACCAAGCTGAACTGATGATTTAGGAGGTCACAGTGGATGAGATCAAGGAAGCCCTGGTCCTGATGGATATTCATCAAGGTTTTTCAAGAAAGCATGGGATGTGATAAACCAAGATGTCATTGAGGCTGTGCAGGAATTTTTCTAGAATGGGAGTCTACTAAAACAGCTAAACCATACATCCCTTGCCTTGATACCTAAAGGTAAACATGCATCTAAAGTAGAGGATTTCAGACCTATAGCTTGTTGTAATGTGATTTACAAGATCATCTCTAAGATCCTTGCCTCAACACTAGCCCCCAGTTTGAACCTTATTGTCAACCTTGCCCAGGCTGCTTTCATCAAATCTAGAAGCATGGCTGAAAACATATACTTGGTCCAAGAACTGCTCAGAAAGTATTGCAGGAAAAGAATCTCCCCAAGATGTATGATCAAAATAGACCTTAGAAAAAAGAGCTCTCAGTTACGGGCAAGCTAGAGAGAGAAGCTATCAACTGCTACAGTGCTTGCCCATGGTTTCCCGCCCCTCTCTCCTCCCCTATTTTCTGAGCTCTTTTCTCTGCATTTGATAGCATGGGAAAGAAGAAAGCCAGTAGGAAACCTCTTATCTCAGTCCAAGAGAAAAATGATCTAGAATATGTCCAGAATTATTTCAAAAGTAAAGCAGCTACAGTAACAATGTCGCGAGAAGAAGACTCTACAAGCTCCTGCCAGAAAGGAGCAAGGGACTCTAGTAAGGAGTCAGAAAGTTCTTCCTGCTCTTTAGAAGTAGAGGAATCCAAGTCTTTGAGGCCTGAAAAGGAAGGCTTAGCCTCGGGCAATGATGGAAGCATGTACAGAGCTTCAATGGTGAACAGTAACCAAAATCAGAAAAAGAAAAATGAGGCAATTTAGGCTATGCAGGATGAGTCTCAGGCCCTTGGGGATGAGAATGGAAGCTTTTCTGATGAGAGTGAGGAGGAATCAGTGCAAGAAGATTCCATTACTTTTTCTGAAGAAGATGATCCCAACTACCAAGCTACTGTTCACGGAGGAACAGCTACAACTAGAATAGGAAGGAATGAGGTAAGTAGTGAGTCCAGGCTCTTCTCTTCCTAGAAGAATGGGGGTCTCCCCTTTAATCCTAGGTAAAAAATGGCTTCCACTGTGCTGGCAGTTTCAGCAGGAGCCAAAGATAAATCCAATGCCAATATCAATGGCACAGTTGCTTAGGAGGTGAACAAGAAAGCTCATTGGGTCAGACTGTTTGCTAAGAACAAAAAACAAAGTAAGGGCCTTCAACTATCTTTAATTGTAAGTGAAGGAGGAGTGGTTTGTATTGAGAATGAAGACATGGAGGAAGTGTTCAGTGCCCAACAATTCTGCCTGGTGGGGTACTTTGCTAGGAGATTTCCAGGGAAGCCTGCATTGAAAATGCTCACAGACTCATGGAAGGTATCAGTTTCAACCCAATTTCATGATAGTGGATGGATAGTGTTCAAATTTGATAATGCTGAGTCTAGTATGAATTTGCTGCATGATGGTCTATACCAAGTCTATGGTAGACCTCTTCTTTTGAAATCGATGCCTAAGCTTTTTACATTTGATAATGAAGAAATTAGTACTATTCCAGTTTGGATTCAACTAAAGGGTTTGCCCCTAGAATTATGGACTGCTAACTACCTTAGCAAGATAGGAACCCTGCTTGGTAAGCCTCTCTATGCTGACCAATTTACTAAAAGCAAAGAAAAAATCTCATTTGCTAAGCTGCTTATAGAGATTGATGTAGCAAAGGAGATTGTGTTCAATGTGCCACTGAGTTTCCCTAATGGTGTCACTTTTGATCAAAAAGTCACTCATGAGAACCTCCCTAGATACTATCCTAAATGTAAGGTCTTAGGTCATGACCTCCATGCTTGCAGCCTTAATGCAGATAAAGATAAGGGGAGGAAACCTAAAGGAAAGGGGAAAGAGACAATAAGGCAGGAAGAGACTGATCTCCTAAGTGCTCAAGACAAAGGGTTGAACATCCAGCAATCTGTGATAGTTGGAGTCAGGCCAAGCAAAGCTCCTCCTGTTAAGGATAGACCTGGCCATGAACCTAGAGAAGATGTTCAAGCAGAGAATGTCCCAGTCAGTAAGGAGCCTTGCCCCAAAGAAACTAGGGTGGAGGGAGACCTGGAGAATGCAACTCCTCCATTCCAGTTGGTTGCAGGCATGTTGTCCTCCCACCCCCTGATCCTCTTGATACAGAACAGCCTATTGATCCAGGTGTGCAGGGGAGTAGATCTCATGATATGGCTCCAGATGTTCAAGGGTGTGGATTTCAGTTAGTGAAGAAAAAGAAAGGAAGATCATTCTCCAAAGATCCACAATCAACTAGGAAGGGGGGGACAACCCCCCTACCTTCCCAATGATTGTTGCGACCCTTATGGGACAATCTTTGTAAATTTAGTCATGACTTATCTGCTCCCTGGATTGTAATGGGTGATTTTAATAATGTTCTTGCTTCTGATGAGAAAGTAAATGGGCTACCTGTAACTGATTATGAGATTAAGGATCCTAATTTTTGTTGTGGAGAGACTAGGCTTTCTGATGTCAATTCTACTGGTTGTTTGTTTACTTGGACAAACAACAAAGTTTGGTGCAAGCTGGACAGAGTGATGGTCAACAATGTTTGGTACCAAAAGGGATATAGGGTCCAAGCTGCTTTCCTTCTAGCTGGTTGCCTTCTGACCATTCTCCTTGCCTGGTAAGATTGTTGGAAGAAGCTTATGGGGGTAAGAGATCTTTCAAGTTCTTCAACATATGGACTGAGCATGATAAGTTTTTGGATACAATTAGAACCTATTGGGGTAATCCTGTGGGAGGCACTAAACAGTTCATTCTATATTCCTACTTGAAAGGCCTCAAACCCCACTTCAAGAAGCTCAATGAGAGACATTACAGCCACATCTTTGAGAGAGCTCTTGAGGCTTCAGCCAAATTGGTTAGTCTCCAACAAGAGCTTCATGACAACCCAAGTGATACTGACCTGCAAACAATGGTGACAAGTTTGAAGCTGAAAGCTTTCCAGCTGGCAGAAGCTGAGAGAAGTTTCCTATCCCAGCAGGCTAAATGCAAATATCTACTTAATAGTGATAGAGAGACAAAATTTTTTCATGCCTTGGTTAAAAGGAAGACTAGTAGAAACCATATTGCTGCTTTAATGTCTTCTAATGGAACACTGGCTTCCTCTGAAACTGAGGTTGCCCAGGAGTTCATTAAGTTCTACAAGGATCTTTTGGGTTCCTTTGCCAGCAGTAATCTCATTGACATTGAGGTAATAAGAGAAGGTTCTATTATCCAAGATAATCAAGCTGATTCATTGATTAAGGAAGTTTTTGAGGAAGAGATTAAGGAAGCTCTATGGAGCATAGGGGATGACAAGTCCCCTGGACCTGATGAATATTCTTCTAAATTTTTCAAGAAGGCTTGGGAAGTTATTAACAAAGACATCATAGAGGCTGTCCAGGAATTCTTTCAGAATGGGAGACTACTTAAACAATTCAACCATTCAACTTTAACCCTGATCCCTAAATGCAAACAAGCTTCTAAAGTGGAGGAGTTTAGGCTTATAGCCTGTTGTAATATGATCTACAAGACTATCTTTAAGATTCTTGCCTCAAGACTGGCCCCATGTCTGAACCAAATTGTCAATCCAGCTCAGACTGCCTTCATCAAGGCCAGGTCTATGACTGAAAATATCTACATGGTCCAAGCATTGCTCAGGAAATACAGCAGGAAAAGGATCTCTCCAAGGTGCATGATCAAGATTGACCTTAGGAAAGCTTATGATACTGTGGAATGGGATTTTTTGAACAGCCTAATCCAGGGGTTAGGGTTCCCTGAAAGGTTTAGGTCCTGGATCATGTAGTGTGTCTCCACAACAGTATATTCTCTTTCCATCAATGGCAGTATCCATGGGTTCTTTTCAGGCAAAAGAGGTATTATACAAGGGGATCCTCTATCTCCTTATCTTTTTATCATGGTCATGGAGTATTTGTCTAGGCTTCTGGGGAGATTAACTGAAAGGGAGGGCTTCAGATTTCACCCTAAGTGTGACAAGCTCAAGATCACACATCTGGCCTTTGCAGATGATCTCATCCTTTTTGCTAGAAGGGAGGCTAAATCTATGGGAATGCTTATGAAATGTGTCAACACCTTCAGTGAGTGTTCAGGGCTGAAAGCTAGTCAGGCCAAATCAAACTTGTTCCATGTTGGGGTCAAGCCTGAGAAGCTAATGGAAATTAGAAGGTGCACTGGTATGGTGGATGGCAGCCTCCCTTTCAAATATTTGGGTGTTCCCCTTGCCTCTGCCAGATTGAATGCCACTCATTACTCCCCCATCATTGAGAAAATTGTTGGGTATATTAATGTTTGGGCTGGCTCCTCCATTTCCTATGCTGGTAGAACTGAACTTATCAAAGCAGTGCTCCAAGGTATGGAGTGCTTCTGGCTTGCAATATTCCCAATCCCTGGTAACATATTGGAAAAGATTATCAGGATGTGTAGAACATTCCTTTGGAATGGGAAGAATGCTGGAATGAGGAAGGCTTTGGTTGCTTGGGCTGACATCTGTAGGCCTAAAGAAGAGGGAGGTTTAGGGTTGGTTGACCTTAAAGCCTGCAACAAAGCCCTCCTTACAAGGGTCCTATGGAACATCCATATGAAGAAGGATTCTTTATGGATCCAGTAGGTCCAACATTACTACCTCTTAAACAAATCCATATGGGAGATTAAGGCATGCAAGGATGACTCCCCTTTATGGAAAAAGGATTCTGGAAATCAGAGATAATCTAACTAGTAAGCCCCCTTCACCACAACTAGGCAGAACCAGGTTACTAGATTGGAAGGTGCAAGATGAGTTGAGCATAAGGAAGGCTTACAATGCAAGCAGGCAGAAAGGCAATGTGGTCAGCTGGGCTTCCCTGGTTTGGTATGGCCATTGCCCCCCTTAATACTCATTCATTCTTTGGCTGGCCATAAAGAATAGAATTCTCACTAAGGACAAACTCTAGCTAGAGGGAGATGACAAGCTGTGACCTCTGTGTTTAGAGCAGGAAAAGACCAGGAATCACCTCTTCTTCTCCTGTAGAATCAGCAAAGAAACTTGGGACACCATTAAAAAGTGGCTTGATTGTAGGAGACAAATGACTACTATTGAAAGTGCACTCAAGTGGACTCACAAAGTAATAGGAACTGGCCCCCCTGTAATAGCCAAGAGGGTAGTCTTAGCTAGCACTGTTTACAGCATATAGTTGGCTAGAAATACCAAACTTTTTGACAAGTCTTCTGTCCTCCCAGCCAGCCTTGTGAAGAAGATTTAGTTTGTTATTTATAAAATTGTTTATGCAGCCTGTCCGGAGACAAGGCTTTTGTTGTAAGCTCCAATGTTATTTTCTATCTTTGTGGCATTATTGTTTGCCCCTGGGTATGCCCAGAGTATGTGTATAGCTGCTGGCCAGCTTCTTGGCTTCTAGTGTAAGCCTTTTGTTTGTCTTTGTTTATGCATATATTGTAAATCCCTTGGGTATACCCAGTGATTTTTGTACATTTTGATTATTTATACAAGCTTTATTTACATATCAAAAAAAAAAAAGGATAGACCTTAGAAAAACCTATGACACTGTGGAATGGGATTTTCTGAACAGTTTGATTGAGGGCCTTAGGTTCCCTGACAAGTTTAGAAATTGGATCATGGAATGTGTTACTACAATAACCTTCTCTCTATCCATCAATGGGAGCTTGCATAGTTTTTTTTGTTGGCAAAAAGGGCCTCAGACAAGGAGATCTTCTCTCCCCATACTTGTTTGTCTTGATTGTAGAGTACTTGTCCAGGCTTCTTGGGAGAATGAAAGAAGAGGATGGATTCAGATACCACCTTAAATGTGATAAACTCAAGATCACTCACCTGGCTTTTGCTGATGACCTCATTCTCTTTGCTAGGGGGGATGGTAGATCAGTTGGAAAGATTATGAAGTGTGTCACCCAATTCAGTGAGTGCTCTGGGCTGCAAGCAAGCCTGGCCCATTCAAACATCTTCCATACTAGAGTCCAGGCTGCAGAGTTAATGAAATCAGAAAAATCACTGGAATGGAGGATGGATCCTTCCCTTTCAAATATTTGGGGGTGCCCTTGGCTTCAGCAAGATTAAATGCTACTCATTACTCCCCCCTTATTGAAAAAATCTCTGGATACATTAATATCTAAGCTGGCTCTTCCCTATCATATGCTGGTAGAACTGAGCTAATCAAATCAGTGTTCCAAGGTGTTGAGTGTTTTTAGCTGGCTATATTCCCAATCCCTGGCAACATCTTGGAGAAAATAGTTAGGATGTGTAGAACTTTTCTTTGGAATGGTAAGAGTAATGGTATGAGGAAGGCTCTTGTAGCCTGGGCAGACTTATGCAAACCAAAATCTGAAGGAGGTCTGGGCTTGGTTGACTTAAAAGCCTGGAACAAGGCTCTCCTTACCAGGGTCCTTTGGAACATTCACATGAAGAAAGATTCACTATGGATCTAGTGGGTTCAGCATTACTATCTGAATAACAGGTCAATCTAGGAGATCATTGCAAGAAAAGATGGCTCCCCTCTTTGGAAGAGAATCCTGGAAATTAGAGATGATCTAATTGCCCAATTATCCTCTACCCTGCAGGCCAGGGACAGACTTATGGAATGGAGGGTTCAGGATGATCTATGCATTAAGAAGGTCTATAACTCTATTAGACTGAAAGGAAATATGGTCAGCTGGGCCACATTGGTATGGAATGGCCACTGCCCCTTTAAACACTCCTTTATCCTCTGGCTGGCCATTCAGAACAGGCTTCTCACTAAGGATATACTCTAACTGGAAGGAGATAACAAATTATGCCTCCTATGTAAAGAGCAAGTGGAATCAAGAGAGCACATCTTCTTCTCATGCAGGATCAGCAAGGTAACCTAGGATGCCATCAAAAGGTGGCTTGGCTGCAGAAGGCAGATGAACATAATTGAAAGTGCAATCAAGTGGTCCCTAAAATTCAGAGGAACTGGTCCCCCAGCCATAGCCAAAAGGATTGCCCTAGCATGCACAGTTTACAACATATGGATGGCTAGAAATGCCAAATTGTTTGATCATTCCACTGTTCATGCTTCCAGCCTTGTCAAGAAGATCCAGATTGTAATCTATAGAATTATGTATGCTTTTTGCCCTCAGATTAGGCTTCTCTTGTAAGCTTTTTGTATAGGCTTCCTTTGTAAGGTTATTTTTGTTTTCTGTACTTGCTCTCCGTATATCTCCTGGGTATGCCCAGTGATTCTTTTGTACATTTTTGGTTAATACAAGCTTTATTTACTGATAAAAAAAAATTACTTGGTTTTGAGTACATCAAAGAGTTGTATCCTTCAAACATCGATTTTGTGAGGGGTTTCTGGTTTGTGAGAGAAACGTAGTGGGTAAGTTCTTTAGGCACGAGGGATTCTTATTTCGGGAGAATAAGTTGTGTACCGAATTGCTCTTTGCGTGATTTGTTAGTAAGGGAATCCCATGGAGGAGGTTTAATGGGTCACTTTGGAGTTGCTAAGACCTTAGCTATTTTACAAGAACACTTCTATTGGCCACACATGAAAAGAGATATTGATAGAATTTGTGGTAGATGTGTCACATGTAAGTAGGCAAAATCTCGAGTACAATCCCATGGTTTATACACGCCACTGCCCATTCCTAGTGAGCATTGGATAGATATTTAGATGGACTTTGTGTTAAGTTTACCTAGGTCTAAATGTGGTAGAGATTCAATTTTTGTGGTTGTGGATAGATTTTCTAAGATGGCACATTTTATTCCATGTCACAAAACTGATGATGCTTCCAATGTTGCTAATTTTTTCTTTAGAGAAATTGTAAGATTACATGGTATGCCTAGAACAGTAGTTTCGGATAGAGATGCTAAGTTCTTGAGTTACTTTTGGAAGACTTTATGGTGTAAGTTAGGGACTAAGCTATTATTTTCTACTACTTGTCACCCACAAACTGATGGTCAAACTGAAGTAGTGAATAGAACTTTGTCTATTTTGTTGAGGGCTATTATTAAACAAAACATCAAAACTTGGGATGAGTGTTTACCACATGTTGAGTTTGCTTATAATTGTACTGTTCATTCTGCTACTAAATTTTCACCATTTGAAATTGTTTATGGTTTTAATCCTTTAACTCCATTGGATTTAACGCCATTACCTATGTCAGAACGTGCTAACTTAGATGGAAAGAAAAAGGCTGAATTTGTTAAGCAGATACATGAGAAGGCACGACTAAACCAACATGAGGAAAGAAAGATGCAAAACAAGCTAACAAAGGTCGCCGGCAGCTAATTTTTCAACCCAGAGATTGAGTTTGGTTACACATGAGGAAAGAAAGATTTCTGACACAAAGGCATTCAAAGTTACTTCTTAGAGGAGATGGGCCTTTTCAAGTCCTTGAGCGCATCAAGGATAATGCATACAAATTAGATTTGCCAGGTGAGTACAATGATAGTGCCACTTCCAATGTTTTTGATTTAAGCCCTTTTGATGTAGGTGATGATTTGACAACAAATCCTTTTCAAGAGGAGGGAAATAATGAGGACACGGCTAACAAATGGGATGTGGATCCTCTTCAAGTTTCAATTGGACCAGTTACAAGAGCTCGAGCTAAAAAGTTCAAAGAAACTCTCAATGGGCTGATTCAACACATTTAGGCTCAGAACCATCTTTAGGGGCCCAAGGATGATGCTACACGTGATCCACAAGGATGAGTTTCCATAATTCAAGCTTTGGAATAATCCAGCAACTCAAGATGGTGAATTAAAATCTTAATTTTCCAAAATTGGAGACTAACTCGTTTTGGTTGGCTCATCAAGAAAAATGGTAGGCTGCAATTTTACTAATTACCCTTCTTTTAATTGTTTCCTTATTAATTTAATTGCTGAATTATAAGGCTTGCATGCCAAGTTAGGTACTTTCCTTATTTGGATTTTAGGTTACCAGAATTCTATTTAGGTTTATTTCCTGTTTCGTAGTTTTCTTTTTTTTCTACCAGAATTCTATTTAGGTTTATTTCCTATTTCTTAGTTTTTTTTTCTAATTGGTTACGAATTCTTATGTATTTAAATAGCTATTGCCTTTTGTAACCAGACTATTCAGATTTGACTCATATTTTTGGAGAGAAATTTCTCTTTGGTTCTTTTAGAACTTCTGAACTTATCAGAGTTTTCGTGGTGTTCATCTTCAACTTATCAATTAATTCTTCCATAATTAATTGTGGCATTTTCAATATACCAAGGTTCTTGCTTCAATATAAGTAACGGGTCACGGTCTCACATAAATCTGCTTCTAGACGATCTTGGAAGTCTTCTTGATCCATCAATTTCTTAGTTCTTGGTGTAAATCATATCACTTTAGAATAATCCAGCAACTCAAGATGGTGAATTAAAATCTTAGTTTCCCAAAATTGGAGACTTACTCATTATGGTTGGATCATCAAGAAAAATGGCAGGCTGCAATTTTACTTATTACTTTTTTTTTAATTGTTTCCTCATTAATTTAATTGCTGAATTATAAGGCTTACATACCAAGTTAGGTACTTTCCTTATTTGGATTTTAGGTTACCAGAATTCTATTTAGGTTTATTTCCTATTTCATAGTTTTCTATTCCTACCATAATTCTATTTAGGTTTATTTCCTATTTCTTAGTTTTTCTTTTTCTAATTGATTACGAATTCTCATTTATTTAAATAACCATTGGATTTTTGGAATAAGACAATTCAGATTTGATTCATACTTTTGGAGAAAAAATTCTCTTTGGTTCTTTTAGAATTTCTGAACTTATCGGAGTTTTCTCTGCTGTTCATCTTCGACTTATCAATCAATCCTTCTATAATTGATTGCGGTGTCTTCATTATACCAATGTTCTTGCTTCAATATAAGCAACAGGTCGCGGTCTCAGTCTTCATTATACCAAGGTTCTTGCTTCAATATAAGCAACGAGTCGCGGTCTCAGTCTTCATTATACCAAGGTTCTTGCTTCAATATAAGCAACGGGTCGCGATCTCACATAAATCTGCTTCTAGACGATCTTGGAAGTCTTCTTGATCCATCAAGTTCTTAGTTCTTGGCGAGTATCATATCAGTTGGTATCAGAGCTTTCTAGTTGCAGGTTTGCTTATCTTTTGATTTGATTAAAAAAAATGAAAAAAAAATGAAATTAAAAAAAAAGGAAGAATGAATTTCCAGTTTAGAAAAAAAAACGTGAAAAAAGTGTGTAATATTTAAATTCAAACCTTTCAATTCTTGTTTCAATTTCTCATCTTTGTTTTATTGTATTCTAGCCTTTAAATCTGAATTTCTTTATGAGTTATTGGCGAATTGTTGCTGGAAACTTTGATACTTGTTCGGTTAGTTTGATAAGAACCTATAGAGGATTATTACGAGTGGAAAAAGGAAAGAGTGGTGAGCACATAAGAGGGTAAAAGCCAATATGATTTTTGTGTAAAAACACGAGTGAAATTGAGTGACTCATTCTTTGAGTGAAATACGTGAGGGAGTGTGTGAGGTTGTTTTGTTCTTTTTTTCTATCTTTGTTTTTGCAGCAAACATGTCAAATAACAAGAACAAAAATAATTCCGGAGATATATCGAGAGAGGTTGACCCGAACTTGCTTATGGAGGCTTTAATAGGTGAGATGAGGAGAGCATTAAGAACAGAGATGGAACAGGTTCATAAGCAGATAGATCGGGTAGAGAATGCATGTGTGGGGCAGCAGTTAAACGCTCCTAATATACATAGGATGGAGAGATCTCAACCTAGGGGAGATAGAGTTGAAGATGAGGGATACACTGCCCAAGGAGAATTGTTGATTGCAATGAGAGCTCTAAGTGTGCAAATCAAAGAAGATGACGAAGTACAGTGAGAAAACATCTTTTATACTATATGCCATGTGTAAAATAAGGTATGTAGTGTGATTATTGATGAATGTAGTTGTACTAACATTGCTAGCGCAACAATGGTTAAGAAATTAGGGCTGCCAACAATTAAACATCCTCGGCCTTACAAGTTACAATGGCTCAATAATAGTGGTTAAGTAAAGGTGAACAAACAGGTGTTAGTTTCCTTCTATATTGGAAAATATGAAGATGAAGTTTTGTGTGATATAGTTCCGATGCAAGCTAGACACTTGTTACTAGGCCGACCATGGCAATTCGATCGGCGTGTTAAGCATTATGGCTTCACTAACAAATATTCGTTTGTAAGAAATCAAAGAACAATCGCTCTAGTTCCTTTGACACTAAAGCAGGTTTATGCAGATCAAGTGAGGTTACAAAAGAGAGTGAGCAAACGAAAGAGAGTGAGAAAAAGAGAACGAATGAAAATCATAAAGAGAAAATGAGAGGCCGAAAAAATTGAGAGAGAAAATAAGAGAGCTGATTCGGCCATTGAGAGAAAAATAAATTTCTATGCAAGAACGAGTGAAATAAAAAGAGCGATGATTTGAAATCAGCTAATGATTGTACTTTTATACAGAGAGGTATTAAACACTAACCAATTTGAATCATCTTTGCCTAGTTCTATTATTTCTTTTTTGCAGGAGTTCGATGATATCTTTCCCGAGGAGATTCCACATGGCTTACCTCCTATTTGAGGAATTGAACATCAAATTGATTTCGTGCCCGATGCTACAATTCCAAACAGAACCAGCCTATTGAAGCAATCCCGAGGAGACAAAGGAGCTACAAAGGCAAGTTAATGAATTGATGGAAACGGGGTATGTAAGAGAAAGCATGAGCTGGTGCGCTGTTCCGGTGATTTTGGTTCCTAAAAAGGATGGGATGTAGAGAATGTGCGTTGATTGCCGAGCAGTCAACAATAGAACAGTAAATTTTTGACATCCTATTCCTCGTTTAGATGATATGCTAGATGAACTGCATGGTGCATGTGTATTCTCTAAAATTGATTTAAAAAATGGATATCATCAAATAAGAATGAAAGAGGGTGATGAATGGAAAACTGCTTTTAAAACAAAATATGGTTTATATGAGTGGTTAGTTATGCCATTTGGACTAAAAAATGCACTAAGTACCTTTATGAGATTAATGAACCATGTTTTGCAAGATTTTATAGGCAGATTCGTTGTTATTTATTTTGATAATATTCTCATTTATAGCACAAACTTAGATGATCATATTGTGCATTTATAATCTGTTTTGGTGTGCTTATAAAAGAGAAGTTGTTTGCTAACATGAAGAAGTGCACTTTTTGCACCGATAAGCTTGTGTTTCTTAGTTTTGTTGTGAGTGCACAAGGAATACAAGTCGATGAAGAGAAGATCTGTGCGATTAAAGAATGGCCAAGTCCCACGAGTGTCGGTCAAGTTCGTAGTTTTCTTGGACTTGCTAGTTTTTACAGGAGGTTCATGAAAGACTTTAGCAGTATTGCCGCACCACTTACTGAAGTCATCAAAAAGAACATTGGATTCACATGGGGAGACGAGCAAGAGAAGGTGTTCCAATTGATCAAAGGTCGCCGACAGCTGATTTTTCAACCCAGATATTGGGTTTGGTTAAACATGAGGAAAGAAAGATTTCCAGCACAAAGGCGTTCAAAGTTACTTCCTAATGGAGATGGGCCTTTTTTTATCCTTGAGTGCATCAATGACAAGGCATACAAATTAGGTTTGCCAGGTGAGTATAATGTTAGTACCACTTTCAATGTTTCTGATTTAAGACCTTTTGATGTAGGTGATGATTTGAGGACAAATCCTTTTCAAGAGGAGGGGAATGATGAGGACACGGCTAACAAATTGCATCTTCCTATTCAAGTTCCAATTGGACCAGCTACAAGGGCTCGAGCTAAAAGTTTCAAGGAAACTCTCAATGGGCTGATTCAACACATTTGAGCTAAGAACCATCTTGGGGGCCCAAGGATGATGCTATACGTGATCCACAAGGATGAGTTTTCATAATTCAAGCTTTGGAATAATCCAGCAACTCAAGATGGTGAATTAAAATCTTAGTTTCCCTAAATTGGAGACTTACTCGTTTTGGTTGGCTCATCAAGGAAAATGGCAGGCTATAATTTTACTTATTACTGATAAGTGCTTAAATAGTCATATTTAAGCCCCTTAATTCACACTTGTTAGACTCTTTACTTATCTATTTTAGTAGATTATACTTCACTTTTTTGTTTTGTGTGTTTTTCACAGGTCTTGGACAAAAAGATAACAAAATGGAGCTTTTTGAAGCAAAAAGTGAAGTTCTGCCCTCCAGCAAGGTGCGCTCAAGCGCACCCCCCTTGAGATCGAGCGCACAAGCATATGAGCGCACTTGAAGTAGGCTCGAGCGCACATATGCGATCGAGCGCATCCTGCATACGCTCGAGTGCAATTACTCTAGAGGCAGCAGAGCTAGAATTGGAAAGATGTCTTCCAACTCCAAAACAGAATTAGGGTTTTGTGACGCCATGAAGACCCTATAAATAGCCCTGTAAAAACACATAACACAAACCTTTGGTTCTAAACTCGAAGTAGAGAGCTTAGGAGATGAATTGACGACTCATCTCCCGAGTTTCTTCTGTTTTAGTTTTCTGTTTTTATGTTTAGCATGTTTACTTTACTTAGCATGTGTAACTAAACTCCTATAGAGCTTGATTGAAGCCCTAGTTATGCTTTGCCACACATTTATTCATTGACTATCTTTGATATAGCCTTGTTAGAGTATTTAACTTGATTAATACCTGTTTATATTTACATTCCTCATATATATGTGTCTGATCAACGTATACATGTGGTATGGATAGGTTAGTCAAATCAATTTGGATGACCGAGTCTTGGGTTCGACATTAGTAACAAGGGATATCCACACCGAATTCCTGGGTTAATCAACATGGAAAATCAGGAGCAGACCAAGCCCTAGGTCCCGTGTGGTTGCCGATCTCCACAGCCCTCATGCTCTCTTAAGGAACAACTCAGTATACACCCATGCTGAATCCCTTAAAGAGAGAAAAAAGTTAGAGTATACACCATACCTAACTCGTTGCGTAGGGAGATCAATAGCCTAAGGTGCAGGCCAAGCCCTTAGGTTGGCAACCATTAGATATTCATGATAAAGCTAGAGCATTGAAATCTTAGTAAGTGGGAAAGTATAATTAGTGGTGGATATCATAGCCCTATGTTTCTCATTATTGTTATTCACTCACTATCAACTGTTATTTCTCTTTCAACTTAAAGAAATTAGTTCTAGATAGAAATTCACCAATCCCTGTGGAAATGATCTCGCACTTGCATACTATGCTACCACAGACCTTGTGCACTTGCAAGTAAAACTAGAACGATTATTTGCGTAATTATTTAAGTAAATAAATGCTCAACAAGTTTTTGGCACCGTTGCCGGGGATTGCGCTAAATTTCTTTTAGAATTAAATTCTCATTCAGTTACCATTATTTTTTATTCTGTTTTTATCTTATATTTTTCATTTTACTAAAAACCCTAATCAATTATTTTTTTTTCTTCTGTGTTTCAGGCACTCCAGGAAGCTTTCTGTGCCACTTGCGATCGAGTGCAATTGAGGCAGGGAGTTATCCGAGCAGCAGTGTTTGACTGCTGCACTCACATACCATTCACCAATTCATGCACGGACATCTATCCAAAAATTCAACATTCCTTCCCTTTGATCCAGAGCTTGAGAGGTCAATCAGACAAAGGTTTAGGGATAACCCGGAAGAGATAGAAGAAGGGAGTGAGGAAGAGACTCCACAGAACAAAAAGCTGAACAGCAACCACCTGAGCGGAGGCCGATGAAGCAGTCCTTCAACCCGCGAAGCCTCGAACAACCTTCGTGCATTGCGTATCAACCAGAGGCGGAAGGAAACTATTATATATCTCCGCATATACTCAATGCACTAACTCACTTTAGGGGTACACCTAGTGAGGATCCACATCTGCACCTTCGAGAGTTCTTCGACCTCTGCAAATTCCAGCACATCCGAGGCCTAGACCAAGAAGGAATAAGGTTAATTCTTTTCCCTTTTTCCTTGAAAGACAATGCTAAATTATGGTATAATTCTTTGCCTGCAGTTTCCATCCACACTTGGGAGGAGTTGGCAAGCAAGTTTCTAAAGAAGTTCTTCCCAGCCTAGAAGATTAGGCAGATGATGAAAGAAATACAATCCTTCCAACAAAAGGATAGAGATCTGTTCTTCGAGGCCTGGGGACACTTTAACGAGCTACTACTCAAGTGCCCACATCACAACCTACCCCAAGACGAACTGGTACAAGCCTTTTATGAAGGCTTAAGTGATTCTAATAAAAATATTGTTGATTCAGGTTGTGGAGGAGTGCTAATGGAAAAGAGCAACGAAGAGGTAATGGAATTGTTCAAAACCTTAAGTGAGGACACACAGCAGTTCTCCTCTCGAGGTAGACACATAACCAAAAGTAAGGGTATGTATGAGGTAAGCATGAACGGAGGATCATCTCCTCAAATAACCGCCATAGAAAGAAAAATTGACCTATTAGTGAAAGTCATAGCCGCTCAGAACACCTCAACTAATCCATCAGCCGCACCACTACAAGTATGTGCCATTTGCTCACACTTTGATCATGATACTAATACTTGTCCTTTATATTCATCTGTAGATCATGAGCAAGCCAAATTTATGGGTTCGAACAATTATCCACCAAAGAACAACCCCTATGCCAACACGTACAACCCTGGATGGTGGAATTACTCGAACTTTTCATGGAGCAACAACTAAAACAATTAAGGGCAGCAGAGAAATTTCCAACCAGTAGCCCAATCAGCTCCTGAACCAAAGAAGAATGACCTTGAAATTCTTATGAGGCAACTAGCGACTCAGCAGCAACAAATCCTGAATAAACATGAACAATTCATGGAAGAGTCAAGGCAATTTTAGACTGAAATGAGGCAAATCACTGCCAAGCACGATCAAGCCATTCAAGGCCTAGAGGTACAAATGGCACAGTTGGCCAAGGAGTTGAGTAACAGAAAGCAAGGAGAACTCCAGGCCCAGCCATTACCGAATCCAAGAGGACACCAGCAGCTGAATGCCATAACTACCTTAAGAAGTGGAAAAGTCATCAGTACTAACGAGCCTACACAAGCATCTCCAGACCAAACCACTACATCTAAGGTAAAGGAGATAGAAAAGGTAAATACATCTCCACCATTCCCTCAAAGGTTAGTAAAGCCTAAAAAGGAAACTAAAATGATTGATATATTTGAAACATTGAAAAAAGTAGAAATAAATATTCCTTTACTAGAGGCAATAAAACAACTACCTCTTATGCTAAGTTTTTAAAAGATTGTTGCACTAACAAACAGAAGTTTCAAGAGCATGAGACAGTAGCCTTGACTGAAGAGGTGAGTGTTGTATTACTGAGAAAGTTACCACCTAAATTAAAAGATCTAGGTAGTTGCACTATTCCTTGCAGGCTAGGTGACCAGCTCTTTGAACATGCATTATTGGATCTAGGAGCAAGTGTCAATTTACTACCTTACAGTGTATTTAAGACACTAGGTTTAGGAGAGCTCCAACCAACCTCTGTTACATTACAATTGGCTGCTAGAAGCATCAAACGTCCAAGAGGTATCCTCGAGGATGTTTTGGTAAGAGTAGGTAAATTTATTTT
This sequence comes from Bretschneidera sinensis, assembly GCA_023935145.1. Lineage (NCBI taxonomy): Eukaryota > Viridiplantae > Streptophyta > Magnoliopsida > Brassicales > Akaniaceae > Bretschneidera > Bretschneidera sinensis. The sequence goes on from CM043700.1 coordinate 50,754,226, forward strand.
ACCTGCTGATTTTATCATATTAGACATGGAGGAGTGCCATATACCTGTACCACTCCCTATCATTTTAGGGAGACCATTTATGATCACTACTGACACAACCATTAATGTCAAAAGAGGCATAGCCACAATGAGAGTAAATGATGAAGAGGTAGAATTTAAAATTTTTAATACACTAGACTCCATGAATACTAATGATGAGTGTCATAATGTGAGTTTCATGCAAGGGATTGATAAGAAAATGTCCAAGAACGATTTCACTGTTCCATTGAAGACCATCCATGATGACATAGGATTGATAGTTAGGCCGGAAGATAATGTGATTAAAGATGTCTACAAAGTTGTGCAAACCAACAAGAGCACACCTAAACCTTCAAGTAAATATAAATTTCAAGTTCAAAATCATGTACTTACTAATACTAACTCTCCTTGTTTTATCTACCAGGTACCTAAATTGGAGACAGAGCAGCTATCAACAGACTTAGAACCACCTGATGGGGGCCCTTATTGCCTCCTTCAAAAGATGTAGCCTTAAAAGCTACCATAGAGAGCACTTGAGCAATTTTACTTGCTTAAACATATAACTCAAGTGCCTCTATCAAGGTTAGTGGTACTGAGGCCACTACAAATTGGTATGACTGTATCGTTCTCACTTTTTGCCTTAATTAAATTTCTTTTCATAACCTCTTTTTACTATTTCAGTTTTGCAATCGAGCGCACACCATCTGCGTTAGAGCGTCACCTCGTCCTGTGCTGCGCGCGAGCGCATCACAATTCAAACACTTGCGCACATAGCACTCGATCGTACTTCATCAATGCGCTCGAGCAAAATCAGGGCAGAGGGGTCACGTGCACATTATAAACAGTTTCCCGTTCTTTCCCTCACTTACACTTAATTGAACTTCTTCTCTCTCTCTCTCTCGCATGAACCATCTCACACAGCAAAATCCTACCTTCCACTCTCATCCGGCACATCTCCACCATCACCTCACCACACAACCAAGCCAAACCATGTGGCAAAAACATTTTCGGTCTACCCTACACACACACCCCTCTTCTAAAAGAGCAAGGTACATACATATTTTTGTTTCTTAAAGCCATTATACGATTTTAGATCTTCAGCTCATATGTACATTCTATATTTGTTATTCATGTGTGTTGATTGGATTATTTTACGTTTTTAGGAGGTTTGGAGCACGGGAGTAAAAAATTCTACAGCTTCTAGTTTTGGTGCACATCAAGTGTTCGATAAAGTGTCTGACCGATTGCGATCGAGTGCTAGGCACCAACGATCGAGTGCACAATATCTGCGATCAAGCACAATTTTAACAGCAACCACAGCTCCAGATTCTGAAACATGGCTTTTATATCCCGTGCCTCTAGTAGTCGCCATCATTCATCCCAGCCCAGTTTCGAACAGCGTGAAATACTGTTCGAGACAACATTCAATGTAGAAGAGGACTTCAAGACTTTGGAAGCCTCAAGATGGGCGGTCCAAGAATTCAAGAACCGAGGTCTCAAGCGGTTATTCAAGTCGGTCTGCTCGACGGTCTACACACGATTTGTGATCAGTTTCTAAGAGAACTTGACTTATGACTGCACCAGACCAGAGCTTTTATCTTCCTCAGTCCAGGGCAGGTTCATAGAGCTGACCACCACTGACATAGCCAGCTCTTTGCACTACTGTAATGAGTCCCCACCAGAGGACAGCCACATAGAGGAGCAGCTTGACTCGTTCCTTCTCCCACACATCATTGAGGATATGTGTGCAGGACAGTATGCTGATCGCCACAACAATCCGGGAAGCCGGTCGAGGCTGTCTCCCCGTCTATGGTTCATTGATTCAGTCCTGCAGCGTAATGTGTGCCCTTTGGGGCACAAGACACAGAGGCGGGATCAGTTTTTGCAAACTCTATACACTTTTCACCGAGGTCATTGGTACTCCATCCCAGCAGTCATATGGAGTCAGATACATAAGTTCTGGGATGGGGTGCATAACCGGCAGATGACCACAGCTAATGTTTGGGGTCTTCCTTTCCCCTTCTTGCTCAGTCATATCTTCAAGAAGAAAGGGATTAGAGGATCCTCTATAGATGGCCCGGTTACTGACCATCTCTTCTTTGGGCGAGTACAGTGTGGCTTCAGCTAGTCGCACATACCCCGAGCACAGATACCGACCGCCGAACTTATTGCAGATGATCCGATGGAGGCCGAGCATCCACCAGTGAGCCCTTCATGGGAGGAGGATCAGATAGACATGGGATCCATGGAGTATCAGCACCTCCTAGATGAGTTATCCTCCTTCCGTCATGAGCTATCCGACATTCGCTAGGAGGATCGTGAGGCAGCTCGTCTAATCCATCAGCGGATTGATGGGTTAGAGGCACAATTCACATGACAGGAAGCTATGCTACAGTCCATCTTTGATTGCCTATCTTCTGCACCCGATACCTTCTTGATTGCACCTAATGATGATCAGCAGTGAGAGGAGATACCCGTCTGGATGAAGACGTTAAACTTAGCGCTCATGGGAGGCACCCCAGACATATCCTTTTTTTTTATTTATTTAGTACTTTTCTTTTTATAGTCATATTTTCATATCTATTATTTTGCTTTCCGGAACAACATTTGTTTTCCTTTGTCAGGTACTTAGTGCGTGCATCCAGTTCAAGTTTGGGGGCGTGTACAAGCAAGCAAGCAGGCTAGTTCTCCATCTCCCAGGTCAGATCTTTCCATGGCACACACATTGGGGATAATGTGCATTTTAAGTTTGGGGATAGTGGGAGATACTAGATACTATCATACATGCACTTGGAACACATGCACACACTAAGTCCCAGTTTTTTTTTTTTTTGAAAAGATAAATGCATGATCAATAGGTAAACAAAAATTTTGGTTGAATAAAAACATGATAACACTTCATTAGTAAGCTTACAAACTAGAACACATAGTCTTGTATTAGGAATTTTACAAAGTTGAGTTAACTACCTCAAGGCACCTAAGAATTGACGAGTTTGATTTAAATTTGCATAAGCACATTTAGCACGCATTTGTGTGAGGTATGACATATAATTCTTTTGCATATGTTTCCATTACCTAAACTGTAGTAAGATAACTTTTTTAAAAGAACCCTTTAGCATAAGAAAAATAAAGAAAAAAAATGTTCATCATGCGAAAAGAAAATAAAAAAGCTTCCAAAAAATCAAACTTTCCACTAAGTAACTGGGCCTCTTGCCTTAGTAAGCATTGAGTGTTCACGTCAAAAGGTGGGAGTTTCATTACGAAGCATTAAAAACCTATTAAGTTTCGTAGCCTTTTTGACTCGAGTTAGTAAAGTCCTTAGGGGTGTCTTTACACCTAATGCCCTAAAACTATCTGGTTTGGGAGTCATTGGCCAAATGCTCGTTACAAGGGTCAAATAGAAAGCTAGATAGAACTTAACATGGCAAAGATTGCATGATAAAAGGAAAAGAAAAAGAAGCAAGTATTATGCCATTTTGTTCTCTTTGATAAGAAATTTGATAAAAGTTTGGGCACCGAAACACTATCCACTAAAATTATGTGAAAACCCCATCTCATATGTGCTAATCCATCCATCACACATAAATCAAACTTGCAATGCCTTAAGCCAACCTTAGGTGGTTAACATAAAACTTTTGAAAGTCTTTTTGCAATCCAAAATGTGTTTTTATTATAAGCTTACTCATGAACGGTTATCATGGTTTTATGCACAACCCAAATATTTTTGAGTACCATGAAAACGAATTTATCTTAAAAATTTTGTTTCAACATAGTTTTTGGTTTTGTATTGCTAAGGGACTAGCAATATGTAAGTTTGGGGGTGTGATAAGTACTTAAATAGTCATATTTAAGCCCCTCAATTTACACTTGTTAGACTCTTTACTTATCTATTTTAGTAGATTATACTCCACTTTTGTGTTTTGTGCGTTTTTCACAGGTCTTAGACAAAAAGATAACAAAATGGAGCTTTAAGAAGCAAAAAGTGAAGTTCTGCCCTACTACAAGGTGCACTCAAGCGCACCCCCCTTGAGATCGATCGCACTAGCATACAAGCGCACATATGCAATCGAGTGCTTCCCACATTCACTCGAGCGTAATTACTCCGGAGGCGACAGAGCCAGAATTGGAAAGATGTCTTTCGACTCCAAAATGGAATTAGGGTTTTGTGATGCCATGAAGACCCTATAAATAGCCCTGTAAAAACACATAACACACATCTTTGGTTCTAGACTCGAAGTAGAGAGCTTAGGAGAAGAATTGACGACTCATCTCCCGAGTTTCTTCTGTTTTAATTTTTTGTTTTTATGTTTAGCATGTTTACTTTACTTAGCATGTGTAACTAAACTCTTATAGGGCTTGATTGAAGCCCTAGTTATGCTTTACCACACATTTATTCATTGACTATCTTTGTTATAACCTTGTTACAGTATTTAACTTGATTAATACCTGTTTATATTTATATTCCCCATATGTATGTGTCTGATCAACGTATGCATGTGGTATGGATAGGTTAGTCAAATCAATTTGGATGACCGAGTCCTGGGTTCGACATTAGTAACAAGGGATATCCACACCGGATTCCTGGATTAATCAACATGGGAAATCGGGAGCAGACCAAGCCCTAGGTCTCATGTGGTTGCCGATCTCCACAGCCCTCATGATCTCTTAAGGAACAACTCAATATACACCTATGCTGAATCCCTTAAAGAGATAAAAGAGTTAGAGTGTACACCATGCCTAACTCGTTGCATAGGGAGATCAATAGCCTAAGGTGTGGGCCAAGCCCTTAGGTTGGCAACCATTAGATATTCATGATAAGGCTAGAGCATTGAAACCTTAGTAAGTGGGAAAGTATAATTAGTGGTGGATATCATAGCCCTATGTTTCTCAATATTGTTATTCACTCACTATCAACTGTTATCTCTCTTTTAACTTAAAGAAATTAGTTCTAGATAGAAATTCACCAATCCCTGTGGAAATGATCTCGCACTTGCACACTATGCTACCACAGACCTTGTGCACTTGCAAGTAAAAGTAGAACGATTATTTGCCTAATTATTTAAGTAAATAAATGCTCAACAATTACCTTTTTTTTTATTGTTTCCTTATTAATTTAATTGCTGATCATAAGGCTTGCATGCTAAGTTAGGTACTTATTTGGATTTTAGGTTACCATAATTCTATTTAGGTTTATTTCCTATTTCATAGTTTCTTATTCCTACCAGAATTCTATTTAGGTTTATTTCGTATTTCTTAGTTTTCCTTTTTCTAATTGATTACAAATTCTCCTGTATTTAAATAGCCATTGGCTTTTTGGAATAAGACAATTCAGATTTAATTCATACTTTTGCATAGAAAATTCTCTTTGGTTCTTTTAGAACTTCTAAACTTATCGGAGTTTTCCGTGGTGTTCATGTTTAACTTATGAATCAATCCTTCCATAATTGATTGTGGTGTCTTCATTATACTAAGGTTCTTGCTTCAATATAAGCAACAGGTCACGGTCTTAGTCTTCATTATACCAAGGTTCTTGCTTCAATATAAGCAACGGGTCGCTGTCTCACATAAATCTGCTTCTAGACGATCTTAGAAGTCTTCTTGATCCTTCAAGTTCTTAGTTCTTGGTGTGGATCATATCACTACTAGTCCAACTATTTCAATCATCTCATAGGGCCCCACATACTTCAGACTCAACTTTCTTTTATTTTGATCCTCAACAAACATTTTCATGGAGATATTTTTAATTACACTCAATCACCTACTTGAAATTCAAGAGGTCGTCTTCTATTATCAACATAGCTATTCGGTCTTCTTTGTGCTACTTTACGGTTCTCTCCTACTAGTTTGATCCTCTCAGTTGTTAACTCAATAATTTATGGACCAAACATCTTTCTCTCCAACTTCTTCCTAGCATACTGGAGTTCTACACCTCCTACCATATAAGGCCACAAATGGTGCTATCCTAATTCTAGTTTGATACTGATTATTATAAGCAAATTCAATCAGGGGCAAGTAAACATCCTAACTTACTGAGAAACTCATCACATATTCCCTTAACATATCTTCTAGTACTCTAATAATTATTTTTGTCTGCTCAACTGTTTGAGGATGAAAAGTTATAATAAACTGTAACTGTGTACACATGGCTTTCTAAAAGCCTCTCCAAAACGAAGATGTAAATGCTCAATAGTACTCCATAACACATCATAATCCCAACTATATACAGTTCAGCCAACTTTTTAATATTCCAATTAGTTTTAATTAGAAGAAATTGAAATGACTTAAAAAGTCTATCTATTATCACTTGCACTTTATCGTGAACTCTTTGAGTATGGGTAAATCTAGAAACAAAATCCATACTCACATTTTTCTATGATCATTCAAGCACAGGAAGAGGTTGTAAAAGGCCTCCCGAATGTTTATTCTCTAACTTCACTTACTGACAAACCAAACATCTAGAAATATATTCAGCTACATCCCTCATCAATCCTAACCACTAGTAATTTTGTCCCAACCCTCCATACATCTTATTGTTACTCGGGTGCATCGAATATACATCATCATGTACCTCTCTTAATATCTTCTTTATCAACTCTGCATCATTGGGAACACAAATCCTATGTTCCAATACCAAAATACCCTCATTTCAAATTTTGAACTCATATTGCTTTCTAGTAAGCGCTCAATGCTTAATCTTTTCTATCTCTTTATCTCTAACTTGCATCTCTACCAAGCATTTTACTATGGATGACTATACAACCATATTTGTTAACAATGACCCTTTATCATTGATATTAAACTTCATTCTTATCTCTCTTAATCTATCATCAATTACACATCATGACTTTCAATAACAGTCAATCTTCTTATAGATTTTCTATTCAATGCATCAGCTATCACCTTCATATTTTCTAGATGATAGTGAATTGTACAATCATAGTCACTAATCAACTCCATCCACCATCTTTGCCTCAAATTCAACTCTCTCTGGGTAGGTAAGTATGTCAAACTCTTATGATCAATGAATATCTCACAAGTGGCTCCATATAGATGATGCCTATAATCTTTAAAGTAAACACTATAGCAACCAACTCTAAGCTATGAGTGAGGTAATTTCTATCACGATTCTTCAATCGCTTAGAAGTATAGGCCACAACTTTCCCATGTTACACACATCCTAACCATTGATACGACACATCACTATACACTACAAATCCTTCATCACCAGAAGGAAACACCAATACTGGAGATGTAGTCAATTTCTCCTTTAGTAATTGGAAAATTTTCTTACACTCCCAGACCATACAAATCTCGCATCTTTCCTAGCCAGTCTAGTCAACAATACTACATTAATAGAAAAATTATGAAAGAATCTTCTATAATAACCAGCTAACCCTAAGAAGATTCTAATCTCAGTCACATTAGCTGGTCTCTCCCAACTTAACATTGCCTCTACCTTTTGTGGATCAATTGTTATGTCATTTCTAGATATTACATGCCCCAAGAAAGTTATCTTTCATCAAAATTTCCAACACAATTTCTAAATGTTTTACATGTTTTTCCTTAATCTTAGAATACACCAAGATGTTATCAATGAACACAACCACAAGATTATCAAGAAATGGTTTAAACATTTTATTCATCAAGTCCATGAATGTTACTGGAGCGTTAGTCAATCTAAATGACAACACAAGAAACTTATGACCATAACGTGTCCTAAAAGCAATCTTAGGCATGTCTCCCTCCTCTATCCTCAATTGATGATAACCTGATCTCAGGTCTATTTTTGAAAATACCCTCGCTCTCTACTACAGTTCAAACAAATCATCTATTATGGACAAAAAATATTATTTTTTTTCTTAATAGTTATTTTATTCAACTATCTGTAATCTATACATAACCTTATTGTTCCATCTTTTTTCTTCACAAACAATACAAAGGCTCCCCATGGTGACACACTTTGTCGAATAAATTATTTGTTTGATAATTATTAAATTTGAACCTTCATTTCTCTCAATTCAACAGGTCTTATTCTGTAGAGTGCTATTGAAATAGGTTCAAAAACCATAATCACATCCATGAAAGCTCAATCTCTCTACTATAAGGTAAATTAGGCAACTCATCAAGAAATACATTTGAAAATCTTTCACCACTAAGATTTCTTCTAACTTCCTGTTTTCTTTTTTAGAATCCATTATGTATGCCAAATACTCCTCACCACCCTTCTTTAATCATCTACTAGTAGTCCGAGCAAGATAAGAGAGTATCTTATGCTCTTCCTATACACTCATGCTATTACTACCTCTAGAACCTTCATGTCTAAGCCTTTTTAACCACTATTTCTCTTTCCCTTAAACTTCATAAGATCTTTCCTAATCTGAAGTGTTATATCCACCAACCTGACATAATTTATATGTCTCATATAAGATAGTTTCGATCAAATCTTAAAACATAGTTCATCTTTAAACCTCTTACACTTCTTTTCCTCTAGATCTACCATTTTCGATACAACCATTGACAAGACCATAAATCTGCAATCATATTGAGCCACAGTCAACATATTTACCTCAAATAAATAAAATCTCTATCTTGTTGGGCTCTAAAGGTCTAAAGAAAGTATTTATCAAGGAAAACCTTCTTAAACCTATTCCAGGTTAAGAGTCTATCAAAATATGCACTTACTCTGGGATGAATATCCTCCCACCATTCCAAATCTTCTCCTTCTAACTCAAACGAAGCAAAGGCAACTCTCTTCCCGTCAGTTACTGGTAAAATACCAAATAATTTCTCTACATGTTTCACCCAAAACTAAGGCTTAAAAGGATTCATAGATCCTTTAAACAACAAGGCATTCGACTTAATATATCTAACAAAATAATCTGATGAGGACACGGCTAACAAATGGGATGCGGATTCTCTTCAAGTTCCAATTGGTCCAGTTACAAGGGCTCGAGTTAGAAAGCTCAAGGAAACTCTCAATGGGCTGATTCAACACATTTGGGCTAAGAACCATCCTTGGGGGCCCAAGGATGATGCTATATGTGATCCACAACGATGGATTTCCATAATTCAAGCTTTGGAATAATCCAGCAACTCAAAATTGTGAATTAAAATCTTAGTTTCCCAAAATTGGAGACATACTCATTTTGGTTGGCTCATCAAGGAAAATGGCTGACTGCAATTTTACTTATTACCTTTTTTTTTAATTGTTTCCTTACTAATTTAATTGTTGAATTATAAGGCTTGCATCCCAAGTTAGGTACTTTCCTTTTTTGGAATTTTAGGTTACCAGAATTCTATTTAGGTTTGTTTCCTATTTCATAGTTTCCTATTCCTACCAGAATTCTATTTAGGTTTATCTCCTATTTTTTAGTTTTCCTTTTTCTAACTGGTTACGAATTCTCATGTATTTAAATATCCATTGACTTTTTGGAATAAGACAATTCAGATTTGATTCATACTTTTGGAGAGAAAATTCACTTTGGTTCTTTTAGAACTTCTGAACTTATCGGAGTTTCTGTGGCGTTCATCTTCGACTTATCAATCAATCCTTCCATAATTGATTGTGGTGTCTTCATTATACCAAGGTTCTTGCTTCAATATAAGTAATGGGTCGCGGTCTCAGTATTCATCATACCAAGGTTCTTGCTTCAATATAAGCAATGGGTCGCGATCTCACATAAATCTGCTTCTAGACGATCTTGGAAGTATTCTTGATCCATAAATTTCTTAATTCTTGGCGTGGATCATATCAGTTGGTATCAGAGCCTTTTAGTTACAGGTTTGCTTATCTTTTGTCTTGATTCATAAAAAAAAATTATGAAAAAAAAGTGCGTGAAATTTAGATTCAATCCTTTCAATTCTTGTTTTAATTTCTCATCTTTATTTCCTTGTATTCTAGCCTTTAAATCCGAATTTCTTTGTGAATTATTGGTGAATTGTTGCTGAAAACTTTGATATTTGTTCGGATTGTTTGATAAGAACCTATAGAGGATTATTATGAGTTGAAAATGGCAAGAGTAGTGAGCACATAAGAGGGTAAAAGCCAATCTGATTTTTGTGTAAAAACACGAGTGAAATTGAGTAACTCATTCTTTGAGTGAAACACGTAAGGGAGTGTGTGAGGTCTTTTTTAATTTTTTTTCTAACTTTGTTTTTGCAGCAAACATGTCAGACAACAAGAACAAAAATAATTCCAGAGATACGTCGGGAAAGGTTGATCCGAAGTTGCTTATAGAGGCTTTAATGGGTGAGATGAGGAGAGTATTGAGAACGGAGATGAAGCAGGTTCATGAGAGGATAGATTGGGTAGAGAATGCACGTGTGGAGCAGCAACAAAACTCTCTTAATGTGCATAGGAGGGAGAAAGTTCAACCAAGGGGAGAGAGATTTAAAGATGAAGAGTATTATAGGAATGGATTTGATGAAGAAGATGATCAAGAATTAGTTGTTGGCCATAGGAGATTTGGTGGTCGAGGTAGGGAAACTAGGAATCGGGAAGATAATAAGTTGGGTAGTATTAGATGAAAATTCCATCATTTCAAGGCAAAAACGATCCCGAAGATTTCTTTGAGTGGGAGAAGAAGATAGAATTAGTATTTGATTGTCATAATTTTTCCAAGCTTAAAAAGGTTAAACTTGCAGCCATTGAATTTTTGGACAATGTGATTGTTCGGTGGGATCAACTAGTGTTAAACAGGAGGAGAAATAGAGACCGTCCAATAGAGACTTGGGAGGAGATGAAAACCGTGATGAGGAAATGGTTTGTTCCAAGCCATTACTATTGTGAGTTATACCAAAAATTGTAAAGTCTTACACAAGGTAATCAGAGTGTGGAGGATTATTATAAAGAGATGGAAGTAGCTATGATCCGAGCAAATGTAGAGGAGGACCGAGAGGCTACTATGGCTAATATCTTGACTGGTTTGAACCTAAAAATTTCTAATTCAATGGAGTTGCATCATTATGTGGAGTTGAAAGATATGGTGCACATGGCTGTTGATAAGAGTCATATAATGCATCTAAACAATACTTAATTGTTAGCATTTTAGGGTTGATCTCGGTTGTAATCACACTTTTACATGTTAATAACTCTAAAGTGATATTCATAAATCATTGATTTAATTCGATGCATTTTCAGGTGCTTTGAGTCCGAAAGAGATGATAAAGTGATCTATGTTTAAAGCGCCAAAAGATCTTGGGTGTCGGTGCTCATTTTTATCCAAGGTTTAGACATGTCCAAACATGATTCAAAAATGGTTAAAGTCTAAACCATTGCTGGAGTAATAAAGTACAGTAATTTGAAAGACTGCACACAAGTGTGTGCATCACTTTGGAGCAAGTTAAGGGTGTGCACGCTAGAGTGTGCACTTCTGCATACAAGCAGAATGGAGTGTGCACACAAGCTGTTCACCAAGTGTGAGCGATGCACCCCTCCCTGTCTAGCAGTGCGCCTTCTAGGGACTTCACAAGTGAGCGGCGCACCTCTCAAGCAAAACAAGAGTGAGCGGTGCACCGCGGCTGGAGCAGCACCGCACCGCCCACTCACTTTTTGATCTGGTTAGGGTGACCAAATGACATTTTTCCGGACCAAAATGCCCCTAGCTACTACTTGTAATCTATAAATACCTCCTTAAGGAGTGTGCACATGGCTGTTGATAAGTGTCATATAATGCATCTAAACAATACTTAATTGTTAGCATTTTAGGGTTAATCTCGATCGTAATTACACTTTTACATGTTAATAACTCTAAAGTGATATTAATAAATCATTGATTTAATTTGATGCATTTTCAGATGCTTTGAGTCCGAAAGAAATGATAAAGCGATCTATGTTTGAAGCGCCAAAAGATCTTGAGTGTCGATGCTCGTTTTTGTCCAAGGTTTAGACATGTCCAAACATGATTCAAAGATGGTTAAAGTCTAAAGCAATTCTGGAGTAATAAAGTACAGTAAGTTAAAAGACTGCACACAAGTGTGTGCATCACTTTGGAGCAAGTTAAGGGTGTGCACACTAGAGTGTGCACTTCTACATACAAGCATAATGGAGTGTGCACACAAGCTATTCACCAAGTGTGAGCGGCGCACCCCTCCCTGTCTAGCGGTGCGCCTTCTAAGGACTTCACAAGTGAGCGGCGCACCCCTCTCTGTCTAGCGGTGCACCTTCCAGGGACTTCACAAGTGAGCGGCGCACTGCGGCTGGAGCAGCACCACACCGTCCACTCATTTCTTGACCTGGTTAGGGCGACCAAATGACATTTTTCCGAACCAAAATGCCCCTAGCTACTACTTGTAATCTATAAATACCTCCTTAAGGAGTGTGCAGCCGGAGAATAAAGGAAAGAAATGAGATCAAGTTTTGGGATCCAATTTTAGCATTCTTCCAAGTGTTCTTTAGCTGGAAATCAAGGGGAGAGCATCCATATTGTTCATCCACCTTAAGCTCTATGGCCAACTAATCATCAAGTAAGGGAAAGGGATGAATCCTTAGGGATTTGTTGTTCTTTATTTCCTATTCTTGATTCATTTGTACGGATTTATTGTTAAAACATTGTCTATGATTTACTCTGTGATTGAGTAAGAAGGATTTGAATTCATGTGATAGCTGTACTTTATATTCTTCTTCTTTTACATTCTCTTAATCCGGTGATTGCATCTTTCTCATCCATTGATATTGTTTGGATGTGATTGATTCCGGTAGATTTATCTTACTGATTGTCCATTACTGCGATATTGTCATTGAGATATATTGTCATTTCTTGATAATCTTTAAGATCGGTCATGTGTGCTTGAACCGAAATCAATGAGTAATTTATAGCAATTACATTAGAGTTTATAAATGTACTTGATTGAATATCTTCCAATTGCTTGTTTGGGATGCGAAACTAGCAATCGAGATAAAAATAATTGAATTGAGAGTGGAATAAGGGAACAAACCTAGGGAGGATTCCTGAAACCTTGCTGTTTCGTTTATATTCTCATTTACATTTACACAATTTTTCTCACAATACCCCATTATCAAAACTCGTATTCTTTCGTTTAACTTTTATCGTTAGTATTAAAGTTTACACCTTCTTTTGTAATTAACTTGTTTCCCTGTGGAATCGACACCCCAAAGCTGTACTAAAATAACCGTGTTATACTTTGGGCGTAATCAGCTGTCAAAATTTAGAACCAACTCAAAAGGAGGGGCAACAATACATGGCAAAACCCTAACTCAGGTTCATCTTAGAGGGCGAATTTTATGAAGCAAGCCACGGCCAATCCCAAAACCGAGCAAAAGCAAGAAAGTACCAGCCATGGAAATCAAGGTAAAACTGCCTCTTCTACCACTAGAAATCATAATATTAAGTGTTTTAAATGCCAAGGCAAGGGTCACATAGCAAGCCAATGTCCGAACAAAAGAGTTATGGTATTGCGAGATAATGGTGAAATTGAAACCAAGGGCGAAGAAGATACTGAATCTATGCCACCATTGGAGGATGCAAGTGATGGGGAATATGCTGCCCAAGGAGAATTGTTGGTTGCAAGGAGAGCTCTAAGTGTGCAAATCAAAAAAGACGACGAAGTGCAGTAGAAAACATCTTTCAACTAGATGCCACGTGCAAAACAAGGTATATAGTGTGATTATTGATGGAGGTAGTTGTACTAACGTTGCTAGCACTACAATGGTTGAGAAATTAAGGCTGCCAACATTTAAACGTCCTTGGCCTTACAAGTTGCAATGGCTCAATAATAGTGGTGAAGTTAGGGTGAACAAATAGGTGTTAGTTTCCTTCTGTATTAGAAAATATGAAGATGAAGTTTTGTGTGATGTAGTTCCGATGTAAGCAGGATGCTTGTTACTAGGCTGGCCATGGCAATTCGATCGGTGTGTTAAGCATGATGGTTTCACCAATAAATATTCATTTGTAAGAAATAAAAGAACAATCACTTTAGTTCCTTTGACACCAAAGCAGGTTTATGAAGATCAAGTGAGGTTACAAAAAAGAAAGTGAGCAAACGAAAGAGAGTGAGCAAAAGAGAACGAATAAAAATCAGAAAGAGAAAATGAGAGAGGCCGAAAAAATTGAGAGAGAAAATAAGAGAGTTGATTCTGCCATTGAGAGAAAAAAAAATTTCTATGCAAAAACGAGTGAAATAAAAAGAGTAATGGTTTTAAATCAGCCAATGGTTGTACTTTTGTACAAAGAGGTGTTAAACACTAACCAATTTAGCTCATCTTTGCCTAGTTCTATTGTTTCTCTTTTATAGAAGTTTGATGATATCTTTCTCGAGGAGATTCCATATGGCTTACCTCCTATTCAAGGAATTGAACATCAAATTGATTTCGTGCCCGGGTACTACAATTCCAAACCGACCAGCCTATCAAAGCAATCCCGAGGAGACAATGGACTACAAAAGCAGGTTAGTGAATTGATGGAAATAGGGTACTAAGAGAGAGCATGAGCTCGTGCGCTGTTCCGGTGATTTTGGTTCCTAAAAAGGATGGGACGTGGAGAATGTGCGTTGATTGTTGAGCAGTCAACAATATAACGGTAAAGTATCGATATCCTATTCCTCGTTTAGATGATATGCTAGATGAACTACATAGTGCATATTTATTCTCTAAGATTGATTTAAAAAGTGGATATCATCAAATAAGAATGAAAGAGGATGATGAATGGAAAACTTCTTTTAAAACGAAATATGGTTTATATGAGTGGCTAGTTATGCCATTTGGACTAACAAATGCACCAAGTACCTTCATGAGATTAATGAACCATGTTTTACGAGCTCTTATAGGTATATTCATTGTTGTTTATTTTGATGATATTCTCATTTATAGCACAAACTTAGATGATCATGCTGTTCATTTAAAATCAGTTTTGGATGTGCTTAGAAAAGAGAAGTTGTTTGCTAACTTGAAGAAGTGCACTTTGTTCACCGATAAGCTTGTGCTTCTTAGTTTTGTTGTGAGCGCACAAGGAATACATGTTGATGAAGAGAAGATTCGCGCGATTAAAGAATGACCAAGTCTCACCAGTGTAGGTCAAGTTCATAGTTTTCATGGACTTTCTAGTTTTTACATAAGGTTCGTGAAAGATTTTAGCAGTATTATCGCACTGCTTACCGAAATCATCAAGAAGAATGTTGGATTCAAATGGGGAGATGAGCAAGGGAAGGCGTTCCAATTGATCAAAGAAAAATTAATTCATGCTCCTTTACTTGCTTTGCTTGATTTTGCAAAAACGTTTGAAATTGAATGTGATGCTTCAGGTTTAGGTATCGGCGCAGTTCTTATGCAAGGAGGAAGACCAATCGCATATTTTAGTGAGAAATTAAGTGGAGCAGCTTTAAACTACCCTACTTATGATAAAGAATTTTATGCGTTGGTTCGAGCATTGGAAACATGGCAACACTATCTTTGGACTAAGGAGTTCGTGATTCACACTGATCATGAGTCCTTGAAGCATTTAGAAGGTCAACACAAGTTGAGTAGGAGACATGTACGATGGGTAGAATTCATTGAGACATTTTCATATGTCATTCGATACAAGCAAGGTAAGGCAAACATCGTTGCAGATGCACTTTCTCGAAGGTACGTATTAATGTCTACTCTAGATGCAAAATTACTTGGTTTTGAGTACATTAAAGAGTTGTATCCTTCAGACACCGATTTTTGTTAGGGGCTTCGGGCTTGTGAGAAAAACGCAGTAGGTAAGTTCTTTAGACACGAAGGATTCTTATTTCGGGAGAATAAGTTGTGTGTACCGAATTGCTCTTTGCGTGATTTGTTAGTAAGGGAATCCCATGGAGAAGGTTTAATGGGTCACTTTGGAGTTGCTAAGACCTGTTTTACAAGAACACTTCTATTGGCCACACATGAAAAGAGATATTGAGAGAATTTGTGGTAGATGTGTCACATGTAGGCAGGCAAAATCTAGAGTGCAACCCCATGGTTTATACATGCCACTTCCCATTCCTAATGAGCCTTGGATAGATAATTCGATGGACTTTGTGTTAGGTTTACCTAGGTCTAAATATGGTAGAGATTCAATTTTTGTGGTTGTGGATAGATTTTCTAAGATGGCACATTTTATTCCATGTCACAAAACTGATGATGCTTCTAACGTTGCTAATTTGTTCTTTAGAGAAATTGTGAGATTACATGGTATGCCTAAAACAATAGTTTCAGATAGAGATGCTAAGTTCTTGAGTTACTTTTGGAAGACTTTGTGGTGTAAGTTAGGGACTAAGCAATTCTTTTCTACTACTTGTCACCCACAAACTGATGGTTAAACTAAAGTAGTGAATAGAACTTTGTCTACTTTGTTAATGGTTATTATTAAACGGAATATCAAAACTTAGGAAGAGTGTTTACCACATGTTGAGTTTGCTTATAATCATGTTGTTCATTTTGCTACTAAGTTTTCACCATTTGAAATTGTTTATGGTTTTAATCCTTTAACTCCATTGGATTTAACGTCATTACCTATATCTGAACATGCTAACTTGGATGGAAAGAAAAAGACTGAATTTGTTAAGTAGATACATGAAAAGGCAAGACTAAACGTTGAGAGGCAAACAGAACAATATGCAAAACAAGCTAACAAAGGTCGCCAACAGGTGATTTTTTAACCCAGAGATTGGGTTTGGTTACACATGAAGAAAGAAATATTTCCGACACAAAGACATTCAAAGTTACTTCCTGGAGGAGATGTGATATGATCCACGCCAAGAACTAAGAAATTGATGGATCAAGAAAACTTCCAAGATCATCTAGAAGCAGATTTATTTGAGACCGCGACCCGTTGCTTATATTGAAGCAAGAACCTTGGTATAATGAAGACTGAGACTGTGACCTGTTGCTTATATTGAAGCAAGAACCTTGGTATAATGAAGACACCACAATCAATTATGGAGGGATTGGTTGATAAGTCGAAGACGAACGCCACGGAAACTCCGTTAAGTTCAGAAGTTCTAAAGAACCAAAGAGAAATTTCTCTCCAAAAGTATGAATCAAATTTGAATTGTCTTATTCCAAAAGCCAATGGCTATTTAAATACATGAGAATTCGTAACCAATTAGAAAAAGGAAAACTAAGAAATAGAAAATAAACCTAAACAGAATTCTAGTAGGAATCGAAAACTACGAAATAGGAAATAAACCTAAGTAGAATTCTGGTAACCAAAAATCAAAATAAAGAAAGTACCTAACTTGGCATGCAAGCCTTATAATGCAACAACTAAATTCAGAAGGAAACAATTAAGAAAAGGTGCAAGGTGCAAGCCCAAAGTGGAAGGAGATTCGGATGCAACAACCTATTGGATTTAGGCCCATCATAATAGGCCCAAACGATATCCTTTTTGAAACTTTTTTAAGTCTAAATTGAAGTTCAAGACGTCATCTTTCCACCTCAACAAGTTTCAGCCCATTTGGAGTTGCGGGCAAGAAGATATGACCATTTTAATTCTGGTCATTAGGTCCTCCCGAAATTCCAAAGTGGAAGTTCCCTTGGATCATGGAAACCCATCCTTGTGGATCATGTATAGCATTATCCTTGGGCTCCCAAAGATGGTTCTTAGCCCAAATGTGTTGAATAAGCCCATTGAGAGTTTTCTTGAACTGTTTAGCTCGGGCCCTTGTAATTGGACCAATTGGAACTTGAATAAACCGTTTAGCTCAGGCCCTTGTAACTTGACCAATTGGAACTCGAATAGGATCTACCTCCCCTTTGTTAGCCGTGTCCTCATCATTCCCCTCCTCTTGAAAACGATTTATCCTCAAATCATCTCCTACATCAAAAGGGCATAAATCAGAAACATTGAAAGTGGTATTAACATTGTACTCACTTGGTAAATCCAATTTGTATGCATTGTTATTGATGCGCTCAAGGACTTGTAAAAGAGCATTAGTTAATTTTTCTTTGATCAGTTGGAACCCTTTCTCTTGCTCGTCTCCCCATTCGAATCCAATATTCTTCTTGATGACTTCGATAAGTGGTGTAGCAATACTGCTAAAGTCTTTTATGAACCTCTTGTAAAAACTAGCAAGTCCATGAAAACTATGAACTTGACCTACACTCATGGGACTTGGTCATTATTTAATTGCATTGATCTTCTCATCATCAACCTGTATTCCTTGTGCACTCACAACAAAACCAAGAAACACAAGCTTATCGGTGCAAAAAAATGCACTTCTTCAAGTTAGCAAACAACTTTTCTTTTCCAAGCACATCCAAAACTGATTTGAAATGTATAACATGATCATCTAAGTTTGTGCTATAAATGAGAATATCATCAAACTAAACAATAATGAATCTGCCTATAAAAGCTCGCAAAACATGGTTCATTAATCTCATGAAGGTACTTGGTGCATTTGTTAGTCCAAATGGCATAATTAACCACTTATATAAACCATATTTCGTTTTAAAAGTAGTTTTCCATTCATCACCCTCTTTCATTCTTAGTTGATGATATCCACTTTTTAAATCAATTTTAGAGAATACACATGCACCATGAAGTTCATCTAGCATATCATCTAAATGAAGAATAGGATGTCGATACTTTACCGTTATATTGTTGACTGCTCGGCAATCAACGCACAATCTCCACATCCTATCCTTTTTAGGAACCAAAATCACTGGAACCTCGCACGGGCTCATGCTTTCTCTTACATACTCTATTTCCATCAATTCGCTAACCTGCCTTTGTAGCTCTTCTGTCTCCTCGGGATTGCTTCAATATAAGCAACGGGTTACGGTCTCACATAAATCTGCTTCTAAACGATCTTAGAAGTCTTCTTAATTCATCAATTTCTTAGTTCTTGGCGTGGATCATATCAAGATGGGCCTTTTCAAGTCCTTGAACGCATCAATGACAATGCATACAAATTGGATTTGCTAGGTGCGTATAATGTTAGTGCCACTTTCAATGTTTCTGATTTAAGCCCTTTTGATGTAGGTGATGATTTTAGGACAAATCTTTTCAAGAGAAGGGGAATAATGATGACACGGCTAACAAATGGGATGCAGATTCTCTTCAAGTTTCAATTGGTCCAGTTATAAGAGTTCGAGCTAAAAGGTTCAAGGAAACTCTCAATGGGCTGATTCAACACATTTGAGCTAAGAATCATCTTTGGGGGGCCAAAGATGATGCTATACGTGATCCACAAGGATGGGTTTCCATAATTCAAGCTTTGGAATAATCCAGAAACTCAAGATTGTGAATTAAAATCTTAGTTTCCCAAAAATAGAGACTTACTCATTTTGGTTGGCTCATCAAGGAAAATGGCTAGCTGCAATTTTACTTATTACCTTTTTTTTAATTGTTTCTTTACTAATTTAATTGCTGAATTATAAGGCTTGCATGCCAAGTTAGGAACTTTCCTTTTTTTGGATTTTTAGGTTACCAGAGTTCTATTTAGGTTTGTTTCCTATTCCTACTAGAATTCTATTTTGGTTTATTTCCTATTTCTTAGTTTTCTTTTTTCTAATTGGTTACGAATTCTCATGTATTTAAATAGTCATTGGTGTAACGACCCATCCCGGGTTGGCCATTCTGAAACGATGTCATCACATTTTGAGAATCTCAGCACGACACATATATGCAACCATAAAAATAAATAACACCAAAAGAAATTTACATCAATCCGATCTTTAAACATTCTATACAATGTAAAATGCATGAATATTTACAAATATATTTTTCATTTTATTTCCTCATTAATCTGAGGATGTTGACACGTACGAGGCTTATAGAAAATGATTTCTTTTGACCCTCAACTCACCAAACTATTTTCAAGCCTGCTACCTGAAAATCATTGTACAATGAGGAGTGAGCTTCACAAGCTCAGTGAATTAAATTCACTAAAAGTACTCATTTGTATAAATAATCTTTTAATATTTAAATCAATTTATATCTCCTACACTTGATACTAGCACTCTACTATCACTACCCATGTCATAGTATTCATTCTCTATCATTCTCTTCCTCTTATTTATTGGTTCACCTCATGACCATCAATTATCTCATAATTACCTCACAATAAGAGTCACATCATAAAGTCTATCATTTAGATAGTTCTTATCACCATAAAAATAACACACCACACCTCAGCATTTCAATAATCTTATCAGCATAATTGTCTCTCTATGTGAAACTCATTCATCTATGATTTAATTCACAATCACACACCACACATAAGCATTTCAATAATACAAGCAATAATTAAATCAGACGTCATACATGAATGATTATGATGGGAACATCTTCCCACCTGTCGACAGGTTATTATTATCTTAGACTGACCCCTTCCCGGTTCTTTACAGCTTATCCCAGCTGTCACGGAATTTATTACCAGCATATACCGGCTGTTACGGTGTCCCTTTTACTTCCAGCATATACCGGCTGTCATGGTTGTTCTATTAGACCGGCCCCTTCTCAGTTCTTTCGGTTATCTTATTTAATGCATATGCACATGAACAATAATATGAAATATGTATATAAACAGTAATATAAAAATAACATAAATTCAAAACACTTAAATTGACTATCCTAATTATTCTCAAATTTATATAACTAAAATTTCATTAAATTCTTCTTATCCCAAATCACATCAAATCATCCATTTAAAGCTTACCAAGATCCACTAAATTTCATCTAAAATCACATCAAATCATCTCTCAAAGTTTGTCAATATCTACTAAAATTCATCTCCTCAAAATTTGTATCAAAACATCAACCATGACTCATCAAGAATTTATTTATCACCATCATTATTATATCAACTTATTTTTCTAATAATATTTCTTCTAACATAATATTTTTTTTATCTGTCCAATATTCATGTCATATCTATCAACCAAATATTTATCTACTACCAAATCATACGCTAGTAATTAAATTTAATATTATCACTATATATTTGATTTTTATTTAGACTACTTAAAGTAAATCCAACTCACCATGTAGCACTTAAAGCTACCCGTGGATCACCTCCTTGCTTTTCTCGTTCTTCTCTGAAACTTCTCCCAGTTGTTGGCCGCCAACACTTGACATAATATTTGTATTCAATTTATAATTATTTCTTCAGTTTTTCTTAAACCACACCCTTTGAAAATTCTCACTTTGAATTCGGGAAAATTTTAGGAAATGCTAAAAATTCAAAAATAAACACAACGTTATTACTTTTTGCTTTTCTGATAGCTATTTGTGATTCCCAATAAAATTCCACCGTAAAATCCTTCAAAAATTTGTTATTTTAACTTTTCTTTGGGTTCCCAAGTGTTTAAAGAAAACAAATAATTTGAAGGAAAAACTAACGTAAATGGTTAAGTGTAATCAC
This sequence comes from Bretschneidera sinensis, assembly GCA_023935145.1. NCBI lineage: Eukaryota > Viridiplantae > Streptophyta > Magnoliopsida > Brassicales > Akaniaceae > Bretschneidera > Bretschneidera sinensis. The sequence continues at coordinate 50,775,571 of CM043700.1, forward strand.
AATTACGGAAATATATATATATATGCAAACCAAAGTTTGCTTTTTAAAAAAAATATCTACAACCCCCCACCCAAAGTTTTCCGCGTTTTGATGTGTTGGAGGGCATGTATGAACCAAAATACACTTTGAGGCATTTAACCAAACTTGGCAGCAAGTGCTGCCACCTGCTGCCACGTTTTGGTGTTTTATTTATTTTTCTTTGTAACTATGCCCCTACGTGTCCAAGTATTTTTTTAAGAATTATTTTATTCAATATTAAATCCTTCACATAAATATAATATTTTAATTTCATATCATATTTATTAAATTACCTCTTTGCCCTTACTTTACGAATGCGGGTATTACAAATCTACCCACCTTATTAAAAATTCGTCCCTGAAATTTCCTTACTTACTCCAAAAACCAATATGAATAATATTTCTTCCTACTTGTCTCACACTTTCATGTAATCTCTTCAACATCCTTAGAGGGTCCCACTTACCTCATACTCAACTTTTATTTCTGTTTGATCCTCAACATACTTTTTCATGGAGATATTTTTAATTACACCTAATCACTTACTTGAATTTCAAGAGATCTTCTCTGGGTTGCTTTACGGTTTTCTCTAACCAATTTGATCATCTCAATTGTTAACTCAAATAATTGATAGACTAAACATATTTCTCTCTCCAACTTTTTCCTAGCATATTGGAGTTCTACTCCTCCTACCATATAAAGCCTCAACAGGTGTCATTCCAATACTAGTTTGATACTGGTTATTATAAGAAATTTCAATCGATAGCATGTAAGCATTCCAAACTTACTGAGAACTCATCACATTTGCCCTTAACATATCTTCTAGTACTCTAAAATCCTTTCTGTCTGAGCATGAAAAATTATATTAAATTACGACTGTGTACTCATGGCTTTATGAAAGTCTCTCCAAAATCAAGATGTAAATCTATCATCTCTCTTTGACACTATGCTTAATAGTGCTTCATACAACCTCACAATCTCAGCTACATCATTCTTCAATCCTGACCACCAAAAATTTCGTCTACATCCTCTATACATTTTATTGTTACTTGATTGCATCGAATATACATCATCATGTACCTCTCTCATTAACTTCTCTCTCAACTTCGCCTCATTAGGAATACAAATCCTACGTTCCAATACTAAAATACCCTTATTTAAACATTTTGAACTCAAAATGCTTTCTATTAAGCACTCAAAGCTTAATTTTTTTTTTCATCTCTACCTTGCATCTCTAAAACATTTTACTATGGATGACTGTACACCCATATTCATTTACCATGCTCCTCTATTTCTGATATTTAACTTTATCCATAATCAATTTCACCTCAAGACTCCCCATAGTAGTTAAACTTCTTGTAGACTTTCTACTCAACGCATCAGCTATCACCTTCTCATTTTCTAGATGATAGGGAATTATACAATCATAGTCACAAACCACTCCATCCACCATCTTTGCCTCAAATTCAACTCTCTCTAGCTAGGTAAGTATGTTCAACTTGTATAACCCATGACTATCTCACAAGTGGCTCTATATAGATGATGTCTCCAATATTTAAAGTAAACACTATAGCAGCCAACTCTAAGTCATGAATAGGGAAATTTCTTATCATGAATCCTCAATTGCCTAGAAGTATAGCCCACAACTTTCCTATGTTACACATATCCCAATCATTGATGTGACGTATCACTATACACCACAAATCCTTCATCACCAGAAGGAAACATCAATACTGGAGCTGTAGTTAATTTCTCCTTTAGTAATTGGAAATTTTTCTCACACTTCCCTCACCATACAAATCCCACTTTTTTCCTGGTCAGTCTATTCAACCATATTTCAATAATAAAAATTTCTGAAAGGATCTTCTATAATAACCAGCTAACCTCAAGAAGATTTTGATTTCAGTCACATTAGTTGATCTCTCCCAACTTAACGTTGCTTCTAACTTTTGTAAATCCACTACTATCCATTTCCTGATATTACATTTCCAAGAAAATTATTTCATTCAATCACCAACCACACTTAGAGAACTTTGTATATAATTTCTCTTTCCTCAGAATCTCCAAGACACTATCTAATTGTTTCACATATTGTTCTTCCTCCTTAGAAGACATCAGGAAATCAAATATAACCATAAATTTGTTAAGATATGGTTTAAACACTCGATTCATCAAGTCCATAAATGTTTCTGGAACATTAGTCAACCCAAATAGTATCACTAGAAACTTATGACCATCACGTGTCATAAAAGCAGTCTTAGACATGTCTTCTTCTTTTATTATCAAATGGGTGATAACCTAATCTCAAATATATTTTAGAAAATACTTTCACTCCTTGCACTGCTCAAACAATTTATTTATCTTGAGTAAAAGATCTTTGTTCTTATTCAACTATATGTAGTCTATACACACTCTTATCGTTCCATCTTCCTTCTTCACTAACAACACTTGATTCCCCAAATATATTAGGTCAGATAAATTGTTTATCCACAAATTCTTAAAATGATACGTTCAACTCTCTCAATTCAGCTGACGTCATTCTGTAGGGGGCTATTAAATATATGTGATTATCATAGTATCACATCAATAGAAAAACTTATCTCCCTACTTGGAGGCAACCTAGACAACTTATCAAGAAATTATATTAGAATAATCTTTCACCACTAAGATTTATTTTAACTTCCTATCTTCCTTTCTATGATCCATTATGTATGCTAAATGCTCCTCACAACCTTTCTTCAATCATCTCCTAGTGGTCAGAGAAAAATAGGATAGTTCGATAGCATTTTATGTTCTCTCTGAAAATTTAACTTCTTATATCCATGTTTTGAACACTATATTCTTTCTAGGACAATCAATCCAAGCGTAATACATCGACAATCAATTCGTTCTCAACATTAAATGAAATTATATATTCGAAGATAATAAATCTGCTTCAGCTTTTTCTATCACTGATACGAATCAAACAACTTTTGTAAGCATTTATGATTATCACTCTATCTCTAGTAGGAACTTCAATAGAAATATTTTGCACCTAAGTACTACTACATACTTCAATAAACTTCATATGAATACCTGATGCAAAAGAATGGGTTACATCAAGGTCAACCAATATTGATATATCCACCTTTTCTATATACAAGACACCTCAAATTAAAACAATTTTGGGATAAAATATATCTATGACAAACTTCTGTCTCTCAATCATACATCAGATTTTCACTTCCTCTTGGTAGTATATTTACTTCCTCTGTCATGACTTCCAGTTCCTATAACCCGTCTCCTAAATGTAAGGGTCCCACCAATAGTATTCTGAGCTACGAAAATAATAGGTCATGCTTTCCTTTGATTCTGTACTTCAGTTTTCTGTGACAAAGAACGCCTTATTTGGGGTGGTCTCTCATCCTGTACACTCATATTACCACTACCACTATAACTTTTATGTTTAAGCCTCTTTAACCATTTTTATTTTTTATTTTTTTTTATATTTTTTTTTTCTTAAACTCAATCACATCTCTCTCAATCTGAAATGGTATATCCACCAATCTGACAAAATTCATATGCCTTATGTACGATAGTATTGATCAAACCTTAAAATATAATTCATCTATGAACTTCTTACACTTCTTCTCATTTAAGTATACCATTTTCGTTTCAAACCTCGACAAAGCCACAAATCTCCTATCATACTAGGCCACAGTCAACACACTTATCCCAAATAAATAAAATCTCTATCTTGTTGTGCTCTAAAGGTCTAAGGAAAATATTTATCAAGGGAAACCTCCTTAACCTATTTCAGATTAAAGGTTTATTAATATCTGTACTTACCTTGGGAAGAACATCCTTCCACTATTTCCCAAAACTTCTCTTTCTAACTCGAATGAAGCAAAGGCAATCATCTGCCTATCAATTACTGGTAACATACCAAATAATGTCTCTACTTGTTTCTCCTGAAACTCAGGCATAAAAGGATTCATAGATCCTTTAAGGCATTCAACTTAATATATCTTTCTGCATCTTATGCATAAACCCACATTACCCCCTTTTTAAACGTTCATCATTACTGGATTTACAACCTCAAACATTGCTCCAGCTTGTCCATCAAGTATATGCTATGAGTTATCATTTCTAGCATTTATTACATCCATTTTTTCTTAAGATCATGTGTAAGAGCTTGTCTTAGCTCTTCTCTTTCCATTCCAGATTCTCTCACACATTTACTAATATCAATTATATTACTAATATCAATCCTACTATTAGCATATTTCCTTATAGGAACCACAGATTCAGACTCAACCTCTTATTGTCAAAAATATTGGGGCCTACCACCTCTCTCCAATCAACAACTCTAACTTTAGCTCTAGCATGTCCACGTGTCATCCTCAGACTGTTCATTATAATTTATTTTAATCTTCCACTTTCTTATTTTTTTATGCAGTCTAAAGAATCTGAAAAAGCTAATGCTCTGATACCAAAATTGTAACAACCCATCCCGAGTAGGCCATCCCCAAAACGGTGTCATCACATTTTGAGAATCCCAGCAGGACACATATATGCAACCATAAAAATAAATAACACCAAAAGAAATTTACATCAATCCGATCTTTAAACATTCTATACAATGTAAAATGCATGAATATTTACAAATAAATTTTTTATTTTCTTTTCTCATTAGTCTGAGGATGTTGACACGTACGTGGCTTACAGAAAAAGATTTCTTCTGAACATCAACTCACCAAACTATTTTTCAAGCCTGCTACCTGAAAATCATTGTACAATGAAGAGTGAGCTTCACAAGCTCAGTGAATTAAATTTACTAAAAGTACTCATTTGTATAAATAGTATTTTAATACTTAAATCAATTTATATCTCCTACACTTGATACTAGCACTCTACTATCGCTACCCATATCATAATATTCATTCTCTTCCTCTTATTTATTAGTTCACCTCAAGACCATCAATTATCTCATAATTACCTCACAATGAGGGTCACATCATAAAATCTATCATTTAGATAGTTCTTATCACCATAAAAATAACACACCACACCTCAGCATTTCAATAATCTTATCACCATAATTGTCTCTCTCTGTGAGACTCATTCATCTATGATTTAATTCACAATCACACACCACACATAAGCATTTCAATAATGCAAGCAATAATTAAATCAGACGTCATGTATGAATGATTATGATGAGAACGCCTTCCCAGCTGTCGACAAATTATTATTATCTTAGACTGGTCCCTTCCCGATTCTTTACAGCTTATCTTGGCTGTCACGAAATTTATTTCCAGCATACACCGGTTGTCACAGTGTCCCTTTTATTTCCAGCATATATCGGTTGTCACGGTTGTTCTATTAGACCGACCCCTTCCCGGTTCTTTTGGTTATCTTATTTAATGCATATGCACATGAATAATAATATGAAATATGTATATGAACAGTAATATAAAAATAATATAAATTCGAAACACTTAAATTGACTATCTTGATTATTCTCAAATTTATATAACTAAAATTCCACTAAATTCCTCTTATCCCAAATCACGTCAAATCATCCATTTAAAGCTTACCAAGATCCACTAAATTTCATCCAAAATCACATCAAATCATCCCTCAAAGTTTGTCAATATCCATTAAAATTCATCTCCTCAAAATTCGTATCAAAACATCAACCATGGCTCATCAAGAATTTATTTATCACCATCATTATTATATCAACTTATTTTTCTAATAATATTTCTTCTAACATAATAATTTTTTTATCTGTCCAATATTCATATCATATCTATCAACCAAATATTTATCTACTACCAAATCATACGCTAGTAATTAAATTCAATATTATCACTAGATATTTGATTTTTATTCAGACTACTTAAAGTAAATCCAACTCACCATGTAGCACTTAAAGCTACCCGTGGATCACCCCCTTGTTTTTCTCATTCTTCTCCGAAACTTCTCCCAGTTGTTGACCGCCAACACCTGACATAATATTTGTATTCAATTTCTAATTATTTCTTCATTTCTTTGTAAACCACACCCTTTGAAAATTCCCACTTTGAATTCGAAAAAATTTCAGGAAATGCTAAAAATTCAAAAATAAACACTACGTTATTACTTTCTGCTTTTTTGATAGCTATTTGTGATTCCCTATAAAATTCCACCATAAACTCCTTCAAAATTTTATTATTTTAACTTTTCTTTGGGTCCCCAAGTGTTTAAAGAAAACAAATAATTTGAAGGAAAAACTAACGTACACGGGAAAGTGTAATCACGATTACGAAAATATATATATATATATATATATATATATGCAAACCAAAGTTTGCTTTTTAAAAAAAAAATATCTACAGCCCCCCACCCAAATTTTCCACGTTTTGATGTGTTGGAGGCATTTAACCAAACTTGGCAGCAGGTGCTGCCACCTGCTGCCACATTTTAGTGTTTTTTTTTTTACTTTTTTTTTCTTTCGTTCTTCTCTCTACTGCCGATCACTAGGAACTGGACTTTTTTTTTAAAAAATCTAATATTTATTTTCTTTGTTTTTTTTTCTTTTCCTACTGTTCAATCTAAACGTAAATTTTTTAAAATTTTTTTTTATTTTTCTTTATAATTACTCCCCTACGTGTCCAAATATTTTTTAAGAATTATTTTATTCAATATTAAATCCTTCACATAAATATAATATTTTAATTTCATCTCATATTTATTAATTACCTCTTTGCCCTTACTTTACAAATACGGGTACTACAATTGGCTTTTGGAATAAGACAATTCAGATTTGATCCATACTTTTGGAGAGAAAATTCTCTTTGGTTCTTTTAGAACTTCTGAACTTATCGGAGTGTCTGTGGTGTTCATCTTTGACTTATCAATCAATCCTTCCATAATTGATTTTGGCGTCTTCATTATACCAAGGTTCTTGCTTCAATATAAGTAATGGGTCGCAGTCTCAGTCTTCATCATACCAAGGTTCTTGCTTCAATATAAGCAACGAGTTGTGGTCTCACATAAATCTGTTTCTAGACGATCTGTGAAGTCTTCTTGATCCATAAATTTCTTAGTTCTTGGCATGAATCATATCACAATCTCTCTGCATTTCGTGCGTAAACTCACTTTTTCCCTTTTGAACATTTACCATTACTGGATTTACAACAACCTCAGGCACTACTCTAGCCTGTTTATCAAGTCTATGCTATAAGCTATCAATTCTATCATTTGTTACATTCATTTTCTCAAGAGCATGTGTAAGAGCTTATCTTAGCTCATCTCTTTTAACTTAAGATTCTCTCACACCTTTACTAATATTAATTATATTGTCAACATGTTCCCTTCTAAGAACCACAGATTCAGACTTAACCTCAACTTGTCAAAATATTGGGGGCCTACAACGCCCTCTCAAATCAACAACTCTAACTTTAGCTCTAGCACATCCACGTGTCATCCTCTGATTATTCATTAGAATATAATTTGTTTTAATCTCCCACTTTCTTACTTTTTATACAGTCTACACAATCATAAAACCTAATACTCTGATATCAAAATTGTAACGACCCATCCCAGGTTGGCCACCCCCGAGACGGTGTTGTTACTTTTTGAAATCCCAGCACGACACATATATGTAACAATAAAATTAATACAACTGCAATTTTTTACATCGATCTTCAACCCTTAATAGGGGAGATACATTATTCAGATCTCAACTTAAACATTTTATACAACATAATATGCATGAATATTTACAAATAAATTTTTATTTTATTTTCTCATTAGTCTGAGGATATGAACCACATGGCTTACAGATAATGACTCGTCTAAATCTCAACTCACCAAACTATTTGTCCTGCATGCTACCTGAAATCATTGTACAATGAGGAGTGAGCTTAACAAGCTCAATGAATTGAACTTACTAGAAGTATTCAATTGGTGTAAGTAGTCTTCCAATATTCATTTATCTATATCTTATATATTTTGATAATAACATTTTATTATCACTACTCATATCAATTCCCCATCCTTTATAAATCTTTTCTTTTTATATAATTAATAATCATTTTGAGACTATCAATTCTATCTTATAATTACCTAATTATGAGGTTCACAACATATAATCAGTCACCTAGATAATTCTAATCATTTTATATTTCCATATTTCTTCTCAGCATAATTGTCTCTTTGTGTGACTCATTCATCTATTAATAAATTTACAGTCATTAATAGCACTTTAGCATCTTAAGTAATAACTGATATGATCCACGCCAAGAACTAAGAAATTGATGGATCAAGAAGACTTCCAAGATTGTCTAGAAGCAGATTTATGTGAGACCGTGACCCGATGTTTATATTGAAGAAGGAACCTTGGTATAATGAAGACTGAGACCGCGACCCGTTGCCTATGTTGAAGCAAGAACCTTGGTATAATGAAGATGCACAATCAATTATAGAAGGATTGATTGATAAGTCGAAGATGAACGCCACAGAAACTCCGATAAGTTCAGAAGTTCTAAAAGAACCAAAGAAAATTTTCTCTCTAAAAGTATGAATCAAATCTGAATTCTTTATTCTAAAAAGTCAATGGCAATTTAAATACATGAGAATTCGTAACCAATTAGAAAAATGAAAACTAAGAAATAGGAAATAAACCTAAATAGAATTCTGGTAGGAATAAGAAACTACGAAATAGGAAATAAACCTAAATAGAATTCTGGTAACCTAAAATCCAAATAAGGAAAGTACCTAACTTGGCATGCAAGCCTTATAATTCAGCAATTAAATTAATAAGGAAACAATTAAAAAAAAGGTAATAACTAAGATTACAGCCTGCCATTCTCCTTGATGAGCCAACCAAAACGAGTAAGTCTCCAATTTTTTGAAACTAAGATTTAATTCCCCATCTTGAGTTGTTGGATTATTCTAAAGCTTGAATTATGGAAGCTCATCCTTGTGGATCACGTATAGCATCATCCTTGGGCCCCCAAAGATTGTTCTTAGCCTAAATGTGTTGAATCAGCCCATTGAGAGTTTCCTTGAACCTTGTAGCTCGAGCCCTTGTAACTGGTCCAATTGGAACTTGAATAGGAAAATGCCATTTGTTAGCCTTGTCCTCATCATTCCCCTCTTGAAAAGGATTTGTCCTCAAATCATCACCTACATCAAAAGGTCTTAAATCAGAAACATTGAAAGTGGTACTAACATTGTACTCACCTGGCAAACCTAATTTGTATGCCTTGTCATTGATGCGCTCAAGGACAGAAAAATGCCCATCTCCTTTAGGAAGTAACTTTGAACGCCTTTATGCTGGAAATATTTCTTTCCTCGTGTGTAACCAAGCCAAAAACCGAGCAAAAGCAAGAAAGTACCAACCATGAAAATCAAGGTAAAACTAACTCTTCCACCACTAGAAATCGTGATATTAAGTGTTTTAAATGCCAAGGCAGGGGTCACATAGCAAGCCAATGTCCGAACAAAAGAGTTATGGTATTGCGAGATAATGGTGAAATTGAAATTGAGGGCAAAGGAGATATCGAATCTATGCCACCATTGGAGGATGCAAGTGATGAGGAATACGCTGACCAATGAGAATTGTTGGTCGTAAGGAGAGCTCTAAGTGTGCAAATCAAAGAAGATGACGAAGTGCAGCGAGAAAACATCTTTCATACTAGATTCCACATACAAAACAAGGTATGTAGTGTGATTATTGATGGAGGTAGTTGTACTAACGTTGCTAGCACTACAATGGTTCAGAAATTAGAGCTACCAACAATTAAACATCCTCAACCTTACAAGTTGCAATGGCTCAATGATAGTGGTGAAGTGAGGGTGAACAAACAGGTGAGACAGCCAAGATCCACACCAAGAACTAAGAAATTGATGGATCAAGAAGACTTCCAAATCGTCTAGAAGCAGATTTATATGAGACCGCGACCCGGTGCTTATATTGAACCAAGAACCTTGGTATAATGAAAACTGAGATCGCGACCCGTTGCCTATGTTGAAGTAAGAACCTTGGTATAATGAAGACGCCACAATCAATTATGGAAGGATTGATTGATAAGTCGAAGATGAACGCCACGGAAACTCCAATAAGTTCAGAAGTTCTAAAAGAACCAAAGAGAATTTTCTCTCCAAAAGTATGAATCAAATCTGAATTCTTTATTCCAAAAAGCCAATGACAATTTAAATACATGAGAATTCGTAACCAATTAGAAAAAAGAAAACTAAGAAATAGGAAATAAACCTAAATAAAATTATGGTAGGAATAGGAAACTACGAAATAGGAAATAAACCTAAATTGAATTATGGTAACATAAAATCCAAATAAGGAAAGTACCTAACTTGGCATACAAGTCTTATAATTCAGCAATTAAATTAATAAGGAAACAACTAAAAAAAAGGTAATAACTAAAATTGCAGCCTGCCATTTTCCTTGATGAGCCAACCGAAATGAGTAAGTCTCCAATTTTGGGAAACTAAGATTTTAATTCCCCATCTTGAGTTGCTGGATTATTCCAAAGCTTGAATTATGGAAGCTCATCCTTATGGATCACATATAGCATCATCTTTTGGCCCCCAAAGATGGTTCTTAGCCCAAATGTGTTGAATAAGCCCATTGAGAGTTTCCTTGAACCTTCTAGCTCGAGCCCTTATAACTGGTCCAATTGAAACTTGAATAAGAAGATGCCATTTGTTAGCTATGTCCTCATCAATAACAATCAATATTTAAGCAAATACAATGTTTAAATTTAAATGTTATTATTATTGGGAATGTCTTTCCACATGTCGACATGTTTTTATCTTAGACCAACTGCCTTCTTGGTTCTTTCATTCTCATTTAGATTGGTTGCCTTCACGGTTCTTTCATTCTCATTTAGACCGATTGCCTTCCCAGTTCTTTCATTCTCATTTAAACTGGTTTCCTTCCCAGTTCTTTTATTCTCATTTTGATTGGCTACCCTCCCAGTTCTTTTATTTCCGGTATATACCGGCTGTCACGGTTTTCATTTAGATCGGTTGCCTTCCCGGTTCTTTTATTTCATGTATATGTATATGAATAATGATATGAAATATGCATATGAATGATAATATAGAAACAAGTATGTTTTCAAACATTCAAATTAGCTATCCTGATTATTCTCAAATTATTATTCGAAAAATTTCACTAAATTCCTTTCCTCATAAATCATATCAAATCATCAACTATAGCTCGTCAAGAATTTCACTTATTGCCTTTATTATTAAATTGACTCATTATTCCAGTAATATTATTTCTCATAAAATAATTCTCTACACAACTACTATTCCTATCATACCGATCTACCAACTTTCATCTATCACCAAATCATAAGTTAATGATTTATTCAAATACTATCACTATATATTTCATATTTATCTTGATTACTTAAAGTAAATCTAACTCACCATGTAGCACTTAGAGCTACCCATGGATCACCTCCTTGCCTTTCCTGCTCCTCTAAACTATTTCTCTCGGTTGCTGATTATCAACACCTGACATAATATTTATATTAAAATTTCTAATTTATTCTTCAATTCCTTCATAATTCACACCCTTTGAAAATTCCCACATTGAATTCCAGGAAATTTCATGTATGTTAGATCTCAAAAATAAAACTCACATTATTACTTTCTGTTTTTCTTAGAGTTTCCCGTGACTCTTTATAAAATTCTCCCGTAAACCTCTTCAAAATTTTACTCTTTCAATCTTTCTTTCGGTCCCCAAGTGTTTAAAGAAATAAAGTAGTTTGAATTGTAAAAGGAAGAAAACCAATCAGGATTTGGTAAACATATAAAAATAAAAAATAAATAAACAAATAGTATATATATGCAAATTTTGCCACTTTGCACTGAATCTTCTTCCACTTTGGGCTTGCACCTTGCAGCTTTTTCTTAATTGTTTCCTTCTGAATTTAATTGTTGCATTATAAGGTTTGCATGCCAAGTTAGGTGCTTTCTTTATTTGGATTTTAGGTTTATTTCCTATTTTGTAGTTTCCTATTCCTACCAGAATTATGTTTAGGTTTATTTCCTATTTCTTAGTTTTCCTTTTTTCTAATTGGTTATAAATTCTCATGTATTTAAATAGTCATTGGCTTTTGGAATAATTCAATTCAGATTTGATTCATACTTTTGGAGAGAAATTTCTCTTTGGTTTTTTTAGCATTTCTGAACTTATCGGAGTTTCTGTGGCATTCATCTTTGGTTTATCAATCAATCCTTCCATAATTAATTGTGGCGACTTCATTATACCAAGGTAGCTTCAATATAAGCAACAGGTCGCTGTCTCAGTCTTCATTATACCAAGGATGCTTCAATATAAGCAACGGGTCGCGGTCTCACATACTACTTCTAGACAATCTTAGAGGTCTTCTTGATCCATAAATTTCTTAGTTCTTGGCATGGATCATATCAGTTGGTGTCAGAGCATTCTAGTTGCAGGTTTGCTTATCTTTTGTTTTGATTCATAAAAAAAAAAAAGTTAAAAAAACATTAAAAAAAAGAAAAAGAAAAGAGAAAGTGCGTAATATTTATATTCAATCCTTTCAATTCTTATTTCAATTTCTCATCATTGTTTCCTTGTATTCTAGCCTTTAAATTAGCCTTTAAATCCGAATTTCTTTGTGAGTTATTGGTGAATTGTTACTGGAAACTTTGATACTTGTTTGGTTAGTTTGATAAGAACCTATAGAGGATTATTACAAGTGGAAAAAGGCAAGAGTGGTGAGCACGTAAGAGGGAAAAAGTCAATATGATTTTTGTGTGAAAACATGAGTGAAATTGAGTGACTCATTCTTTGAATGAAACATGTGAGGGAGTGTGTGAGGTCCTTTTGTTTTTCTAATTTTGTTTTTTGCAGCAAACAAGTCAGACGATAAGAACAAAAATAATTCCAGAGATATGTCGGGAGAGGGTGATCCCAAGTTGCTCATGGAGGCTTTAATGGGTGAGATGAGAAGAGTATTGAGAACAGAGATGGAACAGGTTCATGAATAGATAGATCAGGTAGAGAATGCACGTGTGGGGCAGCAACAAAACACTCCTAATGTGCGTAGGAGGGAGAGAGTTCAACCTAGGGGAGAGAGAGTTGAAGATGAAGAGTATTATGGGAATGGATTTGATAAAGAAGATGATTGGAAATCAGTTGTTAGCCATAGGAGATTTGGTGATCCAAGTAGAGAAGCTAGGAATCGGGAAGACAATAACTTAGGTAGTATTAAGATGAAGATTTGATGAGGACACAACTAACAAATGGGATGCGGATCCTCTTCAAGTTCCAATTGGTCTAGTTACAAGGGCTCGAGCTAAAAGGTTCAAGGAAACTCTCAATGGGCTTATTCAACACATTTGGGCTAAGAACCATCTTTGGGGGCCCAAGGATGATGCTATACATGATCCACAAGGATGAGTTTCCATGATCCAAGGGAATTTCCACTTTGGAATTTCGGGAGGACCCAACGACCAAAATTAGAATGGTCATATCTTCTTGTTCACAACTCCAAATGGGATGGAAAGATGACGTCTTGAACTTCAATTTAGACCTAAGAAAGTTTCAAAAAGGATATCGTTTGGGCTTGTTATGATAGGCCTAAATTCAGCAGGCTGTTGCATCCGAATCTTCTTCCACTTTGGGCTTGCACCTTGTTTCCTTCTGAATTTAATTGTTGCATTATAAGGCTTGCATGCCAAGTTAGGTACTTTCGTTATTTGAATTTTAGGTTACCAGAATTCTATTTAGGTTTATTTCCTATTTCGTAGCTTCTTATTCCTATCAGAATTCTGTTTAGGTTTATTTTCTATTTCTTAATTTTCTTTTTTCTAATTGGTTACGAATTCTCATGTATTTAAATAGCCATTGGCTTTTGGAATAAGATAATTCAGATTTGATTCATACTTTTGGAGAGAAATTTCTCTTTGGTTCTTTTAGAACTTCTGAACTTATCAGAGTTTTCGCGGCGTTCATCTTCTACTTATGAATTAATCCTTCCATAATTGATTATGGTGTCTTTATTATACCAAGATTCTTGCTTCAATATAAGCAACGGGTCGCGATCTCAGTCTTCTTTATACCAAGGTTCTTGCTTCAATATAAGCAACGGGCCACGGTCTCACATAAATCTACTTCTAGACGATCTTTAAAGTCTTCTTTATCCATCAATTTCTTAGTTCTTGGCGTGGATCATATCAGTTGGTATCGGAGCCTTCTAGTTGTAGGTTTGCTTATCTTTTGTTTTAGTTCATAAAAAAAAAAAAAAAAGACCAAATCTCCAATTTAGAAAAAAAAAATGTGTAATATTTATATTCAATCCTTTCAATTCTTATTTCAATTTCTCATTTTTGTTTCCTTGTATTCTAGCCTTTAAATTAGCCTTTAAATCCGAATTTCTTTGTGAGTTATTGGTGAATTGTTGCTAGAAACTTTGATACTTGTTCGGTTAGTTTGATAAGAACCTATAGAGGATTATTACGAGTGGAAAAAGGCAAGAGTGGTGAGCACATAAGAGGGGAAAAGCCAATCTAATTTTTGTGTGAAAACACGAGTGAAATTGAGTGACTCATTCTTTGAGTGAAACACGTGAGGGAGTGTGTGAGGACTTTTTGTTTTTCTGACGTTGTTTTTGCAGCAAACATGTCAGACGACAAGAACAAAAATAATTTCAGAGATATGTCGGGAGAGGGTGATCTGAAGTTGCTCATGGAGGCTTTAATGTGTGAAATGAGAAGAGTGTTGAGAACGAAGATAGAACAGGTTCATGAGCGGATAGATCAGGTAGAAAATGCATGTGTCGGGCAGCAACAAAACACTCATAATGTGCATAAGAGAGAGAGAGTTCAACCTAGGGGAGAGAGAGTTGAAGATGAAGAGTATTATGGGAATGGATTTGATGAAGAAGATGATCGGGAATCAGTTGTTAGCCATAGGAGATTTGGTGGTCGAGGTAGAGAAGCTAGGAATCGAGAAGACAATAACTTGGGTAGTATTAAGATGAAGATTCCATCGTTTCAAGGCAAAAACGATCCTGAAGCTTACCTTGAGTGGGAGAAAAAGATAGAATTAGTGTTTGATTGTCACAATTATTTTGAGCTTAAAAAGGTTAAACTTGCGGCCATTGAATTTTTTGACTATGCGATTGTTTGGTGGGATCAGCTAGTGTTAAACAGGAGGAGAAATAGAGAGCGTCCAATAGAGACTTGGGAGGAGATGAAAACCGTGATGAGGAAACGGTTTGTTCCAAGCCATTACTACCGTGAGTTGTACCAAAAATTGCAAAGTCTTACACAAAGTAGTCGGAGTGTGGAGGATTATTATAAAGAGATGGAAGTAGCTATGATCTGAGCAAATGTAGAGGAGGATCGAGAGGCCACTATGGCTAGGTTCTTGGTTGGTTTGAATCTGAAAATTGCTAATTCGGTGGAGTTGCATCATTATGTGGAGTTGGAAGATATGGTGCACATGGCTGTCAAAATTGAGAACCAACTCAAGAGGAGAGGCAACAATACACGACAAAACCTAACTCGGGTTTATCTTGGAGGCCGAATTTTGTGAAGCAAGCCACGACCAAGCCCAAAACTGAGCAAAAGCAAGAAAGTACCAGCCATGGAAATCAAGGTAAAACTGACTCTTCCACCGCTAGAAATCGTGATATTAAGTGTTTTAAATGCCAAGGCAGGGGTCACATAGCAAGCCAATGTACGAATAAAAGAGTTATGGTATAACGAGATAATGGTGAAATTGAAACCGAGGGCGAAGAAGATACCGAATCTATGCCGCCATTGGAGGATGCGAGTGATAAGGAATACACTGCCCAAGGAGAATTGTTGGTTGCAAGGAGAGCTCTAAGTGTGCAAATCAAAGAAGATGACAAAGTGCAGCGAGAAAACATCTTTCATACTAGATGCCACGTGAAAAACAAGGTATGTAGTATGATTATTGATAGAGGTAGTTGTACTAACGTTGCTAGCTTTACAATGGTTGAGAAATTAGGGCTGCCAACGATTAAACATCTTTGGCCTTACAAGTTACAATGGCTCAATAATAGTGGTGAACTGAGGGTGAACAAACAGGTGTTAGTTTCCTAAATATGAAGATGAAGTTTTGTGTGATGTAGTTCCGATGCAAGCTGGACACTTATTACTAGGCCGGCCATGGCAATTCAATAGGCATGTTAAGCATGATGGCTTCACCAACAAATATTCGTTTGTAAGAAATCAAAAAACAATCACTCTAGTTCCTTTAACACCAAAGCAAGTTTATAAAGATCAAGTGAGGTTACAAAAAGGGAGTGAGCAAACGAAAGAGAGTGAGAAAAAGAGAACGAATGCTAACCAGAAAGAGAAAATGAGAGAGGTTGGAAAATTGAGATAGAAAATAAGAGAGCTGATTCGGTCATTGAGAGAAAAACAAATTTCTATGCAAGAACGAGTGAAATAAAAAGAATGATGATTTTAAATCAGCCAATGATTGTACTTTTGTACAAAGAGGCGTTAAACACTAACCAATTTGAGTCATCTTTGCCTAGTTCTATTGTTTCTCTTGTACAGGAGTTTGATGATATATTTCCCAAGGAGATTCCACATGGCTTACCTCTTATTCGAGGAATTGAACATCAAATTGATTTCGTGCCCAGTGCTACAATTCCAAATCGACCAGCCTATCAAAAAAATCCTGAAGAGACAAAGGAGCTACAAAGGCAGGTTAGTAAATTAATGGAAACGGGGTACGTAAGAGAAAGCATGAGCCCGTGAGCTGTTCCGGTGATTTTAGTTCCTAAAAAGGATGGGACGTGGAGAGTGTGCATTGATAGTTGAGCAATCAACAATATAACGGTAAAGTATTGAAATCCTATTCCTCGTTTAGATGATATGCTCGATGAACTACATGGTGCATGATGAGAGTCATATAATGCATCTAAACAATACTTAATTGTTAGTATTTTAGAGTTGATCTCGATCATAATCACACTTTTGCATGTTAATAACTCTAAAGTGATATTTGTAAATCATCGACTTAATTTGATGCATTTTCAGGAGCTTTGAGTACAAAAGAGATGATAAAGCGATCCATGTTTAAAGCGCCAAAAGATCTTGGGTGTCGGTGCTCGTATTTGTCCAAGGTTTAGACATGTCCAAACATGAATCAAAGATGGTTAAATTCTAAAATAAGGTTGGAGTAATAAATTCCAGTAAGTTAAAAGACTGCACACAAGTGTGTGCATCACTTTGGAGCAAGATAAGGGTAGGCACACTAGTGTGTGCACTTCTGCATACAAGCTAAAGGAGTTTCACTAACTTGCCAGAATTTCCCATACAGATCAATCATCTTTGCAGATTAAACTTTATTGATGTAGAAAGAACCAGGAGATAAGCCATATATGCTTAGAAATATCCGGAAGTCTATTTTCTAGAGAATTTTACGGTTCATGAAAAGGAGTTTTCTAGAGAAAGTTATGGCCGTTTTAGTAGACACAGGTCAGGCCTCCAGATCAGCATCCACCTAGTGCCGCGCCTCTCACTTTCTAGCGATGCACTCTCACTTTCCAGCGCTGCACCTCTCACTTTCCAGCTCCCACTCAGTCTAAGACCAAATTAGGGCTGCACAATGACATTTTATGGACCAAAATGCCCCTAACTACTTGTGATCTATAAATAGATGCTTAAAGAGTGTGCAGCCAACATTCATTTCAAGAAAGGAGGAGAGAAAAAAGAAAGTATCCAAGGGATCCAAATCTAGCATTCTTCCATTTTATTTCTAAGTTCCTTGAGCATGGAATCAAGGGGAGAGCATCCATATTGTTCATCCACATTGAGCTCCATGGCCAACTAATCATCAAATAAGGGAAAGGGATAAATCCTTAGGGATTTGTTGTTCTTTTTTCCTGTTCTTGATTCGGTTGTATGGATTTATTGTTCAATATTTGTTGTGATTCATTCTTTGATTAAGTAAGAAGGATTTGAGTTCATGTGATAGCTGCACTTTTTATTCTTCTTCTTTTATATTTTCTTAACCCGGTGATTACATACTCCTCCCCCATATAAGTCTAGTCATGCTCTTCTTATGTGATGTTGTTTGGATGTGATTGATTCCGGTAGATTTATCTTATTTATTGTCTATTACTACGATATTATCATTTCTTGATAATCTTTAAGATCGGTCGTATGTGCTTAAATCGAAATCAATGAGTGATTTATAGCAATTACATTATATTATAAATGTGCTAGATTGAATATATTCCGATTGCTTGTTTGGGATGTGAAACTTACAATCGAGATAAAAAAAAAATTTGAATCAAGAAAGAACAAGGCAACGAACCTAAGGAGGATTCCCGGAACCTTGTTATTTCTCATTTGTATTTCATTATATTTACGCAATTTCTCTCGCAATACATCATTATCAAAACTCGTATTTTATCGTTTAACTTTTACTGTTCATTTTAAGATTCACATCTTTCCTCTATAATTAACTTGTTTCCCTGTGGAATCGACACCCCAAAGCCATGCTACAATAACCGTGATATACTTTGGGCGTAATCAAATTTTGGTGCCGTTGCCGGGGAAACACGCTTAAGTACAAGGAAGCTTGTCAACTTTGAGTGTGACGGTAGAAGAATTGTAAATATTTTTCTTTTCAGCAGTTTGTAAATACAGTAATATTGTTTCTTTACCTTTATTTTGATTTTCTAATTTTCTTTTATTATTCTGTTTTATTTTTTTTTTCCTGTTTTATTTTTTTTATTTCCCCTCTAAATTAATTGGTGCATGCTTAAACTGAGAGATTCGCGAGGTAGATTCATTAGAGGACCCGAATTAGAGTTACCCTCTCCTTCCACGTCCGTTGGTGAAACCTCACCTAGATCAAACCATAGTGCACCCCCACACGAGAATTTAGAGGATTTTGTTAACATGGCCGATAATCCTAATGTGATTGTTGCTAGGACACTTCAGAATTACCTCCACCCTACACGCACAGCCACACCATCATGCATCATGTTTCTAGCCTATACTCACCAACTAGATTTTAAAACAGAGATGATACAGTTACTCCTTACTTTTCATAGCTTGGATAATGAAAACCCATATGTGCACATTAAAGAGTTTGAGGAAGTAGTCGCGACTTTTCATAGTCAAGATGAAACCGATGACATTGTGAGGCTTAAGTTCTTTCATTTCGCTTTGAAGGATAGAGCAAAGAGTTGGTTATACTCACTAAGACCACGATCTATTGGGTCGTGGACTGAGATGACTCGAATTTTCTTTAATAAATACTTTCCCAAACACAAGACCAATGCTTTAAAAAGACAAATCTCCACCTTTGTACAAAAGGACAGCGAGACCTTGTATCAGTCTTGGGAGAGATTTAAGGAGTTGTTGAGTATGTGTCCTCACCATGGGTATGAGAATTGGCGTTTAGTGAGCTATTTCTATAAGAGTCTTACCTATAGAGAACGCCAATTTGTAGAGATGATTTGTAATGGTGGGTTCTTGGAGAAAGATCCTGATGAGGCCATAGAGTACCTCAATGAGCTTGCTAAAAAAGCTCACACTTGGACTGGACCTAGTGCTACTGAGAGCGCAAATAGATCACGACCTATAGAGAACCCAAATGGTGGTAGAATTTACAATCTTAGGGAAGAGGATAACCTTAAGGCCAAGGTCAAGATGCTCACTAGGGAACTAGAGGTATTAAAGACTAAAAGCTCAAAGCCAACACACGTGGTTAATTATGCAAAATCTTTTGAACCATGTTTTGTGTGTGGCAGGGTAGATCATCTCGCCCAAGAATGTCCCACATTTGCTGATATGAGAGGGATGTATAAGGAACAATGTAATGCCTTAGGCATGTACACGAAGCCTTCTACACCCTTCTCTAATACCTATAATCTGGGATGGTGAAATCACCCCAATTTCAGCTGGAAGTCTGAAAACCAGCAGCTTGCAGAACCCCCTGCACCACATCTTGAACCATATCATGCACCCATGTCTTCTAGGAGTTCTTTAGAAGACACTTTACATGCTTTTATTGAAGCACAGGGGAAGACTAATCAAAGGCTTGAATCTTTAATTGTGCAGGTTGTTGAAGAACATAAAGAGATAAAGAGCCAAGTGTCCAAGCTAACGAGCTACTTGAGTGTGACTGAGCGAGGTAAGTTCCCTTCTCAAGCTCAGTCCACATCCTACGGTCAGCACCAAACGCAATAGAAGAAAGAGGAGGTGAATGCCATTGAGACACTTAGTGGTAAGTCGTTACACATCCCAACACCGAACAAATCAGAGGATGTGGACGACAACCACCAAGTATATACCCTCACCCATGGCTTCACAAGAGCATATATTAAGCCAAAATCTATAGATGTTACTGATGACATCTTTAAGGTCTCTCCGAAGCACATAAGCACCAAATTTAATAATAAAGCAGTTGCTGGTGCATTCAACTCATGCTTGTCTAGAAGGGAATAAGAGTGTCTGGCTGAAGACGTAAAACTTAGCCCTTATGGGAGGCACCCCATAGCATATCCTTTTATTGTTATTGTTTTTCATAATTCTTTTTCTTGTTTATTATTAGTATTTTTTTGTTTTCCAATTTTATTTTCGTATTTATTTTTCAGGGACAAATATACGAAGCAGTTCAAATGACGGTGCACAATTTTCAGATTCTGTGCATTTTTTGTTACAAAGGGAGTTTCCTTATCTTTTGCTTTCACATTGAGGACAATGTCTACTTTAAGTTGGAGGTGGAGGAAACATATTACTGTTTTTCATGTTTTTCATTGAACTGCTTGGTGTCATTTTACCTTTTTGTTTGTTTTTAGCATGCTTTGTGTTAGCCTTGGAGTTAATTCATATGTTGATGATATGAGCCTAATTGAGATAGCATATAGCATTTAAAAGAAGTTAAATCTTGCTTCACTTTGAGAATAAATTAACTGTAAAATTTTCTTTGGTTTGAGACTCTGGTTTATGGTAAGATTGCATGATTAGTCTAAAGCATTTTGAGAAGTTTTATGTGCGATTGTTTTGTGAATAGTTTTGCGGTCTCAACAAGTTCTAGAACTTATTTGATAATCACTTGAGGCAAAAATCATAGAATGCACACTACTTAGGATATAATGTAGGCCATTTTTAGACCGTTTGAGCCTTTTTAAACTTACCCTTGTTATATTTATCGCTAGTCACCTATTTGAGCTTTTTTCTTGAAAAGAAAAATTGAGCCTTGTTTTTTTTTTGATAAACCATTTATTTACCTTTATGAGCCTAAAAATATTTTATCTTTACCTTTTTTTAAAATAACTTAGTTATACACATGTTGTGAGAAGCACTTAAAAGGAGTAAGGGTGGAAATATGAGAAAATATTACTACTATAACCCAAGTACATTAAAAAAGATAAGTTGGGGGTTGTGGAAAAGAAAAGAAAAGAATGAAAGAGGAGGTGAATGGTCTTATGCCAAAATAATAAATAAAAAAAAGAGAAAAAATGAATTATGGCAAAGAGAAAAGAAAAAAAAAGGTGATTTGTTGAAAAAAATGCTCAAAAAATGGTTGAAAGAGTTGGGTGTTGAAGTAAGGTTATCTTGTACTTAAAGCAGTTGTGTTTAAATTAAGAGACTTAGTTCTTTTATTTGTTTAAAATTTCCCGTTCTTTCTTGACCTTTACCCTAGCCTAACGTTACAAGCTTATAAAAGACCTATTGATCCGATGTAGTGTGATTTTTCTACATAGTGGAGAGTGATTTTAAAAGTAAGCCTATGGAGCTTGATTTGTGATTGATATCACGCGATTAATAGATTTTTAGAGGCCAAGACTTGTATTCATGCTATGTTGTGCATAAAATCATCCGGGTGTTCGGACTAATGTATTGTGGTAAGATGGATGTTAAGAGTCGATAACGATTTTAAGGTTGACATTTGGATTATTCTTGGACTTGAGTGATATTTAATGATTCTATTTGTTGTATGTTATGCATGACTTTTGAGACAAAGGTTTTGAATCACTCTTAGTTAACACCAGCATTGTAGTATTTTGCTTTGATTTCTAAATAAAGAATTCATTTCATGTCTTTCAATTGAATTACTTGGGACTAGCAATAAGCTAGTTAGGGGTTGTGATGAGAGTCATATAATGCATCTAAAAAATACTTAATTGTTAGCATTTTAGGGTTGATCTCAGTCATAATCGCACTTTTACATGTTATTAACTCTAAAGTGATATTCATAAATCATTGACTTAATTCGATGCATTTTCAGGTGCTTTGAGTACAAAAGAGATGATAAAGCGATCCATGTTTAAAGCACCAAAAGATCTTGGGTGTCGGTGCTCGTATTTATCCAAGGTTTAGACATGTTCAAACATGAATCAAAGATAGTTAAAGTCTAAACTAAGGTTGGAGTAATAAATTATAGTAAGTTAAAAGACTGCACGCAAGTGTGTGCATCACTTTGGAGCAAGGTAAGGGTAGGCACACTAGTGTGTGCACTTCTGCATACAAGCTAAAGGAGTTTCACTAAATTGCCAGAATTTCCCATACAGATCAATCATCTTTACAGATTAAACTGTATTGATGTAGGAAGAAATAGGCGATAAACCATATATGCTTAGAAAGATCCAGAAGTCTATTTTCTGGAGAATTTTACGGTATGTAAAAAGGAGTTTTCTAGAGAAAGTTATGGCACTTTTAGTAGACACAAGTCAGGCCTCCAGATCAGCATCCACCTAGCGCCGCGCCTCTCACTTTCCAGCGCTGTACTCTCACTTTTCAGTGCTGCACCTCTCACTTTCCAGCTCCCACTCGGTCCAAGACCAAATTAAAGCTGCACAATGACATTTTATGGACCAAAATGCCCCTAACTACTTGTGATCTATAAATAGATGCTTAAAGAGTGTGCAGCCAACATTCATTTCAAGAAAGGAGGAGAGAAAAAAGAGAGGATCCAAGGGATCCAAATCCAGTATTCTTCCATTTTATTTCTAAGTTCCTTGAGCATGGAATCAAGGGGAGAGCATCCATGTTATTCATCCACCTTGAGCTCCATGGCCAACTAATCATCAAATAAGGGAAAGGGATGAATCCTTAGGGATTTGTTGTTCTTTTTTTCCTGTTCTTGATTCGGTTGTACGGATTTATTGTTCAATATTTGTTGTGATTCATTCTTTGATTAAGTAAGAAGGATTTGAGTTCATGTGATAGTTGCACTTTTTATTCTTCTTCTTTTAGATTTTCTTAACCCGGTGATTACATGCTCCTCCTCCATATAAGTCTAGTCATGCTCTTCTTATGTGATGTTGTTTGGATGTGATTGATTCTAGTAGATTTATCTTGTTTATTGTTCATTACTGCGATATTATCATTGAGATATATTGTCGTTTCTTGATAATCTTTAAGATCGGTCGTATGTGCTTAAATCGAAATCAATGAGTGATTTATAGCAATTACGTTAGATTATAAATGTGCTTGATTGAATATATTTCGATTGCATGTTTGGGGTGTGAAACTTGCAATTGAGATAAAAACAATTGAATCAAGAGTAGAACAAGGCAACGAACCTAAGGAAGATTCCCGGAACCTTGTTATTTCTCATTTGTATTTCATTATATTTACGCAATTTCTCTCGCAATACATCATTATCAAAACTTGTATTTTATCGTTTAACTTTTACCATTGGTTTTAAGGTTCACACCTTTCCTTTGTAATTAACTTGTTTCCCTGTGGAATCGACACCCCAAAGCCATACTACAATAACCGTGTTATACTTTGGGCGTAATCAGTGCATTTGTATTCTCTAAAATTGATTTAAAAAGTGGATATCATCAAATAAGAATGAAAGAGGGTAATGAATGGAAAACTGTTTTTAAAACGAAATATGGTTTATATGAGTGGTTAGTTATGCCATTTGGACTAACAAATGCACCAAGTACCTTTATGAGATTAATGAACCATGTTTTGAGAGCTTTTATAGGCAGATTTGTTGTTGTTTATTTTGATGATATTCTCATTTATAGCATAAACATAGATAATCATGTTGTTCATTTAAAATCAGTTTTGGATGTGCTTAGAAAAGAAAAGCTGTTTGCTAACTTGAAGAAGTGCACTTCTTGCATCGATAAGCTTGTGTTTCTTGGTTTTGTTGTGAGTGCATAAGGAATATAGGTTGATGAAGAGAAGATTCGTGCAATTAAAGAATTGCCAAGTCCCACGAGTGTAAGTCAAGTTCGTAGTTTTCATGGACTTGCTAGTTTTTACAGGAGGTTCGTGAAAGACTTTAGCAGTATTGTCGCACCGATTACCGAAGTCATCAAGAAGCACGTTGGATTCAAATGGGGAGATGAGCAAGAAAAGACGTTCCAATTGATCAAAGAAAAATGAACTCATGCACCTTTACTTACTTTGCCTGATTTTACTAAAACCTTTGAAATTGAATGTGATGCTTCAGGTTTGGGTATCGGCGCAGTTCTTATGCAAGGAGGAAGACAAATCGCTTATTTCAGTGAGAAATTAAGTGGAGCAGCTTTAAACTATCCTACTTATGATAAAGAATTTTATGCGTTGGTTCGTGCATTGGAAACATGGCAACACTATCTTTGGCTTAAGGAGTTCATGATTCACACCGATCATGAGCCCTTGAAGCATATAAAAGGACAACACAAGTTGAGTAGGAGACATGCACAATGGGTAGAATTCATTGAGACATTTCCATATGTCATTCGATATAAGCAAGGTAAGGAAAACATCGTTGCAGATGCACTTTCTCGAAGGTACGTATTAGTTTCTACTCTATATGCAAAATTACTTGGTTTTGAGTACATTAAAGAGTTGTATCCTTCAGACATCGATTTTTGTGAGGGGTTTCGGGCTTGTGAGAAAAACGCAGTGGATAAGTTCTTTAGGCACGAGGGATTCTTATTTTGGGAGAATAAGTTGTGTGTACCGAATTGCTCTTTGCATGATTTTTTAGTGAGGGAATCCCATGGAGAAGGTTTAATGGGTCACTTTGGAGTTTCTAAGACCTTAGCTGTTTTAAAAGAACACTTCTATTGGCCACACATGAAAAGAGATATTGAGAAAATTTGTGGCAGATATGTCACATGTAGGCAGGCAAAATCTCGAGTGCAACCCCATGGTTTATACACGCCACTACCCATTCCTAGTGAGCCTTGGATAGATATTTCGATGGACTTTGTGTTAGGTTTACCTAAGTCTAAATGTGGTAGAGATTCAATTTTTGTGGTTGTGGATAGATTTTCTAAGATGGCACATTTTATTCCATGTCACAAAACTGATGATGCTTGTAATGTTGCTAATTTGTTCTTTAGAGAAATTGTAAGATTACATGGTATGCCAAGAACAATAGTTTCGGATAGAGATGCTAAGTTCTTGAGTTATTTTTGGAAGACTTTGTGGTATAATTTAAGGACTAAGCTATTATTTTCTACTACTTATCACCCACAAACTGATGGTCAAACTGAAGTAGTAGATAGAACTTTGTCTACTTTGTTGAGAGCTATTATTAAACAGAACACCAAAACTTGGGAAGAGTGTTTACCACATGTTGAGTTTGCTTATAATCGTACTATTCATTCTGCTACTAAATTCTCACCTTTTGAAATTGTTTATGGTTTTAATCCTTTAACTCTATTGGATTTAATGCCATTACCTATGTTGGAACATGCTAACTTGGATGGAAAGAAAAAGGCTGAATTTGTTAAGCAGATACATGAGAAGGCAAGACTAAACGTTGAGAGGCAAATGGAACAATATGCAAAACAAGCTAACAAAGATCGCCGACAGCTAATTTTTCAACCCGGAGATTGGGTTTGGTTACACATGAGGAAAGAAAGATTTCCGACACAAAGGCGTTCAAAGTTACTTCCTAGAGGAGATGGGCCTTTTCAAGTCCTCGAACGCATCAATGACAATGCATACAAATTGGATTTGCCCGGTGAGTACAATGTTAGTGCCATTTTTAATGTTTCTAATTTAAGCCCTTTTTGATGGAGGTGATGATTTGAGGACCAATCCTTTTCAAGAGGAGGGAAATAATGAGGACACGACTAACAAATGGGATGCGGATCCTCTTCAAGTTCCAATTGGTCCAGTTACAAGGGCTCGAGCTAAAAGGTTCAAGGAAACTCTCAATGGGCTTATTCAACACATTTGGGCTAAGAACCATCTTTCGGGGCCCAAGGATGATGCTATACATGATCCACAAGGATGGGTTTCCATGATCCAAGGGAACTTCCACTTTAGAATTTCGGGAGGACCTAACAACCAGAATTAGAATGGTCATATCTTCTTGCCCGCAACTCCAAATGGGCTGACACTTATTGGGATGGAAAGATGACGTCTTGAACTTCAATTTAGACCTAAGAAAGTTTCAAAAATGATATCGTTTGGGCCTGTTATGATGGGCCTAAATTCAATAGGCTATTGCATCCGAATCTTCTTCCACTTTGGGCTTGCACCTTGTTTCCTTCTGAATTTAATTGTTGCATTATAAGGCTCGCATATCAAGTTAGATACTTTCTTTATTTGAATTTTAGGTTACCAGAATTCTATTTAGGTTTATTTCCTATTTCGTAGTTTCCTATTCCTACCAGAATTCTGTTTAGGTTTATTTCCTATTTCTTAGTTTTGCTTTTTCTAATTGGTTACGAATTCTACAGTATTTAAATAGCCATTGGCTTTTGGAATAAGACAATTCAAATTTGATTCATACTTTTGGAGAGAAATTTTTCTTTGGTTCTTTTAGAACTTCGGAACTTATCGGAGTTTCCGTGGCATTCATCTTCGACTTATCAATCAATCATTCCATAATTGATTGTGGTGTCTTCATTATACCAAGGTTCTTGCTTCAATATAAGCAACGGGTCGCGGTCTCACATAAATCTGCTTCTAGACGATCTTGGAAGTCTTCTTGATCCATCAATTTCTTAGTTCTTGGCGTGGATCATATCAAGATTCCATCATTTCAAGGAAAAAATGATCCTGAAGCTTACCTTGAGTGGGAGAAGAAGATAGAATTAGTGTTTGATTGTCATAATTATTCCGAGCTTAAAAAGGTTAAACTTGCGGCCATTGAATTTTTTGACTACGCGATTGTTTGGTGGGATCAACTAGTGTTAAACAGGAGGAGAAATAGAGAGTGTCCAATAGAGACTTGGGAGGAGATGAAAACCATGATGAGGAAACGGTTTGTTCCAAGCCATTACTACCGTGAGTTGTACCAAATATTGCAAAGTCTTACACAAGGTAGTCAGAGTGTGGAGGATTATTATAAAGAGATAGAAGTAGCTATGATCCGAGCAAATGTAAAGGAGGATCGAGAGGCTACTATGGCTAGGTTCTTGGCTGGTTTGAACCTGGAAATTGTTAATTCGGTGGAGTTGCATCATTATGTGGAGTTGGAAGATATGGTGCACTTAGCTGTCAAAATTGAGAACCAACTTAAGAGGAGGGGCAACAATACACGACAAAACCCTAACTCGGGTTCATCTTGGAGGCCAAATTTTGTGAAGCAAGCCATGGCCAAGCCCAAAACCGCGCAAAAGCAAGAAAGTACTAGCCATGGAAATCAAGGTAAAACTGACTCTTCCACCACTAGAAATCATGATATTAAGTGTTTTAAATGCCAAGGCAAGGGTCACATAGCAAGCCAATGTCCGAACAAAAGAGTTATAGTATAACGAGATAATAGTGAAATTGAAACTGAAGGCGAAGAAGATATCGAATCTATGCCACCATTGGAGGATGCGAGTGATAAGGAATATACTGCCCAAGGAGAATTGTTGGTTGCAAGGAGAGCTCTAAGTGTGCAAATCAAAGAAGATGATGAAGTGCAGCGAGAAAACATCTTTCATACTAGATGCCACATGCAAAACAAGGTATGTAGTATGATTATTGATGGAGGTAGTTGTACTAATGTTGCTAGCACTACAATGGTTGAGAAATTAGGGCTTCCAACGATTAAACATCCTCGGCTTTACAAGTTACAATGGCTCAATAATAGTGGTGAATTCAGGGTGAACAAACAGGTGTTAGTTTCCTTCCGTATTGGAAAATATGAAATGAAGTTTTGTGTGATGTAGTTCCGATGAAAGCTGGACACTTGTTACTAGGCCAGCCATGGCAATTCGATCGGTGTGTTAAGCATGATGGCTTCACCAACAAATATTCATTTGTAAGAAATCAAAGAACAATCACTCTAGTTCCTTTGACACCAAAGCAGGTTTATGAGATCAAGTGAGGTTACAAAAAGAGAGTGAGCAAACGAGAAAGAGTGAGAAAAAGAGAACGAATAAAAGCTCGATAGAGAAAATGAGAGAGGTCAAAAAAATTGAGATAAAAAATAAGAGAGTTGATTCGGCCATTGAGAGAAAAACAAATTTCTATGCAAGAACGAGTGAAATAAAAAGAGCGATGATTTTAAATCAGCCAATGATTGTACTTTTGTACAAAGAGGCGTTAAACACTAACCAATTTGAGTCATCTTTGCCTAGTTCTATTGTTTCTCTTTTACAGAAGTTTGATGATATCTTTCCCGAGGAGATTCCACATGGCTTACCTCCTATTCGTGGAATTGAACATCAAATTGATTTCATGCCCAGTGCTACAATTCCAAACCGATCAGCCTATCGAAGCAATCCCGAAGAGACAAAGGAGCTACAAAGACAGGTTAGTGATTTAATGGAAACAGGGTACGTAAGAGAAAGCATGAGCCCGTGCGCAGTTCCGATGGTTTTGGTTCCTAAAAAGGATAGGACGTGGAGAATGTGCGTTGATTGCCGAGCAATCAACAATATAACGGTAAAGTGCCGATATCCTATTCCTCATTTAGATGATATGCTAGATGGACTGCATGGTGCATGTGTATTCTCCAAAATTGATTTAAAAATTGGATATCATCAAATAAGAATGAAAGAGGGTGATGAATGGAAAACTGCTTTTAAAACGAAATATGGTTTATATGAGTGGTTAGTTATGCCATTTGGACTAACAAATGCACAAAGCACCTTTATGAGATTAATGAACCTTGTTTTGCGAGCTTTTATAGGAAGATTCATTGTTGTTTACTTTGATGATATTCTCATTTATAGCACAAACTTATATGATCATGTTGTACATTTTAAATCAGTTTTGGATATGCTTAGAAAAGAAAAGTTGTTTGCTATCTTGAAGAAGTGCACTTTTTGCACCGATAAGCTTGTGTTTCTTGGTTTTGTTGTGAGTGCACAAGGAATACAGGTTGATGATGAGAAGATCCGTGCAATTAAAGAATGGCCAAGTCCCACGAGTGTAGGTCAAGTTCATAGTTTTCATGGACTTGCTAGTTTTTACAAGAGGTTCATGAAAGACTTTAGCAGTATTGTCGCACCGCTTATCAAAGTCATCAAGAAGAACGTTGGATTCAAATGGGGAGACGAGCAAAAGAAGAGGTTCTAATTGATCAAAAAAAAATTAACTAATGCTCCTTTTCAGGCCCTTGAGTGCATCAATAACAATGCATACAAATTGGATTTACCAAGTCAGTACAATGTTAATACCACTTTCAATGTTTTTGATACGACCAAACCATCATGTATCATGTTCCCCCCTAATGTTCAATAACCTGATTTTAAGCCGGGCATGATCTAATTGCTACCAACTTTCCATGGGTTTGAGAATGAAAACCCCTATATCCATACTAGAGAATTTGAAGAAGTAGTAGCTGTTTTTCACAGTAGGGCTGATATGATAGACACCGTCAAACTTTGGTTTTTCCTTTTTTCACTTAAGGAAAAAGCCAAGGCTTGGATGTACTCGTTAAGGCCTAAGTCCATAGGTAGTTGGGATGAGATGACCCGAGTTTTTTTCCAAAAATACTTCCCAACCCATAAGACCAACAACCTCAAGAGACAAATCTCAAACTTTGCACAAAAGGAGAGTGAAACCTTATATCAAGTTTGGGAATGTTTCAAGGACCTTTTGAATTCTTGTCCACACCATGGGTATGAGAGTTGGCGGTTAGTTAGCTATTTCTATGATGGACTCCTAAGTAGGGAAAAGTAGTTCATAGAAATGATGTGCAATGGGAATTTTCTTCAAAAAGATCCTGACCAAGCCATAGATTTCCTAGATGACCTATCAGAAAAAGCCCACACTTGGACTGAACCAGATGCCATGGAAGGCACTAGGAGAAATCAACCCGTTGGGATTTTTTACCAACTTAAGGAAGAGGACAGCCTTAAAGCCCATTTAGAGGTTCTAACTAAGGAAATTGAAGCCTTAAAAACCAAGGATACTAGAACCCCTAAACCGGTTGCTAGGGTAGAGTCCTATGAGCCTTATTTCATGTGTAATGGGGTAGATCATTTGCCTAGGGATTGTCCAACGTATTTTGAGATGAAGGGAGAGTGTAATGCTTTAGGTATACCCTCTAGCAAACCATACTCACCCTACTCTAGCACTTATAATCCCAGTTGGGAGATCACCCTAATCTTGGTTGGAGATTCGATATACAACTTCATCCCCACTCTAGTACCCAAGGGCAACCGGAAGCAACCTCATTTAATACACCTCAACAATCTTTACCTTTGGAAGATATGTTTAAGTCATTTATGCAGGTACATGCCAAGAGTGTGGAAGATCAAGGAAAAATAAATAAACAGTTATTAGAGGAACAACAAACGATCAAAGAGGAACAAAAGGTAATAAAGAGTCAACTCACCAAGTTGACTAGTTTCTTAATGATTCAAGAACAAGGTCGGTTTCCTTCACAACCACAACCTAATCCAAGGGGACAACATATGGCACAAACCTCCAATCCTGAAAATCAAAACATTAGAGAGGCTAATGCCATAATTACTTGCAGCAGTAAGACAATTGATGGTCCCACTCTACCATCACACTTGATTCCTAATATCGTAAGCAACAAGGATAAAGCCCCCAAGGAACAAGAGGCCTATGATGTTTATCGCCCACTAGTGCCTTTCCCTCAAGCACTCCTTAAGCCTAAGGAGATATTGTAGAAAAAAAAATGAAAAAGGAGGTGAACGGTCTTATGCCAAAATACAAAAGAAAAGAAAAAAAAAAGAAGAGAATA
This sequence comes from Bretschneidera sinensis, assembly GCA_023935145.1. Taxonomy (NCBI): domain Eukaryota; kingdom Viridiplantae; phylum Streptophyta; class Magnoliopsida; order Brassicales; family Akaniaceae; genus Bretschneidera; species Bretschneidera sinensis. The sequence goes on from CM043700.1 coordinate 50,806,676, forward strand.
GCGAGTTATGGCAAAGAAAGAAAAAAAGAAAAGAAAAATGGTGATTTGAGAAAAATGCTCGAAAAATGGTTGAAAAAGTTGGGTGTTGAAGTAAGGCTATCTAGTGCTTAAAAGTGGTTGTGTTTAAAGCTAATAAATTGAGTTCTTTTACTTGTGAATCCTTCCCATTCTTTCTTAACCTTTACATTAGCCTAACGTTACAAGCTTATTAAAGACCTATTGATCCAATGTAATGTGATTTTTCTTCAATAGTGGAGAGTGGTTTGAAATGTAAGCATATGGAGCTTGTTTTTGTGATTGATGTCACACAATTTATCATGTTTTAGAGGCCAAGACTTGTATTCACAAATGTTATGCATAAAATCATCCGGATGTTCAGATTAATGGATTGTGGTAAGATGGATGTTAAGAGTCAATAACGATTTTAAGATTGATGTTTGGATTATTTTTGGACTTGAGTGATATTTAATGATTCTATGTGCCGTGTGTTATGTGTGATTTTTGAGACAAAAGTGAATTACTCTTGGTTTAACACTAGCATTGCTTTATTTTGTTTTGATTCCTACCGTAGGATTCATCTCTTGTTTTCGCTTAAATTGCTAGGGACTAGCAATAAGCTGGTTGGGGGTTGTGATGAGAGTAATAAAATGCACTTTAACAATACTTAATTGTTAGCATTTTAGGGTTGATCTAGGTTTTAATTGCACTTTTATACGTTAACAACTCTAAAGTATCATTCTTTGATCATTGATCTATTTCGGTGCATTTTCAGGTACTTTAAGCTCAAAAGAGGAGAAAAAGTTATCATTTCTTGAAGCACAAAGACTCGAGGCATACTGGAGTGAAAGAATACTTCCATAAAGACAATATGGAGGGCTTAAAAGAGCAACAGCTGCTGCTCGCACTGGAAAGGTGTTTCACTAAATTGCCAGAATTGCCCGTACAGATCAATCATCTTTGAAAATTAAACTGCATTGATACAAGAAGAACCAGAAGATGAGCCATATATTTTTAGAAAGATCTGGAAGTCTATTTTCTGGAAAATTTTACGGTTTATAAAAATGATTTTTCTAGAGAAAGTTATGGTAGTTTTAGTAGACAAAGGTCAGGCTGTGTGGGCTGTGCGGGATTTCGGTGTGAAGGGCATGTGAAGGCTTAAATCCCACATCCCACATCGGTTAGAAACACATTTCTATATCCCACATCGGATTGGAGACACATTCCACTCGTGATATTTGCCTATATAAGACCCACTCCACTTCAGCTTTGAAAACCATCGGATAATCTGGGATCATCTGAGATCATCAGAAAGTGAATCCAGAGGGTCTTTAGGAGCAATCCAGAGGGCTCTTAGAATGAAAATTAGAGGCTGGAGATGATCATTGGGAGGCCCGAGGCAGTTCGAGGAAGCATGAGCCCCATGGCCGACTAGTCTCCAAGCAAGGCAAATGGATGAATCCCTAAGTGTAGTTGTTCTTATTTTCCTTTATTTGATTCAGTTGTAGTTTGAAATTATTTTCATTAAACATTGTTATGATTTATTCTTGATTTAATTAGAAGATTTTCTATTAATCCGGTGATTGCATGCTTCTCCTCCATATAAGTCTAGTCATGATCTTCTTATGTGTATTTGTTTGGGTGTGATTAAGTCCGGTAGATTTATCTTTTAGGTTTGTCCATTGTTGCAATATTGTTATGTAGATATATCGTCGTCTCTTGATAATTTATAAGTTAGGTCATATGTGCTTGAAAGTAAGGAATATTTCATAACAATTACATTTAGGTTTTATATATGCTTTTATTGAACACATTCCGATTGCCTGTTTGGGATGAGAAACTTCTAATCGAGATAAAAACAACTGAATCAAGTTATGATTAGGGCAATGGACTTAGGGAAGATTCCTGGAACCTTGTTGTTTCTCCATTATATTCTTCATTACAATTACTCAATTATTTCACATTTCTCAATTCAGATTCTTTCAATCAATCTTTTATCGTTTGTGTTGAGGTTCACACTTTCTTTTGTAGTTAACTTGTTTCCCTGTAGAATCGACACCCCAAAACTGTATTATAACTACCGCGTTATGTTTTGGGTGTAATCATAGCTCACGCCTCAAGAAAGAGGTATGGAAGCATGAAGCTCCATCGATTTGTAAGACACGGAGGCACGTAGGTGGTTGAGGAGCCATGTAATCCCAGGTGACAGGTGCGTAGTGGCTGCATGCACCGCCGTTGGTCACATTTACGTGCTTGCAAGTCATACGGTGGAGCTGTCGTTTTGGTGATTCGACGCACGAAGAAAAAGCACCAATATTGCTGGTGGCTTTGGCACGTGAAATAGGATAAAGAGCCCGCCATTGCCAACTCAAGTGAGACTTGATCGTACAGTGAGGTTCACTTGCGTAGGAGTAGATCGGAGATAAGGTAGTTTTAGTGTAGGTAGTTGGCTGCATTGATGACTTGCTAAAGAGAAGTGGAATGAGCGAGAAAGAATCGCTGTTTTTTTTTTTTTTTTTTTTGATACGACGAATGGAGAGTGGTCTAGTGCCGCAGATCTGCCGGAGATGATTCGACGCGCAGCCTGTGCGTGTTGAGTGCTAATTCTCATTCCTTAAAGGTTGGTGCACGTTAATAAAATCGATATGGTTGTGGCCAAACTGCGCAGCATGTAGTTTTGGTAGGAGACAAAATAATAATATTCTTGGAAGTTTGAACATGTTAATCGACGAATTTCGAGGAAAGAAAAAAGCGATATCTTGGTGCGTTTTACTGTACAAGTATTTCATTTAACAATTGGTTATAGGCATTATTGGTCAATCCCTGGTTATTTTTGCAGATTTTAATTCTCGAGGGTCATTTGCTGTAATATATCTAATTTCTTTATAATTATCGTAAACATTACTGAACTAATTGAATCGATAATTCTGGAATTAATCTGTCAACGAGATGACAGATTAAATTATGGGTAATTGAGCATTTGGGCTGAATCATCTCATCCGGGTCCAATAACCAAAACTGATGTCATTGTCAAGATGTAGCCTTCAAACAAGAGGGAAACTAAAACTCTTAACTGATTCATAATATTCCAATATAAGAAAAAAAAAATGATTCATATTCGTTGGTTGCAAGCAATCAGTCAGTCACTAAATAGAAATATGTGGCACAAGAATAAAAGATAACTAAAACTTAACTACCAAGTTACATCAATTCTTCGTAAGTCCTATATACAAACCTGATGAGAATACGGCTAACAAATGGTATCTTCCTATTCAAGTTTCAATTAGACCAGTTATAAGGGCTTGAGCTAAAAGGTTCAAGGAAACTCTCAATGGACTGATTCAACCATCTTTGAGGGGCCCAAGAATGATGCTATACGTGATCCACAAGGATGAGTTTCTATAATTCAAGCTTTTGAATAATCCAGCAACTTAAAATGGTGAATTAAAATCTTAGTTTCCCAAAATTGGAGACTTACTCGTTTTGGTTGGCTAATCAAGGAAAATGGCAATCTGCAATTTAACTTATTACCTTTTTTTTAATTGTTTCCTTATTAATTTAATTGTTGAATTATAAGGCTTGCATGCCAAGTTAGGTACTTTTCTTATTTGGATTTTAGGTTACCAGAATTCTATTTAGGTTTATTTTCTATTTCATAGTTTTCTATTCCTACCAGAATTCTATTTAGGTTTATTTCCTATTTCTTAGTTTTCCTTTTTCTATTTGGTTACGAATTCTCATGTATTTAAATAGCCATGGGCTTTTTGGAATAAGACAATTCAAATTTGATTCATACTTTGGAATAAGACAATTTAGAACTTCTGAACTTATCGGAGTTTCTGTGGCGTTCATCTTTGACATATCAATCAATCCTTCCATAATTGATTGTGGCATCTTCATTATACCAAGGTTCTAGCTTCAATATAAGCAACGGGTCATGGTCTCAGTCTTCATTATACCAAGGTTCTTGCTTCAATATAAGCAACGGGTCGTGGTCTCACATAAATCTGCTTCTAGACGATCTTGGAAGTCTTCTTGATCAATAAATTTCTTAGTTCTTAGCGTGGATCATATCAGTTGGTATCAAAGCCTTCTAGTTGCAGGTTTGCTTATATTTTGATAAAAAAAAAAAACCTGTAAAAAAAACGAAATTAAGAAAAAAGAACGAATTTCCAGTTTAGAAAAAAAAGGAGTGTGATATTTAGATTCAATCCTTTCAATTCTGGTTTCAATTTCTCATCTTTGTTTCCTTGTATTCTAGCCTTTAAATCTGAATTTCTTGGTGAGTTATTGGTGAATTGTTGCTGGAAACTTTGATACTTGTTCGGTTAGTTTGATAAGAACCTATGGAGGATCATTACGAGTGGAAAAAGGCAAGAGTGATGCGCACATAAGAGGGTAAAAGTCAATCTATTTTTTGTGTAAAAACGCGAGTGAAATTGAGTGACTCGTTCTTTGAGTGAAACACATGAGGGAGTGTGTGAGGTCCTTTTGTTCCTTTTTTTTTTCTCTAACTTTTTTTTTGCAGCAAACATGTCAGACAACAAGAACAAAAGTAATTCCGGAGATATGTCGAGAGAGGGTAATCCAAAGTTGCTCATGGAGGCTTTAATGGGTGAGACGAGGAGAGTATTGAGAACGGAGATGGAACAAGTTCATGAGCGGATAGATCGGTAGAGAATGCACGTGTGGGGCAGCAACAAAACACTCTTAATATGCATAGGAGGGAGAGAGTTCAACCTAGGGGAGAGAGAGTTGAAGATGAAGAGTCTAATGGGAATGGATTTGATGAAGAAGATGATCGGGAATCAGTTGTTAGCCTTAGGAGATTTGGTGGTCGAGGTAGAGAAGCTAGGAATCGGGAAGACAATAACTTTGGTAGTATTAAGATGAAGATTCCATCGTTTCAAGGCAAAAACGATCATAAAGCTTACCTTGAGTGGGAGAAGAAGATAAAATTAGCGTTTGATTGTCATAATTATTCCGAGCTTAAAAAGGTTAAACTTGCGGCCATTGAATTTTGTTGACTATACGATTGTTTGGTGGGATCAACTAGTGTTAAACAGGAGGAGAAATAGAGAGCGTCCAATAGAGACTTGGGAGGAGATGAAAACCGTGATGAGGAAACGGTTTGTTCCAAGCCATTACTACCGTGAGTTGTACCAAAAATTGCAAAGTCTTACACAAGGTAGTCGAAGTGCGGAGGATTATTATAAAGAGATGGAAGTAGCTATGATCCGAGAAAATGTAGAGGAGGATCGAAAGGCTACTATGGCTAGGTTCTTGGCTGGTTTGAACTGGAAAATTGCTAATTCAGTGAAGTTACATCATTATGTGGAGTTGGAAGATATGGTGCACATTGCTGTCAAAATTAAGAACAAACTCAAGAGGAGAGGCAATAATACATGGCAAAACCCTAACTCGGGTTCATCTTGGAGGCCGAATTTTGTGAAGCAAGCCATGGCCAAGCCCAAAACTGAGCAAAAACAAGAAAGTACCAGCCATGGAAATCAAGGAAAAGCTGACTCTTCAACCACTAGAAATTGTGATATTAAGTGTTTTAAATGCCAAGGCAGGGGTCACATAGCAAGCCAATGTCTGAACAAAAGAGTTATGGTATTGTGAGATAATGGTGAAATTGAAACCGAGGGCGAAGAAGATACCAAATCTATGCCACCATTGGAGGATGCGAGTGATGAGGAATACGCTGCCCAATGAGAATTGTTGGTTGCAAGGAGAGCTCTAAGTGTGCAAATCAAAGAAGATGACGAAGTGCAACGAGAAAACATCTTTCATACTAGATGTCACATGCAAAACAAGGTATGTAGTATGATTATTGATGGAGGTAGTTGTACTAACGTTGCTAGCACTACAATGGTTGAGAAATTAGTGCTGCCAACGATTAAACATCCTCGGCCTTACAAGTTACAATGGCTCAATAATAGTGGTGAATTGAGGGTGAACAAACAGGTGTTAGTTTCCTTCCGTATTGGAAAATATGAAGATGAAGTTTTGTGTGATGTAGTTCCGATGCAAGCTGGACACTTGTTACTAGGCCGTCCATGGCAATTAGATCGGCGTGTTAAGCATGACGGCTTCACTAACAAATATTCGTTTGTAAGAAATCAAAGAACAATCACTCTAGTTCCTTTGACACCAAAGCAGTTTTATGAAGATCAAGTGAGGTTACAAAAAGAGAGTGAGCAAACGAAAAAGAGTGAGAAAAAGAGAACAAATGAAAATCAGAAAGAGAAAATGAGATATGCCAAAAAAATTAAGAGAGAAAATAAGAGAGCTGATTCGGCCATTGAGAGAAAAAAAAATTTCTGTGCAAGAACGAGTGAAATAAAAAGAGTGATGATTTTAAATCAGCCAATGATTGTACTTTTGTACAAAGAGGCGTTAAACACTAACCAATTTGATTCATCTTTGCCTAGTTCTATTGTTTCTCTTTTACAGGAGTTTGATGATATATTTCCAGAGGAGATTCCACATGGCTTACCTCCTATTCGAGGAATTTAACATCAAACTGATTTCGTGCCCGATGCTACAATTCCAAACCGACCAGCCTATCGAAGCAATGCCGAGGAACAAAGGAGCTACAAAGGTGGTTAGTGAATTGATGGAAACAGGGTACGTAAGAGAAAGCATGAGCTCGTGCGTTGTTCTGGTGATTTTGGTTCCTAAAAAGGATGGGATGTAGAGAATGTGCGTTGATTTTCGAGTAGTCAACAATATAACGGTAAAGTATCGACGTCCTATTTCTCGTTTAGATGATATGCTAGATGAACTGCATAGTGCATGTGTATTTTCTAAGATTGATTTAAAAAATGGATATCATCAAATAAGAATGAAAGAGGGTGATGAATGGAACACTGGTTTTAAAACAAAATATGGTTTATATGAGTGGTTGGTTATGCTATTTGGACTAATAAATGCACTAAGTACCTTCATGAGATTAATGAACCATGTTTTATGAGCTTTTATAGGTAGATTTGTTATTGTTTATTTTAATAATATTCTCATTTATAGCACAAACTTAGATGATCATGTTGTGCATTTAAAATCAGTTTTGGATGTGCTTAGAAAAGAGAAGTTGTTTGCTAACTTGAAGAAGTGCACTTTTTGTACCAATAAGCTTGTGTTTCTTGGTTTTGTTGTGAGTGCACAAGGAATACAGGTTGATGAAGAGAAGATCCGTGCGATTAAAGAATGGCCAAGTCCCATGAGTGTAGGTCAAGTTCATAGTTTTCATGGCCTTGCTAGTTTTTACAAGAGGTTCGTGAAAGACTTTAACAGTATTGCCGCACCATTTACCAAAGTCATCAAGAAGAATGTTGGATTCAAATGGGGAGATGAGCAAGAGAAGGCGTTCCAATTGATCAAAGGTTTCTAACAATTGATTTTTCAACCCGGATATTGGGTTTGGTTACACATGAGGAAAGAAAGATTTCCAGCATAAAGGCGTTCAAAGTCACTTCCTAAAAGAGATGAGCCTTTTTCTGTCATTGAGCGCATCAATGAAAATGCATACAAATTAGGTTTGCCATGTGGGTACAATGTTAGTGCCACTTTCAATGTTTCTAGTTTAAGACCTTTTGATGTAGGTGATGATTTGAGGACAAATCCTTTTCAAGAGGAGGGGAATAATGAGGACATGGCTAACAAATGGCATCTTCGTATTCAAGTTCCAATTGGACCAGTTACAAAAGCTTGAGCTAAAAGGTTCAAGAAAACTCTCAATGGGCTGATTCAACACATTTAGGCTAAAAACCATCTTTGGAGGCCTAAGGATGATGCTATACGTGATCCACAAGGATGAGTTTCCATAATTCAAGCTTTGGAATGATCCAGCAACTCAATATGGTGAATTAAAATCTTAGTTTCCCAAAATTGGAGACTTATTCATTTTGGTTGGCTCATCAAGAAAAATGACAGGCTGCAATTTTACTTATTACCCTTTTTTTAATTGTTTCCTTATTAATTTAATTGCTGAATTATAAGGCTTGCATGCTAAGTTAGGTATTTTCCTTATTTGGATTTTAGGTTACCAGACTTCTATTTAGGTTTATTTCCTATTTCATAGTTTCCTATTCCTACCAGAATTCTATTTAGGTTTCTTTCCTATTTCTTAGTTTTCCTTTTTCTAATTGGTTACGAATTCTCATGCATTTAAATAGTCATTAGCTTTTTTGAATAAGACAATTCATATTTGATTATTGTTTTGTGAGAGAAAATTTTCTTTGGTTCTTTTAGAACTTCTAAACTTATCAGAGTTTCCACGGCGTTCATTTTTTACTTATCAATCAATCCTTCCGTAATTGATTGTGGTGTCTTCATTATACCAAGGTTCTTACTTCAATATAAGAAATGGGTCACGGTCTCAGTCTTCATTATACAAAGGTTCTTGCTTCAATATAAGCAACGGGTCGTGATCTCACATAAATCTGCTTCTAGACGATCTTGGAAGCCTTCTTTATCCATAAATTTCTTAGTTCTTGGCGTGAATCATATCAAAACCCAAAGTAAGGAATCAAAGGGTCATGATCTTAAAAGAGACCCATTTGCCGCGGTGATTCCTCAATCGATGAAGAGGGTAAACTTTCTCATCACCAGTAGTGTGAAAATAAATGGAAAAAAAACATATTTGATAGTTGAGGATAAGGCTCTAGGCATATTTCAATTTCATCGATGATAGGAACACTTTGTGTGATGTTTTTAATACCTTTCTTACCCTATTTGGCTTTGTAATTCTCTTAATTTTATTATTTTGAGCTTAGTTTCTATTCTTAGTGTTTAGAGAGCTTGTGAACGTGAGAATGGCAAAAGAATGTGCAAAAAAATGAGTTTTCCTAGTTACTTTAGGAAATCTAAGTGGATAAAGAAAATAGTCTTATCATTCTAAGAAACTTTCCTAATTTGAAAACTTGCCTTTTTGATATCTTTCCCTTTATGGAAACATTCCTTATTTATTATTTTCTAATTTCTTTGTAGGGAATTTCCACCTTGGAATTTCGGGAGGACCCAATGACCAGAATTAAAATGGTCATATCTTCTTGCACGCATCTCCAAATGGGCTGAAACTTTTTGTGTTGGAAAGATGACGTCTTGAACTTCAGTTTGGACCTAAGAAAGTCTTAAAGAGGATATCGTTTGAGCCTGTTATGATAGGCCTAAACCTAGTAGGCTGTTGCATCCGAATTTTTGTCCACTTTGGGCTTAGACCTTGCACCTTGCTTAGTTGACAAAAGTATTATGTGATTTTTGTTGGGTAGGCCCATGTTAGGTTCGACATACCCATATTATTAATTTACCTTCTAAATAAGCCCAACCAAAACCTTATTTTTTATTTCCAATTGTGCATAGCCCAAAACCTTAATTTCTCTCTTAATTTTGCATAAGCCGGCCACCTATTATTTTCCTTCTAATTAAAGCCCAGTCAGCCACCCAAAATTCTCTCCAAATTAAGCCCAGCTGCAACCCTAATTTACATTCTAAAAAAAAGCCTAGTCGGCCACCTAAATTGTACTTCCACATGTGCACAGCCGCAACCCCAGTTTCTCTTATATATATACAAAGCCGAAAACCCTTTTAAGGGGATCTTTTGATATGATCCACGCCAAGAACTAAGAAATTGATGGATCAAGAAGACTTCCAAGATCGTCTAGAAGCAAATTTATGTGAGACCGCGACCCGTTGCTTATATTAAAGCAAAAACCTTGGTATAATGAAGACTGAGACCGCGACCCATTGTTTATATTGAAGCAAGAACCTTGGTATAATGAAGACACCACAATCAATTATTGAAGGATTGATTGATAAGTCGAAGATGAATGCCACGGAAACTCCGATAAGTTTAGAAGTTCTAAAAAAACCAAAGAGAAATTTCTCTCCAAAAGTATGAATCAAATCTGAATTGTGTTATTCCAAAAGCCAATGGCTATTTAAATACATGAGATTTCGTAACCAATTAAAAAATGGAAAACTAAGAAATAGGAAATAAACCTAAACAGAATTCTGGTAGGAATAGGAAACTACGAAATAGGAAATAAACCTAAATAGAATTCTGGTAACCTAAAATCCAAATAAAGAAAGTATCTAACTTGGTATGCAAGCCTTATAATGCAACAATTAAATTCAGAAGGAAATAATTAAGAAAATGTGCAAGGTGCAAGGTGCAAGCCCAAAGTGGAAGAAGATTCGGATGCAACAGCCCGTTGGATTTAGGCCCATCATAACAGGCCCAAACGATATCCTTTTTGGAACTTTCTTAGGTCTAAATTGAAGTTCAAGATGTCATCTTTCCACCCCCAACAAGTTTCAGCCCATTTGGAGTTGTGGGCAAGAAGATATGACCATTTTAATTCTGGTCGTTGGGTCTCTCGAAATTCCAAAGTGGAAGTTCCCTTGGATCATGGAAACCCATCCTTGTGGATCATGTATAGCATCATCCTTGGGCCCCCAAAGATGGTTCTTAGCCCCAATGTGTTGAATAAGCCATTGAGAGTTTTCTTGAACAGTTTAGCTCGGGCTCTTGTAATTGGACCAATTGGAACTTAAATAAACCGTTTAGCTCGGGCTCTTGTAACTTGACCAATTGAAACTTGAATAGGATCTGCCTCCCATTTGTTGGCCGTGTCCTCATCATTCCCCTTCTCTTGAAAAGGATTTGTGCTCAAATCACCTACATCAAAAGGGCGTAAATCAGAAACATTGAAAGTAGTATTAACATTCTACTCACTTGGTAAATCCAATTTGTATGCATTGTTATTGATACGCCTAAGGACTTGAAAATGAGCATTAGTTAATTTTTCTTTGATCAATTGGAACCCCTTCTCTTGTTCGTCTCCCCATTTGAATCCAATGTTTTTCTTGATGACTTCGATAAGCGGTGTGGCAATAATGCTAAAGTCTTTCATGAACCTCTTGTAAAAACTATCAAGTCCATGAAAACTACGAACTTAACCTAGACTCGTGGGACTTGGCCATTCTTTAATTGCACGGATCTTCTCATCATCAACCTGTATTCCTTGTGCACTCACAACAAAACCAAGAAACACAAGCTTATCGGTGCAAAAAGTGCACTTCTTCAAGTTAGCAAACAACGTTTCTTTTCTAAGCAGATCTAAAACTGATTTGAAGTGTACAACATGTTTATCTAAGTTTGTGCTATAAATGAGAATATCATCAAAGTAAACAACAACAAATATGCCTATAAAAGCTCATAAAACATGGTTCATTAATCTCATTAAGGTACTTGGTGCATTTGTTAGTCCAAATGGTATAACTAACCACTCATATAAACTATATTTCGTTTTAAAAGCAGTTTTCCATTCATCACCCTCTTTCATTCTTATTTGATGATATCCACATTTTAAATCAATTTTAGAGAATATACATGCACCATGCAGTTCATCTATTATATCATCTAAACAATGAATAGGATGTCGATACTTTACCGTTATATTGTTGATTGCTCGGCAATCAACGCACATTCTCCACGTCCCATCCTTTTTAGGAACCAAAATCACTAGAATAGTGCACGGGCTCATGCTTTCTCTTACGTACACCATTTCCATTAATTCACTAACCTGCATTTGTAGCTCCTTTGTCTCTTCGGGATTGCTTCGATAAGCTGGTCGGTTTGGAATTGTAGCACCGGGCACGAAATCAATTTGATGTTCAATTCCTCGAATTGGAGGTAAGCCATGTGGAGTCTCCTTGGGAAATATATCATCAAACTCCTGTAAAAGAGAAACAATAGAACTAGGCAAAGATGAGTCAAATTAGTTAGTGTTTAACGCCTCTTTGTACAAAAGTACAATCATTGACTGATTTAAAATCATCGCTATTTTTATTTCACTCGTTCTTGCATAGAAATTTGTTTTTCTCTCAATGGCTGAATCAACTCTCTTATTTTCTATCTCAATTTTTCTGGCCTATCTCATTTTCTCTTTCTAGTTTTTATTTGTTCTATTTTTCTCACTCTCTTTCGTTTGCTCACTCTCTTTTTGTAACCTCACTTGATCTTCATAAACCTGCTTTAGTGTCAAAGGAACTAGAGTGATTGTTCTTTGATTTCTTACAAACGAATATTTGTTGGTGAAGCCATCATGCTTAACACGCCGATCGAATTGCCGAGGATGTTCAATTGTTGACAGCCCTAATTTCTCAACCATTATAGTGCTAGCAACATTAGTACAACTACCTCCATCAATAATCACACTACATACATTGTTTTGCACGTGGCATCTAGTATGAAAGATGTTTTCTCGCTGCACTTCGTCATCTTCTTTGATTTGCACACTTGGAGCTCTCATTGCAACCAACAATTCTCCTTGGGCAACGTATTCCTCATCACTCACATCCTCAAATAGTGCCATAGATTCGGTATCTTCTTCGCCCTCGGTTTCAATTTCTCCATTATCTCGCAATACCATAACTCATTTGTTTGGACATTGGCTTACTATGTGACCCCTGCCTTGGCATTTAAAACACTTAATATCACGATTTCTAGTGGTGGAAGAATCAGTTTTACCTTGATTTCCATGGTTGGTACTTTCTTGCTTTTGCTCGGTTTTGGGCTTGGTCGTGGCTTGCTTCACAAAATTCGGCCTCCAAGATGAACCTAAGTTAGGGTTTTGTCGTGTATTGTTGCCCCTCCTCTTGAGTTGGTTCTCAATTTTGACACCCATGTGCACCATATCTTCCAACTCCACATAATTATGCAACTCCACCGAATTACCAATTTTCAGGTTCAAACTAGCCAAGAACCTAGCTATAGTAGCCTTTCGATCCTCCTCTACATTTGCTCGGATCATAGCTACTTCCATCTCTTTATAATAATCCTTCACACTCCGACTACCTTGTGTAAGACTTTGCAATTTTTGGTACAACTTACGGTAGTAATGGCTTGGAACAAACCGTTTCCTCATCACGGTTTTAATCTCCTCCCAAGTCTCTATTGGACGCTCTCTATTTCTCCACCTGTTTAACACTAGTTGATCCCACCAAACAATCGCATAGTCAAAAAATTCAATGGCTGCAAGTTTAACCTTTTTAAGCTCGGAATAATTATAATAATCAAACACTAATTCTATCTTTTTCTCCCACTCAAGGTAAGCTTCAAGATTGTTTTTGTCTTGAAACGATGGAATCTTCATCTTAATACTACCCAAGTTATTGTCTTCCCGATTCCTAGCTTCTCTACTTTGACCTCCAAATCTCCTGGCTAACAACTGATTCCCGATCATCTTCTTCATGAAATCCATTCCCATAATACTCATCATCTTCAACTCTCTCTCCCCTAGGTTGAACTCTCTCCCTCCTACGCATATTAGAAACATTTTTTTGCTGCCCCACACATGCATTCTCTACTCAATCTATCTGCTCATGAACTTGTTCCATCTCCGTTCTCAATACTCTTCTCATCTCACCTATTAAAGCCTCCATGAGCAACTTCGAATCACCTTCTCCCGATGTATCTCCGGAATTATTTTTGTTCTTGTCGTCTGACATGTTTGCTGCAAAAACAATGTTAGAAAAACAAAAGGACCTCACACACTCCCTCACATGTTTCACTCAAAGAATGAGTCACTCAATTTCACTCGTATTTTCACACAAAAATCAGATTGGCTTTTCCCCTCTTATGTGCTCACCATTCTTGCCTTTTTACACTCGTAATAATCCTCCATAGGTTCTTATCAAACTAACCGAACAAGTATCAAAGTTTTCAGTAACAATTCACCAATTACTCATAAAGAAATTCAGATTTAAAGGCTAATTTAATGGCTAGAATACAAGGAAACAAAGATGAGAAATTGAAATAAGAATTGAAAGGATTGAATCTAAATATTACACACTTTTTTTTTACGTTTTGTTTTTCATGTTTTTTTATTTTTTTATTTTTTTATGAATCAAAACAAAAGATAAGCAAACATGCAACTAGAAGGCTCTGATACCAACTGATATGATCCACACTAAGAACTAAGAAATTTATGGATCAAGAAGACTTCCGAGATCGTCTAGAAGCAGATTTATGTGAAACTATGACCCGTTGCTTATATTGAAGCAAGAACCTTGGTAAAATGAAAACACCACAATCAATTATGGAATGATTGATTGATAAGTCGAAGATGAACGCCACAGAAACTCCAATAAGTTCAGAAGTTCTAAAAGAACCAAAGAGAAATTTCTCTCCAAAAGTATAAATCAAATCTGAATTGTATTATTCCAAAAGCCAATGGCTATTTAAATACATGAGAATTCGTAACCAATTAGAAAAAGGAAAACTAAGAAATAGGAAATAAACTTAAACAGAATTTTGGTAGGAATAGGAAACTACGAAATAAGAAATAAACCTAAATAGAGGAAAACTAATAAATAGGAAATAAACTTAAACAGAATTTTGGTAGGAATAGGAAACTACGAAATAAGAAATAAACCTAAATAGAATTCTGGTAATCTAAAATCCAAATAAAGAAAGTACCTAAATTGGTATGCAAGCCTTATAATGCAATAATTAAATTCAGAAGGAAACAATTAAGAAAATGTGCAAGGTGCAAGCCCAAAGTGGAAGAAGATTCGGATGCAACAGCCTGCTGGATTTAGGCCCATCACAACAGGCCCAAATGATGTCTTTTTGGAACTTTCTTAGGTCTAAATTGAAGTTCAAGACGTCATCTTTCCACCTCAACAAGTTTCAGCCCATTTGGAGTTGTGGGCACGAAGATATGACCATTTTAATTCTGGTCGTTGGGTCCTCTCGAAATTTCAAAGTGGAAGTTCCCTTGGATCATGGAAACCCATCCTTGTGGATCATGTATAGCATCATCCTTGGGCCCCCAAAGATGGTTCTTAGCCCCAATGTGTTGAATAATCCCATTGAGAGTTTTCTTGAACAGTTTAGCTCGGGCCCTTGTAACTGGACCAATTGGAACTTGAATAAACTGTTTAGCTCGAGCCCTTGTAACTTGACCAATTGAAACTTGAATAAGATCTGTCTCCCATTTGTTAGTCGTGTCCTCATCATATTTTTCTCATCATCTGTTCGAAGAGCTCTCTACTCCAACTCAAGAAGCAAGAGGCGGAAACACTCCACCTTTCCATATTCAATTGTGAGCACATAAGGACTTCTCCAGATTGTGTTCTCCTTCATCGATCAGCCATAGCCGTGAGGATCATCACCATTAACATCTCAAGCTTCCTTGAGTGTGTTAAAGAAGTGTAACCCTTACGGCTATTCTTTTTAATTGTTTCAAACTTGGTTGTTATTGGATTAAAGAATACTGAGTTTGATTCTTATGTTGGAGTTTATTGTTAATTCAATGAGTTGGTTAATTTTCAGATTTATTGTTTTATGATTTCTAATTGTTCATGATATGTAGATATATGAATTCATAATCTCTATTACATATGTTGAATTTTCAGTTCTGTTATATTGAAAACTTTGATATTGCAAATCATTGAAGCCAATAATCGCACTTTCGATCACCTAATTGATCCGGAGTATGATTTAAAGTGGCAAAAGCTATGAACAATAGCCAGTATTCTGGAAATTGCATGTTCTTTATCCATGTTGAATTTTCAGTTCTTTATCCATAATCGTACTTTTGATCACCTAATTGATTTAGAGTACGATTTAAAGTGGAAAAAGCTACAACTTTGATATTGCAAATCATTGAAGCCAATAATCGCACTTTCGATCACCTAATTGATCCGGAATACGATTTAAAGTGGTAAAAGCTATGAACAATAGCCAATATTCTGGGAATTGCATGTTCTTTATCCATGGACTTTTTCATAGGAATAAAGAACAAGTTATTGAGTCATAATTCCTTTTGATCTTAATGATTTGTTTAAGTAATTGTAAGGATGCGCTGAGTATTAACTTGATTGCTTAAACAAAATAACTAGCTAATGGACTTTTCCTAAGCTTAGGGATTATCTAAAAAGGAATTTATAAAATGCATGATCTCTTTAGGCTTGCACTTTGATTCAATTTTGATATGTGATTGAGGCATGAATTCATTATCTACATTGAACCAATTTGATTAGTCATTTAATAAATTTGATTTTCTGAATTGTGAGAGAAAATGATCATATGTAAATAATTATTATAAAATTTCCTTAGTATAATTCGAAGAAAAAAAATATCCAATCATGAAAACCCCCCTAATTTTGTGCAAAATGTTAATAGATCTATATTTGTTTATAAACTGCTAATTAAACCAACCAATCAAATTCATTTTTTTTTATGACTCTTTAGTATAAGACTACCCGCAATCCTCGGCCAATAATGATACCCTACTAATCACTTTACTAAAATCTTCTGCAGGGTTTGTTGGTGACCAAATTAATTGGTTTATCAATCGACACAGATTAGGAGATTTTGCGTGCAACTTGATATTCATGAATGAACACTAATTTAATCTAAAAGCTTAAACTATTAAGTTTTGGACTCAAACCAACGTGTATAAACCTTTATTTTATTTTATTTTATTTTTTGTAGATTTAGTCTTCCACATCTTCTCTATTCGCACATGAATATTCTCGGCAGATCTCGATCAAAAGCCTAAATTCATCCTCCTCAAGCAAGTTCTTGTACATAACTTTCTACTATTCGTCATTAACATTTTTTTTTATCACAACCCCAGCATAACACAAGTCCTAAAATCTTTCTTTTCTGCTATAAACCTCAACTTCGTCACCTTTGAAAAAACCATTGATGGAGGGAGAAAGGAAAGAACTTAAAAGAGTAAGAACCAGTAAATTCATTTGTGGAATTATGTGTAATCGTAATATAGGACCTTTGTCTGGGTGGATTATATAAAAGTTCAACCTAATTGAATTAGAAATTAAGCCTTTTTTTCTTAAATAGGATAGGGATTTGATATTATTCTAAATCATGTTGTCTTCTGATAACTCTGAATAAATCTTGTTATTATACTGCTTTTAGGCACGTTTTTGGTGTTAATCTTAAGCATTAGAATTATGTTGCATGTATTTTTAGCAAATTTAGTTTAGTTTTTCTTATTCTACTAATAAGTTGTTTTAGTTGATTTATCAATGCTAAGTCATGGAAATTTATTGTGCAGACACTTGCTAGAGCGCTGGAGAGCACTGGAAGGCCAAAATGCACAATGAAGACAGAAACTCAAGGCTGCAGCGCCAGGATGTTGGCGCTGCAGTGCTGGTAGCTGGCTAAAAGAGACCATTTGGACAGAAAGTTGGCGCTGCAGCGCCAGAAAGTTGGAGCTGCAACGCCAGAATAGGGTTTTTGTTATGTCTTGGCGCTGTAGCGCTGGGATGTTGGCGCTGCAGCGCCAGCCCGCTGATTTTGAAAAGTTATAAAAAGAAAACCCTAGCTGAACAAGTGGGGGACGGCCATAGAAGAAGAAAACAGAATTTGGAGAAGAGGAGAAGCCAAAGGAGAGTTGGAGACACTCCGGGAGGCTACGCATCAAGCTTTTAAATCATTCTTCTCCGGTTTTGTATTATTCTTATCTATCTATGTTGATGTTTTATAATATGAACATGGTTTGTTTGAATATTATTATGGAGTAGATAATTTTGTGTTAAGGATAGATGGATCCTAAACCTATATCTTGAGTTGTTGTTTGGACAAGTGGAATTTAATGTGTTTTTCAAAGAGTGTGTTTTATTGTTCTTAATGCTTTTTATTATTTTGATTCCTTCTTTGGCATGGTGATGTGTCGAATAGAGAAGCCATGCTTTTATGAATGGTTGAACTAATAAATATGATATTGGATTGTTATTTATGAAAAGGCCAAGGTAAAACATGCCATGAATGGAATAGGAGTAACCGAATAGGGATTCTAGGAAGTTCATGTGGTCCGCTTAAATCGTAACCGAATAAGGAGATTTAACTGAAAGGAATCCATAAATACTTAATGGTTCTTAATTTGAATTATTCTAGAATAGACCTGGAGTACGGATATTTGAAGTTAATGATTCTTGAGATTGTGGTTATACCTAGAATATGGGTTACCAATTTATTAGGGATTCTACCATCTTGAAAAACATAGTAAGTGAAACTTGTCCATTCAAAACTCTTTTCAATTATGGTTTAGGTGAAGTCGGGTCCTTAGCACGTTAGTTCATAAGAGTCTTCATTCCAAAGTTTACAAGTCTTCCTTTATTTACTACTGCGTTCTGTTTTTCCCTTTTAAGTTAATTGTTAGTAACCTTTTCTCTGACAATTATTCGTTTGCTCAAATAACAATAAGAGTCGAGTCATAATTTCTGTAGTATTTGCTCAGTCCTCATTGGGAATGATATTTACTCATCATTTTATTACTTGAACGATTAGTGCACTTGCTAGTGTTAATTTCATCGCATCAAGTTTTTGGTACCGTTGCCGGGGACTGAAATAAAATATTACATTTATTGTGATTCTACTAGTTAATTTGAGAGTTTATTAATTTGGTTTTTAAGTCTATTTTGCAGGGTTTTTGTTACTAATGCATGACACGTACTAGTGGGAGAATACTTACGGAATTGAATCCAGAGATTGAGCGCACTTTTCACGCTTTGAGAAGAGCAGCACCAGTAACAGTTGACACAATGGCAGAAGGAAACAATGCAGAGGTGCAACGTGCACTGTGGGATTATGCCATGCCAAAGATGGATGGTGTTGACTCTAGCATTCGGCGACCACCTATACAAGCGAACAATTTTGAAATTAAGCCTGTCATCATTCAGATGATTCAGTATTCAATACAATTAGGGGGCCTATCGCAAGAGGATCCAAATGTTCACTTGACTAATTTCCTGGAAATTTGTGACATATTCAAGCATAACGGAGTATCGGAGGATGCAATTCGTTTAAGGCTTTTCCCATTCTCATTAAGGGATAAAGCAAAAAGCTGGTTGACTTCTCTGCTTGCCGGATCCATAACAACATGGGCAGAGTTGGCACATAAATTTTTAGGGAAATACTTCCCTCCTGCAAAAACTGCAAAGTTACGTAATGAAATTACTATGTTTTTGCAGGTCGATCGAGAGTCACTCTATGAGGCATGGGAACGTTTTAAAGACCTTTTGAGAACATGTCCTCATCATGAGTTGCCCACTTGGATGCAGGTACAAACTTTTTATAACGGTTTAACCAGTGCAACCCGAAATATGATTGATGCAGCTGTAGGTGGCACGATCATGAGAAAAACTCTAGAAGAGGCTCTTGAATTACTAGAAGAGATGGCCACAAATTCTTATCAATGGCCAGTTGAGAGGTTACCTGTAAACAAAACCTCAGGATTGCACAATATAGATGCTGTTACAACTTTAACAGCACAAATGGAGGTTCTCACCAAGAAGATAGATGGACTTTATCCTACTACACATGTTATATGTGAATTGTGTGGTGGTAGTGGCCACCATAGCAGGAACTGTCAAGCAGGTAATCAGTTTGCGTATAATTCATCTGCTAAACAAGCTAATTTTGTTTCAAATTTTCACAGGCAGAACAATCCATACAACAACACATATAATCCGGGATGGAGGAATCATCTAAACTTCTTATGGAATCAAAGCAATGTAAAGCAACCTCATCCTGAATATACCCCTCAAGAAAAGAAGTCCAACTTGGAGGATATGATGGCTAAATTTTTAAGTACAGCAGAAACAAGATTCCAAAATCAAGAAGCATCCATAAAAAATCTGAAAGTTCAAGTCGGTCAACTAGCGAACATAATTTCTGGACGTGCACAAGGTTCCCTCCCGAGCAACACAGAAAAGAATCCTAAAGAGGATGTCATGGCCATAACACTAAGGAGCGGCACACAATTAGAAGAGCCACAACCTAAAGAAATCACTCATCAAGAATGTGAGAAAGAAGAGACTGAGCAAGAGGAGAAACTTGTTTCAGCAAAGAAATGTACTGGTAAAGGTTTGATCGATTCTAATCCTGAAACTAAATATATGCCAGCTCTTCCCTATCCTCAGAAATTTATGAAAGAAAAATTAGATAAGCAATTTTCAAAATTTTTAGAGATTTTCAAGAAATTGCATATTAACATTCCATTTGCAGAGGCATTAGCACAGATGCGTAGTTACACTAAATTTTTAAAGGAAATTTTGTCTAATAAACGGAAGCTCGAGGAACACAAAACGGTAATGTTAACTGAAGAGTGTAGCGCTATACTGCAAAACAAGCTACCTCCAAAATTAAAAGATCCAGGGAGTTTTACTATACCTTGCACTTTAGGAAATTCATTTTTTGATAAAGCTTTATGTGACCTTGGTGCAAGTATCAATCTTATGCCTCTTTCAATTTTCAGGAAACTTTGATTAGAAGAAATTAAAACAACAACAATGTCATTGCAATTAGCTGATCAATCTATTAAGAGACCACGGGGAATTATAGAAGATGTACTGGTAAAGGTTGATAAATTTATATTCCCTGTAGACTTCATTGTTCTCGACATGGAAGAGGATCGTGAGGTACCTCTTATACTTGGACATCCATTCCTTGCTACAGGGAGAGCCCTAATTGATGTACAACAAGGGAAATTGACTTTAAAAGTCAATGATGGGCAAGTAGTTTTTGATATGTATAAAATTATGAAATACCCTTCTGGCTTTTCTATTTCTTCTTGTTTTCAAGTGGATATTGTTGATAACCTCATTGAGGAGTTTCAGGAGAAAACATTAAATGAAGATACTTTGGAGGGATGCATCATGGAATCGGGAACTAATACCAGTGAAAAAAGCAAGGAACTTGGAGTCTGGAATGGGAAAAGAAGTACCAGAAAAACAAATAATAATAACTGAATTGAAAACTATACTTGCTCATTTAAAATATGCTTATTTAGAGAAAAATATTTTTCTTGTGATAATATCTTCTTCATTGACAGGTAAAATGGAAGAACGGTTGCTGGAAGTCCTAAAAAGGCACATATTTCCGGGAAAGCTGAAATCTTAGTGGACTAGACCGTATACCGTGATAAGTGTCTAACCTTTCGGTGTCGTTGAGGTTCGACATGAGAAAAACAAGGAGACATTCAAGGTTAACGGGCACAGATTGAAGCACTACATTACGGGGACTTTTGACCCTAAATTGTCCACCACCATTCTCCAAGAGCCATAAAATAGAAAGTCAAGCTAAAGACTATAAATTAGAACTACCATTTTGGTTCTTACTTTTTAATTTTTTCTTGCCTTTAGAAATTATTTGGTGTGTTTCAAATTTGTTTGTTTTGCTTAATTTATTTGTTATTTTAATTTTTGTGGCCTCACAATGTGTATTTTTGATTTATTTTTCAGCTCTATGTGGGGTCAGGACGGCAATCCAGCGCTGCAGCCTCACAATTTCAGCGCTGCAGCGCCAGGTCCTTCAATTTTACGCTATTCAGCCCAGAAATCTAGTGCTGCAGCCTCACAATTTCAGCGCTGCAGCGCCAGGACCTGAACCCACAACACCAAAAATTCAGCCAAGAAGTTCAGCGCTGCAGCGCCAGAAAATTAGAGCTGCAGCGCCAGATCGCACGTTGAGAGTTAAATACCCAGCTCTCCAACAGTTAGGGCAGTCCAACAAATAGAATCCCAGCTGCTCTCCCTCTCCAAAACACAAAAATTTCACTTCTTCTTCCCATAGCAACACGTAATCAAGGGTCTTTTGCATTTTCCACCATGGATTGCTTCCATTCTCCCGGAGAATCAATCTTCTCAAGTGATTTTGGGTGCTATTGAGGTATTTTAATCAAGTAAGATTTATCCACTTTGAGACTCCCAAACTTCAGATTTTTAAGTGAAATCACTTGAGTTTTTTATGGGTAGCTTATAATACATGGTGATTTGATGAAAAATTGAGGAAATGATGAATGGATAAGTTGCATTTTCACAAGTTTATGCTGAAAAATTTTCATGGGACTGTGCGTTGGAAGATAAGGGTACTGTAGCTGAATCAATTTTTGATGTTAATGAGTTAAATTTGCAATCTCTTATGCTGGGTTATTCAAGACTCAATTGATTGAAGCAATTGCACAACTTGGATTGAAAGTTCTCCTGAAATTTTTTTTGGGAATTGGTGTGTGAAAGTGGGTGTTGCTCTTGGTTATTTTCTGCTGTTTGGAGCATAATTATTTAAAGCACAAAAGTCTTGATTACATGGCTCCTCCCAAACACGCGAGACCTAGCTCCACTAGTTACAATTCAGAGCTTTTTGTCTCAAAGGAAGCAGAATAGAGGTTTGAGTGTTCTCAACTCAAGAAAGTCCCAATTCCTGAACGAGGATTTAATATCACCAAGGGACACTTCCCCCTCATTCACAGGATCATCACTGCTCGCAAATAGGAACAATTCTGCACAACACCAGAAGCTACAATTATTCCGGTTGTGCATGAATTTTATGCAAATGCCACAGAGCACACAAATCTGAAGGTAAAGGTTAGAGGGAAATTAGTGGCATTCGACAGAGGCACAATCAACAAATTGCTAAACAACCCCACCATCCCAATGGATGAGTACAGTGCTTATGCCAGTGCACCTGACCTCGACGAAGTACTCCAGGTTCTTTGCAAAGTTGAGACACAATGGAAATTGTCCGGTGATGACCGGACTTCATTTCCATCAAGTGCAATGGATAGGACAGCAAAAGCTTGGCATTACTTTATAGGCGCTTGTTTGCTTCCGACAACTCATTTAAGTGATGTCACAAGAGACAGAGCAATCCTTCTATTCGCCATCTACCATGGATTGAGTATTGATGTGGGACGCATTATCCAGAACAGCATTCTATACAGCGCAAATTCGATCAGTGCAGGGTTGTATTTTCCATCTTTGATAACAGCACTTTGTGGATCGTGTGGTGTTACCTGGACTGCAGGGGAGCAAATCAAACAACCAATGCATCCACTGGATCTAAGGACTATCTATCGGATCACAGATATAGAAGAAGCACCAAGCCCAGGCGCCTCTTCCTCACAACCTCTTCCAGCAGGCCAACAACGGAATATTTCACTTTCTGATCGGCTGACAGTGGTTAAGACGGAGCTTCATGAGCTTCGACAATGGAGTCAGCAGCAAGCATCCTACGTTGCAGGTTGTTTTCAAACCAATGACCAGATGATGAGGATTTTTGCCAATCATTTGGGCATCGACAAATAGCAGCTACCTCCACTACCACCTTATCCCGATCATAGCAGTGATCATGAAGATGAGGACATTGACAGAGACGATTGATTCGGCCTCCGACTAATCAGGGGAGTTCATTTCTCTTACTTTATAATTCAAATTCTATACATTGCGGACAACGTATCATTTAAGTTTGGGGGTGGGAACCTTATCTGAGTGTTGTGCACTGCTCATGTTTCAAGTTATTTATCTGAGTGTTTTCAGTTATTTGTTTTTGCCGATGATGAGAAATAGATTGACTTAATTATAGCCATCGAAAATTTGAAAAATGTTGCGTCTTTCTGTGTGCTTGAATTAATTATTGGATTTATTTTACATCGAACTCTTTGAACTCAATGAGCACGTACACCTAAGCACTTTGTTGTCTTGCTGTTTCGGAGAGCGTTTATGTGAGCAGTGTAGTCTTGTAATCTCTTAGACTCTAGAACTTGTTTGAAGACCACTCGAGGCGAAATCCTAGGTAGTACTATACCAAAGAAAGGATACAGGCCATGTTTGGAAAGTTTGAGCCTTTCTAGCCAACCCTTGATATGTGATTATCCTTAGTTTTCCCCTTTTGAGCTGGGATACATGTTGTTTTGTCACCCAATCATATAACCTATTTCCAAACATATATATATATATATATATATATATATATATATATATATATATCCACCTTTCACCTGTAAGCACATTGATTAATAAATGGACTATTCTCTGAAGTAGTGACAGAAGATTGACCAAGAGGAAGCGGTCTTCACTTGGCTATGATAAGTATTACATATTTCCCATCGAGAGTGACCAAGGGAAAGATCGAAGTTAAAAAGGTTTACCACACGAACTATTTGATTAAGTTGTATTCTGCCTATCACAGGCAGCCGGCAAAGTTGTGTTTGATCGTCGTGTACATGCTATGCTATGGTTTCAGTAATACACACGGAAACAAAGACTAGTGCTACTATAGTACAAGTATACGAAAAAAAAAAAAAAAGATATGGCAATAGCAAAAGTATTGGAAGTATTCCATGATAACTGAGGGAAAGTTCGAAATAAAATTTTTATTGGTTGATATGCTTAAGATGATGTGAGCCTCAAATCAATCTTTTACCATACCTTAACCTTAGCCAAAGTTATAAGCAGAATAAAGTCATGGTGATCTCGAGTATTGTCATGGCCTACATTAGTGGAGAGTGGTGTGAAAAGCAAGCTTATGGACTTTGAAAGATTGGCATTATCCTACTTGCTTGCATAAACCGATCAGAGTGGCGAGATGATTAAGTTTATAAAGGTGTTACACACACACACATTTAAAGAATTTGATGTAAGATAAAGCTGCCAATAAATTTGAAATTCTAGACATTTGCAGCATTAGAAAAGTTTTCTTGCGTTATGATTTATATGCAATCTTTGAGGCATGTTATATCAAATCTAATCAAACCATCTCGCACTCTTAGGATGTGTGTGCATATAATTTTATTCTAGTTTGCTCAAGGACTAGCAAAAACGTAAGTTTGGGGGTATGATAACTCTGAATAAATCTTGTTATTATACTGCTTTTAGGCACGTTTTTGGTGTTGATCTTAAGCATTAGAATTATGTTGCATGTATTTTTAGCAAATTTAGTTTAGTTTTCTTATTCTACTAATAAGTTGTTTTAGTTAATTTATCAATGCTAAGTCATGGAAATTTATTGTGCAGACACTTGCTAGAGCGTTGGAGAGCACTGGAAGGCCAAAATGCACAATGAAGACAGAAACTCAAGGCTGCAACGCCGGGACGTTGGCACTGCAGCGCTGGTAGCTGGCTAAAAGAGACCATTTGGACAGAAAGTTGGTGCTGCAGCACTATAAAGTTGGAGCTACAGCGCCAAAATAGGGTTTTTGTTATGTCTTGGCGCTGCAGCGCTGGGATGTTGGCGCTGCAGCGCCAGCCCCCTGATTTTGAAAAGTTATAAAAAGAAAACCCTAGCTGAATAAGTGGGGGACGGCCGTAAAAGAAGAAAACAGAATTTGGAGAAGAGGAGAAGCCAAAGGAGAGTTGGAGACACTCCGGGAGGCTACACATCAAGCTTTTAAATCATTCTTCTCCGGTTTTGTATTATTCTTATCTATCTATGTTGATGTTTTATAATATGAACATGGTTTGTTTGAATATTATTATGGAGTAGATAATTTTGTGTTAAGGATAGATGGATCCTAAACCTATATCTTGAGTTGTTGTTTGGACAAGTGGAATTTAATGTGTTTTTCAAAGAGTGTGTTTTATTGTTCTTAATGCTTTTTATTATTTTGATTCCTTCTTTGAGCATGGTGATGTGTCGAATAGAGAAGCCATGCTTTTATGAATGGTTGAACTAATAAATATGATATTGGATTGTTATTTATGCAAAGGCCAAGGTAAAACATGTCATAAATGGAATAGAAGTAACCGAATAGGGATTCTAGGAAGTTCATGTGGTCCGCTTAAATCGTAACCGAATAGGGAGATTTAATTGAAAGGAATCCATAAACAATTAATGCTTCTTAATATGAATTAATCTAGAATAGACCTGGAATACGGATATTTGAAGTTAATGATTCTTGAGATTGTGGTTAGACCTGGAATATGGATAACCAATTTATTAGGGATTCTACCATCTTGAAAAACATAGTAAGTGAAACTTGTCCATTCAAAACTCTTGTCAATTATGGTTTAGGTGAAGTCGAGTCCTCAGCACATTAGTTCATAAGAGTCTTCATTCCAAAGTTTGCAAGTCTTCCTTTATTTACTATTGCGTTCTGTTTTTCTCTTTTAGTTAATTGTTAGTAACCTTTTCTCCGACAATTATTCGTTTGCTCAAATAACAATAAGAGTCGAGTCATAATTTCTGTAGTATTTGCTCAGTCATCGTTGGGAACGATATTTACTCATCATTTTATTACTTGAACGATTAGTGCACTTGCTAGTGTCAATTTCATCGCATCATCTTTTTTTTTGGAATTGCAGTAAAATTCTTTACAAAAACATTGTTAAGATCTGAATACTTCAGACGGTGAGAGAGATCACACGAACATGTGCTTGATATACATAGATGGGCATCAATATAACTCAAAAGTTTAAACTCGTGAATGGTGGGCTCAAACCATTTATATAACTCACTCTTATTTTTTTTATTTCTTTCTGATGTAAATAACTCACATGTGAATTTCCTCATAAATCTCTCCCTCACATGTGAGGGAGAGATTTGTTAGGAAATTCACATGTGAGTTATGTACTAAAATCTCACTTGAATGGAACCAAGGATCACGAGATTAACAAGAGAAATCAAACCAAACTCAATCATGGGAATAGGCATGACACATGATAGTCTTCCAAGAAATTTTGGGCACATAAACGCTTCTCATTCATAGACTCAACCACAAGGCAACATCGTGGTAGTCACACAATCGTGGTCAACTCGAACCAGACTTTGATACCACTTGTTAAGGTCAGGAGTACTTCACACTATAGGAGATCACAATAACACATGCTTGACATACATGGATGAGCACCAATATGAATCAAAAGTTAAAGCTCGTGAGTCTTGGGTTCAAACCATGTATATAGCCCACTCTTATTTTTTTATTTCTTTTTTATGTGAATAACTCACATGTGAATATCCTAATTTGACCTCTAACTAGATGACACTATACTCATTATTAGGATATCAATCAATCAATAAATACTTTTTTATTGAAGCGAATATATAAGTAGTACAATGATTGATTCGATTACAGTATAAGCCCGTACAATCATATTACCAATACAGAAGTCTGTAATAATATCACAACCAAAATCTACTACCACAACCCACCTAATGTGAGAGAAATAATCGACATAAAATGGGATAAATAACTCATCCAAGACCTTAACCTTGACCACTAGACCAAAACTTTATCGACATCTACCAAAAAATCTTGGATTTAGGGGTGGATTCGAGCCAAATCTAGCCTGAATACTAAGGTATTCGAGCTCAGCTCGAGCTTAAATGAACGAGCTCGAGTTTGAGCTCGAGTTCAATAAATTTTATGAAAGCTTAAGCTCTATAACAATCAAGCTTATTCGAGCTCGAGCTAGAGCCTGAGCCTAAGCCTTGGATTTCCCATTCGAGCTCTAACTCGAGTCCAAACTATAATTTTAATAAAAAAAATATTATATAAATATTGGTTGGAACTGTTCAAGATCATTTTGAACTAAACCTTAAGGTATTCGAGCTGGACTCAATAAGCTGTTTAAGCTCGATCAAGTCAAACTTTGATTGAGTTTGAGCTCAAATAGTTCAATAAATGCTCGGTTTGATTCCAATCCTACTTTAACTACTCTTATTATCATTTAAGCCAACTTATAATTAAAAGATATGACCGTAAAGCTTTTGTTCGGTATCCAAAGAACGGGGTACCGAATAAGGCACTAGTCTATATGGCTATTTTGACTGTACTTCCTAATCATCCACGTACCTCATCCGGATTAATTATAGCTTCTTTTTTATCGGTTAAGTGAAATAAATTATTGGTTGCCCAAGTTAAAAGCATATTACATTTGCCCTTTGGTTTCGAGAAATCGTAGTCAAATAAGAGATAATGGCAATCTAAAACAGTGTTTATGAGAATAATTAGTACTGCTTAAAGTCCGAAACGATGTGTTAGCGAATATTTGGCTTTTCCTCTCTTTATAGTTTCTCGCGTTTTTGTTGGTCACTTGGTGAAATAAATGACTATGGGAATCACATGTTGAAAAACACAAACTAATAATTGGGCATCAGTGACAATTAGTCAAGCGATAGTGAAAGACACCCTTTATTAAAAATCTAAGTCGTGAGATGCTGTACAACTCACAATAGAGAAGATGGAGTGCACATCTCAAGAAAATGGAGTGCATCCCAATCTTTCTATGGATCTAGGCAAATACAACACTAAAAAAGAGTCTTTAAAATAAGGCTGCTAGATTTTCTGTCATTTCACTTTAAATGGAATATTAGCAGGGTGTGTTTTATTCTACGGCAAATTTCTTGTTAAAAAAATTGTTCGGTATGGAACGTTTTCTTATATAAATAAACACCGTGCAAACTAGCAGAAAAAAAATCACTTTACTAGAAAACTCTTTATTAAGGGATTTAGATTCGGCTCAAAATCGTATGGAATGAATGGCAAAAACTTCAAGTATATTTGAAAATAGTTTTTGAAAACTGTTTTCAGTTTTAAAAAACTAAAATCAGTTTTTAAAAGCTCTTTTTTATGTTTGACAAACAGTTTTCAAAAGTAATTTTCTAAAAAAAAATTCAAAAAATCAGTTTTCAAAAACTATTTTCTAAAAATCTCAAATTAATATTTTCTAATATAATTTTCAAAAAACAATCTTAAAATCAGTATTCACTTCTCTGTTTCATTCTTTCTCTATGGTATTTAAAAAATATTAAAATTTTGAAATTAAAATAATATTAATTATTTTTAAATATTTAATAAACATGATAAATAAAATTAATATAAATTTAAAATTTAAATTTAAAACCAAAACTAAAAATAATTATAAGGTTAATCAAAACAGTTCTTAAAATAAGGTTATCTAAACAACATTTCATTGTTTTCTTTTTTAAAAACAGTTTTTGAGTTATAGTTATTCAAATATATTTTTTTCAAAAATTATTTTTTATTTTTTATTTTTAAAAATTTAAAATAAAAAACTGTTATCCAAACACAACTTTATTTGCTTATCACATAAAATGCAGTTTTCATTGTTTGTTAAGAGAGAGAGAGAGAAACCTTGACTTCATTGTATTTGGTTCTATTTAATTATGTCATCCTTGAGTGTGCACACCTTCTGTTTTTTTAATTCCAGAATTGTCCTTCCCATGAGGAATCAAAACTGTTTTTGGACCCTATGTATATATTCTCATGCTGGCTGTTGAAGGGACATTACCCAAAAGAAAATGGAAGAAAATTCGTATATATTCCACTAAACTATAAATAACTTAATTTCTGAATTTATCTAGATTTTATCCATTTAGTTGTATATATTCCCTTTGTTGCACTCAAGAAAAATAGATCTTCATATATTGAAACGAAAAGGTACTTGTCAATTAGCATACAAAAAAATGGTTGATCACCAACTTGTAGATATATTTTTTTAGAGTCATGACATGGAGATGTGAACAAGATTATGAATTAGTTCTTTTTCAATTAAAACGGTCGAAATATTTCGATTTTAACAATAAATCGAAACGGATGATCTCACTATTTTGTTTCGGTTTGTTTCAGTTATTTCGTCTAAAACACTTTATTTCGATTGAAATATAACATTATATGATTTTTGTTCTTTTTTTATTCTCTTTCTATTTAAATTTGTTTTTACATAATTTTTTTAGAATGAGACATTTAATTAAATTTAAAAAGTTTGGGAATGCAACTTCTAAACATTTCTAGTTAATATTATTTTGGATTAATAGTTCTTAAAATAACATGATTTTGGTGTTGTTTTGTATTAGTATTTGAATTTTATATTATAATTATGATTTGAAACGTTAATATACAATCTTTATCATTTTATATTTAGATAATGATAGTTAATTTTATTATGGTCTGAATCTATAATTGATATTTTTTTAAAGATATGTAATTTGATTAGAACATATTTAAAAATGTTATCAAATCAGAAATGGCGCACTGAAACAAATCAAAATCGAAATATTTCATTTTAACAGATTAAAAAAATTATCTAACACAAAATTTACAATATTAGATACAACAAAAAGATTTCAAAATCTATACAATTAAAAAATGTGAGTCAATTGAAACATATTGTCTACCATGGTGTTCGTTTACCCTCAATTCCACGAGGGAGTATAAAACAAAGATGATGACAACAACTTGATGGACCTATAAACTTCTAAATTCTCATTTCGTTTAGTGATGTCTATGCTATGTATTTTATATATATAACTTCATAATGTTTAATTGAATATTTTTTAAGTTCCTAAACGATGATGTTGTCGACATTAATTACCTTAGAGCCTGTTGGTAAAATGAATTTACTACTAAAACTATGTGCAAAAAATGTGTTTTTTTTATTTATTTTTAATTTAATAACTAAGCAGAAATATTTATTTATTTATGTTTGATATTAGCACATGCAATCCATGTATCTTTTTGTGCAAAGGTGTTGAAAACCGTAGCAACTTTTCCAGCATAAATATTCTCCATCTGTTCTCCAAATTGCACCACTGTACAAACTAGAGAGAGTAAACATGATGAACCAAAAACCCCTGATTAGGAAAACTAGCACATTGTCTCCTTCAATGGATTTCCCATTAAACCCTCCTCAACAAACAATATTGGCTCCCAAAAAATCTCCTAATTTGATTGATTATCCAACCTCTCCTCAACTCATTTTAGGTGAAGAAATGGTTCATTTCAGTCACCCACAACACCCTGTCGCGAAAGTTAACCTGCCTGACCCGTTTACGTGCGCAGGCTGCAAGGAATTTGGCGCAGGCAAGAGGTTCATGTGCTTACAGTGTGATTTTCAGCTCCATGACTTTTGTGCCTTAGCTCCTCCAGCTCTTAAGAGCCATCCCTTCCACTACCAACACCAACTTCCATTCTATTCAAAATCTGGTGAGTATAGGCTTCCTTTCCCTTGAGGCTGTGTTTGTATCCTGAAAATTTTGAAGGTAAGGAAAATCAGAAGAAAAAAGGAAATGTTTATTTGCTTCGTTTGAATGTCAAAGGAAAATTTTAGAGGAAATAACACAACATACAAAAAGTCAAGTGAAAAAAAAGGAATGAAAATTTTCGTTTTCAAAAATCTTCATTTTCCTCAAGATTTTCCTTTCCTTGACATTTTTCGGAATACAAACAGACTCTTAATGTCTAAGGGCCAAAAAAATTTCTTTGGGGATGAAAACCAAATCATAAGCATTTTGATAATCAAGTACATCAATTTTGCCTTCTCTCACAAGCTAATACTATATAGTACTATTTCATTAATTTCAAAGTTTTTCTCTAATATATTGTATAAATACTAATTTTCAATACTATTTTGATAGTTGAAGAATGACTCTGATCTGCTTGTGCTAAATTTTCCCATTTAGGAATTGTGAAATCAAAGTGTGATATCTGTGGAAAACTCACCAAAGGGTATAGCTTTAGATGCACTGCTTGTAGTTTTCAGATGCACCCTTGCTGTGCCATGTTGTCTCCAGAAGTTAAGTTCTCTATCCATCCACACAATCTTAAACTCTTGAACGTTATGCCCTTATCGAATGGGGAGCCTGGATTTGTCTGTGGTGAGTGCAAAAGGAAAAGATCAGGCAGAGTATACCGTTGCACGGTTTGTGATTACCATCTTCATGCAGTTTGTGCTAAGAACATGGTGAATGGACTTGAAGCTAATGGAATCAAAGGGCTTGAAAAGAAAAGCATGTTAGGGACCGCAGCCCGGCTAGCTTCTCAGGTTGTGAAAGATTTTATTGGGGGATTGATTGAAGGACTTGGTGAAGGAGTTGGAGAAGTTTTAATTCAGAGTATTACTAAAGGAAGCAGCAATACTACAAGTAGAATTCAATAATTAAGGTGGATAAGTTGTTCTTCAACAGGCTGATATCTGATATCCCCATCAAGTTAATTAATTTGGAGTGTTAGTTTTCCATTAGTAAAAAAAAAACATATGACTATAACTTGATTATTTTATGTTTCTGTTCGTAGCTTTGTGGGAGTTTGTGGTTATAGGTGGGGGATTTTAGGTGCTGATAATTTGAATTAAGATCAGCCCCTGTTGTTTCATCTGTAAACATGGGAAGAATTATTACTAAATTGTAATTTCATATTTGTATAATCAGTATTGATTGTCCAAAATAAAATTTATTGCTGTACATTTAAGATCAAACCTCTTTTTAATTAGGTAAGATGAGAATCACCTTATCATTCCAATATAACTTTCTTTAAGTGTTTGACAACTGATACAAATAACTTTTCAACTTAATTGTAGAACTTAGGCTTGGGCTTCCAACTCCACCATTTTCGTTTTCTTCAACATATAGGGTAACCATTTTCCATTGCTCTGAGAAGAAAAAAAAAAGAGAAGAGAAAAGGTAGCACATCTTCACTAGTTAAATGTAGAACAGAAACTTGGATGTCTATGAAAGAAAAAGGCCTCACCACTAAGCTATTCCATGACATGGTAAATAACAATAACAAAACCTTATTTCCAATGTGTAAACGTAGCAAGAAAGGGTGGAAAAGATTATAGATGTTGGCATTCCAAAAAAAAAGGGATAAAAAGGAAAAAGTGAATACAACGAGACCCACCACTTTATTAAACAATGGTATGAGAATCAATGAAAAGTTTAACTAATGTTTAGGCTACCTATCAAGTGTACTAATAATAAGTATGGCCATGATGCGGTATATATATATATATATATATATATATATATATATATATTTTGGTTCTCAACTCTTGGTTCTCAACTCTCAAGTGCTGTGTTGATCGAGCCATCTATGCAAATCTGGACCATGTTATCAATGAAGGTGATGCAGCCTTGGTCATCTCCTTTTCTTGATGAATGGATCAAGTATTGAGCGAGATGGATTTTCGATGAGTTTTCATATCATAATTCAATGGAATGGTTTGATTGGATAACTAAAGATAATTTAATGATCTAATTAAAACAATTGGTGGATGTGTGATCAAAATAGAGTAAGGTCAATAATTATAAAACCAAACTAAGTATCTAACTGTATAACCTTGTTTGAAAATCAACATAAATCACTATGCTCATTCTGCATTTTCTTCTTTGTGTCTCAAAGATTAGAGATCCAGAGAATTCAATTGTAGAATTCTTCCGTTTTGCAGAAGATATCTCCAAAAAAATACTGTTCCATAATTTCACCATCAATTTGGTGGAAAGATATTCCAATTCGGCATATGGATCTCATGTTACCGTGACACTTTCTGATGCAGGCCACTGCTGGAAAGATTCCCTCTAAAATATGCTGCTAAACAATTGACACCAAGTGGTACTCACATAAGATTATACCCAGCTGAATTGCGAAATCTCAGATTCTGATGGTTTTTCTTAGCAAACAAACAGTTAAGTTGGGCCCTTTCCCTCTGCCCATGGGTGTTTCCAATAAGATCTCATTGTTACCTCCATCATGGTGGTTGACGTCATTCATTTGCAGCATCTCTTTGCTAACTCTGCTACTTCTCTAAGGTGGTCAACTTTTACTTCTTGAATCCGAAATCTTTGAAAGACAGTTCTCGTTCACTAATGAAATAAAATACATTATACATGACCAGATTTCTCTCTTCTGGGGTCTTTAATTGGCTTGTGGGGAAGTATTCTGCATCTGAGTTCCCCAAGCTCCTTGTACCAATGCGCTTAACTGAGTTCGATCCGGAGGAACTGATAGACCGTTTGTTTTTTGTCCTCAACAAACCCTGCAGAAGATTGTAGTAAAGTGATTAGTAGGGTATCGTTATTGACCGAGGATTGCGGGTACTCCTAAACTAAAGGTCATAAAAATATTTGGTTGGTTTAATTAGCAGTTTATAAACAAATATAAATCTACATCTATTAACATATTACACAAGATTACGGGATTTTCATGATCCGATTTTTCTTTTTATGAATTTTACAAAGGAAATTAAAGAACAATTATTTACAATTGATCATTTTCTCTCACAATTCAGAAAATCTAGTTTATTAAATGACTAATCAAATTGTTTCAATGTAGACAACGAATTTGTGCCTCAATCACATATCATAATTGAATCAAAGTGCAAGCCTAAAGAGATCATGCATTTTATAAATTCTTTCTTAGATAATCCCTAAGCTTAGAAAAAGTCCATTAGCTATTTATTTTGTTTAAACAATCAAGTTAATACTCAGCGCATCCTTACAATTACTTAAACAAATCATTAAGATCAAAAGGAATTATGATTCAATAACATGTTCCTTATTCCTATGAAAAAGTCCATGGAAAAAGAACATGCAATTTCCAGAACATTGACTATTGTTCATAGCTTTTACCACTTTAAATCATACTCCAGATCAATTAGGTGATCGAAAGTGCGATTATGGCTTCAATGATTTGCAATATCAAAGTTTTCAATATAACAAAACCGAAAATTCAACATATGTAATAAAGAACACGAATTCATATGTCTACATATCATGAACAATTCTAAAACATCAAAGAATAAATCTGAAAATTAACCAACTCATTGAATTAACAATAATCTTCAACATAAGAATCCAAGGCTGAAACAATTAAAAAGAATAGCCGTAAGGGGTACACTTCTTGAACACACTCAAGGAAGCTTGAGATGTTAATGGTGATGATCCTCATGGTTATGATGATCGATGAAGGAGAACACATTTTTGAAAAGTCCTAATGTGCTCACAATTGGAGATGGAATGGTGGAGTGTTTTAGTCTTTTGCTTATTGAATATTGAGTAGAGATGGTTCTAGGAAAAATATGATGTCTTTCAGCTTACAAATACAGTATTTATAGAGCTTAGAACAACTATCTAATATTAGGACAAGCAAAAAAACAATGCTAACAACAAGCATGAAAACAATGCTGAAATTATGCCTAAAAACAAGCATAAAACAAGGACCCTAAAAACATGCATAAAACAAGCCATGAAACATGCAAGGAATCAAGGAACGGGCCAAAAGTAAGAAAGATGAACACAATCCCGGAATTTCAAGAGGACCCAACAACCAGAATTCAAATGGTCATATCTTCTTCCACATATCTCTAAATGAGCTGAAACTTGTTGTGTTGGAAAGACGACGTCTTGAACTTCAATTTGGACCTAAGAAAGTCTAAAAAATGATATCGTTTGGGCCTGTTATGATGGGCCTAAACCCAATAGACTGTTGCATCCGAATCTTCGTCCACTTTGGGCTTGGACTTTGCACCTTACTTAGTTGACAAGAGATTATGTGATTTTGGTTGAGCAGGCCCACGTTAAGTTGGATATACTCATGTCACTAGTGGACTCCAATATTCTCTCGTGTTTTGACATATCATCCAAATAATTCCAAGGTAGAAATTCTTTACAAAGAAATCAGAAAATAATAAATAAGGAAAGTTTCTTAGAACGATAAGATTATTTTCTCAATCCATTTAAATTTCCTAAAGTAACTAGAAAATCTTATTTTAGCACCTTATTTTACCATTCCCACGTTCACAAGCTTTCTAAATACTAAGAATAGAAACTAAGCTTAAAATAACAAAGTTAAGAAAATTACAAAGCCAAATAAAATAAGAAAGGCATTAAAAATATAACACAAAAGTGTTCCTATAAGGAACCAAACTTAAAGCTCCAAATTTGGGGTACTTTTCCTTGAGATTCTTGTCCAGACGAATGTTTGCGACTTGATGATGGGCGAAGAAGCTGCAGTCTATGTTCATTGAGGGATGCATGGGTCGGCCAAAATAAGCCCAACCAATCAAAACGCGCTGCATCAATTTCATTTTACACTTGTATCCGTGTATAAGATCAAGGTTTTATGTTCCAGAGACAGTTAAGAACACCATCCAAATGCATTGGGGGAGGAGTCGGGAAATCTATTACAGAAACCGGGAATGCATATGCTAAAACGTGAACATAAACAGAAGATGTGCGGATTGGCTGGCCAACTTTGGATTGACTCCTACGCAGCCAGCGCTGAAAAAGAAATGAGAAAGGTGATCCTCTTATTTTAATTATGCTTAACCAAATATTTCCCTATTCAATCATACAGCACTGTAGTTCTGCAATTGATCTACTAATAAACTTTACAATGACAAAATCAAACAGAGTCAGTAGTACTTCAGATTTGTAGCTTCCATGAATTGTAAAGGAATTAAGAAAAAAAAACATTTAAATTAACTAAATTAAGCTTCTCAGAACAGTATAATTACTCGAGTTTTTTTAACATTCTCTTTTCTTTCAATCTAGGCCTTTCAGTCTTTGCCTTCACGGTAAGATTCCGCACTTCTCAAGATTGCTTCAATCTTCTGCCATAATATCACCTTCCAACCGACAAATGTCAAGACTCTATAAGGTTAAGATCAGCAGAACTTTAACAATCCCAAAATATTTCACCTATACTCAAGAAAATTGGGCCAAAAGAAGAGTGCAGCCTATAACATCCCAAATCCCGGGTTGTTAACGACTAATATGCATCATCTGAATCAAACAGGGTGTGCCAGTCACCTGTCCAACCCTGATATTCCTGTTTCAGTGGTTATATCTGTTCAAAGCATGACTCCTTCACCAAAATAACTTCACCAAGAGAAACAAGTAACATCTGGACCAACAAGCAGTTATCTGCCCCTAGATTGTCACTTCCTTTCCTATTCATATCCCCAATATATTTCTGGTTGCAACTAAATTGTGCCAAAATCCAAATTCTCCCATTTAAACGGAGCAATTAGGCCAATGTCCGGGGAGCCTCGCAAAAAGAGGCAGACACAAACACAGACTGCAGCAATGGCAAGCATTGAATGAATGTAGGGACGGTGAAGCAAACCTTGTGAACCTGGAACCCTCCTATTGTACTTTGTAGCTACAATCGCACATCTGGCACAAGATTTTTTCAATTGGGAACTTATCTCACGCATCTGCTTCTTTGTCAACCCTGATTGCTCTATGTCATTTACAATGGTCACAGAAACTTGGCTGTTTCTTCCGTCAGCAAGTTTACGAGCCACCAACCTGTTATACGAGTGGTTATTCCTCATCATAGCATAGCTATATGGAGACTGTCCATTCACATCCAGAAGGGAATTCCAGCAGGATAGTCCAATCTACAGCAAGGCCAAAGAAATATTAAGAACAACAAAAATATAATAAAGAAACAGAATGTGAACACCATGGATGAAGTTACAAAAGTATTGCTATCAAGGTAAGAGGCATGTCGACGTAAGTATAACAAGCCTTAAACAACCATCCAAACATCTCCCCCCCAAAAATAAGAGGGGGAGGTAACTCTGAATCCATTAAGAAAATCATTCTGAAAAAAAAAAAAGTTTCAGAGACATCAAAATACCTCTTGCGGATCATTTGTCAAAGCATCAATCATATCATCTGAACCAGATGTACAAGCAGCCAAATGTAAAGGTGTAATACCGCCAGGTCCCACGAGATTTGGTGGGAAGATATATTTCTTAGAGGTATCATCATCAATAGTTATAGAATAATGAATGAGCAAGTCAGCCATCTTCCTACACCTCCTCTTAACTGCCCGGTTTAAGAGCTGGATCTCAGCCAATGTCTCCAGTAACTCCTTAGATAGCCCAACCATATTCATATTAATCTCCACCAACATGTCCAGGACTGCTTTAACCAAAGCACAACAGTCCCTTTCAACGGAGAACACAAGTAAAAATTTGAACCGGCTAAGGGAGTAATCAGAATCCTCATGAATGGAAGAGGTCATCTTCCTCTGGAAAAGCCATCCAAGCTCATTCAAGAAATGCAGAACTTCCTCCATTGATCTGGGTCGACCATAATCATAAGCATGTTCTTCTGAAATGACATCACAGACCTTAGCCTCTACATCAAATTCAGATTCAAG
Organism: Bretschneidera sinensis; assembly: GCA_023935145.1. NCBI lineage: Eukaryota > Viridiplantae > Streptophyta > Magnoliopsida > Brassicales > Akaniaceae > Bretschneidera > Bretschneidera sinensis. The sequence continues at coordinate 50,844,400 of CM043700.1, forward strand.
GAGCCTCAACTCTTTACAAATGGTAGCATCAGCAATTATCACAGGAAAACTGTTGCCCTTGAAACCATTTTCCACCTGCACACATATCAGGTAAAAATTAAGAATTTCTACAATTTAGCACTTATGCAAATTAACTAACTGTACTCAAAGTCCTACTTCAATGAAACAGCGGCCTAAAACACCAGGACGTGCAGCCTGGATTTTGAAACCACCCAAGCTTATCTGATCATAAATGTTTCCCTGATACGTTGATCCTGTAACTTCCATTGATGCGTAGCCACCCAAATCTGTGCAATGGATCCTGCACAAAGTGTAACCTAACATTTAGAAAAAGAAAGATGAAGGTAACACAGAAGAGTTCAAAAAACAAAACAACAATCTGCTTACTTGGTGCCAGGATTAGTCAAATTTCTACCCCTCAGTGAAAGAGTGGTATCTTGCCCACACACAACAGCCAGAGGGGACACTGAGATCAACTCGGGAGAACTCCATGTTCTCCAAGATTTGCATAGACGAATCTTTCCTGAAGATTGATTTCATACAAAGGTAAAGCAGTTACAAACACAACACAGTAATCAATCCCAATTTATATTAATTATTCAGCCATGTCCATTTCCATTTTCAGTCATCAGAATTCAAAACTAAAAAGAGTGAACAAAGCACCACCCTCATTAGTACTCACCATCTTTATGCGAGGCTAACTGCCTTCCCGTATGAACTAAAAACCTTGCTTTTCTCCAAAAATCTGAATCTAAATCTTGAACCAAACAATTGACATGGTGAAGCAACTTTCCTTCAAACTGTAAAAACCACATACACCCTGCAAGTGGTCAGCACAAAGCTAATTACACTACAATTAACAACCTACTATTTTACAATTTACTCACTTGTTGCCAGGCAGCAGAAGACATTGAGACATAAACTGATAGAACCACACAACCAGGTCTAATGTAGCTCTCCATCTCCGATGGACTGTTAGAAAGCCAATTGTAGATCTGAAATAAGAGTATCAATGATCATTGAGATCCCCGAGTAAGCAACCATCAACAGGTTTCTATGCCAATAAGAAATAACAAGTTAATAAACCTTAAACTCATCACCTGTGCCCGCAGTGTCCCAGGGAAATGACTGGGATCCTTGTCAAATAGTTTAAAAATTATTCGCCCAGTGCGATCCTGTGTAGAAGCCATGAAACTATTTGGTTAACACCTTCAACATAAAAACAAAAGAAAGTGATTTTAAGTTTAATCTCAAATCTCAAAAATGATATCGTTTACTACCTGAGCATCAGAATTCAAGCTAGAAGGTGAATGGTCGGACCCAGAAGAAGTGTACCCAGTTTGATATGGAAAACTTTGAAAAGAACCATTGTCTACTCCTCTATTTGACTGGCTAAATAGCTCAAGAGGCATACAATCACGAGTCCTGCTACCTTCAACATTTGCATTAACCTCTCTGTTAATTGACATCTTCTCAGACCTTACACTTTCAGTTGCGATCTGCATTGGGAATAATTTTTGCACAACAGGAGATGAAGATGGAGACTTCTCCTCTATGGGATTACTGCTGTCAGAAGAGAAATACTTCCTCGAAGATGCCAGTTTTGGTGGGCTATCATCCTCAGGTGAGGAACTAAATAGTTGTAGTGGTAAATTGGATCTAGTGTCATGAACCTGGCGATCTGAATCTTCAAAAGGAGACTGGTAACTGCTACTACTTCTCTCTCCTCCAACTGAAGGAAACTCTGGTGTTCTCTTTTGCAAATTGACTGCAGCTACTTGGTCAGGGGTGGTCAACTTAGTTTTCTCACTGTCACTGTTCTGGCTACATCTTTGAGATAGAAATGCAAAGGCATCAGGAGAAGATGCAGCTAAAGTGGCTGAAAGAACAGCAAGCAAGTCCGTGGTTGATGGAGATGTTAAATTCAATTCATTTTGGAGATTTGACAAAGGATTTTCTGAATTTTTCCGGGTTAAACTTCCAACATATTGCAATTTTGAAACGAGGTCCGCGGGCAAAGGTACTGAATTTATCTTACTAAGAATCTGAATGAGCTGGTCTCTATCTGCTAGAGATGAGGAATTGATACTTGTAGCCTCATTTTTCCCTGTAATTTTCAAAAGGTAAATTTTGGAATGAAATCAAGAGATGGGTTTTAAAAAATAAATACACAGGCGCCACTTCTACCTTGTGCACGAGCTAAGGCAGTGAGCAAGTTGACAAGATCCAAATTTCCATTGGTGGTGTTATCCCGGTTTCCAGGGAGCAAAAGCTGTGAGCTAACATCCTCTGGCTGAGTTTTCCTTCTTCGCCTGTTGTGGCCAGCGAGTCTACGCCTACAACTTCTCTTCCCCTCATCAAACTCTGAAAGAGGGTGAAACCTGCAAATAAATATTCAAATGAAACTACTACTCCCAATCTCCTACTACTTTCTACTAGCCGAATCAGAAATGAAACATGTTTTGCAATAACTATAAACTCTAAAGCTGAAAAATAAATGAAATGATTAATAATTTAGGCATTCCAGCGTTTCAAACAGATTAACTTCTGATTGAACAAAAAATAAAAAATAAAATTTTAAAAAATTAATTCGAGAGATTTTTAGAGAAGAGATGGGTACCTGCTGCACTGCTGGCAGAACCTCTGCATCTGTTTGCCAACGAGGGCTTTAGTGGCTTTGCTATGAAGCTCACAAACTTTATGTCGGCGGTGATAGTCCTTTGCATTAGACAGATCTTCTTTACAGTTATCGACCTGACACATCGGGTAATTACCATTGCCTGGAGATCCAGAGCGGACCCTCTTGTTGGACCTGGAAACAGGCTCCTCAAAGGAAGTCAAGCTGCCGGCCAGATTCAACTGAAGGCTTTCATCTTCTTCACCCATAACAGCGTTCTTCTTCGAAGTCAACCTGTTATTATTCCCATTAGTGTCATTTTTGTTTCTTCTCTGTTCCGTTGAGGCAGTATTTCCCAGACGCAGAATCTCAGTGTCCAATGGTTTAGCTACGAACCTGACGCTATCCCAATGCCATAAATCAGGATTCCAATGGTCTCTTAGCGACGCAAATGGCTGCTGTGTCTGCAGGGACGGATGTTGCTGCTGCTGGAGAAGTAAATTAGGGGTTTGGTAAGAAAGTTCGCGCTTTCTTCCCAATGGCAATCTACTAGAAAGCGTTTGATGGATGAAAATAGGAGCCAATTGTGCACCTACCTCCTCCATCTCTCTCATACAAATATAATTTTACGCTAACAAAAAACTACCTGCATAAGATAAAAATACTTTAAAATCCAACCAAAAATGATAAAAAAAAAATTTGAATTCTCTTCTTCTTTGGAATATGATGACCGTTGTCAGATTATTCAATCTTCAGATATAAAACTATACTACTCAACTAGAAAGCAGCCAACAAAGACCAAAAGTTATTCTTGTTGTCACCAAAGCTTTTGAGTTCATATCAAAGGTTTTTCTATACTAAATATTAAGATTAGATGTAAGATTGAGAGATCACACGAAGATTGAGTCCTCAAAAATTCAAAGAAGCAGTTGTTTAATTGAGTTTAAAAGTGCAAATATGAAGAAATAAGTTAGCAAATAGTACTAACTAATAATATTGCTGCATAAATCCATACCTCAAAGAAGTCTAGATTCCAGCCACATCCCTTCTGCCAAACAACCAAAGCAGGAAAAAATAAAAACCACAACTTTAGCTCAACCCAGATCTAAATCAACCCGAATACAACAAACCATCCGAGTTCGGAGCCCCAAAAAGCCTTTATCTCTCTAGGAAATAAATTTTAGAAAAAAAGAAACATCTAAATCAAATCTTAAAAAGGCTACATATAAGACTGACACTGAATCTCAGCCAAAATAAAGATGGACACTGAACCAAACGGGAACCGATGGATTGTAGTCAACCGATCCGAGAATACGAAACGGAGAAGTCTCTCGGCAGCCTTTTTTTGGTTATTTTTTTCTTCATTCTCTTTTTCAATTTCTTCAACTTTTTTTCTGTAACTTTTCTTTCGGTGCTGGCATAAACCGTAAATTGAGGCTAACACTGGGGTTTTTAGTTTGAGCCGGCCACGTACGAGAAGAATCCAACAATCTTCACTCTTCTTAAACCTTTTTGTAAATTCTAATCAGAAATTTACAGGCGTTAAAATCAAACTAGTACTTTGTGTTTTACTGAATGCATCAATCTGGTTACATCGTTTTCAGAAACGCAACCTTAGGTTTTTTTTATTGACGTGGTATGTGTGATTTACTCTATTAATTGTTTATTAATTAAATAAAATAAAAAAATCTTGAAATTATTATAAAGAATATTAAAAAATCATAAAAATAAAACACAACATTAATATTTTTGAGATATGAAATTTTGGATTTGTTGATGTTTTTTAATAAAATGTGGGTTTGAATTATGAAAATTTTCGAAAAAGATAAAGTATTTTTTTTTAAATTAATTTTTAAATATTTTTGTTTTTTATAATGAACAGTTAACAGAATAACATTCAATTATTAATAAAATAATCTACATGTACCAAATCAATAAAAAAAACATAAAATTGTGTTTCTAAAGAAAGTAAATTACAATAAACCTATCTATAATTAAACCTAAAATTAATCTTAAACAAAACATAAAAATCAAATATAGTCCTTAGATTATTTCAACCGCCAATAAAATATGTGTAAAGACTTTATTAATGGTTTAGATTTGATTTTTCATAAAATATAAATAGAAATAATTATATTTTACCATTTTTGTAAATTTATTTTAAGTTTTAATAATAAATATAATCGAGACGGTTACCCAAAAAAACAAAAAGTAATGTTGACTATTTTTCCGACTTGAAACAGCGTCCATCGTGTCGTCGGCGTCACGTAAAGGTTAATCCTCAATTTGACACATTGTGATGTGCTGGAAAGACCAAATTACCCTCGTATATTTGTGAAATTTTCACTTTTACTGAGAAGCACTGCAAGTCCCACTTATAAGTATAGTTTTGTCCCCTAGTGCACCCGTGCAATGTGTACGTACGTGAAATGATAAGACTATTTCTTGCAGACATTGTACATCGAGAGGGCTAAAATAATAAAAAAGAGATTGGGGTTAGGGGTGGGTGAGGTGGTGGTGCTATCGTCCGGACACAGTGACGTGTGGGAACCAGCTGTGTTTCAGGTACGATGCATCTGGTTGGATTCCATGACTTTTCACGTATCCTTCCACTTGCTACTTAGTACTTAGTTACTGCTACAACTATACTACTCCGTAGTTCTTTGCGGTGCATTTTCATTTTTCACCTATGCTATCTACTATTTAGTACACAAGTTAGTTACCTTTTTTTATTACATCCTAAATAATATCTTTCTTTCAAGGTAAAACTTGAAAAATGACTCAATAATAAATATTTTAAATTTTTTATGCATTAATGAGCAAAAACTTGATTGAATATGTAATCTCACTTTTTTTAGATGCTCATTTGAGTGGGTTTATATAGCCTTGAATTAATATGACCGTTTTGTACTGACTTGGAATGTTTTGGTGCATTTAGTGCTCAAGTCTCACGTCTCAACGGTCATATTTTTTGAATTACCAGTCGACTGGGTCTTAGTATCAGTCGACTGGGTCAAGTGAAAAGCCCCGCTTTTAAGGCTATGTATGGTATCAGTCAACTGGGTAGTTCTTACCAGTCGACTAAGGATATTTTGTCCAAAACATCGGTCGACTGGTATGAAACACCCAGTCGACTGGGGACACACTGTCCCATATACCAGTCTTCTGGTACAAGTACCCAGTCGATTGGGTTGCCTTTCAACCCAGTTTTTCATTCTTTGAGATGTTTTTGACCTATAAACGTTTGAATGAATAGTTTTGTTAAAATGCATTTTCAAAAGGAGCCATAAGATAAGTTATTTACCTGAACAAGTAAGATTTACAACGTGTTTCAATACTTTAATCCTATACTAGATTTTCTGTATTGACTTAGTGTCTGATTCAGGTTGAGTTCTTGCATCTTGATTCTTGGTTGTATGTTTTTATCGTTTAAAGCTTTCATTGTTATCTCTCCACCATTTATTTTACAGCAACTCATTTATTGTAAAGGGATTAGCTTCCGAAAGGAATAGATTAGCTTTCGACAGGAAGGGATATGCTTCTAAGAGGAAGGGACTGCTTGTAAGGTTTGTGCAACACCTATGAAGTTGAACAACTAAGTTTCTTAGTGGATTACTTTAAGGAGGTTCCTTGAAGAGAGTGGACGTAGGGTCGAAACGAATCTGATATTGCCGAACCACTATAAACTGAGTTTGCATCTTCTATTCCTTAAACTCTTTTGTTTACAGCACATTACTTGTTTACATGCTTGTGGTCTTACCTGTTTTTATAAACATGCGATTAATTAGCGAAAGTTTTTATAAACCCAATTCACCCCCTCTTGGGTTGAAACCTCAGTCTTCAATTGGTATCAGAGCCTTGTTCTCAATTTTAGGCTTAAAATCCTTGAGTTGATCTGATGGCATCAAATAGTTATTCTGAGGGGCATTCCTACACTAGGCCTCCATTGTTCAATGACTCCAACTATAACTATTTGAAAAACATGATGAAAATCTTTGTCGAATGACAAGATTATAATCTTTGGAGAGTCATTGAGGAATGACCTAGAATTCCATCAAAGGAAATAACTATTGGAGAAATCAATCATACAATGCATAAACTCAAAACTGAGTTCAATGATGAGGATTGTAGAATGATGTCTCTCAATAGTAGAGCCACAATTATTTTACATTATGCTTTAGATATATCTAAATATAATAAAATTTTCGCATGTGTTTCGGCTAAGGAGATTTGGGATAAATTGCAAGTTACATATGAAGGAACTAGTGAGGTTAAAAAATCAAAAATTTATATGCTAGTATCTGAATATGAATCTTTTAAAATGTCTCATAACGAAACAATTTCTCAAATGCACTCACGTTTCACAACTATTGTTAACAATTTGAAGCTTCTTGGTAGGAACATTGATGAGCTTGAACTAACAAGAAAAATCTTAAGATCTCTGCCACCCTCTTGGAAACCAAAGAAGACGGCCATTTAAGAGGCCAAAGATCTCGACAAACTTGATGTTGAAACACTTTTCACGATTTTTGAAGAAAAGCAAGAAACCTTACACAAAGGATCCCACTTCGAAAAGGGAACCACTTGTGTGTTATGGATGCAAGAAGCCCGGTCATATCAAGGCCGATTGTACAGCTTCAAGCAAACCATATAGGAGCTTCAAGAAGAAAACTATGATTGCAACCACTTGGAGTGATGAAGAAGAAGAAGAATCTTCGGATAAAGAAATTTGATACATGGAAATTGCCAACCTACGGCTTATGGCAATCGATGATGAAAATGAGGTATTATCTTTTCCCTCTTCAAAAAATAACATTGTTAATAGTAGTGAAGAATTGATAGAAATCATAAATGAAATGCATGAAGAATTAAAGAAATTCGGTTCTAGGAACTCTACTCTTAAGAAAGATGTGTCATCTCTTTCTAAAGAGATGATAAGTCTAAAGAAGAAAAAGATAAACTATCTTCATTGCTTTATGATTCTTCTCAAGATTTTCTTAAAGATTGATACCGAATTTAAATAGAATTGAAGGAAACTAAACAAACAAACAACAAAATGAAAGATAGGAGTTCACCACCCAAGAGATAACACCAAAGGGATATAGAATATCACCACCCAAAGGATTAACACAAAGGATACATAACTATAGGAATTCACCACTCTAAGGATTATACCAAAGAGATACAGAATTACAAGAAAGAGAAAACTCTCTTCTAAAAGCCAAAGGCTGATTTCAATTTATAAACTCAAGTCTGATTTTCAACTTACAAACACAAGTATCTATAGAGCTTAGAACAACCCTCTAAGCTTAGGACAAGCAAAAAAATAAGGCATAAAACATGCAAGCAAACAATCCCTAAAACAAGGAATGAGACAATCCCTAAAACATGCAAGGAATCAAGGAAAAGGCCAAAAGAGGAATACAATCCTAGAATTTCAGGATGACCCAACTAGCAGAATTCAAACAGTTATATCTTCTTCCACACATCTCCAAATGGGCTAAAAATTATTGGGTTGGAAAGATGACGTCTTGAACTTCAATTTGGACTTAAGAAAGTATAAAAAATGAGACCTTTTGGACCTGTTATGATGGGCCTAAATCCAGTGGGCTGTTCCATCCGAATCTTTTTCCACTTTGGGCTTGGACCTTTCACCTTGCTTAGTTGATAAGAGATTTTGTTATTTTTTGTTGGGTAGGCCCATGTTAGGTTGGACATACCCATTTCATGAGACCTTATTTGTTAGGTTAAAGGTTTATTGGACACACCTGTGTCAGACTCCCCCGGTTGATGAAGACTTGCCCCCAAGTCCACTTGATCTTCTTGATCCTCAAAGTAAGGAGAAAGATCTGAAACATTAAAGGTTGTAGAAACTCTATAAGCACCAGGTAGCTCAATCTTATAAGCATTCTTCCTAATGTGTTGAACTTGAAAAGAGAACCTTCTTGCACCAAGAAAGGATTGAATGAACCCTTAGAACTATTTTCCTATGCATTTCCAAAGTCAGGATCATTCTTGTACAATTTCTTTAGCACTTTAGAACCCAATACTTGCACCTCCATAGTGCTGAGCAAAGAATGTCTTCTACTTAATACGTCAGCCACTTGATTTGACTTTCCAGATTTATGGTTGATAGAAAAAGAATGGTATTGAAGGAATTCAACCCAACTCACATGCCGGTTGTTAAGTTTCTGTTGGCTATTCAAATACGTCAAAGCTTCATGATCGGAATGCAACAAAAACTCATTTGGGAGGAGATAGTGACTCAAATGATCCAAAGCACGAATAATAGCATAAAATTCCTTATCGTAGGTAGAATACTTCCTACTACTCTCATTCAGTTTCTCACTAAAAAAGGCAATAGGCTTCTTAGCTGAGCACAACACCAATTCCCACTCTGGACGCATTACAATCAACTTCAAAAAGCTTGCTAAAATCTGGAAGTATCAGCACTGTCTCTTTTCGAAGAGTTTAAAACACTTGATAAAGGTGCTCCATATGATCTCGTTGAGTTTTGCTGTAAATCAGAATGTCATCGAAATACACAACAATAAAAAGCCCAATGAAAGGCTTAAACACATGATTCATCAGTCGCATAAAAGTGCCAGGAGCATTAGAGAGCCCAAAAGGCATCACCATCCATTCATACAACCCCTCTCTAGTCTTGAATGCTATTTTCCACTTATCTCTCGACCTCATTCTGATTTTGTGATAACTGCTGCGAAGATCAATTTTTGAGAAAATAACAGCTCAATAAATCTAGTCAAGAAGATCACCTAATCGAGGAATAGGAAAGCGATATCTGATGGTGATCTTATTAACTGCTCCACTATCAATGCACATACGCCAAGAGCCATCTTTTTTGGGAACAAGGAGTGTCGGAACAGCACAATGACTCATGCCTTCTCTAACAAGCCCCTTTTTCGATCAACTCTTCAATTTGTCTCTGTAATACTTCATGCTCCTTAAGGTTCAATCGATAGACTGGTTTGTTAGGCAACACAGATCCTGGTACAAGATCAATGCAATGCTATATATCTCTCATAGGTGGAAGGCCATGGGGAATTTCCTCTGGAACAACATCACTAAATTCCATAAGGAATGAAATCAAAGAAGGGGAAATTGCTGTTGGTTCTTTCTCTTCCCTTACCACAATTGCAATGCCTTCACCATTCTCCATCAATGCTTTCTCAACCCCAGATCTGGTCGACAAATTAGTTCCCTCCCCAAAAGAAGGTTTAGGAATATGAACCATTTTCAATGGAACCAAAAGGACCTTAACTCCATCATTTTCAAAAGAATAAGTATTTTTGAAACCTTCATGCTTAGTCTTTCTATCATACTGCCAAGGTCTACCAAGCAACAAATGATATGCATCCATAGGCACTATGTCACAAACTACAACATCTTTATAATTTTTGCCAATGGAAAATTCAACCAAGCATCTTTTATTTACTTTCACTTCATTGCCTATACGAAGCCACTGGAATTTGTAAGGTTCCGGATGATCTTCAGTTTTTAACTTCGGTTTCTCCACCATTGTTGATGCCACAACATTTTCACAACCTCCTCCATCAATGATGACGTTATAGACCTTTCCATGAGAAGTGTATCTAGTATGAAAAATATTGTTCTACAACCATTCATCTTCCACATAGGTTACGTTGAGGCTTCTTTGAACCACAAGAGCCTCCCCTCGATCAGCATAAGTAATTTCTTCTTCCACAGCAACATGTTCATTAGTTTCTGGTGAAAGTTTATGCTCACCTTCCGTTTCCATGTCTTCTTCCACAAGAGACACCATTTTGCGATTTGGACAATCAGAAGCAATATGTCCAAAATCTTGACATTTGAAACACCTTCGAGTTGTATTGGAAATGACTGGACGATTTGAACCTGATGTAGTTTCATTCCTTTGCTTGGCTGTGGCTATCTTGGGTATGGTCGTGGTTTTAGAAGTGGAACCACTCCCACAGTTAGAAACTCCATCTCGAATAAAGGAATGAAAACAATTGCTACGTTTTTCTTTCAGTTGCTTCTCTACCTTTATAGCTAGTTTGCAAACATCATTGTAAGTCCAATATGGTTGCAGCTGCACAACATCATTGATTTCAACATGTAACCTACCAAGATAGCGAGCTATCATCTGCTCCTCTTGCTTAACAACATCACAGCAAATCATTAGATGATCAAACTTCGCTGTATACTCCTTCACAGACAACTCCCTTTGCTTGAAATTATGAAATTTCATAAAAGCATCTTGTTTGTAGTGGTCAGTTAAATACTTTCTTTTTAGCTCTCTCCTCATCTTTGCCCATGTTCTAATACATACTATTCCTTCACGTTCTCGCTACCTCTTCAAATGCTCCCACCAGATTGAAGCATGTTTCCTTAGCTTGATGGCAACAACTTTCACTTTACAATTTTTTGGAACATCTTTGAAATCAAAGATTCGCTCAACGGTAGTAAGCCAATCAATGAAATCATCTGGTTGCATCCTTCCTTCAAATTCTAGAATGTCCACCTTGACATCATAATCACATCGAAAAACATGATTTCTTAGCTCACGGGGGTGAGGTGGTGTGCTGTCACTTGAGGCGTGACTACGAGCTTGGTGAAAAGGATTAACTTCATCTCCATCATTGCTAGAAACTTCAACATCTGAGCCATGATGAGGGGCACCATGTTCAGAAGTTCCATAATGCTTTAGGCGTTGTTCGAGTTGCTGCACTTGTCTCCTCAAGGCTTCCATCTTGATATCTCGCGGATCTCCTTGTGGTGGTGCTTCTGGAGCTGCTACTGGAATAGCTTGACCACGACGACCACGACCAGCCATAATAACAAGAACTATGGAAATCAAGGTGTTAGATATCACACTTGAGAAACCAAAGCTCTGATACCAATTTGATACCAGATTTAAATAGAATTGAAGGAAACTAAAGAAACAAACAACAAAATGAAAGATAGGAGTTCACCACCCAAGAGATAACACCAAAGGGATATAGAATATCACCACCCAAAAGATTAACACAAGGGATACAAAACTATAAGAATTCGCTACTCTAAGGATTATACCAAAGAGATATAGAATTACAAGAAGGAGAAAACTCTCTTCTAAAAGCCAAAGGCTGATTTCAACTTATAAACTCAAGTCTGATTTTCAACTTACAAACACAAGTATTTATAGAGCTTAGAACAACCCTCTAAGCTTAGGACAAGCAAGAAAACAAGGCATAAAACATGCAAGCATAAAATCCCTAAAACAAGGAAGGAACAATTCCTAAAACATGCAAGGAATCAAGGAAAATGCCAAAAGAGGAATACAATCCCGGAATTTCAGGAGGACCCAACTGGCAGAATTCAAACAGTCATATCTTCTTCCACACCTCTTCAAATGGGCTGAAACTTATTGGGTTGAAAAGATGACGTCTTGAACTTCAATTTGGACTTAAGAAGGTATCAAAAAGAAGATTGTTTGGGCCTGTTATGATGGGCCTAAATCCAGTAGGCTGTTCCATCCGAATCTTTTTCCACTTTGGGCTTGGACCTTTCACCTTGCATAGTTGATAAGAGATTTTGTTATTTTTTGTTGGGCAGGCCCATGTTAGGTTGGACATACCCATTTCATGAGGCCTTATTTGTTAGGTTAAAGGTTTGTTGGACACACCTGTGTCAAAGATGAAAATGAAAACTTAAAGAAAAAGGTATTAGAATTAAATAGTACAATATCTAGACTCATGTTTGGAAAAGAAAAGCTTGATAAAGTGCTTTCTTGCCAAAGATTAAGCGGAGGAAAATTCGGGTTAGGATATTCTCCATTTGGCAAACAAAAATCAAGAGAGCTTATTCATGAAAGCATCATGTGTGAATGAAGCCTCTACTTCAAAGGCCACTAGCAAGGTCAAAAGCATACCCTCAATGAATGCTAGAAAGTCTAGAAATGCTAATTCTAATGCATATACAAGAATGAAACATCCTAGAAATACTCATGCTTATATGTTTACTCATTCAAGAAATGCTTATACACATCCTAGGAGTAACTATCATATGCATCTTAGAAATAATATGTATACACAAGAGTTGCACACTGCACAAGCATATCCTAGGAATTTCTATCATGATTATTCTAGAAATAATATGCATACTCATAATATTGCAAGTATGTATCCAAGAAATCATCATGCATTTCCTAGAAATGACATGTATGTTCCTCACATTAGAAACATGTATCCTAGAAACTCATATCCTAAGAATTATAGACATGCATAACTAAGTGATCCTAGAAATTTCAATAACTATTATCCTAGGACTATGAATTATCAATATGTTTATGGAACACCATAGGTTGTTAAGAAAGTATGGGTCCTAAAAGGAACTGTATTTTCAAGGACTAACCCCAAAGGACCCAAGAAATTTTAGGTACCTAAAAATGCAATTTTGTATCCTTGTGTGATGTAGATATGTCTCCACACCAAGGAAAAAGGTAACTGTTGGTACCTTGATAGTGGATGCTCAAAGTACATGACTAGTGATAAAAGTGTATTCAATGAGCTAGCTTTAAGAGATGGCAGACTTGTCACCATTGGAGACAACACAAAAATAAAGATCATCGGGCATGAAAAAGTTGGTAATGATTTCTTAACCATAGACAATGCATTGCTAGTACAAGGCCTTAAGACAAATCTACTAAGTATTAGTCAACTATGTGACAAAGGCAACAAAGTCATATTTGAAACCTTTCATTGTCTAGTTATAGACATCAAGAGTAACAAGATCAAGTTTGTTGGCCATAGACATGAAAATGTCTATATAGTTGATTTAAAATCATTGCATTCTGATAATGAAAAATGTTTTCCCGCATTTAGTGAAAACCCATGGCTATGGCATACAAGGCTTAGTCATGTGAACATGAATTTGCTTAAAATCATTTCAAGAAAAGATTTAGTCATTGGACTACCCAAAATCAAATTTGAAAAATATAAAGTATGTAATGCTTGTCAAATGGGAAAACAAACTAGAATTTCTTTTGAATCAAAAAATGTAGTGTCAATTACTAGACCATTGAAACTTTTACATATAGACTTATTTGGTCCAATAAGGACCATTAGTCTAGGTGGACATCAATATGCTCTTGTTATTGTTGATGACTATTCACGATATACCTTTGTTATCTTTATTGCTTACAAGGATGAAGCTTTCAAAGGATTTGAAAACTTTTGCAAAAATGTTCAAAATGAAAATGGAATTTGTATTTCAAGCATTAAAAGTGATCATAGAAAAGAATTTGGAAACCAAAGTTTTTCAAAATTTTGTGATGAAAATGGAATTGATCACAACTTTTCAGCTCCTAGAACTCCTTAACAAAATGGAGTTGTTGAGAGGAAAAATAGAGTTCTAGAAGAATTTGCAAGAACAATACTTTGTTAAAACAGCCGTAAACACTTCTTGCTATATCTTGAATGGAATTTTAATTAGGCTTATGCTTGACAAAACTCCGTATGAATTATGGAAAGGTAGAAAGCCTAATATCTCCTATTTTTGTACATTTGGTTGTAAATGCTTCATCCTAAATAACAATAAAACTAACCTAGGTAAATTTGACTCTAAGACCGATGAAGGGATATTTTCAGGATATTCAACCTCTAGTAAGGCTTATAGAGTCTTCAACAAGAGAACTCTAGTGGTAGAAGAATCCGTACATGTAACTCTTGATGAGTCTAACCCAATTAGTAGTACAAAAGTTTCTTTCAATGATAATGAAGATTTCATTCCAAGAACGGAGGTACCTACTCCCATTGTTGACCCAAAAGAGAGCTCATCTCAAACAAATCAAGAGATGGAAACTCTCAAATTGGACCAACCATCTACAAGTCAACAAGAGGATAGTCTTCCTAAAAGATTGGAGGTATGTGAATTATCATCCAATCGATCAAGTGATTGGTGATCCTTCACAAGGGGTAAGAACTCGTTCTTCAATTAGAAACATTTGCATGTATGTAACCTATTTGTCTCAAATAGAACCTAAGACATTTATAGAAGCTGAAAAGGATAATGATTGGATAATGGCCATGCAAGAAGAGATAAATCAATTTGAAAGAAACAATGTATGGAATCTAGTTCCTATACCTAAGAATCATACAATAATTGGAACTAAATGGGTATTTAGAAATAAGATGGATGAAAATGGAATACTGACTAGAAATAAGGCTAGACTAGTTGCTAAGAGATATAATCAAGAAAAATGAATAGACTTTGATGAGACCTATGCTCCCGTAGCAAGATTAGAAGCTATTCGAATGTTATTAGCCTTTGCGTGCTTTAATAAGTTTAAATTATTTCAAATGGATGTAAAGAATGCATTCTTAAATGACTTTATAGAAGAAGAGGTTTATGTTGAGCAACCTCTTGGATTTGAGAATCCTAGTCTTCCAAATCATGTATACAAGCTTTCTAAAGCTCTATATGGGTTGAAGTAAGCTCCTAGAGCATGGTATGAAAGACTGAGTAAATTTTTGATTGACAATAATTTTATAAAAGGAAAAGTAGACACAACCCTCTTCACAAAAACTCATATAAATGACACTCTACTAGTCCAAATATATGTTGATGATATTATATTTGGTGCTACTATTGAATCTATGTGTAAAGAGTTTGCCAAGTTCATGCAAGGTGAATTTGAAATGAGCATGATGGGAGAGCTTACCTACTTCCTTGGATTTCAAATCAAACAAATCAAAGAAGGCATCATCATCAATCAATCAAAATACACTAAGGACCTACTAAAGAGGTTCGGGATGGAAAGCTCAAAGCCACTTGGTACACCTATGAGCACCTCAACAAAACTTGATCTTGATGAAGGAGGTAAGTGTGTAGATACTAAATATTATAGAAGCATGATAGGAGCGTTACTTTATTTAACTGCAAGTAGACCTGATATAATGTTCAGTGTATGCATGTGTGCTAGATTTCAAGCTAATCCTAAGGAATCACATGTAATTTCAGTAAAAAAAATTCTTAGATATCTACAAGGAACTCAAACCCTAGGATTATGGTACTCTAGAGATTCATCTTTTGAGCTTGTAGGATATTCAGATGCTGACTTTGCGGGGTGTAGGTTAGATAGAAAAAGCACAAGTGGAACATGCCAATTTTTAGGTGCAATGTTAACCTCTTGGTTTTCCAAGAAACAAAACTACTTTACACTATCAACCGTCGAGGCGAAATACGCAGCAGCTGGAAGTTGTTATGCCCAAGTGTTGTGGATGAAACAACAATTAGAAGACTATGGAGTGAACTTTAAAAGTATCCTAATACATTGTGATAATACTAGTGCTATCAACCTAACCAAGAACCCTATTCAGCACTCTAGAACTAAACACATAGAAATTAGACATCATTTCTTAAGAGACCATGCTCAAAAAGGTGATATTAGACTAAAATTCATACCTTCAGAAGATCAAATAGCTGACATTCTTACAAAACCTCTAAGTGAAGCTAGTTTCTGCAAAATTAAACTGTTAATGAGATAGTTAGATTATGATAAAAATGTATATCTGATTGCTTCATAATTCATCATTTTGCATGCTTGACATCTAGTGAAAGAGTATTAAACCTTATTTAATAATTCCCTCACTCAAGATGACATAGATAAACAAATTTCGTTCTAAGACTCAAGAATAAAAGTTTTCTTATGGGTCTAGTCGATTGGTAAGTCTATCCCAGTCGACTAGTAAGTCTCTGCCTAATCTCCCAGTCAACTGGTAAGTCTATACCAGTCGACTAGTAATCAAAAACCTTGTTTGGAGCCATTTTTTGAAATTCAGTTAACCATCCAGTCGACTGGTATCTCTCTGCCAGTTTATCCATTCGACTGGTGTCCCGATCCAGTCGACTGGTATGTTAAAAATTTTCAAAACTGCAATGGACCCAGTCGACTGGTATCGCGATTCTATAAATAGTCTCTTTAGATTTTTCATTTTTTCACGCCATTGTTGCAACCCTAAGCTTTCTCTCCTTAAAAAACTCATCTTTTTGACTAAAAAATCCTCAAAACACTTTATACACACCTCGATATACACATCCACACCATCTATTTCAACTTTCTACGGTTGAAATCCCAAATTTCCACCTAAATCTCTTTTTCTCCCACAAACACTTTTCTTCCAAAATGACTGATAGAATCCGCATTAAAACCACTATTGGGGACCTCATGCACCTACTAGGCCAAGGTACACCAAATCTATAGCTCCGGATTCGAAAGGGAAGGGCGTGGCGGGATCCTCGAGCAAGAAGGCCCGAACAAAGCTCAATAACTCTCTGTTCACGAGCCCAACAACAAAAAAGAGGTATACATCTATCATTCGTCAAAAAAAAATCATAATGGGTAGTGTTGTGAGTTTTAAATGACTCGCAAGCGCACGAATCGTTTGCAATATAGTGTTGTGCAAGTGCGAGGTCGAATCCACAGGGAATGTGTTGTGAAAATACCTTTTTATCTAAACTAACCTTATTTTAACCTAGTCCCGAATTGTGAATTATATATTTTTCTTTGCAAAACAAATATAAACTAAACTAAACTAAACTAAATCGATTTAATAACTAATGATGAAAACACTAAGGTTTCAGAATCCACCCAACCAAAGTAAAGCATATATCTTCATGTTCTATATAAAAATAATCTATCTAACATTCCATGAATCCAACAAAAAACGACAAATATCCCAATTAAACCAAAAGCATCTAATGTATCCGCTTTTAACAAATCACAAAGGAAATCAAATTTAATCGAAAAGGATTCGATGTATCCATCGAATGAAACGCGCAGAATATCCAATAGAACAATTAAAACTATCAATCGTAAGATTTTACTCAAACAATTGAAATAGAATATTTAAACTAAACATATCAGAATTGTATAAACATATCTGAAAATACAATGCTAAACAATGGCGAGGCTTCATCTTCAACCTTAGCTGAAGATTTTAGCCACCCATTATCATGAAATTAAATTTCACAATAAAAAGTGCTAAGCATTAAAAACTGGAAAAGAATTAAAACTAACTGTACATTGGGAGAAATTCCACACGCTGTTGGGCAGCACTTCCCCCGGTGGTGGCAAAAGCCTTTAGGAGATCTACAAGAATGCTAGTAGAAATCCACCAGACTGCACATTGAATAATGAGGTGGGATAGTGTTTATATAAGGGATTTCTCGGAGTATAATGAGCTGCAAATTCGATGTGGGATACTGCCTCTTTGCGATCGATCGCAACATACTGCCTCTTTGCGATTGATCGCAAGTTTGATGCGATCGATCGCAGCATGGTGCGATGTAATGAGTCTGGCGCGCTGTAAGTGCTTCCTATCCGATGTGGGATGTGCGAGTCAACTGCGATCGATCGCAGCCTTGTTGCACTCGAGCGCATCACAGTGCGCTGCAATATATATGCAATATCAAAAGTTTCCTTTCCAATGTGGGATGTGCGAGTCACTTGCGATCGATCGCAGGTCTTGTGCACTCGAGCACAGGTGCGATTGATCTCATGCCGTGTGCGCACGATCGCAGGTGCGATCGATCGCGCGTCTGGTGCGCTCGATCGCACTAGGCATCCTCAGCTTTTGCTCTTTAAGCCCTAGAGTTTCCACATTGCTTCATTTTTTTCCAAAACCTATAAAAACACAGAAAACACAGAAAATAGATAAAATAACACGAAATAACATAATTAAGAACTCAACAAATGTAAACTAAGGGGCTAAAACATGTAATATTTAGCACTCATCAAATACCCCCAAACTTACATATTGCTAGTCCTATAGCAATACAAAAATAAAAATTAAATGAAAAAGAAAGAATATAAAGATAAGTTCATAACTCTTGGTATCCAAAGATTTTAGGAGCACACACCATCATGATAATGATTCATGAGCAAGCTTAAAAAGATAAACCCATCTTCGTAATGAACAGAAATGTTAAAATCTAATTACTTACAAAAGGCAGGCTAATGCGTCATAAGTCCGACTCAGTGTAAAGTGAATTAGCAAATAAAAATGAAGCTTCCGAATAAGTCCAATGTGTAAGGTCTCTAAGTCTCAAGATTCACCGCATTTCCCATCAGAATGAACGAAAATGGCATAGTTTTTTTGTTTTTTTTGTTTATATATATATATACATATATACACATATATACACATATACACATATATATATATATATACACATATATATATATATACACATATATATATATACACATATATATATATACACATATATATATATACACATATATATATATATGTGTATATATATATATAAGGCTCAGCTATGTTTAGTTCCCTTAAACTTTCTAATTGACCCATGTAGCGAGTGTTGAGTCAATGACTCCCAAACCAGATGGTTTTAGGGCATTAGGTGTACAGACACCCCTTAGGACTTACTAAATCGAGTAAAAAAGGCTACGAAATTAAACTGGCCTTAATACTATTAAACAAAATTCCAACCTTTTGACGTGAACACTCACTGCTTACTGAGGCAAGAGGTCCAGTTACTCAGTGGGAAGTTTATTTATGAACATCACTTTTTTTTTTTTATATGCCAAAGTGTTAATCCAATAAGTCATCCAGTTTCAATTAAGATAGAAATGTACACATTAAAATCACACATCATACCTCACATAATGCGTACTAATGTGCTCGTGTTAGATTCGAGATCAAACATGTGAATTCTCAAATGCCTCAAGTAAGTAACTAAATTTTAAAACTTTATCAACAGATCATGTGTTCCAAAATTTAAGCTCACCAATGAATCACATCACAGAAATTGTTTAGATCAACCAAAATTTCAAAATAACATGAGTATGCATTAAAAAAAAAACAACAACAAATTAGGACAGAGTGTGTGTAATGTGTCTCCCATACCCCCAAACTTAAATTACACATTGACCCCAATGTGTGAATAATATAGAAAGAGTTGACCTGGAATATGGAGAACTATCTGGACTGGTATGGCTCATAGCATACCCCCAAACTTGATCTGCAGTACGCGTTGTCCCTGAAAAAAAATAAATACTAGAAAACAAAAAATACTGGAAATAAACATTAAGCATAAATATGTAAAACAATAAACAAATAAAAAGATAAGCTGTGGAGTGCCTCCCATGAGAGCTAAGTTTAAAGTCTTCAGCCAGACTCTCCTTAGTAGATGACCCTCAATCAGAGTAAATAGGATCCGTCAACAATATTGTCTCAATATCAGGACTCCTCAACTCCAAGAATGGTTTTAGCCTCTGCCCATTTACCTTGAAAGTGTTACCATTCTTTGGATCCTCAATCTCAATAGCCCCATGAGGAAAAACTGATCGAATAATAAAGGGGCCGGTCCATCGAGACTTGAGCTTGCCTGGGAAAAGATGCAGGTATGAGTTGTAAAGAAGAACTTTTTGACTCGGCTCAAAAACTCGTCTCAAAATGTTTTGGTCATGAGTCTTCTTCATTTGTTCTTTGTATAACCGTGCACACTCATATGCATCATTTCGCAGCTCCTCTAATTCATTGAGTTGGAGCTTCCTTTGGGATCCAGCCTTTAAAAGATTAAAGTTCAGCTGTTTGATAGCCCAATAGGCTCTATACTCTAATTCGACTGGAAGGTGACAGGCTTTTCCGTACACAATACGGTATGGAGACATGCCAATTAGCTTCTTGAATGCTGTTCGGTATACCCACAGTGCATCAGTCAATCGCAGAGACTAGTCCTTTCTATTAGGGTTCACAGTTTTCTCCAAAATGTGCTTAATCTCACGATGGGAAATTTCCACTTGTCCACTCGTCTGTGGGTGATATGGGGTGGCAACTTTGTGTGTGATGAAATACTTCTTCATCAACTGCTCAAAAATCTTGTTGCAAAAATGCTTACCTCCATCACTTATAATTGCTCGAGGCGTACCAAAACGAGCAAAGATATTTTCTTCAAAAATTGGACCACAACTCTATGGTCATTGGTCTTGCATGCAACTGCTTCCACCCATTTGGACAGATAGTCCACAGCACTAGAATGTAAAAATAGCCAAAGGAGTTTGGGAAAGGTCCCATAAAATCAATGCCCCACACATCAAAAATCTCAACAATCAGAATGGGGTTGAGGGGCATCATATTCCTCCTAGAAATACTCCCTAGATTTTGGCAACGGTCACAAGATACACAATAGGTGTGAGAGTCTCGGAACAGGGTAGGCCAATAGAATCCACACTGCAAAATCTTTGCAGCGGTCTTTTTAGCCCTGAAATGGCCTCCACAAGCATGATCATGACAGAAGGCGATGACATTAGATTGGTCATGCTCAGGAATACACCTTCTGATGATTTGATCGGGACAATACTTGAACAAGTAAGGATCATCCCAGAAAAAATGTTTTACCATGGCCAAAAACTTTGATTTATCTTGTCGCCCCCAATGCAAAGGCATTTGACCGGTGACAAAATAGTTTACTATATCAGCAAACCATGGCACGGGATTATGAGCAATATGCATCAATTGCTCATCAGGAAAGGTCTCAGAAATGGGAGTGGCGACCTCAGTGAAATCCACAATCAATCTAGATAAATGGTCTGCCACCACATTTTCGGAACCTTTCTTATCCTGAATCTCTATGTCGAACTCTTGAAGTAGCAAGATCCATCGGATAAGACGAGATTTAGCATCTTTTTTAGAGAAAAATACTTCAATGCTGCATGGTCCGAGTAGATAATGACTTTAGATCCTAACAAGTAGGATCTGAACTTGTCTAATGCAAAAACGACTGCTAGTAACTCATTTTCAGTGGTAGAGTAATTGAGTTGTGCATCGTTTAGAGTTCGACTTGCATAATAGATAACATGGGGAAGTTTGTCAACACGCTGCCCCAAAACAACTCCAACAGCATAGTCTGATGCGTCATACATAATTTCAAAAGGCACACCCCAGTTGGGTGGCTGAATAATTGGTGTGGACGTCAGAATCTTCTTCAGATCCCCAAATGCTTTCTTACAATCTTCATCAAATACAAATGGGGCATCCTTCATTAATAACATACACAAGGGCCGGGCGATCTTGCTGAAATTCTGGATAAATCGCTTGTAGAATCCTGCATGGCCCAGAAAAGATCGAACCTCCTTCACTGTACGTGAGGGTGGAAGGTTGGAAATCAGGTCCACCTTCGTTTTATCTACCTCAATCCCCCGATGGGATATGACATGCCCCAGTACAATACCCTGCTTGACCATAAAATAGCACTTCTCCCAATTAAGCACCAGGTTCTTCTCATTGCACCACACTAAAACCAAAGTGAGATGGTGCAGACACTTCTCAAATGATTAACCGAAGATGGAGAAGTCATCCATGAAAATCTCTAAAGAACGCTCCACCATGTCAGAGAATATGCTGACCATGCACCGCTGAAAAGTAGCAAGTGCATTGCATAACCCAAAGGGCATGCGATGGTAGGCGAATATCCCAAAAGGACAGGTAAATATTGTCTTCTCCTGATCTTTAGGGTCCACGGGGACCTGGTTATATCCAGAATAACCATCCAAAAAACAGTAATACTCGTGCCCAGCCAAACACTCCACCATGTGATCAGTAAATGGGAGTGGAAAATGATCATTCCTTGTGGCAGCGTTCAGTTTACGGTAGTCTATACACACTCTCCACCCTGACTGAAAACGAGTTGGCACCAACTTGTCGTCCTTATTCTTTACTACCGTTAATCCAGCTCGCTTGGGCACGACATGAATCGGGCTCACCCACTTGCTATCAGAGATGGGATAAATGATCCCTGCATCTAACAGCTTAATAACTTCTGTCCTCACAACCTCTTGCATAGCTGGGTTGAGCCTTCTTTGTGGCTCCCTCGATGGCTTGATATTCTCCTTCAAATGTATCTTGTGCATTACCAACGAGGGGCTGATTCCTTTAATATCCTCAATGGTCCAGCCTTTAGCTTCCTTGTGTTCTCTCAACACATCTAATAGTTTCTCCTCTTGAGTCTCAACCAAATTTGAAGCTATAATCACAGGCAAAGACTCAACTGGACCTAGGAACTTATATTGAAGACTGTCCGGTAAAGGTTTAAGTTCCTTCTTAAGAGGCTCAAGTTCTTCAGTCTCTTCCTTTTCATTACTCTCCATAGGAACAGACTCTAAAATGGCATTTACTTGCTCAAGTAACTTATCCAAATCCATATCATCTCCAAACTGAGCAAAGCATGCCTCTAGGGGGTCCTCTATGCTTGATTTAGCCACCATATCTTCAATAATCTCCTCTATTAAGCATATATTTCTCACTTCAGAAAATTCCAGTGGTTGCTTAGTGATATCAAAAATATTCAACTCCACTGTCATATTTCCGAAAGAAATCATCATCACCCATGTCCTACAATTGATTAGGGTGTTAGCCGTGGCTAAGAATGGTTGCCCTAGAATCACCGGTATCTGAATCCCTATATTCTGGACCAGCTCTGTATCAAGTACAATAAAATCCACGGGGAAATAAAACTGATTTACTTTTATCAAAACATCCTCAACTACACCCCGTGGTATTTTCACTGACCTGTCAGCCAATCGAAGTGTTATCGATGTGGGTTTCAATTCTCCTAACCCCAACTGCAAATAGACTGAATAGGGTAGAAGATTCACACTGGCTCTTAAATCCAATAAAGCCCTCTCAATCTGGCTGATTCCTATCATGCAAGAGATGGTAGGACACCCTGGGTCTTTATACTTGATTGGCAGCCTACACTGAAGGATTGAGCTAACCTGCTCAGTAAAAAATGCCTTTTTTGGGACATTTGTCCTCCTCTTGATAGTGATCAAGTCCTTTAAGAACTTGGCATATGATGGCACTTGCTCGATGGCGTCCAAAAGTGGAATATTGATTTGGACTCGCTTGAACACCTCAAGAATTTCTTCAAATTTCCCTCCTTTCTTGGGGGCTTGTAATCTCTCAGGGTAAGGTGCCTTAGGTATAAACGACCTAGGAGGGTTATTCACTGTAGGAGTGGCTGTAGATGGCTCAGCATCTCTAGATGGCTCAGCATCTCTCTTCTCTTTGTTGCCACTTTCTTGTCCTTGTTGCATAGCAAGGCTCTCTTTTACTCGATTGTCCACTTGTCTCCCAGATCTTAGTGTGACAATCGATTGCACTTATTCCTCCCCGTGCGTAGAAGTTGATGAATTTCCAATCACAAATTGTCTCTTCGGGTTGGTCACGGGCTGACTGGGGAACTTTCCCTTTTTCTCTTTCACCCAAGTGACTTGCGATTTGCCCCATTTGACTCTCTAGATTGGCAATCGTTTGGGTGTTTACTATTATCGCACTCCTCACTTCGTTGATGGATTGACCGGTCATCTTCATGAACTCCTTGAATGTGTCCTCCAATGACTGTGAAACCGGCGTTGGTGCTTGAGTGGGAGTATGGTAAGCAGATTCTGGTGCTGGATGGACTGAGTGACCATGACTTTGAATTGGTGGAGGCAGTCCAGGAGGGTATTGATTGTGAGTATGATGAGGAGCTCCTCCCTGATTCAGCGATTGGTTCTGTTTCCATGAAAAATTAGGGTGGTTTCGCCACCCTGGATTGTAAGTCTCAGAGTAGGATCCACCTGATTGCCTCCTATAGTCATTGAAAGCGTTTATATGTTCCGTGGGACACTCGGCAAAAGCCGACATAGATGGACAATTCTGTGCTAAATGCATAGGACTAGCACAGATGAAACAACAATCGTCATTAATTGTATTGGCAGCATTGATTGACTTGCCCATAGTGAAAGCATCAATTTTCTTGGTGAGAGCATCTATCTTTATCTTTAAATCAGTCTCCTCCTTAATCTCATAGATGCCTCCTTTCCTAGGAGCTCGAATGGACTTGTCCCAACAGCTTGAAAAATCCCACTGCTGCGAGTTGTCGGACAACTTGTCCAATGCCTTGTATGCTTCATCCCCTGTCAGACTTAAGAATGCCCCCCCATTCATAGACTCGATCATGCTACGGTTGGGTTGAGTCAACCCTTGGTAGAAGAACTGAACAAGTCTCCACTTCTCATATCCATGTGGAGGGCATCTAATCAGTAACTCTTTAAAACGCTCCCAACTCTCAGAAAACTTCTCATCCTCCTCCTGCATGAAAGAACTAATCTCCTTTCGGCACTCATTCACTCTAGACATTGGGAAAAATTTATTATAGAATTTACTCAGCAGATTTTCCCAAGATGTAATAGACCCGTACGTGCTGGAATCCAACCATGCCCTAGCTCTATCATGAAGAGAAAAAGGGAAGAGTCTAAGATGGACTGACTCCTCAGAGAAGTTTTGGAACTTGAATGTGGCACAAATATCTTTGAACTTTTTTACATGGCTTTAAGGATTTTCAAGATCTAAGCCATGAAATGAGGGTAGGAGTTGGATGATATGTGGCTTTAAATCAAAATAGGTAGCATTGGTGGGTGGCAACACGATGCAGGAAGATGAGTTAGTCACAACTGGTGCGAACAAATCTCTCAGGGACGTGGTGGAGTCCACGTTCCATGCTCCAGGTTGCTCTTGGTTCCTCAAGTTTTCTCTCATCTCAATTGTCTCTTGTTCAGCAAGTGACTTCTTCTGTCTCCTAAGAGTTCTTTCTAAATCGAGATCTAAAGGTGTCAATTCTAAATTCAGGGATCTCCGACCAAGCATACACCAAACAGAAAATAGTAAAACAAACTAACTAGCAGAAGCAGCAAAATAAAATAAAACTAAAAAGAAAAATAAAACAAAAAATGCTAACTAAACTAGTAGAAAAATAAAATCAATTTAGACAAAAATTTCACAAACAAAAACAACTCCCCGGCAACGGCGCCAAAAACTTGTTGTGAGTTTTAAATTACTCGCAAGCGCACGAATCATTTGCAATATAGTGTTGTGCAAGTGCGAGGTCGAATCCACAGGGAATGCGTTGTGAAAATACCTTTTTATCTAAACTAACCTTATTTTAACCTAGTTCCGAATTGTGAATTATATATTTTTCTTTGCAAAACAAATATAAACTAAACTAAATTGATTTAAAAACTAATGATGAAAACACTAAGGTTTCAGAATCCACCCAACCAAAGTAAAGCATATATCTTCATGTTCTATATAAAAATAATCTATCTAACATTCCATGAATCCAACAAAAAACAACGAATATCCCAATTAAACCAAAAGCATCCAATGTATCCGCTTTTAACAAATCACAAAGGAAATCTAATTTAATCGAAAAGGATTCGATGTATCCATCGAATGAAACACGCAGAATATCCAACAGAACAATTAAAACTATCAATCGTAAGATTTTACTCAAACAATTGAAATAGAACATTTAAACTAAACATATCAGAATTGTATAAACATATCTAAAAAATACAATGCTAAACAATGGCAAGGCTTCATCTTCAACCTTAGCTGAAGATTTTAGCCACCCATTATCATGAAACTAAATTTCACAATAAAAAGTTCTAAGCATTAAAAATTGGAAAAGAATTAAAACTAACTGTACATTGGGAGAAATTCCACACGCTGTTGGGCAGCACTTCCCCTGGTGGTGGCAAAAGCCTTTAGGAGATCTACTAGAATGCTAGTAGAAATCCACCAGACTGCACACTGGATAATAAGGTGGGATAGTGTTTATATAAGGGATTTATCGGAGTACAATGAGCTGTAAATTTGATGTGGGATACTGCCTCTTTGCGATCGTTCGCAAGTCTGGTGCAATCGATCGTAGCATGGTGCGATGCAATGCGTCTGGCGTGCTGTAAGTGCTTCCTATCCGATGTGGGATGTGCGAGTCAACTGCGATCGATCACAGCCTTGTTGCGCTCGAGCGCATCACAGCGCGCTGCAATATATATGCAGTATCAAAAGTTTCCTTTCCAATGTGGGATGTGCGAGTCACTTGCGATCGATCGCAGGTCTTGTGCGCTCGAGCGCAGGTGCGATTGATCTCATGCTGTGTGCGCACGATCGCAGGTGCGATCGATCGCGCGTCTGGTGCGCTCGATCGAACTAGGCATCCTCAGCTTTTGCTCTTTAAGCCCTGGAGTTTCCACATTGCTTCATTTTATTCTAAAACCTATAAAAACACAGAAAACACAGAAAATAGATAAAATAACACGAAATAACATAATTAAGAACTCAACAAATGTAAACTAAGGGGCTGAAACATGTAATATTTAGAACTCATCAGGTAGATTCGTTGACTTCGAATCTATTCATCATGGGAACTTCGATGTGTTACCTACTTTCAATGCTATAAACTTGACCCCACTGGTCAAAGTTCACCAAAAATATTACCCGAGACTGATTCACCAGTTTTATGCGAACTTGGTGAAACCCAGTCCATTAGCTCTGCGGTTCAGAACCAATGTAATGGGGGTGGAGTTCGAGGTTAACACTGACCTCTTGATGAGTATTCTGAAGATCCCTGTGGGAGGGATCCAATGGAGTCTGGACGGATGGCTAGACAATTTCGATTATGAAGAGGCATGTTGGATAGTTAGGGGTGACCCTAACTATGTCTACTAACCCACTATATTTCACACATGTAGGGACATGCCTCTTGACTTGAAATTGTTCAACCTCATAGTGAGTTGGACTATCCACCCAAGACTCGGGAGTCGGAGCTATCTATCTAAGATAGATGTGGTATTGATTTGGTGCCTTAAAACTTGGCACCACTTCAATATCTACCCTCTACTGCTCGCCAACATGATCAACGATGAAGCTAGTGAATCTGGATGCCTTCCCTATGGGATGCTCATCACACTCATCCTCTAGCACTTCCGAGTTCCTCTCCCCGCCTACAAGACTCAAGACATCGACCTCAAGGACATCATTAATGTCTCTTCGCTGAAGAAGATAGGATGCACAGTCCAAGACAACTTGATTTATTCAATGGCCGGGAAGAACATTCGGATAGGAGAGGACGATAGTAGTGATGATGAGGACGAGGGTCCAGACGCTGTAGCTACTACTATGGATACGGATGACCGAGCACCTCCTATGGGTGACTTGAGTACTGGTCTAGCTGGATACGGTGATATTCTTCAGGCTATAATGAGCCTCCAGCTAAGTATGTAGTCTGGATTCCAGAACTTGAGCTCTTCGATCGACGCCATGCATTATGACCTCCGCTCTCTCCATGATGACTTCGAGCTGCACTGTGAGCATACTAGGGTTCCCTAGTTGATCTTCGGGATCTCATTTGTGATAGCTCTGACTCTCCTGCTCCATGAGTTACTGTTTATCTTCTTTTTTTGTTGTATATAGAGATATATTTTTCAGTTGTTCTTAGCACGGACATCATTTCATCATATATTGTATTTTTCCTTTCAGTTTCGGCTCTGAGAAGGCTAGTATGTATGGATCTTTACATTTTATGTCTATATTTCATTTTACCTTTTGATTCATATCCTTGCGTTACTTTTGCACAATATATTTGCTTAATGTAAATAGTTTCTTGATTGGATATATGATGTAACTGCTTCTGCATATATGAAAACTTTCGGCTCTTCCCAGGAAGTCTTCCCAGCTTCAAATTATACTAAATTTTTGCATAAAAGTTTTTTTTTTATGCCTTATCTTAATGTCTATAGTGTCTATATAGCTTATTTTTTTGGTTTACAACCCTCTTTTCTACTGTTGTCAAAACGAGGGAGAAATATGAGAAAAATAACTATAATGACTGTAAACTTAAAATAGTGCATAGATTTAGGGAGAGCATTGCTCCAAAACACTTGTTATATATGACTATATGTTGAGTTGCTTGGTTTGATAGAATATAAATTATCTTTGACTTGTTTAAAGGTTGGTTTTATTCAAAAAAACATAGGAGACTCTGCCCAATTTTTCAAAAAAAAGCCAACGCTTAGTTTTTAAAACTGTTTTTCTCTTATCAGTTTTGTCATCATCAAAAATGGGAAGATTTTTTACCCTCATATAAATTTTAATGATGACAAAACACAAGTCTAAATATACTAACAGTGTTATCTAAGTGTTTTAAACAATAAAAGCATACAGCCAAGAATCAAGATGCAAGAACTCAACCTGAATCAGACACCAAGTAAAGATAGAAGATCTAGTACAGGATTAAGGTATTGAAACAAGTTGTAAATCTCACCGGTTTAGGTAAATAGTTTGTCTTATGGCTCCTTTTGAAAATGCATTTTAACAAAACTATTCATTCAAACGTTTATAAGTCAAAAACATCTCAAAGAATGAAAATCTGGGTTGAAAGGTAACCCAGTCGACTGGGTACTTATACCAGAAGCACCCAGTCAACTGATGTTTTGGATAGAATGTCCCTAGTCGACTGGTAAGAACTACCCAGTCGATTGATACCATACATAGCCTTAAAAGTGAGACTTTTCGCTTGACCCAGTCGACTGGTAATTCAAAAAATATGACCATTGAGACGCGAGACTTGAGCACTAAATGCACCAAAACATTCCAAGTCAGTACAAAACGACAATATTAATTCAAGGCTATATAAACCCACTCAAATGAGCATTTAAAAAAAAAGATTACACATTCAATCAAGTTTTTGCTCGTTAATACACAAAAGCTTTGAAATATTTATTGTTGAGCTATTCTTCAAGTTTTACCTTGAAAGAGAGATATTATTCAGTTGTATAAGCTTTCGTTGCAGTCTTTCTACCATTTAATTTATAATAACTCATTTATTGTAAAGGGATTTCATAGACCGTAAATTTAGTTATCGATAAACCCTGCAGAAGATTGTAGTAAAGTGATTAGTAGGATATTGTTATTGGTCGGGGATTGCGGGTACTCCTATACTAAAGAGTCATAAAAAAAATGAATTTCATTGGTTGGTTTAATTACCAGTTTATAAACAAATATAAATCTTTATCTATTAATAGTACAAAATTAGGGGGGTTTTCATGATATGATTTTTTTTTCTTCGAATTATACTAAGGAAATTTAAGAATAATTATTTACAATTGTTCATTTTCTCTCACAATTCAGAAAATCAAATTTATTATATGACTAATCAAATTGGTTTAATGTAGATAATGAATTCATGTCTCAATCACATATCAGAATTGAATCAAAGTGCAAGCCTAAAGAGATCATGTATTTTATAAATTCCTTCTTAGATAATCCCTAAGCTTAGGAAAAGTCCATCAGCTAGTTATTTTGCTAAGCAATCAAGTTAATACTCAGTGTATCCTTACAATTACTTGAACAAATCATTAAGATCAAAAGGAATTATTACTCAATAACTTGTTCCTTATTTCTATGAAAAAGTCCATGAATAAAGAACATGCAATCACCAGAATATTGGCTATTGTTCATAGTTTTTACCACTTTAAATCATACTCCGGATCAATTAGGCGATCGAAAGTGCGATTATAGCTTCAATGATTTGCAAAATCAAAATTGTAGCTTTTTCCACTTTAAATCGTACTCCAGATCAATTAGGTGATCGAAAGTGCGATTATGGATAAAGAACTGAAAAATTCAACATGGATAAAGAACATGCAATTTCCATAACATTGGCTATTGTTTATAGCTTTTGCCAATTTAAATCGTACTCCGGATCAATTAGGTGATCAAAAGTACGATTATTGGCTTCAATGATTTGCAATATCAAAGTTTTCAATATAATAGAACTGAAAATTCAACATATGTAATAGAGATCATGAATTCATATATCTACATATCATGAACAATTCGATATCATAAAACAATAAATCTGAAAATTAACCAACTTATTGAATTAACAATAAACTCCAACATAATAATCAAACTCAATATTATTTAATCCAATAACAACCAAGTCTAAAACAATTAAAAAGAATAGTCGTAAGGGTTATACTTCTTTAACACACTCAAGGAAGCTTGAGATGTTAATGGTGATGATCCTCATGGCCATGGCTGATCGATGAAGGAGAACACAATCTGGAGAAGTCCTTATGTGCTCACAATTAGAGATGGAAAGGTGGAGTGTTTCAGCCTCTTGCTTCTTGATTTGGAGTAGAGAGCTCTCTGAAAAGATGATGGGAAAAAGATGCCCCCAAAGGGTTTTCGGCTTTGTATATATAGAAGAGAAACTAGGGTTGCGACTGTGCACATGTGGAAGGACAATTGAGATGGCCAACTAGGTTTGTTTAGAATGTAAATTAGGGTTGCGGCTGGGCTTAATTTGGAGAGAATTTTGGCTAGTTGGTTGGGCTTTAATTAGAAGGAAAATAATAGGTGGCCAGTTTGTGCAAAATTAGAAGAGAAATTAGGGTTTTAGGCTGTGCACAATTGGAAATAAAAAATAGGGTTTCGGTTGGGCTTATTTAGAAGGTAAATTAATGACATGGGTATGTCCAACCTAACATGGGCCTACCCAACAAAAATCACATAATACTTTTGTCAACTAAGCAAGGTGCAAGGTCCAAGCCTAAAGTGGAAGAAAATTCGGGTGCAACAGCCTACTAGGTTTAAGCCCATCATAACCGGCTCAAAAGATATATTTTTTGAGACTTTCTTAGGTCCAAATTGAAGTTCAAGATGTCATCTTTCCAACCCAACAAGTTTCAGCCCATTTGGAGATGCGTGCAAGAAGATATGACCATTTTAAGTCTGGTCGTTGGGTCCTCCCGAAATTCCAATGTGGAAATTCCCTACAAAGAAATCAAAAAATAATAAATAAGGAAAGTTTCCATAATTAGAAAAGGAAAGATATAAAAAAGGAAAGTTTCTAAATTAGAAAAGTTTCTTAGAATGATAAGACTATTTTCTTGATCCACTTAGATTTCCTAAAGTATATAAGAAAACTCATTTTTGCACATTCTTTTGTCATTCCCACGTTCACAAGCTCTCTAAACACTAAGAATAGAATCTAAGCTCAAAATAATAAAATCAAGAGAATTACAAAGCCAAATAGGGTAGGAAAGGTATTAAAAACATCACAAAAAGTGTTCCTATCAAATTCCCCCACACTTAGCTTTTGCTAGTCCCTTAGCAAAATAAAACAGTATATAACCTAGTAGAATCTCAAGGAAAACGGCCGAAACTAACTAAATGATACCAAAATGATAGAACACAAATTAAATGACTCTAATCCTTACAACTTACATCTCAGAGATCCTTTAGGCAATATAGCATAATAAAGTAGGGAGAGCACACGTTTATCTCAAAAACAAGCCACAGAGTTATTAAGATTATATAGCATTCGTACTTTGAGTGTGTGTGTGAATAATCAGCCAAGTATAAGTGTAATATGCCACCCTCGAGTTAATGCACAAATAGTATCAAATTTTACTTCTCCCAATGCATCACTCTAGTTTTCACTCATTTAAATGTGGTGCTAGCTATACTAATCATCAATCACCTGTGAAAACAGTTTAAACCATAAGCTTGCTTGTGCACCCACTCTTCACATCAAAAACTGAACGTCAAAGGATTAGGAGGTCTTTGAAAAGGTTGTAATGGGGCTAAGGGGTCAAAGTTTCATAAGAAAGAAGAGAAAAGATATCACAAAATTTTCTCAGAACTAGAAAGCATTAAAAAACGTCATAAATAGATCATCATTATTAAGTAACATATTTCCATTACTCTAGGGCAGATTTCATCACTCTGGCTTTCAACTTACTTTGAAGACTCATAATGCTCCCAATTCTTCAGAACTTGTATTCTTTGAATCACAACACTTCTTTTCATGTCCCTTCTACTCCTTTTATCTCGTTTTTTTTCCTATTTTTTTCTTCTTTTTTGAATTCTCAACCACTTTAGAACTACATGAAATTCCCCCACACTTATGCTTTTCCACCATCTCCACGTTACAAATCAACATAAACAAGATCCAAGCTCACTAGTTTTAAGGAAGAAAAAGTAGGTAAAGTGTTTAAGTTCATAAGGGTAAGTGAATGTAGGTTAATGAAGAAAATAGGCTAATTCAGGCTCAAAAGACTATCTAGGGGTCAAATCACGATCAGGACAAAGGCCATTTAGTCATGGTGGTAAAATCCTAATTTGCCTCCGTCTTCTCTAAATCTGAATATGTATGATCGTCTCAAGTGGTTTAAAAGCAAGTTCTATAAAACATTATATTCACAAGATGCACTCAGAAAAGAATTTGAATTGATATGCATAATGAATCAATTATAAGGCTCGAAAAACCTCACAAATATTGCAGAATTATGCAAGTATCATTCAATATGTCTTCATGCTTCATTCTAAGGCAATAGATTACTCAAATCAAGGCTAATGTGCATCAAAATTTCCAAGTATGACTACAACATAAGCAAATTAACTCCATTTCTTGTTTTATCTTTAAAAGTATGCTCAAACTCTTTAAAAACCATCTATCTTAAGAATCAGTTTCATTATTGAGTTGGAAGGGGTCTTAAAAAGCACTAAAAAGCAATGATATGACTCAAAAAGATGTAAATCCCTCCCCCACACTTAAATCCTACATTTTCCTCAATGTATATCAGAATAAGCATGTAATATAGAATATATACATGGGCAAGGTATTACGAAAATCACATAAAATAAATAACATATAAAGATCAACCAAAGCAAATGGAAGAGAGAAAGAGAATGCAAATCTGTGTTGATGGCTCCTCCACAGCTTCGGTTGAATTGGGTTGCCTCCCGAGCAGCGCTTTAATGTTTATAGTCTTTCAGCCTAGACTTTGAACCTTGTTTTTAGTCCTTTGTTAGTGGCGCCTCTAGGAGGGGTACACCCTCCGCAGCGTGCTCCTCAAAAGCCGCATAGTAAGGCTTTAAGGGTCTTACCACTCCTTGTGGTAACAATTTTAGCTTGCTCGATATTTGTGTTGGGAACAGTGTTGCTAGGCAATTTTCCACTCTCAGTTATCTTCCCCATGAAGTCCACCACTTGTCTTAATTGCTTCTTCAGCTCTACAATATCCTTAGTGTGAGCTTGTTGACCTGTAATAAGATCTTGAGTAGCAATAGTTATATTATGCTGCTCTTGCACAAGGGACTTTAAAATTTCATCATAATAAGCAACAAAATTTGTAGGTACAAGATGATTAGGGACAAAGTTTTGAGGTGCCTGAGGCCTCATAAACAAACTTGGAGGGCATGGAAACACTTGCCCTTGATCTTGAGGGTTCTGAACATTATCATTGTTGGCCTAACGAAAATTGGGGTGATCCCTAAGCCCAGGGTTATATGTGTTAGAGAAAGGGTTGTACCTTTGTCCACCTTGATTACCTTGAAACCCAACAATGTTAATAGACTCCCATCTTCCATTGTTGATCAGTTGGGGACATTGGTCAGTTGAATGCCCTTGAGTACAGCACACACCACAGAGTTGAGCAACTTGTTATGCTTGAGCTCCATTCACATTCAGTACCTGCGATAGAATAGTAGACATTTGATTAACTTTTTCCTCAAGAGCAAAGTCAGAAAATACCTCATTGTTGGGCGGTTATCTACCTAAATTAATGAGTAAATAATCGCACTAGTTTTACTTGCAAGTGCACAAGGTCAACAGTGTAGTATAGTGTGCGAAAGCAAGGTCATCTCCACAGGGATTAGTAAAGTTCAGTTTTTAGAATTAGTTTCTTTAGGTAAAAAGAAATAAAATAACTGTTGTGTGTAATTTGATAATAATAAAGACATAGGGCTTTGATATCCACCACTAGTCATACTTTTCCAATTGTATAAGGTATCAGTGCACTAGTCTTATCATGTATACCTACTGGTTGCCAACCTAAGGGCATGGTATCTACTCCTTAAGCTATTGATTTCCCTAAGCAACGAGTTAGGCATGGTATCTACTCTAACTCTTTTCTTCCTTAAGGGATTCAGCATGGTATCTGCTTGAGTTGTTCCTTAAGAAAACATAAGTACTATGGAAATCGACAACCACATGAGACCTAGGGCATGGTATCTACTCCCGGTTTCCTATGTTGATTAACCCCGATATCCGGATAAGATATCCCTTGTTACTAATGTTAGACCCAGGACTCAGTCATCCAAATTGATCTAACTAACAGGTCCATGCCACATGCATACGCTGGCCATACACATACATATAAGGAACTTAAATAAGCACAGACATTAATCAAGTTAGGCAACATAATAAAGGCTATTAGCAAAGATTTATAAATGTATAAATATATGAGAAAGCATAACTAGGGCTTCAATCGAGCCCTATAAGAAAGTTAGTTACACATGCTGTCTAAAGTAAACATCGTATATAAACTAAACATAAGGGAAGAATAAACTCGAGAGAAGAGGCGTCAATTCTCTTCCAAAGCTTACAACTTCAAGTAAAAGCTAAAAGAAGTGTTCTCTAAGTTGTGGTGTGTATTATGTGTGTGAGTTACAAGTGTATTTATAGGTCTTTGAGAAGTCCTAAGAGACCCATGAGTTCCTAAACCTTCCTAAAACGAAAATTCTCTTATTTCCAAAATAGGATTCTGCAGTTTTACTGTTCACGCCCTTACATGTGCGCTCGATCCTTTATGTGTGCGCACGATCGCAATTTGCGCTCGATCGCATTGCATGGCGCGATCAATCGCAATTTTTCCAGAGAATGCTCCAGGGATTCCAGATTTCTTCCTTTAAGTGCCAAAACTGCTTATTTTTCTCCAAAACCCTATAAAAACATGTAAAACACACAAATGGAGGAAAAGAGACCAAATTAACGTAATTAAGGACCTAACAAATGTAAATAAGGGGGCTTAAATATGAATATTTAAGCATCTATCACTCATTCACCCCACGAGTGGAGTTTAACACTCCTTCATATTGTTGTTAACTAAGAGCACGTTGGGCGAGCAACTCCTTAGCAACTTCAGGTGTCTTATCCATAAATGAACCTCCAACAGAAGCATCTAACAATTATCGTTCGAGAGGGAGAAGTCTCTTATAAAAGTAAGTGAAGGGATTCCTTTCCTTCATCCTATGTGAAGGACATGATGTAACTAAGCTCTTGAATCTCTCATAGTAGGCACAGAACGCCTCATCCTTCCTTTGTTCGATTCCAGTTATCTGATTCCTTAAGACAGTAATCCTTGAGGTAAAGAAGTACTTAGTCAGAAACTTAGTCATCAATTTCTCCCATGTGTTAATATAACCTGAGGGTAGATCAACCAACCAAGTCTTTGCCTTATCTTCAAGTGAAAAAGGGAATGATTTCAGCTTCAGAATGTTGATATCCGCATTCTGTGGGCACATACTTGAACACACAAACTGAAATACCTTGAGATATTTGTGAGGATCTTCGTTAGTAAGCCCATGGAATTTGGGCAAATGGAGCAAGAACCCACTCTACAGCTCGAACTCAGCTACCTTGCCAACTGTTGGTTTTGGATAAGTAATTTAAGTTGGTGCAGCTCCCCCACCAGTTAAAAAAGACATTTTCTTAATAGTTTCAGCCATTGGTAATTCATCTTCCTCACTTGCATCTTCTAAGTCAGGTATGTCTTCTTCCTCGTCTGACAAGTGATGTGAAGAGTTATCTGACTCCTCCGACTCTACCCTCCTTACTTGGTGAGGTGAGGGTTGATTTGTAGAAAGTGCAACTTCTTTTGGCAAAGCCAAGTGTTTTGAAAGTTCCTGAGTCTTTCTACTAACCGCTGACATTCATGGACCTAAACAACAAAAGCAAAGGCATCAATATATAAAGTAAAGTTTAAAATATAAATAATAATGAGCTTCCCTTCATACAAACATTACAATTGGTTTTAAGGAAGTCATATGCTAAAATTGCAATAAAACACAAGGTATATTATATGCAAATTTTACAAGTATGCACAATATGAACAAGTTAAATGACACTAAAATATAGGGATTTTGCAATCCCCGGCAACAGCGCCATTTGATAGGCCGTAAGTTTAGTCATCAATAAACCCTGTAGAAGATTGCAGTAAAGTGATTAGTAGGGTATCGTTATTGGCTGGGGATTGCGGGTACTCCTATACTAAAGAGTCATAAAAAAAATGAATTTGATTGGTTGGTTTAATTAGCAGTTTATAAACAAATATAAATATAAATCTTCATCTATTAACATATTGCACAAAATTAGGGGGGTTTTCATGATCTGATATATATTTTTTCAAATTATACTAAGTAAATTTAAGAATAATTATTTACAATTGATCATTTTCTCTCACAATTCAGAAAATCAAATTTATTAAATGACTAATCAAACGATATTCTTTTTAAGACCTTCTTAGGTCTAAATTGAAGTTCAAGACGTTATCTTTCCAATGCAATAAGTTTCAGTCCATTTGGAGATACGAGCAAGAAGATATGACCATTTTAAGTCTGGTCATTAGGTCCTCCCTAAATTCCAAGGTGGAAATTCCCTACAAAGAAATCAGAAAATAATAAATAAGGAAAGTTTCCAAAATTAGAAAAGGCAAGATATCAAAAAAGCAAGTTTTTAAATTAGGAAAGTTTCTTAGAATGATAGACTATTTTCTTGATCCACTTAGATTTCCTAAAGTAACTAGGAAAACTCTTTTTTGCACCTTCTTCTGCCATTCCCACGTTCACAAGCTCTCTAAACACTAAGAATAGAAATTAAGCTCAAAATAATAAAATTAAGAGAATTACAAAGCCAAATAGAGTAGGAAAAGTATTAAAATCATCACACAAAGTGTTTCTATCAGGATTAGCTTTCGAAAGGAAGATATTAGCTTCCGAGAGGAAGGGATATTCTTCCAAGAGGAAGAGACTGCTTGTAAGGTTTGTGCAACACTTGTGAAGTTGCACGACTAAGTTTCTTAATGGATTACTTCAAGGAGGTTCCTTGAAAAGAGTGGACGTAGGGTCAGAACGAATCTGATATTGCCGAACCACTATAAATTGAGTTTGCGTCTTCTATTCCTTAAACCCTTTTGTTTATAGCACATTACTTGTTTACATGCTTGTGGTCTTACCTGTTTTTATAAACTTGCGATTAATTAGCGAAAGTTTTTATAAACCCAATTCACCCCTCTTGGGTTGAAACCTCAGTCTACACCCACCGATGAGGGAGTGAGAGTGGTGAGAAAGAACCAACAAACCTTACGGTCCCACTACCTAAGCGCCATTAAGGAAGGTAAAAAGACCGAAACCTTAACCCTCGAAGTAGAAGACCTCAGGGACGAAGTGAAAATTGCAAGAAGGCTGCCTATAGAGGAACTAACCTTGGTCCCCCTCGGTGAGGACCCCTCCTGGACGGTTCAAATCGGATCCAGTCTCCCGAAAGACCATAGGAAATCACTCCTCTCCCTCCTAAAAAAGAACCAGGATTTGTTCGCTTGGTCCACGTTAGACATGCCTGGGATCGACCCCAAAACTATCGAACACAGATTGAATGTAGACCCAATGATATGATCCATGCCAAGAACCAAGAACTTGATGGATCAAGAAGGCTTACAAGATCGTCTAGAAGCATATTTAAGTGAGACCGTGACCCGTTGCTTATATTAAAGCAAGAATCTTGGTATAATGAAGAGGCCACAGTCAGTTATGGAAGGATTAATTGATAAGTCAAAAATGAATGCCACAGAAACTCCGATAAGTTCAGATGTTCTAAAAGAACCAAAGAGAATTTTCTCTCCAAAAGTATGAATCAAATCTGAATTGTCTTATTCCAAAAAGCCAATGGCTATTTAAATACATGAGAATTCGTAACCAATTAGAAAAAGGAAAACTAAGAAATATGAAATAAACCTAAATAGAATTCTAGTAGGAATATGAAACTAAGAAATAGGAAATAAATGTTGTGAGTTTTAAATTACTCGCAAGCGCACGAGTCGTTTGCAATATAGTTTTGTGCAAGTGCGAGGTCGAATCCACAGAGAATTGCGTTGTGAAAAAATAATTTTATCTAAACTAACCCTATTTTAACCTAGTTCCGAATTTTTTATTATATTGTGCAAAGAAATATAAACTTAAGCTAAATTGGTTTAAAACAAATGTTAAAAAGACTAAGGTTTCAGAATCCACCCCACCAAAGTAAAGCATATATTTTCATGTTCTATATAAAAGTAATATAAAAATTCCATGAATCCAACTTTAAACAAAAAACAACGAATATCCAAATTAAACCAAAAGTATCCAATGTATCTGCTTTTAACAAATCACAAAGGAAATCAAATTCAATTGAAAACGATTAGATGTATCCATCAGATGAAACACAAAGAATATCCAATTTAACAATTAAAAGCACTCAATCATAAGATTTACTCAAATAATTGAACAGAACATTTATACTAAAAACGTAAGATTTATTATGCGCAAATCTGAAGATATAATGCTAAATAATGGAAAGGCTTCATCTTCAACCTTAGCTGAAGATTTTAGCCTCTCATAATTATGAAACTAAAGTTCACAATACAAGTGCTAAACATTAAACTTTAAAACTAAATAAAAAGAAATAAATTACTATACATGGGAGAAATTTCACTCGCTGTTGGGCGGCGCTTCCCCTCGTGGTAGCAAAGCCTTCAAAGTCCACCAAAATGCCAGCAGACATCCACTAGATTACACCAAATGGCACCAGGAATTGCACACTGAAAGATGAAGTGAGATGGTTCTTTTATAGGGGGAGTCCAGGAGCACAATGGGTTCCAGATTCGATGCGGGATACTGTCCGAGTGCGCTCGATCGCAGATTGGTGTGATCGATCGCATGTGCGCTCGATCGCATGTCTTGTGCGCACGATCGCATGTGTGCTCAATCGCATGTCTGATGCACTCGATCGTAAGTGCACTGCACTGCAAAGATTTCGATGTGGGGTGTTGACCATGCGCTCGATCGTAGGTAGGTGCGCTTGATCGCATGTCTCGTGCGCTCGATCGCACTAGGCATCCTTAGCTTTTGCTCTTGAAGCTTGATCTCCCGAAATGCTTCATTTTCTCCACAAACCTATAAAAATACACAAAACACAGAAAAGACATAAAATAAAGTGAAATAATACAAACTAAGAGCTTAACAAAAATAATTTAAGGGCTTAAATATGCAATATTTAAGACTCATCAAATACCCCCAAACTTATATTTTGCTAGTCCCTTAGCAAAACAAAATAAAAAACTAAATGAAAAACAAAGAACATAAAGATAAGTTCAATACTTATGGTATCCAAAAATTTAAAGAGCACTCAAAATCATGAAATTCGTTCATGAGCAAGCTTAAAAAATCTAACCTATTTTCACAATGAATAAGAATTTAAAATCTAATTACTTACAGGAAGCATGCTAAGACATCACAAGCTTAAATCAGTGTAAAGTGAATTAGCATATACTGATGAGGTTTCCAAATATGATCAATGTACAATATTTCAACATCTCAAGATTCAGAGAATTTCTCATCGGAATGAACAACGATGGCATAGTTTTATTTTATTTTTTTTATTTTTTTTAATAAGGCTTTGCTATGTTTAATTCTCTTAAGCTTTCTAATTGACCCATGTAACAAGTATTGAGTCAATGACTCCCAAACCAGATGGTTTTAGGGCATTAGGTTTAAAGACACCCCTAAGGACTTACTAGCTCGAGTAAAAAAGGCTACGAAACTAAATTGGCCTTAATATTACCAAGCAAAATTTCCACATTTTGACGTGAACACTCCCTGCTTACTGAGGCAAGAGGTCCAGTTACTAAGCAGAAAATTTCGCAATGATCATTATGAATAAAATTCCCACCTTTTGACGTGAACACTCACTACTTACTGAGGCAAGAGGTCCAGTTACTCAGTGGAAAGTTTATTGATGATGATCATTATAAATATTAGTAGTATTATTTGTTTTTTTTCTTTTTTTTATGCTTTTCTATGCCCAAGTGTTAATCCCACAAGTCATCCAGTTTCAGTTAAGTCAAGGAAACATACACATTGAAATCGCATGTCATACCTCACACAAATATGTGCTAATGTGCTCGTGTTAGATTGGCTCAAACATGTGAATTCTCAAATGCCCAAACTAAGTAACAAAGTTTTAAAACTCTATCATCAAATCATGTGTTCAAAATTTTAAGCTCACCAATGAAATCACATCACAATATTTGTTTAGATCAACTAAAATTTCAAAATAACATGAGCATGCATTTACCTTCTTCTTATTATTTTTTTAAATGAAAAAAAAACAACAAATTTGAACAAAGTGTGTGTAATGTGTCTCCCATAACCCCAAACTTAAATTACACATTGACCCCAATGTGTGAATAATATGGAAAGAGCTGACCTGGGATATGAAGAACTATCTGGACTTGGTATGGCTCATAGTATACCCCCAAACTTGAACTGAAGTACGTGTTGTCCCTGAAAAATAAAGACTGAAAAACAAAAATATTGAAAACAAACATTAATCATAAATATGTCAAATAATAAGTAAACAAAAAGGATAAGCTGTGGGGTGCCTCCCATGAGCGCTAAGTTTAAAGTCTTCAGCCAGACTCTCCCTAGTAGACGATATTCAATCTGAGTAAATAAGATCTTCCAACAATATCGTCTCAATGTCCGAACTCCTCAACTCCAAGAATGGTTTTAGCCTTTGTCCATTTACCTTGAAAGTGTTACCATTCTTTGGATCCTCAATCTCGATGGCCCCATGAGGAAAAATTGACCGAACAATAAATGGGCCTGTCCATCGAGATTTGAGCTTGCCTGGAAAATGATGCAGGCGTGAGTTGTAAAGAAGAACTTTTTGACCCGGCTCAAAAGCTCGTCTCAAAATGTTTTGGTCATGAATCTTCTTCATTTGTGCCTTGTATG
Organism: Bretschneidera sinensis; assembly: GCA_023935145.1. NCBI lineage: Eukaryota > Viridiplantae > Streptophyta > Magnoliopsida > Brassicales > Akaniaceae > Bretschneidera > Bretschneidera sinensis. The sequence goes on from CM043700.1 coordinate 50,885,755, forward strand.
ACCGTGCACACTCATATGCATCATTCTGCAGCTCCTCTAATTCATTGAGTTGGAGCTTCCTTTGTGAGCCGGCCTTCGAAAGATTGAAGTTCAGCTGCTTAATAGCCCAATACGCACGATGCTCCAATTCTACCGGAAGGTGACATGCCTTTCCGTACACAATATGATAGAGGGACATGCCAATTGGCATCTTGAAGGCTGTCTGATATGCCCAAAATGCATCAGTCAACCGCAGAGACCAATCTTTTCTACTAGGGTTCATAGTCTTCTCCAAAATTTGCTTGATCTCGCGATTGAAAATTTCTACTTGGCCACTCGTCTGAGGGTGATATGGGGTGGCAACCTTGTGTGTGATAAAATACTTCTTCATCAACTGCTCAAAAATTCGGTTGCAAAAGTGCTTACCTCCGTCACTTATGATTGCTCGAGGCGTACCAAAACAAGCAAAGATAGTGTCCTTCAAAAACTGGACCACAACTCTGTGGTCATTGGTCTTACATGCAACAGCCTCCACCCATTTGGACAGATAGTCCACAGCAACCAGAATGTACAGGTAGCCAAAGGAGTTTGGGAACGGTCCCATAAAATCAATACCTCTCACGTCAAAAATCTCAATAATCAGGATAGGGTTGAGGGGCATCATATTCCTCCTAGAAAGACTCCCTAGCTTTTGACAACGCTCACAAGATACCCAGTAGGTGTGAGAGTCTCGGAACAGGGTAGGCCAATAGAATCCACACTGCAAAATCTTCGCAGCGGTCTTTTTAGCACTGAAATGGCCTCCACAAGCATGATCATGACAAAAGGCTATGATATTAGATTAGTCATGCTCAGGAATACACCTTCTGATGATTTGATCGGGACAATACTTGAACAGGTAAAGATCATCCCAGAAAAAATGTTTAACCATGGCCAAAAACTTTGATTTGTCTTGTCGCCCCCAATGTAAAGGCATTTGACCGGTGACAAGATAATTCACTATATCAGCAAACCATGGAGTGGGATTTTGAGCAATGTGCATCAACTACTCATCAGGAAAGGTCTTAGAAATGGGAGTGGTGGCCTCAGTGAAATCCCAATCAATCTAGATAAATGGTCCGCCACCACATTTTCAGAACCTTTCTTATCCCGAATCTCTATATCGAACTCTTGAAGTAGAAAGATCCATAAGATAAGATGAGATTTAGCATATTTTTTAGAGAAAAGATACTTCAATGCTGCATGGTCTGAGTAGATAATAACTTTAGATCCTAACAAGTAAGATCTGAACTTGTCTAATGCAAAAACGACTACTAGCAACTCCTTCTCAGTGGTAGAGTAATTGAGTTGTGCATCGTTTTCGACTTGCATAATAGATAACATGGGGAAGTTTATCAACACACTGGCCCAAAACAACTCCAACAGCATAGTCTGATGCGTCACACATAATCTCAAAAGGCACACCCCAGTTGGGTGGCTGAATAATGAGTGTGGAAGTCAGAATCTTCTTCAGATCCCCAAATACTTTTTTACAGTCTTCATCAAATACAAATGAAGCATCCTTCTATAATAACTTGCATAAAGGCCTGGCGATTTTGCTAAAATTCTGGATAAATTGCCTATAGAAGCCTACATGGCCCAGAAAAGATCGAACCTCCTTCACTCTACGTGGGGGTAAAAGATTGAAAATCAGGTCCACCTTAGCTTTGTCGACCTCAATCCCCTGATGAGATACGACATGCCCCAGTGCAATACCTTGCTTAACCATAAAATGGCACTTCTCCCAATTAAGCACCAGGTTCTTCTCCTTGCACCGCACTAAAACCAAAGTGAGACGGTGCAAGCACTCCTCAAATGTTGAACCGAAGACGGAGAAGTCATCCATGAAAATCTCTAAGAACCGCTCTACCATGTCAGAGAATATACTGACCATGCATCGCTGAAAAGTAGCGGGTGCATTGCATAACCCAAAGGGCATGCGACGGTAGGCGAATGTCCCAAAAAGACAGGTAAATGTCATCTTCTCCTGATCTTCGGGGTCCACGGGGACCTGGTTATATCCAGAATAACCATCCAAAAAGCAATAATACTCGTGGCCAGCCAAACGCTCCACCATCTGATCAATAAATGGGAGTGGAAAATGATCTTTCCTTGTGGCAATGTTCAGTTTACGGTAGTCTATACACACTCTCCACCCTGACTGAACACGAGTTGGCACTAATTTGTCGTCCTTATTCTTCATTACCGTTAATCCAGCTCGCTTGGGCACGATGTGAATCAGGCTCACTCACTTGCTATCAGAGATGAGATAAATGATCCTTGCATCTAACAACTTCATTACTGCTGCCCTCACAACCTCTTGCATAGCTAGGTTAAGCCTTCTTTGTGGCTCCCTCGATGGCTTGGTATTCTCCTCCAAATTTATCTTGTGTATTACCAACGAGAGGTTGATTCCCTTAATATCCTCTGTAGTCGAGCCGATAGCTTCCTTGTGCTCTCTTAAAACATCTAATAATTTCTCCTCTTGAGCCTCACCAAAATCTGATGCTATAATCATAGGCAAACAATTGGCTGGATCTAGGAACTTATACTTAAGATTATCCAGTAAAGGAACTTATACTTAAGATTATCCAGTAAAGGCTTAAGTTCCTTCTTAGGGGTTTCAGGTGTTGTGGTCTACTCCGTTTCATTGCTCTCCCGAGGAGGAGACTCCAAAATGGCACTTGCTTGCTCGAGCAACTTATCTAGATCTAAATCCTCTCCAAATTGAGTGAAGCATGCCTCCAGGGGGTCTTCAATACTTGATTCATCCACAGTCTTCTCAAGAATCTCCTCTATCAAGCATGCATTTCTCACTTCATCAAATTCCAGTGGTTGCTTAGTGATATCAAAGATATTCAACTCAACTGTCATATTTCTAAATGAGATCTTCATCACCCCTATCCTACAATTGATCAAGGTGTTAGCCGTGGCTAAGAATGGTCGACCTAGAATAACCAGTATCTGAATCCCTACATTCTGAACCGGCTCTGTGTCAAGCACAATAAAATCCACTGGGAAATAGAATTTATCCACTTTTATCAAGACGTCCTCAACTATTCCCCGTGGTATTTTCACTGACCTATTAGCCAATTAAAGTGTCGTGTTTGTGGGCTTCAGTTCTCCTAACCCTAACTACAAATAGACTGAGTAAGGTAGAAGGTTCACACTTACTCCTAGATCTAAGAGAGCCCTCTCAATCTGGCTGACTCCTATCGTGCAAAAGATGGTAGGACGCCCCATGTCCTTATACTTAATGGGTAGCTTGCACTGAAGGATTGAGCTAACCTACTCAGTCAAAAATGCCTTCTTTGGGACATTCATTTTCCTCTTGATAGTGACCAAGTCCTTTAAAAACTTGGCATATGACGGCACTTGATGGATAGCATCCAACAATGGGATATTGATTTGGACCTGTTTGAATACCTCCATAATTTTCTCATACTTCCCTCATTTCTTAGGCACCTGTAATCTCTCAGGGTATGGCGCTTTAGGCACAAGCGACCTATGAGGGTCCTTCATAGTAGGTGTGGCTGTAGATGGCTCCGTATCTCTCTTTTCCTTGTTGCCACTTTCTTGCCCTTGCTGCATAGCAGGGTTCTCTTCCACACAATTTTCCACTTGTCTCCCAGACCTCAATATGACAATCGACTGCACTTGTTCCTCCCCATGCGTAGGAGTTGATGAATTTCCAAACATAAACTATCCTTTTGGGTTGGGCACGAGCTGACTGGGGAACTTTCCCTTCTGTCTTTCACCCAAGTGACTTGCAATTTGCCCTATTTGACTCTCCAGTTTGGCAATTACTTAAGTGTTTACCATTTTTTCACTTCTTACTTCGCTCATGGATTGGCCAGTCATCTTCATGAACTCCTTAAGGGTTCCTCTAGTGACTGTGAAACTGGTGTTGGCGTTTGAGTTGGAGCTTGGTAAGCAGGTGATGGTGCTGGATGGGTAGAACGACCATGACTAGGAATTTGTGGGGCAAATCCGGGAGGGTATTGATTTTGAGCATGATGCGGGGCTCCTTCTTGATTCATTGGTTGGCTCTGCTTCTATGAAAAATTAGGGTGATTCCGCCACCCTGGATTGTACGTCTTGGAGTAAGATCCATTTGACTGCCTCCGATAGTCATTGAAAGCATTCACTTGTTCCATAGGATACTCGGCAAAAATCGGCATTGATGGACAATTCTGTACTAGATGCATGGGACTAGCACAGATGGAACAGCTATCAACATTGAATATGTTGGCAACATCGATGGAATGGCCCACAACGATAACGTCAATCTTCTTAGTGAGAGCATCTAACTTTATCCTCAAATCAACGTCTTCCTGACCTCATAGATGCCTCCTTTCTTGGGAGCTCGACTGGATTTATCTCGACAGCTTGAAAAATCCCACTGATGCTAGTTGTCGAACAACTTGTCCAATGCGTTGTATGCTTCATCTCCCGTCAGACTTAAGAATGCCCCCCCATTCATAGACTCGATCATGCTACGGTTGGGTTGAGTCAACCCTTGGTAGAAGAATTGAACAAGTCTCCACTTATCATATCCATCTGGAGGGCATCTGATTAGTAACTCTTTGAAGCGCTCCCTGCTTTCAGAAAACTTCTCATCCTCATCCTGAGTGAAAGAACTAATCTCCCTTCGGCACTCATTCGCTCTAGACATTGGGAAAAACTTATGATAAAATTTGCTAAGAAGATTTTCCCAAGATGTAATAGACCCGAGCGTGTTTGAATTCAACCATGCCTTAGCTCTATCGTGAAGAGAAAAAGGGAAAAGTCGAAGATGGACTGACTCCTCAGAGAAGTTCTGAAACTTGAATGTGGCACAAATGTCTTTGAACTTCTTTACATGACTATAAGGATTTTCCAGATCTAAGCCATGAAATAAGGGTAAGAGTTAGATGACATGTGGTTTTAAGTCAAAATGGGTGGCATTGGTAGGTGGCAACACTATGCAAGAAGATGAATTAGTCGCAACGGGTGCGAACAAATCCCTAAGGGATGTAATGGAGTCCACGTTCCAAGCTCTAGGTTGCTCTACATATTTCGGATGATTTGCATTCCTAAAATTTTCTCCCATTTCAACTGTCTCTCTTTCAACTAGTGCTCTTTTTTGTCTCCTAAAAGTTCTTTCTAAGTCGAGATCTAAATGTATCAAATCTAAATTCAGGGATCTCCGACTAAGCATACACCGCACAAAAAGCACTAAAATAACCTAACCAGCAGAAATTTTCAAAAATGTTTTTTTTTTTATATTTTTTATTTAACAATGCAAATAGAAACAAATAAAATAAAATAAAATTGCCAAAAATAAAAATCAAACAAACAATGCTAACTAACTAGTAGAAAAATAAAATTAATTTAGATAAAAATTTCAAAAACCAAACAACTCCCCGGCAACGGCGCCAAAAACTTGTGAGTTTTAGATTACTCGCAAGTGCACGAGTCATTTGCAATATAATGTTGTGCAAGTGCGAGGTCGAATCCATAGGGAATTGCGTTGTGAAAATATAATTTTATCTAAACTAACCCTATTTTAACCTAGTTCCGAATTTTGTATTATATTGTGCAAAGAAATATAAACTTAAGCTAAATTGGTTTAAAGCAAATGTTAAAAAGACTAAGGTTTCTGAATCCACCTCACCAAAGTAAAACATATATTTTCATGTTCTATATAAAAGTAATCAAAAAATTCCATGAATCCAACTTTAAAAAAAAAAAACAAATATCCCAATTAAACAAAAAACATCCAATGTATCTACTTTTAGCAAATAACAAAGGAAATCCAATTTAATCAAAAACGATTAGATGTATCCATCAGATGAAACACAAGGAATATCCAATTTAATAATTAAAAGCACTCAATCATAAGATTTACTCAAATAATTGAACAGAACATTTCTACTAAAAACATAAGATTTATTATGCGCAAATCTGAAAATATAATGCTAAATAATGGAAAGGCTTCATCTTCAACCTTAGCTGAAGATTTTAGCCTCTCATAATTATGAAACTAAAGTTCACAATACAAGTGCTAAATATTAAACTTTAAAACTAAATAAAAAGAAATAAATTACTATACATGGGAGAAATTCCACTCGCTGTTGGGTGGCGCTTCCCCTCGTGGTAGCAAAGCCTTCAGGGTCCACCAAAATGCCAGCAGACTTCCACCGGATTACACCAAATGGCACCAGGAATTGCACACCGAAAGATGAAGTGAGATGGTTATTTTATAGGGGGAGTCCCGGAGCACAAAGGGTTGCAGATTCGATATGGGATACTGCCCGAGTGTGCCCGATCGCAAATTGGTGTGATCGATCGCATGTGCGCTTGATCGCATGTCTTGTGCGTACGATCGCGTGTGCGCTCGATCGCATGTCTGATGCGCTTGATTGCAGGTGCACTGCACTGCAAAGATTTCAATGTGGGATATTAACCATGCGCTCGATCGTAGGCAGGTGCGCTCGATCGCATGTCTCGTGCGCTCGATCGTACTAGGCATCCTCAGCTTTTGCTCTTGAAGCCTAATCTCCTAGAATGCTTCATTTTCTCCACAAACCTATAAAAATACATAAAACATATAAAATACATAAAATAAAGTGAAATAATACAAACTAAGAGCTTAACACATAATTTAAGGGCTTAAATATGCAATATTTAAGACTCATCAATAAACATAAATAGAATTCTGGTAACCTAACATCCAAATAAGGAAAGTACCTAACTTGGTATGCAAGCCTTATAATTCAACAATTAAATTAATAAGGAAACAATTAAAAAAAAAGGTAATAATTAAAATTGCAGCCTGTCATTTTCCTTGATGAGCCAACCAAAACGAGTAAGTCTCCAATTTTGGGAAACTAAGATTTTAATTCACCATCTTGAGTTGTTGGATTATTCCAAAGCTTGAATTATGGAAACTCATCCTTGTGGATCACGTATAGCATCATCCTTGGGCCCCTAAAGATGGTTCTTAGCCCAAGTGTGTTGAATCAGCGCATTGAGAGTTTCCTTGAACCTTTTAGCTCAAGCCCTTGTAACTAGTCCAATTGAAACTTGAATAGGAAGATACCATTTGTTAGCTGTGTCCTCATCATTCCCCTCCTCTTTAAAAGGATTTGTCCTCAAGTCATCACCTACATCAAAAGGTCTTAAATCAGAAACATTGAAAGTGGCACTAACATTGTACTTACCTGGCAAACCTAATTTGTATGCATTGTCATTGATGCGCTTAAGGACAGAAAAAGGCCCATCTCCTTTAGGAAGTAACTTTGAATGCCTTTGTGCTGGAAATATTTCTTTCCTCATGTGTAACCAAACCCAATATCCGGGTTGAAAAATCAGCTGTTGGTGACCTTTGATCAATTGGAAAGCCTTCTCTTGCTCGTGTCCCCATTGAATCCAACGTTCTTCTTGATGACTTTGGTATGTGGTGCGGCAACATTGCTAAAATCTTTCACGAACCTCCTGTAAAAACTAGCAAGGCCATGAAAACTACGAACTTGACCTATACTTGTGGGACTTGGCCATTCTTTAATTGCACAGATCTTCTCTTCATCAACCTGTATTCTTTGTGCACTCACAACAAAACCAAGAGACACAAGCTTATTGGTGCAAAAAGTGCACTTCTTCAAGTTAGCAAACAACTTCTCTTTTCTAAGCACATCCAAAACCGATTTTAAATGCACAACATGATCATCTAAGTTTGTGCTATAAATGAGAATATCATCAAAATAAACAACAATGAATATTCCTATAAAAGCTCACAAAACATGGTTCCTTAATCTCATGAAGGTACTTGGTGCATTTGCTAGTCCAAATGGCATAACTAACCACTCATATAAACCATATTTTGTTTCAAAAGCAGTTTTCCATTCATCACCCTCTTTCATTCTTATTTGATAATATCCACCTTTTAAATCAATTTTAGAAAATACACAAGCACTATGCAGTTCATCTAGCATATCATCTAAGCGAAGAATAAGATGTCGATACTTTACCGTGATATTGTTGACTGCTCGGCAATCAACGCATATTCTCCACGTCCCATCCTTTTTAGGAACCAAAATCACCAGAACAGCGCACGAACTCATGCTTTCTCTTACGTACCCCGTTTCCATCAATTCAATAACCTGCCTTTGTAGCTCCTTTATCTCCATGGGATTGCTTCGATAGGCTGGTCGGTTTGGAATTGTAGCACTGGGCACGAAATCAATTTGATGTTCAATTCCTCGAATAAGAGGTTTGCCATGTGGAATCTCCTCGGGAAAGATATCATCAAACTCTTGTAAAAGAGAAACAATAGAACTAGGCAAAGATAAGTCAAATTGGTTAGTATTTAATGCCTCTTTGTACAAAAGTACAATCGTTAGCTGATTTAAAACCATTGCTCTTTTTATTTCACTCGTTCTTGCATAGAAATTTGTTTTTCTCTCATTGGATGAATCAGATCTTTTATTTTCTCTCTCAATTTTTTTGGCCTATCTCATTTTCTCTTTCTGATTTTCATTCGTTCTCTTTTTCTCACCCTCTTTTGTTTACTTACTCTCTTTTTGTAACCTCACTTGACCTTCATAAACCTGCTTTGGTGTCAAAGGAACTAGAGTGATTGTTCTTTGATTTCTTACAAACGAATATTTGTTGGTGAAGCCATCATGTTTAACACGCCGATCGAATTGCCATGGTCGGCCTAGTAACAAGTGTCCAGCTTGCATTAAAACTACATCACACAAAACTTCATCTTCATATTTTCCAATCCTGAAGGAAACTAACACCTGTTTGTTCACCCTCACTTCACCACTATCGTTGAGCCATTGCAACTTGTAAGGCCGAGAATGTTTAATTGTTGGCAGCCCTAATTTCTCAACCATTGAAGTGCTAGCAACTTTAGTACAACTACCTTCATCAATAATCACACTACATACCTTGTTTTGCACGTGGCATCTAGTATGAAAATGTTTTCTCGCTATACTTCGTCATCTTCTTTGATTTGCACGCTTAGAGCTCTCCTCGCAACCAACAATTCTCCTTGGGCAGTATATCCCTCATCTTCAACTTTCTCCCCCCTATGTTGAACTTTCTCCCTCCTATGCATATTAGGAGCATTTTGTTGTTGCCCCACACATGCATTCTCTACCTGATCTATCCGCTCATGAATCGGCTCCATCACCGTTCTCAATACTCTCCTCATCTCACCCATTAAAGTCTCCATGAGAAACTTCAGATCACCCTTTCCCAACGTATCTCTGGAATTATTTTTGTTCTTGTTATCTAACATGTTTGCTGCAAAAACAAAGTTAGAAAAAAAAAGAGCAAAAAGATCTCACACACTCACTCACGTGTTTCACTCAAAGAATGAGGCACTCAATTTCATTCGTGTTTTTACACAAAAATCAGATTGGCTTTTACCCTCTTATGTGCTCACCACTCTTACCTTTTTCCACTCATAATAATCCTCTATAGGTTCTTATCAAGCTAACCGAACAAGTATCAAAGTTTTTGATGAGGACACAGCTAACAAATGGGAGGTGGATCCTATTCAAGTTCCAATTGGTCCAGTTACAAGGGCTTGAGTTAAAAGGTTCAAGGAAACTCTCAATGGGTTGAACCAACAAATTTGGGCTAAGAAACATCTTTGAGGGCCCAAGGATGATGCTATACATGATCCATAAGGATGAGTTTCCATAATTCAAGCTTTGGAATAATCTAGTGACTCAAGATTGTGAATTAAAATTTTAGTTTCCAAAAATTGGATACTTACTTGTTTTGGTTAGCTCATCAAGGAAAATAGCTGGCTGTAATTTTTCTTATTAAATTTTCTTAAATGTTTCCAAATTAATTTAATTGCTGAATTGTAAGGCTTGCATGCCAAGTTAGGTACTTTCCTCATTTGGATTTTAGGTTACCAGAATTCTATTTAGGTTTATTTCCTATTTAGTAGTTTCCTATTCCTACCAGAATTCTATTTAGGTTTATTTCCTATTACTTAGTTTTCCTTTTTCTAATTGATTACGAATTATTATGTTTTTAAATAGCCATTGGCTTTTGGAATAAGATAATTCAGATTTTATTCATACTTTTGGAGAGAAAATTCTCTTTCGTCCTTTTAGAACTTCTGAACTTATCGGAGTTTCTGTGGCATTCATCTTCGACTTATCAATCAATCCTTCCATAATTGATTGCGGCATCTTCATTATTCCAAGGTTCTTGCTTTAATATAAGCAATGGGTCATGGTCTCAGTCTTCATTATACCAAGGTTCTTGCTTCAATATAAGCAACGGGTCGCGGTCTTACATAAATCTGCTTCTAGACGATCTTGGAAGTCTTCTTGATCCATCAATTTCTTAGTTCTTAGCATGGTTTATATGATCCACGCCAAGAACTAAGATGGTTCTTATCCCAAATGTGTTGAATCAGCCCACTAAGAGTTTCCTTGAACCTTTTAGCTCGAGCCTTTGTAACTGGAACAATTGAAACTTGAAGAGGATCCACATCCCATTTGTTAGCTTTGTCCTCATCATTTTCCTCCTATAGAAAAGAATTTGTCCTCAAATCATCACCTACATCAAAAGAGCTTAAATCAGAAACATTGAAAGTGGCATTAACATTGTACTCACTTGGCAAATCCAATTTGTATGCATTGTTATTGATGCGCTCAAGGACTTGAAAAGGCCCATCTCCTCTAGGAAGTAACTTTGAATGCATTTGTGTCGGAAATCTTTCTTTCTTCATGTGTAACCAAACCTAATCTTCGGGTTGAAAAATTAGCTGCCGGCGACCTTTGTTAGCTTGTGTTGCATATTGTTCTGTTTGCCTCTCAACATTTAGTCTTGCCTTCTCATGTATCTGCTTAACAAATTCAGCCTTTTTCTTTCCATCCAAGTTACATGTTCCGACATAGGTAATGGCGTTAAATCCAATAGAGTTAAAGGATTAAAACCATAAACAATTTCAAATGATGAAAATTTAGTAGCGAAATGAACAGTACGATTATAAGCAAACTCAACATATGGTAAACACTCTTTCCAAGTTTTGATGTTCTGTTTAATAATAGCCCTCAACAAAGTAGACAAGGTTCTATTCACTAATTTAGTTTGACCTTTAGTTTGTGGGTGACAAGTAGTAGAAAATAATAGCTTAGTCCCTAACTTACACCACAAAGTCTTCCAAAAGTAACTCAAGAACTTAGCATCTCTATCCGAAACTATTGTTCTAGGCATACCATGTAATCTTACAATTTCTCTAAATAAAAAATTATCACCATTGGAAGCATCATCAGTTTTATGACATAGAATAAAATGTGTCATCTTAGAAAATCTATCCACAACCACAAAAATTGAATCTCTACCACATTTAGACCTAGGTAAACCTAACACAAAGTCCATCGAAATATCTATCCAAAGCTCACTAGGAATGGGCAGTGGCGTGTATAAACCATGGGGTTGCACTCGAGATTTTGCCTGCCTACATGTGACACATCTATTACAAATTCTCTCAATATCTCTTTTCATGTGTGGCTAATAGAAGTGTTCTTGTAAAACGGCTAAGGTCTTAGCAACTCCAAAGTGACCCATTAAACCTCCTCCATGGGATTCCCTTACTAACAAATCACGCAAAGAGAAATTCGGTACACACAACTTATTCTCCCGAAATAAGAATCCCTTGTGCCTAAAGAACTTGCCCATTGTGTTTTTCTCACAAGCCCGAAACTTCTCACAAAAATCGGTGTCTGAAGGATACAACTCTTTAGTGTACTCAAAACCAAGTAATTTTGCATCTAGAGTAGAAATTAATACGTACCTTCGAGAAAGTGCATCTACAACGATGTTTTCCTTACCTTGCTTGTATTGAATGACATATAAAAATGTCTCGATGAATTCTACCCATCGTGCATGTCTCATACTCAACTTGTGTTGACCTTTTATATGCTTCAAGGACTCATGATCGATGTGAATCACAAACTCCTTAGGCCAAAGATAGTGTTGCCATGTTTCCAATGCTTGAACCAACACATAATTTTTTTTTATCATAAGTAGGATAGTTAAAAGCTGCTCCCCTTAATTTCTCATTGAAATATGCGAGTGGTCTTCCTCCTTGCATAAGAACTGCGCCGATACCCAAACCTGAAGCATCACATTCAATTTCAAAGGTTTTAGTAAAATCAGGCAAAGCAAGTAAAGGAGCATGAGTTAATTTTTCTTTGATCCATTAGAATGCTTTCTCTTGCTCATCTCCCCATTTGAATCCAATGTGCTTCTTGATGACTTCGGTAAGCGGTGTGGCAATCCTGCTAAAGTCTTTCACAAACCTCCTATAAAAACTAGCAAGTCCATGAAAACTACAAACTTTACTTACACTCGTGGGACTTGGCCATTCTTTAATTGCACGGATCTTCTCTTCATCAACCTGTATTCCTTGTGCACTTACAACAAAACCAAGAAACACAAGCTTATCAGTGCGAAAAAGTACACTTCTTCAAGTTAGCAAACAACTTTTCTTTTCTAAGCACATCCAAAACTGATTTTAAATGTACAACATGATCATCTAAGTTTGTGCTATAAATGAGAATATCATCAAAATAAACAACAACGAATATGCCTATAAAAGCTCACAAAACATGGTTCATTAATCTCATGAAGGTACTTGGTGCATTTGTTAGTCCAAATGGCATAACTAATCACTCATATAAACCATATTTTGTTTTAAAAGTAGTTTTCCATTCATCACCCTTTTTAATTCTTATTTGATGATATCCACTTTTTAAATCAATTTTAGAGAATACACATGCACCATGCAGTTTATCTAGCATATCATCTAAACAAAGAATAGGATATCGATATTTTACCGTTATACTATTGACTGCTCGGCAATCAACGCACATTCTCCACGTCCAATCCTTTTTAAGAACCAAAATCACTGGAACAGTGCAGAGGCTTATGCTTTCTCTTACGTACCCCTTTTCCATTAATTCACTAACCTGCCTTTGTAGTTCCTTTGTCTCCTCGGGATTGCTTCGATAGGCTGGTCAGTTTGGAATTGTAGTACTGGGCACAAAATCAATTTGATGTTCAATTCCTCGAATAGGAGGTAAGTCATGTAGAATCTCCTTGGGAAATATACCATCAAACTCCTGTAAAAGAGAAACAATAGAACTAGGCCAAGATGAGTCAAATTGGTTAGTGTTTAACGCCTCTTTGTACAAAAGTACAATCATTGGTTGATTTAAAATCATCGCTCTTTTTTATTTCACTCGTTCTTGCATAGAAATTTGTTTTTCTCTCAATGGCAGAATCAGCTCACTTATTTTCTCTCTCAATTTTTCCAGCCTCTATCATTTTCTCTTTCTGATTTTCATTCATTCACTTTTTCTCACTCTCTTTCGTTTGTCCACTTTCTTTTTGTAACCTCACTTGATCTTCATAAACCTGCTTTGGTGTCAAAGGAACTAGAGTGATTGTTCGTTGATTTCTTACAAACAAATATTTGTTGGTGAAGCCATCATGCTTAACACGCCGATCGAATTGCCATGGCCGGCCTAGTAACAAGTGTCCAGCTTGTACGTGGCATATCTCTTTGCAGCGAGATATATTGATGGAGGTAGTTATACTAACGCGTGCAAAACAAGGTATATAGTGTGATTATTGATGGAGGTAGTTGTACTAACGTTGCTAGCACTACAGTGGTTGAGAAATTAGGGCTGCCAACAATTAAACATCCTCGGCCTTATAAGTTGCAATGTCTCAATAATAGTGGTGAAGTGAAGGTGAACAAACAAGTGTTAGTTTCCTTCCGTATTGGAAAATATGACGATGAAGTTTTGTGTGATGTAGTTCCGATGTAAGCTGGACACTTGTTACTAGGCTGGCCTTGGCAATTCGATCGGCCTGTTAAGCATGATGGCTTCACCAACAAATATTCGTTTGTAAGAAATCAAAGAACAATCACTCTAGTTCCTTTGACACCAAAACAGGTTTATGAAGATCAAGTGAGGTCACAAAAAGAGAGTGGGCAAATAAAAGAGAGTGAGAAAAAGTGAACGAATAAAAATCAGAAATAGAAAATGAGAGAGGCCGAAAAAATTGAGAGAGAAAATAAGAGAGCTGATTCGACAATTGAGAGAAAAATAAATTTCTATGCAAGAACGAGTGAAATAAAAAGAGTGATGATTTTAAATCAGCCAATGATTATACTTTTGTACAAAGAGGCACTAAACATTAACCAATTTGACTCATCTTTGCCTAGTTCTATTGTTTCTCTTTAACAAGAGTTTGATGATATATTTCCCGAGGAGATTCCACATGGCTTACCTCATATTCAAGGAATTGAACATCAAATTGATTTCATGCCCGGTGCTATAATTCTAAACTGACCAGCCTATCGAAGCAATCCCGAGGAGACAAAGAAGCTACAAAGGTAGGTTAGTGAATTGATGGAAATAGGGTACGTAAGAGAAAGTATGAGCCTATGCACTGTTCCAATGATTTCGGTTCCTAAAAAGGATGAGACGTGGAGAGTGTGCGTTGATTGCCGAGCAGTCAACAATATAACGGTTGATAAAGAGAAGATCCGTGCGATTAAAGAGTAAGAGAAGGCGTTCCAATTGATCAAAGGTCACCGACAGTTGATTTTTCAACCCGGATATTGGGTTTGGTTACACATGAGGAAAGAAATATTTCCAGCACAAAGGCGTTCAAAGTTATCTCCTAAAGGAGATAAGCCTTTTTCTGTCCTTGAGCGCATCAATGACAAGGCATACAAATTTGGTTTGCCAGGTGAGTACAATGTTAGTACCACTTTCAATGTTTCTGATTTAAGACCTTTTGATGTAGGTGATGATTTAAGAACAAATCATTTTCAAGAGGAGGGGAATGATGAGGACATGGCTAACAAATGGCATCTTCCTATTCAAGTTTCAATTGGACCAGTTACAAGGGCTCGAGTTAAAAGGTTCAAGGAATCTCTCAATGGGCTGATTCAACACATTTAGGCTAAGAACCATTTTTGGGGGCCCAAGGATGCTGCTATGCGTGATCCACCAGGATGGGTTTCTATGATCCAAGGGAACTTCCACCTCGAAATTTCAGGAGGACCCAATTACCAGACTTAAAATGATCATATCTTCTTGCACGCATCTCCAAATAGGCTGATACTTGTTGGGGTGGAAAGATAACGTGTTGAACTTCAATTTAGACAAGCAAGTTTTAAAAAGGATATTATTTAGGCCTGTTATGATGGGCCTAAATCTAGTAGGTTGTTGCATCCGAATCTTCTTCCACTTTGGGCTTGCACCTTGCACCTTTTCTTAATTGTTTCCTTCTGAATTTAATTGCTGCATTATAATAAGGCTTACATGCCAAGTTAGGTAATTTTCTTATTTTGATTTTAGGTTACTAGAATTCTATTTAGGTTTATTTCCTATTTTGTAGTTTCCTATTCCTACCAGAATTTTGTTTAGGTTTATTTCCTATTTCTTAGTTTTCCTTTTTCTAATTGGTTACGAATTCTCATGTATTTAAATAGTCATTGGCTTTTGGAATAAGATATTTCATATTTGATTCATACTTTTGGAGAGAAATTTCTCTTTGGTTCTTTTAGAACTTCCGAACTTATCTAAATTTCCGTGGCGTTCATCTTTGATTTATCAATCAATTCTTCATTATACCAAGACTCTTGCTTCAATGTAAGCAATGGGTCGCGGTCTCAATCTTCATTATACCATGGTTCTTGCTTCAAGATAAGCAACGAGTCACAGTCTCACATAAATCTGCTTCTAGACGATCTTGCAAGTCTTCTTGATCCATCAATTTCTTAGTTCTTGGCGTGGATCATATCAGTTGCATCCGAATTTTCTTCCACTTTGGGCTTGCACCTTGCTTAGTTGACAAAAGTATTATGTGATTTTTGTTGGGCAGACCCATGTTAGGTTGGACATATCCATGTCATTAATTTACCTTCTAAATAAGCCCAACCGAAACCCTATTTTTTATTTCCAATTGTGCATAGCCCAAAACCCTAATTTCTCCCCTAATTTTGCATAAGCCAACCACCTATTTTTATTTCTCATTATGCACAGCCAAAAACCCTAATTTCTCTCCTAATTTTTCACAAGCTGGCCACCTATTATTTTCCTTCTAACTAAAGCCCAGCCAGCCACCCAAAATTCTCTCCAAATTAAGCCCAGCCGCAACCCTAATTTACATTCTAAACAAGCCTAGTCGGCCACCTCAATTGTCCTCCCACATGTGCACAGCCGCAACCCTAGTTTTTCTTCTATATATACAAAGTCGAAAACCCTTTTTAAGGGATCTTTTTCTCATCATCTTTTCTTTCAGTTACTCTACTCCAAATTCAAGAAGCAAAAGGCTGAAACACTCCACCATTCCATCTCCAATCATGAGCACATAAAGACTTCTCCAAATTGTGTTCTCCTTCATCCATCATCATAGCCGTGAGGGTCATCACCATTAATATCTCAAGCTTCCTTGAGTGTATTAAAAAAGTGTAACCCTTATGGCTATTCTTTTTAATTTTTTAAGGCTTGGTTGTTATTGGATTAAAGAATATTGAGTTTGATTCTTATGTTGGAGTTTATTGTTAATTCAATGAGTTGGTTAATTTTCAGATTTATTGTTTTATGATTTCAAATTGTTCATGATATGTAGATATATGAATTCATGATCTCTATTACATATGTTGAATTTTTAGTTCTGTTATACTGAAAACTTTGATATTGCAAATCATTGAAGCCAATAATCGCACTTTCGATCACCTAATTGATCTGGTGTACGATTTAAAGTGGAAAAGGCTACAACTTTGATTTTGCAAATCATTGAAGCCATAATCGCACTTTCGATCACCTAATTGATCCGGAGTATGATTTAAGGTGGTAAAAGCTATGAACAATAGCCAATGTTCTAGGAATTGTATGTTCTTTATCCATGGACTTTTTCATAGGAATAAGGAACAAGTTATTGAGTCATAATTCCTTTTGATCTTAATGATTTGTTTAAATAATTGTAAGGATGCACTGAGTATTAACTTGATTGCTTAAACAAAATAACTAGCTAATGGACTTTTCCTAAGCTTAGGGATTATCTAAGAAGGAATTTATAAAATGCATGATCTCTTTAGGCTTGCACTTTGATTCAATTATGATATGTGATTGAGGCATGAATTCATTGTCTACATTGAACCAATTTGATTAGTCATTTAATAAATTTGATTTTTTGAATTGTGAGAGAAAATGATCAATTGTAAATAATTATTCTTAAATTTCCTTCGTATAATTCGAAAGAAAAAATATATCAGATAATGAAAACCCCCTTAATTTTGTGCAATATGTTAATAGATGAAGATTTATATTTGTTTATAAGCTGCTAATTAAACCAACTAATCAAATTCATTTTTTTATGACTCTTTAGTATAGGAGTACCCACAATCCCCAGCCAATAACGATACCCTACTAATCACTTTACTACAATTTTCTGCAGGGTTTGTTGGTGACCAAAATAAATCGGTCTATCAAATGGCGCCGTTGCCGGGGATTGCAAAATCCCTATATCTTAGTGTCATTTAACTTGTTAATATTCTACTTACTTTTAAAATTTGCATGTAATATACCTTTTGTTTTACTTGATTGCAATTTTAGCATGTGACTTTCTTAAAACCATTTGTAACGTTTGTATGAAGGGAAGCTCATTATTATTTGTATTTCAAACTTTAACTTATATATTGCTGCCTTTGTTTATGTTGACTTTAAAAGACACCTGAAGTTGCTAAGGAGTTGCTCGCCCAACATGCTCTCAATTATCAACAATACGAGGGGGTGTTAAACTCCACTCGTGGGGTGAACGAGGTATCTTCTAATCTGCTATTGAGGAAAAAGTTAATCAGATGTCTACTTTTCTGTCGTAGGTACTGAACGCGAATGGAGCTCAAACATAACAAGTTGCTCAAATTTGTGGTGTGTGCTGTACTCAAGGGCATCCAACTGACAAATGTCCCCAACTGATCAACAATGGAGGATGGGAGTCTCTTAACACTATTGGGTTTCAAGGTAATCAAGGTGGACAAAGGTATACCCCTTTCTCTAACACATATAACCCTGGACTTAGAGATCACCCTAATTTTCATTAGGCCAACAATGATAATGTTCAGAACCCTCAAGGTTAAGGGCAAATGTTTCCACGCCCTCCAGGTTTGTTTATGAGGCCTCAGGTACCTCAAAACTTTGTCCCTAATCATCTTGTGCCCACAATTCTGCTACTTCTAATTATGATGAAATTTTAAAGTCCCTTTCGCAAGGGCAACATAATTTAACTACTGCTACTCAAGCTCTTGTTACAGGTCAACAGGCTCACATTAAGGATATTGCAGAGCTAAAGAAGCAATTGGGACAAGTGGTGGACTTCATGGGGAAGATAACTGAGAGTGAAAAATTGCTTAAAACCACTGTTCCTAACCCAAATATCGAGCAAGCTAAAGCTGTTGCCACAAGGAGTGGTAAGACCCTTGAAGCCTTACTATGAGGCTTTTAAAGAGCACACTATGGAGGATGTACCCCTCCTAGAGACGCCACTCACAAATGACTAAAAACGAGGTACAAAATCTAGGCTGAAAAACTGTAAACATTAAAGCACTACTTGGGAAGCAACCCAATTCAATCGAAGCTGTGGAGGAGCCATCAACACAGATTTGCATTCTCTTTCTCTCTTCCATTTACTTTGGTTGATCTTTATATGTTATTTGTTTTGTGTGATTTTCGTAATACCTTGCCCATGTTCATATTCTGTATTACATGCTTATTCTGATATACATTGAGGACAATGTAGGATTTAAGTGTGGGGGAGGGATTTACATCTTTTTGAGTAATATCGTTGTTGTTGTTTTTTTAGGACCCCTCCTAACTCAATGATGAAATTGATTCTTTAGATAGATGGTTTTTAAAAGAGTTTGAGCATATTTTTAAAGATAAAACAAGAAATGGAGTTAATTTGCTTATATTGTAGTCATACTTGGAAAGTTTGATGCACATTAGCCTTGATTAGAGTAATATGTTGTCTTAGAGTGAAGCATGGAGACATATTAAATGATACTTGCATAATCCTGCAATATTTGTGAATTTTTCGAGCCTTATAATTGATTCATTATGCATATCAATTCAAATTCTCTTTTGCGTGCATCTTGTGAATATAATGTTTTCTAGAACTTGCTTTTAAACCGCTTGAGACGATTGTATATGTTCAGATTTGGAGAAGACGGAGGCAAATTAGGATTTTACCACCATGACTAAATGGCCTTTGTCCTGATCATGATTTGACCCCTAGATAGCCTGAATTAGCCTGAATTAGCCTTATGAATTTAAACACTTTACCTACTTTTTTTTTCCTTAGAACTAGTGAGCTTGGATCCAGTTTATGTTGATTTGTAACGTGGAGATGGTGGAAAATCATAAGTGTAGGGAAATTTCATGTGGTTCTAAGGTGGTTGAGAATTCAAAAAATAAAATGAGATAAAAGAAGTAGTACGGACATGAAAAGAATTGTTGTGAAGAATATAAGTTCTGAAGAATTGGGAGCATTATGAGTCTTTAAAGTAAGTTGAAAGCCAAAGTGATGAAATCTGCTGATATAAAGCTCATCGACATACTTTGAGACCCAACAAACAATATTGGAATACTTGCCCAAGAAATCGTTTAGAAAACAGATTTTATGTGACACCGCGACCCGTTGCTTATATTGAAGCAATAACCTTGGTATAATGAAGATGCCACAATCAATTATGGAATGATTGATTGATAAGTCGAAGATGAACACCACAAGGAAGAATCCTTGATAAGTTCATAAGTTCTCTGAAGAACTAATAGAGAAAGCAAACCTCATGTTTTTTCTGAATTCTATTCTTCCTTTTTCATTCCAGCCAAATAGCTTATATAGATGCTTAGAACAACCCTCTAAGCTTAGGAAAATGAAATTACATTAAATGAAATTCAATGATACTTTAGACACCCAAGACTGATACAAAGTCTCATTGTCCTTTTGTGCAAAGGTGGAGATTTGCCTTTTTAAAGCATTGGTCTTATTTGGGCGAAATATTTATTAAAAAAAAATCCGAGTCATCTCAGTCCACGACCCAATAGATCGTGGTCTAAGTGAGTATAGCCAACTCTTAGCTCTATCATTCAAAGCGAAAGGAAAGAACTTAAGCCTCACAATGTCATCGGTTTCGTCTTGACTTTGAAAAGTCACATCTACTTCCTCAAACTCTCTAATGTGCACATATGGGTTTTCATTATCCAAGCCATGAAATGTAGGGAGTAAATGTATCATCCTTGTTTTAAACTCTAATGGGTGAGTATTGGCTAGAAATATGATGCATGATGGTGTGGCTGTGCATGTAGGGTTGAGGTAATCCTGAAGGGTCCTAGGGGGTTGATATTCATGTTCACTCATTTCTTCGGGACTAGATGGACTGTCAAATAAAGGATTTAGAAATGAATTGAATTCTGACTCTAGCACAGGCTTACAAGCATCTCTATGTCTTTGCATTCAAGGTAACAAAATAATAAAAAAAAATTACTATAAAAAGAAAGAATAAGATAAAATAAAATAAAATTAATGCAGCAAGCTAAAAGAGAGAACGAAGTTACCCGCCTTTACAGCTGCTAAAAAGAAAAACTATTTACAACTTTTCTACCATCATGTCAAAAGTTGACAATCTTCTTTGTACTTAAGCGCGTTTCCCCGGCAACGGTGCCAAAATTTGATTACGCCCAAAACATAACGCGATAGTTGTAGTACAGTTTTGGGGTGTCGATTCCACAGAGAAACAAGCTAATTACAAAAGAAGGTATAAATCTCAACACAAACGATGAAAGTTAAAGTGACAAAATCTGATTTGTTGATTGTATGGAAATTGTGTAAATAATTGATTGATAGTATAATAAAGAAACAACAAGGTTCTGGAAATCCTCCCTAAGTTCGTTGTCCTAATCCTAACTTGATTCAGTTGTTTTTATCTCGATTGCAAGTTTCACATCCCAAACAGGCAATCGGCAAATATTCAATTAAAGCGCATGTATAAACCCTAATGTAATTGATATGAATTATTCTTTACTTTCAAGCACACATGACCTAACTTATAAATTTTCAAGAGACGACGATATATCTAAATGACAATACTGCAGCAATGGACAAATCTATAAAAAAGATCTACCGGACTCAATCATACCCAAACAAATACACATAAGAAGAGCATGACTAGACTTATATGGAGGAGGAGCATGCAATCACCGGATTAATAAGAAATCTACTAATTAAATTAAAGAATAAAATATAATAATATTTAATGAAAATAATACCAAACAATAACTGAATCAAATAAAGGAAAATAAGAACAACTACACCTAGGGATTCATCCCTACACCTTGCTTGGAGACTAGCCGGCCATGGAGCTCATGCTTCCTTGAGTTGCCTCCGGCCTCTCAATGATCATCTTCTCCTTGGTAGTGAATGCTTCGGTGATTCCTCAGCTTGCCCTCCAAAATTATACTTTAGATTCGTCCTAAAGGCCCTCTGGATTCACTCTCTGATGATTTCATATGAGCTCCGATTGATGCCTCAAAGCTGAAGTGGAGTAGGACTTTTATAAGGAAATACCATGAGTGCAATGTGTTTCCAATCCGATGTGGGATGTGGGATATAGAAATGTGTTCTCCAACCGATGTGGGATGTGGGATTTAAGCCCAAAATCACGCTGAAATCCTGCACGGCCCGCACAGCCTAACCTTTGTCTACTAAAACTTCCATAACTTTCTCTAGAAAAATCATTTTTACAAGCCGTAAAATTCTCCAGAAAATAGACTTCTGAATCTTTCTAAGAATATATGGCTCATCTCCTAGTTCTTCTTGCATCAATACAGTTTAATTTTCAAAGATGATTGATCTGTACGGGCAATTCTAGCAATTTAGTAAATCTCCTTTCTTGGTTTCTCTTCATCTTGGCTCTTCCGCGACCATTATCTCACTCGAGTATTCATTGAAGCTTCGTGTTTAAAACAATAATAGCTTTTCTATCTCTTTTTTAAGCTCAAAGTACCTGAAAATGCACTGAAATAAGTCAATGATTCAAGAATAACACTTTAGAGTTATTAAGGTATAAAAGTGTAATTCCAACATCGATCAACCCTAAAATGCTAACAATTAAGTATTGTTTAGATGCATTTTATGACTCTCATCAATTAGGAATTATCGCACCTGGCACAAAATTAATTTGGTGCTCGATTCCTCTAATAGGTGGCAATCCACTAGGCACATCGTTAGGAAACATATCATCATATTCCTGCAACAAAGAGACAACAACACTAGGCAAAGATTCGTCAAGTTCGTTAGTATTAAAACATGCCTCTTTGTACAAGAGTACAAATATAGGTTGGTTTGTATAAAAAGCACTCTTGACATCACTCGCTGTAGCATAAAAACTCACTTGTTTTTTTGGTTCTCTCTCATTTTCTTCACACTCTCTTTTCTTTTCACTCTCTTTTTTCCTTTCTCTCTTTTTTACTTTCACTCTCTTTTTCATCATTTTTTTTGAACTCTCGGTATCACAATTTTTTTGAAACTCATTCCCTCTTTTCAATTTCATTTGATCTTCATACACTTGTCTTAGAGTCAATGGTACAAGAATTACGGTTTTATTTTCTTTTACAAAAGAATGCCTATTCTTGAACCCATCATGAATGAAATTCCTGTCAAATTGCCACGGTCTACCCAATAATATGTGCCCCGCATACATTAGAACAACATCACAAAGTACTTCATCCTTGTACTTCCCAATTGAAAAAGAAATTAACACTTGTCTATTTACCTTAACCTCCCCACAATTATTCAACCACTGCAATTTATACGGTCGATGGTGTTTCACAGTCGGTAAATTCAATTTTTCAACTAAAGTAGTGCTAGCCACATTAGTACAACTTCCCTCATCAATGATCATATTACATACCTTGTTGTTGATGTAGCATCTAGTATGAAAAATGTTCTCTCATTGTTGTTCCATATCATCTTCTTTGACTTGGGCACCTAAAGCACGCAAAACCACAAGTGACTCTCCATCTACCAGATACTCCACATTATCGTCACAAGCGTCCTCAAGCAGTGGTATTTGGTCATCATCACTCTCGTTTTCGATTTCACCGCTCCATCAACACGTTCAATTATGGCCCTCTTATTTGGGCATTGTAAAGATATGTGTCATACTCCCAAATAACAAAAACACTTAATATCACGATTATGAGTTTAGAATTCAGTTTTACCTTTGTGGGCGGTGGGAACTTCATCTCTCCTTTTTGGTAGTTCGGTTTTAGACTTTAAAACAGCCCCTTCGTCTTTCCTCCAATTTGACCTCCATGAGGTAGAGGAGCCTAGATTTTGGAAGGATCGAGTTCCTTTCCTTTTCAGTTGTCGTTCCACCTTTATTGCCATATTCACCATGTCCTCCAACTCCACATAGTGTTGCAACTCCACCACGTTGGCAATGTCTCGGTTCAGCCCATTCAAAAATCTCGCCATGGTAGCTTCTCTATCCTCCTCTACATTTGCCTGAATCATGGCGATCTCCATCTCCTTGTTGTAGTAATCTACGCTCCTATAGCCTTGAATAAGACCTTGTAATTTCTGTTACAAGTCCCTATAGTAGTGACTAGGGACAAACCGCCTCCTCATGACGGCCTTCATTTCATCCCACGTCTCAATAGGCCTCACATGGTTTTTTCGTCTATTCAGCACAAGTTGATCCCACCATATAATAGTATAGTCAATAAACTCAATGACAGTGAGTTTTAACTTTTTCTCATCGGAGTAGTTGTGGTACTCAACCTTCTTCTCCCAATCCAAGTACGCTTTAGGATCGTTTTTTCCTTGGAACGATGGCATTTTATTTTGATGTTTCCTAGGTTTCCGTCATCCCATCTCGCCATCTTGGATCTCTTCGGAAACCTCTACCATGCCTTTCTCGCCTTGGCACGAACCTGCCTTCACCGTTCAAAGAAACTTGATCCTCTTCATCTTTGAACTCATCCTCATGCTCATCATCAGAATCATCCACGGGCGTATGCCGTTCTTGCCTTCTTGCATTTGGGACTCTTTAAGGACACCCGTCATACCAAGTAGCAATAACAGCGTCTTGCCTATCCATTTGATCCCGAATTTTATTGAACACCACGTTCATGCATTCAAATTGTTGTTGCATAGCCTGTAACACGAAGGACGACTCCTCCATTCCTTCTTTGAAACAATAAAAATTTTTAGAAATAATTCCTCACCACACTGCCTCACGTGTTTGCACTCAAATTATGTCACTCACACTCATGTTTCACTCTTAAATTGGCTTTTTTTTGTTATATTATTCTCACACTCTCTTACATTTTTCCACTCATAGCTTCCCTTTTTCAGTTCTTTATTAAAGTAATAAACTTGATCAAGAAATTCAACTTGTAGTATTTAAACCAATATCGACAGCAAGAAAATATTATAGAAACAACAAATTAAAGGCAAAGGATAAGAAGAACTGAAACTACAGAAGTCACGATTCAAGAAAAAAAAATTAACTTTGATAAGTACGGTGAATGATAGAATTTGTTGCTTCAGAATATCACCTTTTTTTGTCCTTTTTTTCTTTTATTGGGTGCGCAACCCAAAAAAAACAAGAATAAGTTAAAAGAAAATGAACACAAACGAAACAAGATAGGATGATAACAAGAAATGAAAGATAAAAGGATAGTAAATCTGATTTTTAGAAGCTGGCTCTGATACTAAATGATACGAACCTCATCGACACACTTTGAGACCCAACAAACAATATTGGAATACTTGCCCAAGAAATCGTCTAGAAAACAGATTTTATGTGACACCGCGACCCGTTGCTTATATTGAAGCAACAACCTTAGTATAATGAAGACGCCACAATCAATTATGGAATGATTGATTGATAAGTCGAAAATGAACGCCACAAGGAAGAATCCTTGATAAGTTCATAAATTCTTTGAAGAACCAATAGAGGAAGCAAACCTCATGTTTTTTATGAATTTTATTCTTCCTTTTTCATTCCAGCCAAATAGCTTATATAGATGCTTAGAACAACCCTTTAAGCTTAGGAAAACGAAATTACATTAAATGAAATTCAATGATACTTTAGACAACATAATAAATGCTAGACAACATAATAAAGACCATAGACAGCATAATAAATGCTAGACAACATAATAAATGCTAGACAATATAATAAATGTTAGACAACATAATAAATGACAAGAGACAACAAATTTTTGGGATATTTCCAAGAGAGTCCAATAGATGCTGATTCACTTCTTGGCAAATTCGTTCAACATATTGGCTTGAATATTTGAAACTTCAAAATCAGCATAATTAGCCTTTGCTAACTTGAAATGGGCTGACTGAAGCTTCTGGAAAAATGAGGCCTTATTTGTTGGGTTTGTTGGACACACTTGTGTCACCAATTAAGCAAGATCAGCCCCATCAATAGCTTGGATTAAATTTATTATGCTTTCATATCCTATTGGGCCAAGCTTGGAATGCCCCGTTTTAGAATCAGCCCATTAAATGCTTCTTTGACCTTCTTGGATCTTGATTTAGTAATTAGCCCAACTGAAACATGCAATAGATCCTTTAATAGTGCTTGTTGATTCTCATCATCTGCCCTAGAGTGATGGAAATGTGGTACTTAATAATGATGATCTATTTAGGATGTTTTTGAATGCTTTCTAGTTATGAGGAAATTTTGTGATATCCTTTCTCTTCTTTCTTATGAAACTTTGACCCCTTAGCCCCATTACAACCTTTTCAAAGACCTCTTGATTCTTTGACATTCAGTTTTTGATGTGGAGAGTGGGTGCACAAGCAAGCCTATGGTTTAAACTATTTTCACAGGTGATTGAGTGATTAGTATAGCTAGCACCACATTTAAATGAGTGAAAACCAGAGTGATGCATTGTGAGAAGTAAAATTTGATACTATTTGTGCATTAACTCGAAGGTGGCATATTACACTTATACTTGGCTGAATATTCACACACACACACACTCAAAATATGAATGCTATATAATCTTAATAACTCTGTGGCTTGTTTTTTTGAGGTAAACGTGTGCTTTCCCTACTTTATTATGCCATATTGCCTAAAGGATCTCTGAGATGTAAGTTGGAAGGATTAGAGTCATTTAATTTGTGTTATGTCATTGTGGTGTCATTTAGTTAGTTTCGGCCGTTTCCTTTGAGATTCTACTATGTTACATACTGTTTTATTTTGCTAAGGGACTAGCAAAAGCTAAGTGTGGGGGAATTTGATAGGAACACTTTGTGTGATATTTTTAATACCTTTTCCTACCCTGTTTGGCTTTGTAATTCTCTTAATTTATTATTTTGAGCTTAGTTTCTATTCTTAGTGTTTAGAGAGCTTGTGAACGTGGCAATTGCAAAAGAATGTGCAAAAATGAGTTTTTTTAGTTACCTTAGGAAATCTAAGTGGATCAAGAAAATAGTCTTATCATTCTAAGAAACTTTTCTAATTTGGAAACTTGCCTTTTTAATATATTTCCTTTTCTAATTATGGAAACTTTCCTTATTTATTATTTTCTGATTTCTTTGTAGGGAATTTCCACCTTGGAATTTTGGGAGGACCCAACAACCAGATTTAAAATAGTCATATCATCTTATACGTATCTCTAAATGGGCTGAAACTTATTGGGTTGGAAAGATGACATTTTGAACTTCAATTTCGACCTAAGAAAGTCTCAAAAAGGACATTGTTTCAGCCTGTTATGATGGACCTAAACCTAGTAGGCTGTTGCATCTGAATTTTCTTCCACTTTGGGCTTGGACCTTGCACCTTGCTTAGTTGAAAGTATTATGTGATTTTTGTTGGGCAGGCCTATGTTAGTTTGGACATATCCATGTCATTAATTTACCTTTTAAATAAGTCCAACCGAAACCCTATTTTTTATTTCCAATTATGCACAGACCAAAACCCTAATTTCTCTCCTAATTTTGCAAAAGCCAGCCTCCTATTTTTATTTCTCATTGTGCACAGCCCAAAATCCTAATTTCTCCCTTAATTTTGCACAAGCTGGCCACCTATCATTTTCCTTCTAATTAAAGCCCAGTCGGCCACCCAAAATTCTCTCCAAATTAAGCCTAGCTGCAACCCTAATTTACATTCTAAACAAGCCTAGCCGGCCACCTCAATTGTCTTCCCATATGTGCACAGCTGCAACCCTAGTTTCTCTTCTATATATACAAAGCTGAAAACCCTTTTTAGGGGATCTTTTTCCCATCATCTTTTCTTTTAGCCACTCTACTCCAAATTCAAGAAGCAAAAGGCTGAAACACTCCTCCATTCCATCTCCAATCGTGAGCATATAGGGACTTCTCCAAATTGTGTTCTCCTTCATCCATCATAGCCGTGTGGGTCATCACCATTAACATCTCAAGCTTCCTTGAGTGTGTGTAAAAAAGTGTACCCTTACAGCTATTCTTTTTAATTGTTTCAGACTTGGTTGTTATTGGATTAAAGAATATTGAGTTTGATTCTTATGTTGGAGTTTATTGTTAATTCAATGAGTTGGTTAATTTTCAAATTTATTGTTTTATGATTTCGAATTGTTCATGATATGTAGATATATGAATTCATGATCTCTATTACATATGTTAAATTTTCAGTTCTGTTATATTAAAAACTTTGCTATTGCAAATCATTGAAGCCAATAATCGCACTTTTGATCACCTAATTTATCCGGAGTACGATTTAAAGTGGCAAAAGCTATGAACAATAGCCAATGTTATGGAAATTGCATGTTCTTTATCCATGTTGAATTTTCAGTTCTTTATCCATAGTTTCACTTTCGATCACCTAATTGATTTGGAGTACGATTTAAAGTGAAAAAAGCTACAACTTTGATTTTGCAAATCATTGAAGCCATAATCACACTTTCGATCACCTAATTGATCTGGCGTACGATTTAAAGTGGTAAAAGCTATGTACAATAGCCAATGTTCTGGGAATTGCATGTTCTTTATCCATGGACTTTTCATAGGAATAAGGAACAAGTTATTGAGTCATAATTCCTTTTGATCTTAATGATTTGTTTAAGTAATTGTAAGGATACGCTGAGTATTAACTTGATTGCTTAAACAAAATAACTAACTGATGAACTTTTCCTAAGCTTAGGGATTATCTAAGAAGAAATTTATAAAATGTATGATCTCTTTAGGCTTTCACTTTTATTCAATTCTGATATGTGATTGAGGCATGAATTCATTGTCTACATTGAACCAATTTGATTAGTCATTTAATAAATTTGATTTTCTGAATTGTGAGAGAAAATGATCAATTGTAAATAATTATTCTTAAATTTCCTTAGTAATTATTCTTAAATTTCCTTAGTATAATTTGAAAAAAATAATATATCAGATCATGAAAACCCTCCTAATTTTGTGCAATATGTTAATAGATGAAGATTTATATTTATTTATAAACTGCTAATTAAACCAAGCAATCAAATTTATTTTTTTTATGACTCTTTAGTATAGGAGTACCTGCAATCCCTGGCCAATAACGATACCCTACTAATCACTTTACTACAATCTTCTACAAGGTTTGTTGGTGACCAAAACAAATGGTCTATCACTCTACAGCCTTGACGGTTTCGTCGTCGAGTATGCCCTAAGGTTCGAGTTCAAAGCCTCCAACAATTAAGCGAAATACAAAGCCCTACTTGCAAGTTTGAAACTGGCAAAAGTAGTGGCCGCCGAGACATTGGATGCATACAGTGACTCACAACTGGTGGTAAGTCAACGGGGGAATTTGAAGCCCGAGGAGAAAAGATCTGTCGATGCCTTAAGAAGGCCAAGGAACTCATTGCCAGGTTGAAAACATTCCGGATGATCTATGTCCCATGGACTGAGAATTCTAAAACGAACTCCCTAGCCCAACTGGCTTCTTCTCGACATCTCGAGCCGACTCAAGCCGTATACCTCGAGACCCTCACCATCTCGAGCATTGATGAGGCTCCGGTGCTACCAGTGATAGAAGAAAAAACATGGATGAATCCAATCCTCTGGTACTTGAGAGACAAGAATATCCTCGAGCAAAAAAATGAAGCAAGGAAGCTCATCTCCTGCGCATCCCAATAACGGTAAAAAATGGACAACTGTATAAAAGGGCCCTCACCATACCTTACTTAAGGTGTCTCAGTCCGGTTGAAGCTGACTATGCTCTTCAAAAAGTCCACGAGGGGATATAAAGGAATCACCTCGGAGGCCGAGCCCTAGCCTTCAAAGTGCTTTAAGAGGGGTATTACTGGCTCGGGATGAAGAAGGACTCTGCAGATTTGGTCCAGAAGCTGCCAACAATACTCTCCTGTGCCCCGCCAACCAGCTAACCCTCTCACCTCGATCACGAGCCCCCTTTCTTTCGCCATGTGGGGATGGATATACTCGGTCCCTTCACCGGAGTCTTCCATCAAAGAAAACATCTTATCGTGGCCATCAACTATTTTACTAAGTGAGTTAAAGTGGAACTGCTAGCCAGCATAATACTAAACCCAAAACTTTTTCTGGAAGTCCATCGTATGCCGATTCGGCATACCTCGGGTATTGGTCACTGATAACAACAAACAATACCACAACATCTGATTCAAGACGTTCTGCGAAAAACTCTGCATTGAGTATCGACTCTCATCTGTTGGATACCCGCAGGCTAACGATCAAGCCGAAATGACCAATAGAATGCTTCTGCAAGGCATCAAGAGAAGACTTGACGAAGCTAATGGCTAACTAGCTTCCCAACGTCTTCTGGGCGTATCGAACGATCACTCGTAGGGCAACAGGAGAGACCCCATTCTTCATGACTTACGACCTGGAAGTGGTCATCCTCCTAGAGATCGGGGTACCCTCGTTATGCATGCAAAACTTCAAACAAAGTGATAACAAGGAAGGGATACAAATGAACGCTGACCTTATTGACAAAGCCTGAGACAGAGCCTAAATCCATCTAGCCAGTACCTATCAATAGAGGGCGGCTCGGTACCACAACTCACGGGTTCGAAATAGATATTTCAAGTTACATGAACTCGTCCTCCGAAAGAGTGAAGTGTCTCATCCCTGGGAAACAATAAAGCTAGTTCCAAACTGGGAAGGTGAATACTGAATCAGGAAAGTATGCCAACCCGGCACCTTCGAACTTGAGGAGTTAAGTGCCAAGTCTATCCCACGCACCTGGAACGCGGAAAACCTTCGCAAGTTCCATTAGTAACTTGTCTCTAGGCATAGCTCGCCTCAGCTCGTTAATAAAAAAATTTAGAAGGCATAAGTGAAATAAGAAAGATCCAATTCAAAAACTGGAGCTTTATTAATCTAAATGTATGATTACAAAAATGGGCACTATCAGCCCTGATCTACAAAAGGATAAACACGAAAACTACCCTAGTTTTCACAGGGTGGCTCGTCCTCGAGTGCGACTCCGGACTCATCCCTCTGTTCGGTTTTCTCCTTCTCTGCATCACCAGCACTGGCTATGGCCCTGTTGTCTTACCCTGAGATCCCTAGCTCGAGGCTAGGGAAGTCAACTCTGGGGTAGAGAGCCACGGCTTTCTTCTTGGCTTCGCGGGAGCCTTCGAAGAATTTCTGCCCAGCTTCCTTCACCATGGCCTCTTGGTAAAATTTGGAGTCTTTGAAAGAAGTCAGGGCCTCCTCCACAACCTTCTGAGCAGCCTCAATAGTCTCCTCCCTTACCTGCCTCTCCGAGGCAAGAGCAACGTACCTCTCAGCTTTGAGAACATCCCCGGCCAGGTGCAAAGCATCCCTCTCCTTTGCAGCCTCCTCTTTGGCCCTTTCAGCCGCTTCCAGGGATCCCTAGAGTGCCTGGACGAGCTCACAACTCTTGTCCAGCCTCTGCTGACACTTCCCCAGCTTCTCCACCATGTTCATGCATCGATGGGATAGCACGCCAGACTGAAGCAAAACACAAGTGTCATTAGGAAGAAAACAATTAAAAAATGAGCCAAAGAAAATTGAGTTAGAAGATTACTTACTTGAGAGGTTAAGGCCTCAGCTGCAGAACATAGCCCCTCGAGAGGCTTTCGAGAAAGCTCCAACATATCACAGGGAGGGATCCCCATGATAAGATGCTCTCGGGTTACCTACGAGTGGGCGAAGATTGAGTCGTCAAACTTCAATGCCCACCAAGGCATAAAGGGGGTCGCAGATGCAGGAACCCCTCGAGATGAGGACGGGCCCTAAGGGGGCTCGAGTGGAGGCACTGTCGGGGAGACCCTCGGATCTGGGGAAGACCTCGGAGGGCTCTCCATCGCCAAAGGAATGGAGGACGATGCCCGCGCTCTCTTCTTCGAGCCTTGGGCTAGCACCTGCTCTTTCTCCTAGGAGGCCCACTTCTTCTCTTGGATAATCTTTCTAGCCCTCTCATTTGCCTTAGCCACTAGCTCCATCTCTGCACAAAAGGGAAAAGCATTAGTATCAGTTGAAAACACGAAGGAAAAAAGTAAAGTTCACTAAGGAAAAAGAAAAGTCACAAATAGAGAAATTACCATGCTCCAAGCTTGCCTCAGGATAGTCGGGGCAAAGATCGCGCCTTTCTAACTCTTTATTGTCACACAAAACATCAACATCCAAGAGTGCGACCATCATTGCCCTCAGTGTCTCCTGCTCTCAGTGTAGGAGGTGCGGCTTCTTACATTTACCCGCACAGTCCAGGCTCCAACTGAGGGGGACTTGGAAGCTCTCAGTGCTTCGGATGAAGAAAAATGAATTCTTCCATTTCTTGATCAATGAAGGCTTTCTCTTCAGCACTCTCCTCTTAACCCTCAAGCTAACCACCACCCATCCGGTCTGTCCATGCTTACTTATTTAGAAGTGGGCTTTGAAGACATCGATATTCATCAAGCCACCCACATCCATGCAGACACATATGAATGCCATGATAAAGCACACCGAGTTGGGCACCAACTGGCACAGTGCTATACCAAAGTACCTCAACACCGTGCAGAAAAAGAGGTGGAAGGGAAACCTGAGCCCAGCCTTCATGTGCTGCTCGTAAACGCATAGCTCATAAGGTGTGCGGCTCCGAAGGACGTCACAAGCCTTCTCCCCACCCTCTACTATCCTGAGGGAGTACTCCACCGGAATACGGTACACCCTCCTAATAACTTTGAGCTCTTCCTTGCCCCACGATGCTAGACACGGAGTTAGCCACGTACGACCATTGCTCCCTCTCCTCGACCACCATATTTCCCCTAATTTCGACCAACATCCTGTCAGCTTCGTCATCATCATCATAAGAGTAGTCTTCCTCATCTCCTTCCTCCTCCCCAGGGACATAAGGAACCATGGCAAGTGGTCCCTCTCGAGGAACAATCTCCACTGAAGATTCATCCTCGCTGGAGGAGACGTTTTTGGCCTCCTCCAGCTCCCTTGACTGATCACTACTGTCTTCACTACCACTACTAACCCTATAGCTAGGCCTATCTACCCTAGAGATGATAAAGGGGTAGAAGGACTCACCAAAAAATTCATGACTTTCTCGGTGCTTGTAACTACATCCTCGATCTCCTCTCCATAAGCCCGCCTCCCACGATCACCACCCAATCTCAAACTCCTCTGTGACTCTTGGCCAACTTTAGGTAACCTCTAAAGTTCTCCTTCAAAGCTCTCGAACCAACTTCGTGGGTTCTCAATTTTTTTTTTCTCTCAAAGTTCAATAAGAAAGCAGAAATGAAGTGAGTAAAAAAGAGGAAAAAA
Source organism: Bretschneidera sinensis (assembly GCA_023935145.1). Taxonomy (NCBI): domain Eukaryota; kingdom Viridiplantae; phylum Streptophyta; class Magnoliopsida; order Brassicales; family Akaniaceae; genus Bretschneidera; species Bretschneidera sinensis. The sequence goes on from CM043700.1 coordinate 50,918,608, forward strand.
CCACTCTTATATAGAATTAAAGGCGTCAGGAACGAAGGGCATTAATTTCCCTACAGTTGGAGAGACGTGACCCTTGGTGTCACCAAGACGCCGTTGCTCTCCCCTAAGGCTCTGACTGCTGTAAAGATGCGACGCCTCTTGAACCCTAGGCACTGTTTACATTCCCCTAAGCAAAAAGTGGGCAATCAAATAAATAAGCACCGCCATTTTCATCAAAAAGTAGCTGCCCCCCCCCCCCCCCCAAATTAAATGCCTTCTAACACCATAAAAATGAGAAACACCACAACAACCCAGGCATTAAATGAGTCCTAAGAGGCCCAAGAAGAAAAAAGCCCTAAGAGACCCAAGAAGGAAAAAGCTCTATGAGGCTAAGAAGAAAAAAGCCCTAAGAAGCTCAAGATGAAAAAAGCCCTAAGAGGCCCAAGAAGAAAAAAGCCCTTAAATGCCTGAGGAAAAAAAAAACCCTAAAGGGCCTAAGAAGGGAAGCCCAAAGGTCTACCAAGAACTTGATACCGGATTTAAATAGAATTGAAGGAAACTAAACAAACAAACAACAAAATGAAAGATAGGAGTTCACCACCCAAGAGATAACACCAAAGGGATATAGAATATCACCACCCAAAGGATTAACACAAGGGATACAGAACTATAGGAATTCACCACTCTAAGGATTATACCAAAGAGATACAGAATTACAAGAAGAAGAAAACTCTCTTCTAAAAGCCAAAGGATGATTTCAATTTATAAACTCAAGTATGATTTTCAACTTACAAACACAAGTATTTATAGAGCTTAGAACAACCCTCTAAGCTTAGGACAAACAAGAAAACAAGGCATAAAACATGCAAGGAAACAATCCCTAAAACAAGGAATGAGACAATCCCTAAAACATGCAAGGAATCAAGGAAAAGGCCAAAAGAAGAATACAATCCCGGAATTTCAGGAGGACCCAATTGGTAGAATTCAAACGGTCATATCTTCTTCCACGCATCTCCAAATGGGCTGAAACTTGTTGGGTTGGAAAGATGACATCTTGAACTTCAATTTGGACTTAAGAAAGTCTCAAAAAGCAGATCGTTTGGGCCTATTATGATGGGCCTAAATCTAATAGGCTGTTGCATCCGAATCTTCTTCCACTTTAGGCTTGGACCTTGCACCTTACTTAGTTGACAAGAGATTATTAGATTTTTGTTGGGCAAGCCCATGTTAGGTTGGACATACCCATGTCAGAACTCTAAAAATGTAGGGTGTCTAAAATCTCCAAATCCGAGTATATGAGCTGTTTGTCATATGCTCAGCCCAAAATCTCCAAGTCCGAGCATATGAGCTGCTTGTCATATGCTCGACCCAAAATCTTCAAGTCCGAACATATGAGCTGTTTATCATATGCTCGGTCTAAAATCTCCAAGTCCGAGCATATGAACTCTTTGTCATATGCTCGACCCAAAATCTCCAAGTTCGAGCATATGAGCTGTTTGTCATATAATCGGTCTAAAATCTCCAAATCAGAGCATATGAGCTACTTGTCATACGCTTGACCCCAAATCCCCAAGTCTGAGAATATGAGTTGCTTGTCATATGCTCAGTCTAAAATCTCTAAGTCCGAGCATATGCTTTGCTTGTCATATACTAGGCCCAAAATCTCCAAGTTCGAGCATATGAGCTGTTTGTCATATGCTCGGTCTAAAATCTTGAAGTCCGAGCATATGAGTTGCTTGTCATATGCTCAGTCTAAAATCTCCAAGTTCGAGCATATGAGCTGCTTGTCATATGCTCAATCTAAGATCTCAAAGTCCGAGCATATGAGCTGCTTATTATATGCTCGATTTGAAATCTTCAAGTCTGAGCATATAAACTATTTGTCATATACCCGGCCCAAAATCTCCCAATTTGAGCATATGAGCTACTTGTCATATGCTCGGTCTAAAATCTCCAAGTCCGAGCATATGAGTTGCTTGTCATATGCTCGATCCAAAATCTCTAAGTTCCGGCATATGAGCTACGTGTCATACACTCGGTGCAAAATCTCAATTTCCGAGCATATGAGCTGCTTGTTATATGCTCGACCCAAATCTCCAAGTCCGGGCATATGAGTTACTTGTCATATGCTCGGTCCAAAATCTCCAAGTCTGAGCATATGAGCTCCTTGTCATATGCTCGGCCCAATGCCTCCCAGACTGAGTGTGTTAAAAGTTTCCTAGCCCGAGATTCCTAAGGACAATCGCTAATTGTTCCTTGTACAAATGCACGGCTGATAGGAACACTTTGTGTGATATTTTAAAACCTTTCTTATCCTATTTGGCTTTGTAATTCTCTTAATTTTATTATTTTGAGCTTAGTTTCTATTCTTTAGAGAGCTTGTGAACGTGGGAATGGCAAAAGAAAGTGCAAAAATGAGTTTTCCTAGTTACTTTAGGAAATCTAAGTGGATCAAGAAAATAATCTTATCATTCTAAGAAACTTTCCTAATTTGGAAACTTGCCTTTTTGATATCTTTCCTTTTCTAATTATGGAAACTTTCCTTATTTATTATTTTCTGATTTCTTTGTAGGGAATTTCCACATTGGAATTTCGGGAGAACCCAACGACCAGACTTAAAATAGTCATACGTTTTTGCACATATCTCTCTGAAATTTGTTGGGTTGGAAAGGTGATGTCTTGAACTTCAATTTGGACCTAAGAAAGTCTCAAAAAGGATATCGTTTCAGCTTGTTATGATGGGCCTAAACCTAGTAGGCTACTGCATCCGATTTTTCTTCCACTTTGGGCTTGGACCTTGCACCTTGCTTAGTTGAAAAAAGTATTATGTGATTTTTGTTAGGCATGCCAATGTTAGGTTGGACATACCCATGTTATTAATTTACCTTCTAAAGAAGCCTAACCGAAACCCTATTTTTTATTTCCAATTGTGCACAGCCTAAAACCCTAATTTCTCTTCTAATTTTGCACAAGCTGACCACCTATTATTTTCCTTCTAATTAAAGCCCAGTCGGCCACCCAAAATTCTCTCCAAATTAAGCCTAGCCGCAACCCTAATTTACATTCTAAACAAGCCTAGCCAACCACCTCAATTGTCCTTCCACATGTGCACAGCCGCAACCCTAGTTTCTCTTCTATATATACAAAGCCAAAAACCCTTTAGGGGAATCTTTTCTCATCATATTTTCGGAGAGCTCTCTACTCCAACTCAGGAAGCAAGAGGTTGAAACACTCCACCTTTTCATCTCCAATTGTGAGCACATAAGGATTTCTCCAGATTGTGTTCTCCTTCATCGATCAGCCATAGCCGTGAGGATCATCACCATTACCATCTCAAGCTTCCTTGAATGTGTTAAAGAAGTGTAACCCTTACGGATATTCTTTTTAATTGTTTTAGACTTGGTTGTTATTAGATTTAAGAATATTGATTTTGATTCTTATGTTGGAGTTTATTGTTAATTCAATGAGTTGGTTAATTTTTAGATTTATTGTTTTATGATTTCGAATTGTTCATGATATGTAGATATATGAATTCATGACCTTTATTACATATGTTGAATTTTCAGTTCTATTATATTGAAAACTTTGATATTGCAAATCATTGAAGCCAATAATCACACTTTTGATCACCTAATTGATCTGGAGTACAATTTAAAGTGGCAAAAGCTATGAACAATAGCAAATGTTCTGGAAATTGCATGTTCTTTATTGATGAGGACACGGCTAACAAATGGAAAGCGGATCCTATTCAAGTTCCAATTGGTCAAGTTACAAGGGCTTAAGCTAAACGGTTTATTCAAGTTCCAATTGATCCAGTTACAAGGGCCCGAGCTAAACTGTTCAAGAAAACTATCAATGGGCTTATTCAACACATTAAGGCTAAGAACCATCTTTGGGGGCCTAAGGATGATGCTATATATGATCCACAAGGATGAGTTTCCATGATCCAAGGGAACTTCCACTTTGAAATTTCGGGAGGACCCGACGACTAGAATTAAAATGGTCATATCTTCTTGATTGCAACTTCAAATGGGCTGAAACTTGTTAGGGGTGGAAATATGACATCTTAAACTTCAATTTAGACCTAAAAAAGTTCCAAAAAAGATATCATTTGGGCCTGTTATGATGGGCCTAAATCCAGTAGGTTGTTGCATCCGAATCTTCTTCCACTTTGGGCTTGCACCTTACACCTTTTCTTAATTGTTTCCTTCTGAATTTAATTGTTGCATTTTAAGGCTTACATACCAAGTTAGGTACTTTCTTTATTTGGATTTTAGGTTACCAGAATTCTATTTAGGTTTATTTCCTATTTCGTAGTTTCCTATTCCTACAAGAATTATGTTTAGGTTTATTTCTTATTTCTTAGTTTTCCTTTTTCTAATTGGTTATGAATTCTCATGTATTTAAATAGTCATTGGCTTTTGGAATAACACAATTCAGATTTGATTCATACTTTTGGAGAGAAATTTCTCTTTGGTTCTTTTAGAACTTCTGAACTTATCGGAGTTTCCATGGCGTTCATCTTCGACTTATCAATCAATCCTTCCATAATTGATTGTGGTGTCTTCATTATACCAAGGTTCTTGCTTCAATATAAGCAACAGGTCGCAGTCTCAGTCTTCATTATACCAAGGTTCTTGCTTAAATATAAGCAACGGGTTGTGGTCTCACATAAATCTGCTTTTAGACGATCTTGGAAGTCTTCTTGATCCATCAATTTCTTAGTTCTTGCCATGGATCATATTAGTTGGTATCAAAGCCTTCTAGTTACAGGTTTGTTTATCTTTTGTTTTGATTCATAAATAATTAAAAAAATTAAAAAAAAGTTTAAAAAAGAACAAATTTCCAATTTAGGAAAAAAAAACGTGAAAAAAGAAAGAAAATGCGTAATATTTAGATTCAATCCTTTCAATTCTTATTTCAATTTCTCATCTTTGTTTCTTTGTATTCTAGCCTTTAAATTAGCCTTTAAATCTAAATTTCATTTGTGAGTTATTGGTGAATTGTTGCTGGAAACTTTGAAACTTGTTCGGTTAGTTTGATAAGAACATATAGTGGATTATTACGAGTGGAAAAAGGCAAGAGTGGTGAGCACATAAGAGGGGAAAATCCAATCTGATTTTTGTGTGAAAACACGAGTGAAATTGAGTGACTCATTCTTTGAGTGAAACATGTGAGGGAGTGTGTGAGATCCTTTTGATCTTTTTTTTTCTAGCATTGTTTTTGCAGCAAACATGTCAGATAACAAGAACAAAAATAATTCCGGAGATACATCGGGAGAGGGTGATCCGAAGTTGCTCATGGAAGCTTTAATGGGTGAGATGAGAAGAGTATTGAGAACGGAGATAGAACAGGTTCATGAGTGGATAGATTGGGTTGAGAATGCACATGTGGGGCAGCAACAAAATGCTCTTAATGTGCGTAGGAGGGAGAGAATTCAACCTAAGGGAGAGAAAGTTGAAGATGAAGAGTATTATGGGAATCGATTTGATGAAGAAGATGATCGGGAATCAGTTGTTAGCCATAGGAGATTTGGTGGTTGAGGTAGAGAAGCTAGGAATCAAGAAGATAATAACTTGGGTAGTATTAAGATGAAGATTCCATCATTTCAAGGCAAAAACGATCCTGAAGCTTTCCTTGAGTGGGAGAAGAAGATAGAATTAGTATTTGATTGTCATAATTATTCCGAGCTTAAAAAGGATAAACTTGGGGGCAATGAATTTTTTGACTATGCGATTGTTTGGTGCGATCAGCTAGTGTTAAACAGGTGGAGAAATAGAGAGCATCCAATAGAGACTTGGAGGAGATGAAAACCTTGATGAGGAAACGGTTTGTTCCAAGCCATTACTACTGTGAGTTGTACCAAAAATTGCAAAGTCTTACACAAGGTGGTCGGAGTGTGGAGGATTATTATAAAGAGATGGAAGTAGCTATGATCCGAGAAAATGTAGAGGATGACCGAGAGGCTACTATGGCTAGGTTCTTGGCTAGTTTGAACCGGGAAATTTCTAATTCGGTGGAGTTGCATCATTATGTGGAGTTGGAAGATATGGTGCACATGGCTGTCAAAATTGAGAACCAACTCAAGAGGAGGGGCAACAATACACGGAAAAACACTACCTTGGGTTCATCTTGGAGGCCGAATTTTGTGAAGCAAGCCACAGCCAAGCCCAAAACTGCGCAAAAGCAAGAAAGTACCAGCCATGAAAATCAAGGTAAAACTGTCTCTTCCACCACTAGAAATCGTGATATTAAGTGTTTTAAATGCCAAGGCAGGGGTCACATAGCAAACCAATGTCCGAACAAAAGAGTTATGGTATTACGAGATAATAGTGAAATTGAAATCGAGGGCAAAGAAGATACTAAATCTATGCCACCATTAGAGGATGCAAGTGATGAGGAATACACTGCCCAAGGAGAATTGTTAGTTGCAATGAGAGCTCTAAGTGTGTAAATCAAAAAAGATAACGAAGTGCAGCGAGAAAACTTCTTTCATACTAGATGCCCAGTGCAAAACAAGGTATGTAGTGTGATTATTGATGAAGGTAGTTGTACTAACGTTGCTAACACTACAATGGTTGAAAAATTAGAGCTGCCAATAATTAAACATCCTCGGCGTTATAAGTTGCAATGGCTCAATGATAGTGGTGAAGTGAGGGTGAACAAACAGGTGCTAGTTTCCTTCTGTATTGGAAAATATGAAGATGAAGCTTTGTGTGATGTAGTTCCGATGCAAGCTGGACACTTGTTACTAGGCCGGCCATGGCAATTCGATCAGCGTGTTAAGCATGATGGCTTCACCAACAAATATTCGTTTGTAAGAAATCAAAGAACAATCACTCTAGTTCCTTTGACACCAAAGCAGGTTTATGAAGATGAAGTGAGGTTACAAAAAGAGAGTGAGCAAACGAAAGAGAGTGAGAAAAAGAGAACGAATAAAAACCAGATAGAGAAAATAAGAGAGGCCAAAAAAATTGAGATAGAAAATAAGAGAGTTGATTCGGCCATTGAGAGAAAAATAATTTTCTATACAAGAATGAGTGAAATAAAAAGAGTGATGATTTTAAATCAGCCAATGATTGTACTTTTGTACAAAGAGGCGTTAAACACTAACCAATTTGACTCATCTTTGCCTAGTTCTATTGTTTCTCTTTTACAGGAGTTTGATGATATCTTTCCCGAGGAGATTCCACATGGCTTACCTCCTATTCGAAGAATTGAACATCAAATTGATTTCGTGCCCGGTGCTACAATTCTAAACCGACCAGCCTATCGAAGCAATCCCGAAGAGATAAAGGAGCTACAAAGGCAGGTTAGTGAATTAATGGAAACGGGGTACGTAAGAGAAAGCATGAGCCCGTGCACTGTTCCGGTGATTTTGGTTCCTAAAAAGGATGAGACGTGGGGAATGTGCATTGATAGCCGAGCAATCAACAATATAATGGTAAAGTATCGACATCCTATTCTTCGTTTAGATGATATGCTAGATGAATTGTATGGTACATGTGTATTCTCTAAAATTGATTTAAAAAATGGATATCATCAAATAAGAATGAAAGACGGAGATGAATGGAAAACTGCTTTTAAAACGAAATATAGTTTATATGAGTGGTTAGTTATGCCATTTGGATTAACAAATGCACCAAGTACCTTCATAAGATTAATGAACCATGTTTTACGAGCTTTTATAGGCAGATTCGTTATTGTTTACTTTGATGATATTCTCATTTATAGCACAAACTTAGATGATCATGTTGTACACTTCAAATCAGTTTTGGATCTATTTAGAAAAGAAAAGTTGTTTGCTAACTTGAAAAAGTGCACTTTTGCATCGATAAGCTTGTGTTTCTTGGTTTTGTTGTGAGTGCACAAGGAATACAGGTTGATGATGAGAAGATCCGTGCAATTAAAGAATGGCCAAGTCCCATGAGTGTAGGTCAAGTTCGTAGTTTTCATGGACTTACTAGTTTTTACAAGAGGTTCGTGTAAGACTTTAGCAGTATTGCCGCACCGCTTATCGAAGTCATGAAGAAGAACGCTGGATTCAAATGGGGAGACGAGCAAGAGAAGGGGTTCCAATTGATCAAATAAAAATTAACTAATGCTCCTTTTCAAGTCCTTCAGCGCATCAATAACAATGCATACAAATTAGATTTACCAAGTAAGTACAATGTTAATACCACTTTCAATGTTTCTGATTTACGCCCTTTTGATGTAGGTGATGATTTGAGGACAAATCTTTTTCAAGAGAAGGGCAATGATGAGGACACGGCTAACAAATGGGAGACGAATCCTATTCAAGTTCCAATTGGTCAAGTTACAAGGGTCCGAGCTAAACGGTTTATTCAAGTTCCAATTGGTCCAGTTACAAAGGCCCGAGTTAAACTGTTCAAGAAAACTCTAAATGGGCTTATTCAACACATTGGGGCTAAGAACCATCTTTGGAGGCCCAAGGATGACACTATACATGATCCACAAGGATAGGTTTCTATGATCCAAGGGAACTTCCACTTTAGAATTTTGGGAGGACCCAACAACCAGAATTAAAATGGTCATATCTTTGTGACCGCAACTCCAAATGGGCTGAAACTTGTTGGGGTGGAAATATAACGTCTTGAACTTCAATTTAGGCCTAAGAAAGTTCCAAAAAATGATATCTTTTGGTCCTGTTATGATGGGCTTAAATTCAGCAGGCTGTTGCATCCAAATCTTCTTCCACTTTGGGCCTGCACTTTACACCTTTTCTTAATTGTTTCCTTCTGAATTTAATTGTTGCATTATAAGGCTTGCATGCCAAGTTAGGTATTTTCTTTATTTGGATTTTAGGTTACCAGAATTCTATTTAGGTTTATTTTCTATTTTGTAGTTTCCTATTCCTACCAGAATTCTGTTTAGGTTTATTTCCTATTTCTTAGTTTTCCTTTCTCTAATTGGTTACGAATTCTCGTGTATTTAAATAGTCATTGGCTTTTGGAATAACACAATTCAAATGAGATTCATACTTTTGGAGAGAAATTTCTCTTTGGTTCTTTTAGAACTTCTGAACTTATCGGAGTTTCCGTGGCGTTCGTCTTCGACTTATCAATCAATCCTTCCATAATTGATTGTGGTGTCTTCATTATACCAAGGTTCTTGCTTCAATATAAGCAACGGGTCGCGGTCTCACATAATTCGGATGCAACAGCCTACTAGGTTTAGGCCCATCATAACAGGCTCAAACGATATCCTTTTTGAGACTTTCTTAGGTCTAAATTGAATTTCAAGACGTCATCTTTCCAACCCAAGTTTTAGCTCATTTGGAGATGCATGCAAGAAGATATGACCATTTTAAGTCTGGTCATTGGGTCCTCCCGAAATTCCAAGGTGAAAATTCCATACAAAGAAATCTGAAAATAATAAATAAGGAAAGTTTCCATAATTAAAAAAGGAAAGATATCAAAAAGGCAAGTTTCTAAATTAGGAAAGTTTCTTAGAATGATAAGACTATTTTCTTGATCCATATAGATTTCATAAAGTAACTAGGAAAATTCATTTTTGCACCTTCTTTTGCCATTCCCACGTTCACAAGCTCTCTAAACACTAAGAATAGAAACTAAACTCAAAATAATAAAATTAAGAGAATTACAAAGCCAAATAGGGTAGGAAAGGTATTAAAAACATCACACAAAGTGGTCCTATCAAATTCTCCCACACTTAGCTTTTGTTAGTCCCTTAGCAAAATAAAACAGTATGTAACCTAGTAGAATCTCAAGGGAAATGGCTGAAACTAACTAAATGACACCACAATGACATAACACAAATTAAATGACTCTAATCTTTCCAACTTACATCTCAGAGATCCTTTTGGCAATATGGCATAATAAAGTAGGGAGAGCACACGTTTACCTCAAAAACAAGCCACAGAGTTATTAAGATTATATAGCATTCGTACTTTGAGTGTGTGTGTGAATAATCAGCCAAGTATAAGTGTAATAGGCCACCCTCGAGTTAATGCACAAATAGTATCAAATTTTGCTTCTCACAATGCATCACTCTGGTTTTCACTCATTTAAATGTGGTGCAAGCTATACTAATCACTCAATCACCTGTGAAAACAGTTAAAACCATAGGCTTGCTTGTGCACCCACTCTCCACATCAAAAACTAAACGTCAAAGGATCATGAGGTCTTTGAAAAGGTTGTAATAGGGCTAAGGGGTCAAGGTTTCATAAAAAAGAAGAGAAATGATATCCTAAAATTTCCTCAGAACTAGAAAGCATTCAAAAACGTCATAAATAGATCATCATTATTAAGTACCACATTTCCATCACTCTAGGACAGATTTCATCACTTTGGCTTTCAACTTACTTTAAAGACTCATAATGATATGATCCGAGCCAAGAACTAAGAAATTGATGGATCAAGAAGACTTCTAAGATTGTCTAGAAGCAGATTTATGTGAGAACGCGACCCATTGCTTATATTAAAGCAAGAACCTTGGTATAATGAAGACTGAGACCGCAACCCATTACTTATATTGAAGCAAGAATCTTGATATAATGAAGACGCCACAATCAATTATGGAAAGATTGATTGATAAGTCAAAGAAGTTCTAAAAGAACCAAAGAGAAATTTCTCTCCAAAAATATGAATCAAATTTGAATTGTCATATTCCAAAACCAATGGCTATTTAAATACATAAGAATTCATAACCAATTAGAAAAAGGAAAACTAAGAAATATGAAATAAACCTAAACAGAATTCTGGTAGGAATAGGAAACTACAAAATAGGAAATAAACCTAAAAAGAATTCTGGTAACCTAAAATTCAAATAAAGAAAGTACCTAACTTGGCATGCAAGCCTTATAATGCAACAATTAAATTCAGAAGGAAACAATTAAGAAAATGTGTAAGGTGCAAGCCCAAAGTGGAAGAAGATTCAGATGCAACAACCTACTGGATTTAGGCCCTTCATAACAGGCCCAAATGATATCGGTTTTGAAACTTTCTTAGGTCTAAATTGAAGTTCAAGACGTCATCTTTCCACCCCAACAAGTTTTAGCCCATTTAGAGATGCGCGCAAGAAGATATGACCATTTTAAATCTGGTCATTGCGTCCTCCCGAAATTCCAATATGGAAGTTCCCTTGGATCATTGAAACTCATCCTTGTGGATCATGTATAGCATCATCCTTGGGCCATCAAAGATGGTTCTTAGCCCAAATGTGTTGAATAAGCCTATTGAGAGTTTTCTTGAACCGTTTAGCTCGAGCCCTTGTAACTGGACCAATTGGAACTTGAATAGGATCCGCCTCCCATTTGTTAGTCGTGTCCTCATCATTCCACTCCTCTTGAAAAGGATTTGTCCTCAAATCATCACCTACATCAAAAGGGCGTAAATCAAAAACATTGAAAGTGGTATTAACATTGTACTCACTTGGCAAATCCAATTTGTATGCATTGTTATTGATGCGCTCAAAGACTTGACAATGAGCATTAGTTAATTTTTCTTTGATCAATTGGAACCCCTTCTCTTGCTTGTCTCTCCATTTGAATCGAATATTCTTCTTGATGACTTCGATAAGCAATGCGGCAATACTGCTAAAGTCTTTCACGAACCTCTTGTAAAAACTAGCAAGTCCATGAAAACTACGAACTTGACCTACACTCATGGGACTTGGCCATTCTTTAATCGCACGGATCTTCTCTTCATCAACCTGTATTCCTTGTGCACTCACAACAAAACCAAGAAACACAAGCTTATTGGTGCAAAAAATGCACTTCTTCAAGTTAGAAAACAACTTCTCTTTTCTAAGTGCATCCAAAACTGATTTTAAATTCACAACATGATCTTCTAAGTTTGTGTTATAAATGAGAATATTATCATAATAAACAACAATGAATCTGCCTATAAAAGCTCGCAAAACATGGTTCATTAATCTTTTGAAGGTACTTGGTGCATTTGTTAGTCCAAATGGCATAACTAACCACTCATATAAACTATATTTCGTTTTAAAAGTAGTTTTCCATTCATCACGCTCTTTCATTCTTACTTGATGATATCCACTTTTTGAATCAATTTTAGAGAATACACATGCACCATGCAGTTCATCTAGCATATCATCTAAACAAGGAATAGGATGTCAATACTTTACCGTTATATTGTTGACTGCTCGGCAATCAATGCACATTCTCCATGTCCCATCCTTTTTAAGAACCAAAATCATCGAAACAGCGCACGGGCTCATGCTTTCTCTTACGTACCCCGTTTCTATTAATTCACTAACCTGCCTTTGTAGCTCCTTTGTCTCCTCATGATTGCTTTAATAGGCTGGTCGGTTTGGAATTGTAGCATCGGGCACGAAATCAATTTAATGTTTAATTCCTCGAATAGGAGGTAAGCCATATGGAATCTCCTCGGGAAATATATCATCAAACTCCTGTAAAAGAGAAACAATAGAACTAGGCAAAGATGAGTCAAATTGCTTAGTGTTTAATACCTCTTTCTACAAAAGTACAATCATTGGCTGATTTAAAATCATTGCTCTTTTTATTTCACTCGTTCTTGCATGGAAATTTGTTTTTCTCTCAATGGTCAAATCAGCTCTCTTATTTTCTCTTTCATTTTCTATTTCTGATTTTCATTCGTTCTCTTTTTCTCATTCTCTTTCGTTTTCTCACTCTCTTTTTGTAACCTCACTTAATCTTCATAAACCTGCTTTGGTTTCAAAGGAACTAGAGTGACTGTTCTTTGATTTCTTACAAACGAATATTTGTTGGTGAAGCCATCATGCTTAACACGCCGATCGAATTGCCATGGTCGGCCTAGTAACAAGTGTCCAGCTTGCATCGGAACTACATCACACAAAACTTCATCTTCATATTTTCCAATACGAAAGGAAACTAACACCTGTTTGTTCACCCTCACTTCACCACTATCATTGAACCATTGTAAATTATAAGGCCGAGGATTTTTAATTGTTGGCAGCCCTAATTTCTCAACCATTGTAGTGCTAGCAACGTTAGTACAACTACTTCCATCAATAATCACACTACATACCTTGTTTTGCACGTAGCATCTAGTATGAAAGATGTTTTCTCGCTGCACTTCGTCATCTTCTTTGATTTGCACACTTAGAGCTCTCCTTGCAACCAATAATTCTTCTTGGGCAGCGTATTCCTCATCACTTGCATCATCCAATGGTGGTATAGATTCGGTTTCTTCTTCGCCCTCGGTTTCAATTTTACCATTATTTCGCAATACCATGACTCTTTTGTTCGGACATTGGCTTGCTATGTGACCCCTGCCTTGGCATTTAAAACACTTAATATCACGATTTCTAGTGGTGGAAGAGTCAGTTTTACCTTGATTTCCATGGCTGGTACTTTCTTGCTTTTGCTCGGTTTTGGGCTTGGTCATGGCTTGCTTCACAAAATTCGGCCTCCAAGATGAACCCGAGTTAGGGTTTTGTCGTGTATTGTTGCCCCTCCTCTTGAGTTGGTTTTCAATTTTGACAGCCATGTGCACCATATCTTCTAACTCCACATAATGATGTAAGTCCACCGAATTAGCAATTTTCAGGTTCAAACTAGCCAAGAACCTAGCCATGGTAGCCTCTCGATCCTCCTCTACATTTGCTCGGATCATAGCTACTTCCATCTCTTTATAATAATCCTCCACACTCCGACTACCTTATGTAAGACTTTGCAATTTTTGGTATAACTCACAGCAGTAATGGCTTGGAATAAACTGTTTCCTCATCACGGTTTTCATCTCCTCCCAAGTCTCTATTGGACACTCTCTATTTCTCCTCCTATTTAACACTAGTTAATCCCACCAAACAATCACATAGTCAAAAAATTCAATAACCGCAAGTTTAACCTTTTTAAGCTCGGAAAGATTATGACAATCAAATACTAATTCTATCTTCTTCTCCCACTCAAGGTAAGCTTCAGGATCGTTTTTATCTTGAAACGATGGAATCTTCATCTTAATACTACCCAAGTTATTATCTTCCTGATTCCTAGCTTCTCTACCTCGACCACCAAATCTCCTATGGCTAGCAACTGATTCTCAATCATCTTCTTCATCAAATCCATTCCCATAATACTCTTCATCTTTAACTCTCTCCCTCTTACGCACATTAGGAGCGTTTTGTTGCTGCCCCACACGTGCATTCTCTACCTAATCTATCCACTCATGAACCTGTTCCATCTCCGTTCTCAATACTCTTCTCATCTCACCCATTAAAGCCTCCATGAGCAACTTCGGATCACCCTATCCCGACATATCTCCGAAATTATTTTTGTTCTTGTTGTCTGACATGTTTGCTGCAAAAACAACGTTAGAAATAAAAGAACAAAAGGACCTCACACACTCCGTCACGTGTTTCACTCAAAGAATGAGTCACTCAATTTCACTCGTGTTTTCACACAAAAATCAAATTGTTTTTCCCCTCTTATGTGCTCACCACTCTTGCCTTTTTCTACTCGTAATAATCCTTTATAGATTCTTATCAAACTAACCGAACAAGTATCAAAGCTTCCAGCAACAATTCACCAAAAACTCAGAAAGAAATTCTGATTTAAAGGCTAGAATACAAGGAAACAAAGATGAGAAATTGAAACAAGAATTGAAAGGATTGAATCTAAATATTACGCACTTTTTTCACGTTTTTTTTTTCTTAAACTAGAAATTTGTTCTATTTTTTTTTTCAATTTCGTTTTTTTTTCACTTTTTTTTTATGAATCAAAACAAAAGATAAGCAAACCTGCAACTTGAAGGCTCTAATACCAATTGATATGATCCAAGCCAAGAACTAAGAAATTGATGGATCAAGAAGACTTCCAAGATCGTCTAGAAGCATATTTATGTGAGACCGCGACCCGTAGCTTATATTGAAGCAAGAACCTTGGTATAATAAAGATGTCACAATCAATTATGGAAGGATTGATTGATAAGTCGAAGATGAATGCCACAGAAACTCCGATAAGTTCAGAAGTTCTAAAAGAACCAAAGAGAAATTTCTCTCCAAAAATATGAATCAAATATGAATTGTCTTATTCCAAAAGCCAATGGTTATTTAAATACATGAGAATTCGTAACCAATTAGAAAAAGGAAAACTAAGAAATAGGAAATAAACCTAAATAGAATTTTGGTAACCTAAAATCCAAATAAGGAAAGTACCTAACTTGGCATGCAAGCCTTATAATGCAACAATTAAATTCAGAAGGAAACAATTAAGAAAAGGTGCAACCTACAAGCCCAAAGTGGAAGAAGATTTGGATGCAACAACCTACTGGATTTAGGTCCATCATAAAGGCCCAAATAATATCCTTTTTGAAACTTTCTTAGGTTTAAATTGAAGTTCAAGACGTCATCTTTCCACCTCCAAACAAGTTTCAGCCCATTTGGAGATGCGTGCAAGAAGATATGACCATTTTAAGTTTGGTCGTTAGGTCCTCCCGAAATTCCAAGGTGGAAGTTCCTTGGATCATGGAAACCCATCCTTGTGGATCACGTACAGCATCATCCTTGGGCCCCCAAAGATGGTTCTTAGCCCAAATGTGTTGAATAAGCCCATTGAGAGTTTTCTTGAACCATTTAGCTTGAGCCCTTGTAACTGAACCAATTGGAACTTGAATAGGATCCACCACCCATTTGTTAGCCATGTCCTCATCACATAATGCTCCCAATTCTTCAGAACTTGTATTCTTTGAATCACAACACTTCTTTTCATGTCTCTACTACTTCTTTTTATCTTGTTTTTTTTTTTTTTCTTTTTTTTTTTCTTTTTTTTTTTGAATTCTCAACCACCTTAGAACCACATGAAATTCCCCTACACTTATGCTTTTCCACCATCTCCACGTTACAAATCAACATAAACAAGATTCAAGCTCACTAGTTCTAAGAGGAAAAAAGTAGGTAAAGTGTTTAAGTTCATAAGGGTAAGTGAATGTAGGTTAATGAAGAAAATAGGCTAATTCAAGCTCAAAAAGCTATCTAGGGGTCAAATCACAATCAAGACAAAGGCCATTTAGTCATGGTGGTAAAATCCTAATTTGCCTCCGTCTTCTCCAAATCTAAACTTGTACGATCATCTTAAGCGGTTTAAAAGCAAGTTCTAGAAAACATTATATTCACAAGATGCACTCATAAGAGAATTTGAATTGATATGCATAATGAATCAATTATAAGGATCGAAAAACTCACAAATATTGCAGGATTATGCAAGTATCATTCAATATGTCTCTATGCTTCACTCTAAGAATACAGATTACTCAAATCAAGGCTAATGTACATCAAAATTTCCAAGTATGACTACAATATAAGCAAATTAACTCCATTTCTTATTTTATCTTTAAAGGCATGCTCAAACTCTTTTAAAAACCATCTATCTAAAGAATCAGTTTCATCATTGAGTTGAAAAGGGTCATAAAAAAAAAACAACAACAACAACGATATGACTCAAAAAGATGTAAATCCCTCCCCCACACTTAAATCCTACATTGTCCTCAATGTATATCAGAATAAGCATGTAATATAGAATATAAACATAGGCAAGGTATTACAAAAATCACGCAAAACAAATAACATATAAAGATCAACCAAAGTAAATGGAAGAGAGAAAGAGAATGCAAATCTGTGTTGATGGCTCCTTCACAGCTTCGGTTGAATTGGGTTGCCTCCCAAGCAGCGCTTTAATGTTTACAGTCTTTCAGCCTAGACTTTGTACGTCATTTTTAGTCCTTTGTGAGTGGCGCCTCTAGGAGGGGTACCTCCTCCACAGTGTGCTTCTCAAAAGCCTCATAGTAAGGCTTCAAGCGATGGCCATTCACCTTGAATTCGTTTCCTATTTTGTCACTTTTTATCTGCACAGCACCATGAGGAAAAATATAAGTGACAATGAATGGACCAACCCATCTAGAACGTAACTTACCAGGAAAAAGTTTAAGTCTAAAATGAAAGAGAAGAACTTTTTGGCCCACAACAAAGGCCTTGCCGCAGATCATCTTATCATTAAAAGCTATAGTTTTCTCCTTGTAGATCCATGCACTATCATATGCCTCGTTTCTGATTTCCTCAAGTTCATTCAGTTGGAGTTTTCTATGTAAACCAGCCTCATCAATGTCCATCTTGAAAGATTTAACAGCCCACCATGCCCTATGCTCAAGCTCAACTGATAAGTGACACGTCTTACCATAGACAAGTCTGAATGGAGACATCCTAATTGGCGTCTTGTAAGCTGTCCTATAAGCCCAAAGTGCATCATCAAGTCTTTTGCTCCAATCCTTGCGTGTGGGGCCCACAATATTCTCTAAAATCCCCTTAATCTCACTATTTGAGACCTCTGCTTGTCCACTCATCTTAAGATGATAAGCTGTTGCCACCTTATGAGTCACTTTGTACTTCTTGAGCAGAGCCTCAATCGTACGGTTGCAGAAGTGTAATCCACCATCACTAATAATCACACGAGGCATTCCAAACCTAGCAAATATGTTAGATCTCAAGAAATCTGTAACAACTTTAGAATCATTAGTTCTGGTGGCCTTAGCCTTCACCTACTTAGACACATAATCAACAGCCAAAAGAATGTAAAGAAAACTGGTAGATGAAGGAAACAGCCCAATGAAATCAATGCCCCAAACATCGAAAATCTCAACAGTTATAATATGGGCCATGGGCATCTAATCCCTAGAGCCTAAGTTACTTGTTCTCTAGCACCTGTCACAAGTCATGCAATACAAGTATGCATCCTTAAAAATAGAAGGCCAGAAGAAACCACAATCTAATACCTTATGAGCTATCCTACGTGCACTAAAATGTCCACCACAAGACTTAGAATGACAAAAGGCAAGTGTCGATTTATGTTCAGATTCAGGGACACATCTCCTAATGATTTGATCACTACAATGCTTCCACAAATAAGGTTCATCCCATATGTAATACTTAGCCATATTCTTAAGCTTTTCTTTATTAGAACGAGGTAAAGTGTCAGGAAATTGCCTAGTAACTAAATAATTCGCAATGTCTGCCTACCAAGGTTCACTTACCTCAATCCCAAAGAGTTGCTCATCTGGGAATGATTCTTGTAGGGGTAGGATGTCCTCCTCATGAACAAGTTTGCTCAAATGGTCAGCTACCAAGTTTTCACTCTCCTTCTTGTCCTTGATCTCCAAATCAAATTCTTGAAGCAAAAGCACCCATCTAATCAGCCTTGGTTTGGCCTCCTTCTTTGTCATCAGATACTTCAAAGCTGCATGATCAGTATAAACAATAACTTTAGTTTGAAGTAAATAAGAACGAAATTTATCTAAGGCAAAAACGACAGCAATGAGCTATTTTTCAGTTGTGGAATAGTTCGATTGAGCATCATTGAGCGTCCTAGAGGCATAGTAGATGGTGTAGGGCTTCTTGTCCATTCTCTGTCCCAAAATAGCCCCAACAGCGTAATCTAAGGCGTCACACATCAATTCAAAAGGTAAGGACTAATTAGGTGGAGACATGATGGGAGCAGTAGTCAATAACTCCTTCAGCTTCTCAAAAGTTTTCTTGTACTCCTCATCAAACTCAAAATGAGTGTTCTTCTGGAGCAAATAGCACAAGGGCCTTGATACCTTGGAGAAATCCTTGATAAACCGCTGGTAAAATCCTGTATGACCAAGAAATGAACGAACCTCTCTCACACAAGTGGGAGAGAGTAAGTAACGCACAAGATCTACCTTAGATTTATCAACCTCAATCCCTCTAGCAGATACGATATGTCCTAAAACAATCCCTTGAGTCACCATGAAGTAATACTTTTCCCAATTTAGAACCAAGTTAGTTTTCAACACAATGTTTCAGAATAAGTTCTAAATTTCCTAAGCATGCATCAAAATCTCTACCAAAGACACTAAAATCATCCATAAAGACCTCAATGATATTCTCAATGTATTCAGAGAAAACGGAAAGCATACAATGTTAAAACATACCTGGGAAATTGCACAATCCGAATGGCATACGTCTGTAGGCGTAAGTGCCAAAAGGGCAAGTGAAGGTGGTCTTCTCTTGGTCCTCTTGAACTATACAGATCTGGTTGTACCCACTATATTCATCCAAAAAACAATAAAAAGGATAACCAGCTAACCTCTCAAGCATCTAATCGAGGAAGGGTAGAGGGAAATGGTCCTTCCTTGTTGAAGCGTTGAGCTTCCTATAGTCTATGCAAACTCGATAACCAGTCACCACTCTTTGAGGTACCAACTCATTCTCCTCATTCTTTACCATAGTAACTCTTGACTTCTTTGGCACAACTTGAACAGGATACACCCACTTGCTATCTGAAATAGGGTAAATAACACCACAATCAAGTAACTTAATTACCTCATCTTGAACTACCTTCATCATAGGTGGATGTAGGTGTCTCTGGGCCTCTCTAGTGGGTTTGGCTCTATCCTCTAACAGGATCCTATGGACGCACATGGTTGGGCTAATTCCCTAGATATCTGCCAAAGTCCAACCAATTGTGGTTTTGTACTTCTTCAGAACGTCCACAAGCTTCTTGTCTTGGTCCTCCTCCAACTTCGAGGATATAATAACAGGCAGCGTCTCCTTGTCCCCCAAAAAGACATACTTCAAGTGATCTGGCAAAACTTTAAGCTCAAGTGTAGAGGCTTGTATCACTGAAGGTAACATTTTGTTAGTAGAAATAGAAAGGGATAAAGGAGAAATAGACCTTGGTAATATGGGTCAGGCCTCAAGGGAGGCTATGGTTTTTATCACAATGAGCTCTTCAGCCTTCTCTAACTCAGCCCTAGAAATGGATTCTCCATTCTCAGTATAATCAACTCCTTGAGAGAGCGTTACTTTCAACTCATCGTCTTTCATTGCTTCCATAAACCTCTGTGCAAGTAAATCAATATCATCAATAGAAAAATAGGGTTTAATATCAGTCAATGGATACCTCACGGCTTTAAAGATATCTCATGGTTTAATGTATAACTTCATTATCAAATTCCATGGTCAGTGTTCCCTCATACACATCGATCTTTGTTCTTATGGTCCTCATGAATGGGCACCCTAAAAGCAATGGAGTGGAATTTAGGGGTGAATTTTCCACATCAAGGACATAGAAGTCAACAGGAAAAACGAGTTGATTCACCTGCACAATAACATCCACAACGTATCCTTTAGGATACTTATTAGATCGATCAGCCAATTGGATAACAACATTATTACTTTTAAGCGCACCTAGCTCTAAAGAAGCATAAAGACTATAAGGCATCACATTAATTGAAGCTTCTAAGTCTAGCATGACATTATCAAATTTGTTGGTACCAATCACACAAGGAACAGAAAAACTCCATGGATTCTTAAGCTTTGGTGGCAATTTCCTTTGGATGACAGCAGAGACTGTCTCATTCATCTTCACCACCTCCTTCTCACGAGTCTGCCTCCTTGTAGTGCAAAGCTCCTTCAGAAACTTGGCATATCTTTGCACTTGCTTCAGGCACTTAATCAAAGGCATGTTAACTTGTACCTTCTTAAAAATCTCCAAGATGGCCTGATCAGATTCATTCTTCTTGGTTTTGGCAAACCTATTAGGAAAAGGCACATGAGCAAAAGGATTAGAATCAAAAGAGTGTTTAGGGTTTTGTTCGTTACCTCGAGGTTTCAGAGCATTTTCATATTATAAAGGACCAATTACTTTCACTATTGAGGTGGCTGGATCTTTCTGTAATTCCTTCTTGGTGCTCTCAACGTCCTCTTCCTCATCGTGGGTCACTTTGGCTTTTTTCTGAGTTTTAGGAACATCTACAAGGGTCTTACCACTCCTTGTGGTAACAACTTTAGCTTACTCGATAATTGGGTTGGGAACAGTGTTGCTAGGCAATTTTCCACTCTCTGTTATCTTCCCCATAAAGTCCACTACTTGTCCTAATTGCTTCTTCAACTCTGCAATATCCTTAGTGTGAGCCTGTTGACCTGTAACAAGAGCTTGAGTAGTAGTAGTTAAATTTTGTTGCCCTTGAGCAAGGGACTTTAAAATTTCATCATAATTAGATGCAACAGAATTTGTAGGCACAAGAGAATTAGCGACAAAGTTTTGAGGTACCTGCGGCCTCATAAACAAACCTGGAGGGCATGAAAACACTTGCCCTTGACCTTGAGGGTTCTGAACATTATCATTGTTGGCCCAACAAAAATTGGGGGTGATCTCTAAGCCCAGGGTTATATGTGTTAGAAAAAGGGTTGTACCTTTGTCCACCTTGATTACCTTGAAACCCAACAGCGTTAAGAGACTCTTATCCTCCATTGTTGATCAGTTGGGGACATTGGTCAGTTAAATGCCCTTGAGTACAACACACACCACAGACTTAAGAAACTTGTTGTGCTTATGCTCCATTCACGTTCAGTACTTGCGACAGAAGAATAGACATTTGATTAACTTTTTCCTCAAGAGCAGAGTTAGAAAATACCTCATTCACCCCATGAGTGGAGTTTAACACTCCCTCGTATTGTTGATAATTAAGAGCACGTTGGGCAAGCAACTCCTTAGCAACTTCAGGTGTCTTATCCACAAAAGAACCTCCAGCAGCAGCATCTAACAATTATCGTTCGAGAGGGAGAAGTCCCTCATAAAAGTAAGTGAGGAGATTCCCTTCCTTCATCCCATATGAAGGACATGATGCAACTAAGCTCTTGAATCTCTCATAGTAGGCACAGAACGCCTCATCCTTCCTTTGCTCGATTCCAGTTATTTGCTTCCTTAAGACAGTAATCCTTGAGGCAGGGAAGTACTTAGTCAGAAACGCAGTCATCAACTTCTCCCATGTGTTGATATAACCTGACGGTAGATCAAACAACCAAGTCTTTGCCCTATCTTCAAGTGAAAAATGGAATGACTTCAACTTCAGAATGTTAAGATACGCATTCTGTGGGCACATACTTGAACACACAAACTGAAACTCCTTGAGATGTTTGTGGGGATCTTCGTTAGTAAGCCCATGGAATTTGGGCAAATGGTGCAAGAACCCACTCTTTAGCTCGAACTCAGCTACCTTGCCAACTGCTGGTTCTGGATAAGTAATGCAAGTTGGTGCAGCTCCCCTATCAGTTGAAGAAGACATTTGCCTAATAGTTTCACCCATTGGTAATTCATCTTCCTCAGTTGCATCTTCTAAGTCAGGTATGTCTTTTTCCTCGTCTGCCAAGTGATGTGAAGAGTTATCTGACTCCTCCGACTCTACCCTCCCTACTTGGTGAGGTGAGGGTTGATTTGTAGAAAGTGCAACTTCTTTTAGCAAAGCCAAGCGTTTTGAAAGTTCCTGAGTCTTTCTACTAACCGCTGACATTCATGGACCTAAACGACAAAAACGAAGGCATCAATATATAAACTAAAGTTTAAAATACAAATAATAATGAGCTTCCCTTCACACAAACATTACAATTGGTTTTAAGGAAGTCATATGCTGAAATTGCAATAAAATATAAGGTATATTATATGCAAATTTTACAAGTAAGCAGAATATTAACAAGTTAAATGACACTAAAATATAGGGATTTTGCAATATCCGGCAACGACACCATTTGATAGACCGTTAATTTTAGTCATCAACAAACCTTGCAGAAGATTGTAGTAAAGTGATTAGTAAGGTATCGTTATTGGCCGGGATTGTGGGTACTCCTATACTAAAGAGTCCAAAAAAAATATTTGGTTGGTTTAATTAGCAGTTTATAAACAAATATAAATCTACATCTATTAACATATTACACAAAATTAGGGGGTTTTCATGATCTGATTCTTTTTATTAATTTTACTAAGAAAATTAAAGAACAATTATTTATAATTGATCATTTTTTCTCGCAATTCAGAAAATCAAATTTATTAAATGACTAATCAAAATGTTTCAATGTAGATAACGAATTCATGCCTCAATCATATATCAGAATTGAATCAAAGTGCAAGCCTAAATGGATCATGCATTTTATAAAATCCTACTTAGATAATCCCTAAGCTTCAGAAAAGTCCATAAGCTAGTTATTTTGTTTAAGAAATCAAGTTAATACTCAGTGCATCCTTACAATTACTTAAACAAATCATGAAAATCAAAAGGAATTATGACTCAATAACTTGTTCCTTATTCCTATGAAAAAGTCCATGGATAAAGAACATGTGATTCCCAGAACATTGGCTATTGTTCATAGCCTTTACCACTATAAATCATACTCCGGATCAATTAGGTGATCGAAAGTGCAATTATGGCTTCAATGATTTGCAAAATCAAAGTTGTAACTTTTTCCACTTTAAATCATACTCTAGATCAATTAGGTGATAGAAAGTGCGATGATGGATAAAGAACTGAAAATTCAACATGGATAAAGAACACGCAATTTCCATAACATTGGCTATTGTTCATAGCTTTTGCCACTTTAAATCGTACTCCGGATCAATTAGGTGATCGAAAGTGTGATTGTTGGCTTCAATAATTTGCAATATCAAAGTTTTCAATGTAACAAAACTGAAAATTCAACATATGTAATAGAGATCATGAATTCATATATCTACATATCATGAACAATTCGAAAACATAAAACAATAAATCTGATAATTAAACAACTCATTAAATTAACAATAAACTCCAACATAAGAATCAAACTCAATATTCTTTAATCCAATAACAACCAAGTCTGAAACAATTAAAAAGAATAGCCGTAAGGGTTACATTTCTTTAACACACTCAAGGAAGCTTGAGATGTTAATGGTGATGATCCTCACGGCTATGATGATCGATGAAGAAGAACACAATTTAGAGAAGTCCTTATGTGCTCACAATTGGAGATGGAATGGTGGAGTGTTTCAGCCTCTTGCTTCTTGAATTTGGAGTAAAGAGCCCAGAGAAAAGATGATGAAAAAAAGATCCCCCCCAAAGGGTTTTCGGCCTTGTATATATAGAAGAGAAACTAGGGTTGCAGCTGTGCACATGTGGAAGGACAATTGAGGTGGCCAGCTAGGCTTGTTTAGAATGTAAATTAGGGTTGTGGCTGGGCTTAATTTGGAAAGAATTTTGGGTGGCCGGCTGGGCTTTAATTAGAAGGAAAATAATAGGTGGCAGGCTTGTGCAAAATTAGGAGAGAAATTAGGGTTTTAGATTGGGCACAATTTGAAATAAAAAGTAGGGTTTCGGTTGGGATTATTTGGAAGGTAAATTAATGACATGGGTATATCCAACCTAACATGGGCTTGCCCAACAAAAATCACATAATATTTTTGTTAACTAAGCAAGGTGTAAGGTTAAAACCAAAAGTGGAAGAAAATTCGGATGCAACAACCTACTAGGTGATGAGGATACGACTAACAAATGGGATGTGGATCCTCAAGTTCCAATTGGTCCAGTTACAAGGGCTCGAGCTAAAAGGTTCAAGGAAACTCTCAATGGGCTGATTCAACACATTTGGGCTAAGAAACATCTTTGAGGGCCCAAGGATGATGCTACACGTGATCCACAAGGATGGGTTTCCATAATTCAAGCTTTGGAATAATCCAGCAACTCAAGATGGTGAATTAAAATCTTAATTTTCCAAAATTAGAGACTTACTCGTTTTGGTTGGCTCATCAAGGAAAATGACAGGCTGCAATTTTACTTATTATCTTTTTTTTAATTGTTTCCTTATTAATTTAATTTTTGAATTATAAGACTTGCATGCCAAGTTAGGTACTTTCCTTATTTGGATTTTAGGTTACCAAAATTCTATTTAGGTTTATTTCTTATTTCGTAGTTTTCCTTTTTCTACTAGAATTATGTTTAGGTTTATTTCGTATTTCTTAGTTTTTCTTTTTCTAATTGGTTACGAATTCTCATGTATTTAAATAGTCATTGGCTTTTGGAATAAGAACAATTCAGATTTGATTCATACTTTTGGAGAGAAATTTCTCTTTGGTTCTTTTAGAACTTCTGAACTTATCGGAGTTTCTGTGGCTTTCATCTTCGACTTATCAATCAATCCTGCCATAATTGATTGTGGTGTCTTCATTATACCAAGGTTCTTACTTTAATATAAGCAACGGGTCACGGTCTCAGTCTTCATTATACCAAGGTTCTTGCTTCAATATAAGCAACGGGTCACGGTCTCAGATAAATCTGCTTCTAGGCGATCTCGGAAGTCTTCTTGATCCATCAATTTCTTAGTTCTTGGCGTGGATCATATCAGTTGGTATCAGAGCCTTCTAGTTGCAAGTTTGCTTATCTTTTGTTTTGATTCATAAAAAAATATAAAATAAATAAATAAAAAGTGAAAAAAAACGAAATTGAAAAAAAAGAACAAATTTCTAGTTTAGGAAAAAAAACGTGAAAAAAAAGAAGTGCATAATATTTGGATTCAATCTTCAATTCTTGTTTCAATTTCTCATCTTTGTTTCCTTGTATTCTAGCCTTTAAATCCAAATTTCTTTTTTAGTTATTGGTGAATTGTTGCTGAAAACTTTGATACTTGTTCGGTTAGTTTGATAAGAACCTATAGATGATTAGTACGAGTGGAAAAAGGCAAGAGTGGTGAGCACATAAGAGGGGAAAAGCCAATCTGATTTTTGTGTGAAAACCAAGTGAAATTGAGTGACTCATTCTTTGAGTGAAACACGTGAGGGAGTGTGTGAGGTTTTTTTGTTTTTTTTTTTTTTCTAACTTTGTTTTTGCAGCAAACATGTCAAACAACAAGAACAAAAATAATTCCGGAGATACGTCGGGAGAGAGTGATCCAAAGTTGCTCATGGAGGCTTTAATGGGTAAGATGAGAAGAGTATTGAGAACGGAGATGGAACAGGTTCATGAGCGGATAGATCAGGTAGAGAATGCACGTGTGGGGCAACAACAAAATGCTCCTAATGTGCATAGGAGGGAGAGAGTTCAACCTAGGGGAGAAAGAGTTAAAGATGAAGAGTATTATGGGAATGGATTTGATGAACAAGATGATCGAGAATCAGTGGGTAACCATAGGAGATTTGGTGGTCGAGTTAGAGAATCTAGGAATCGGGAAGATAATAACTTGGGTAGTATTAAGATGAAGATTCCATCGTTTCAAGGCAAAAACGATCCTGAAGCTTACCTTAAGTGGGAGAAGAAGATAGAATTAGTTTTTGATTATCATAATTATTCCGAGCTTAAAAAGGTTAAACTTGCAGCCATTGAATTTTTTGACTAAGCGATTTTTTGGTGGGATCAATTAGTGTTAAATAGGAGGAGAAATAGAGAGTGTCCAATAGAGACTTGGGAAGAGATGAAAACCGTGATAAGGAAACGGTTTGTTCCAAGCCATTACTACCGTGAGTTGTACCAAAAATTGCAAAGTCTTACACAAGGTAGTTGGAGTGTGGAGGATTATTATAAAGAGGGGGAAGTAGCTATGATCCGAGCAAATGTAGAGGAGGATCGAGAGGCTATCGTGGCTAGGTTCTTATCTGGTTTGAACCTGAAAATTGCTAATTCAGTGGAGTTGCATCATTATGTGGAGTTAGAAGATATGGTGCACATGACTGTCAAAATTGAGAACCAACTCAAGAAGAGGGGCAACAATATACGACAAAACCCTAACTCAGGTTCATCTTGGAGGCCGAATTTTGTGAAGCAAGCCACAGCAAAGCCAAAAACAGAGAAAAAGCAAGAAAGTACCAGCCATGGAAATCAAGGTAAAACTGACTCTTCCACCACTAGAAATCATGATATTAAGTGTTTTAAATGCCAAGGCAGGGGTCACATAGCAAGCCAATGTCCGAACAAAAGAGTTATGGTATTGCAAGATAATGATGAAATTGAAACCGAGGGCGAAGAAGATACTGAATCTATGCCACCATTGGAGGATGCAAATGATGAAGAATACATTGCCCAAGGAGAATTGTTTGTTGCAAGGAGAGCTCTAAGTGTGCAAATCAAAGAAGATGACAAAGTGCAGCGAGAAAACATCTTTCATACTAGATACCACGTGCAAAACAAAGTATGTAGTGTGTTTATTGATGGAGGTAGTTGTACTAACGTTGCTAGCACTACAATGGTTGAGAAATTAGGGCTGCCAACAATTAAACATCCTCGACCTTATAAGTTGCAATGGCTCAATGATAGTGGTGAAGTGAGGGTGAACAAACAGGTGTTAGTTTCCTTCCGTATTGGAAAATATGAAGATGAAGTTTTGTGTGATGTAGTTCCGATGCAAGCTGGACACTTGTTACTAGGCCGGCCATGGCAATTCGATCGGTGAGTTAAGCATGATGGCTTCACCAAGAAATATTCGTTTGTAAGAAATCAAAGAACAATCACTCTAGTTCCTTTGACACCAAAGCAAGTTTATGAAGATCAAGTGATGTTACAAAAAGAGAGTAAGCAAACAAAAGAGAACGAATGAAAATCAGAAAGAGAAAATGAGAGAGGCTGGAAAAATTGAGAGAGAAAATAAGAGAGTTGATTCGGCCATTGAGAAAGAAAACAAATTTTTATGCAAGAATGAGTGAAATAAAAGAGTGATGATTTTAAATCAGCCAATGATTGTACTTTTGTACAAAGAGGCGTTAAACACTAACCAATTTGACTCATCTTTGCCTAGTTCTATTGTTTCTCTTTTACAGGAGTTTGATGATATATTTCCCGAGGAGATTCCACATGGCTTACCTCCTATTCGAGGAATTGAACATCAAATTGATTTTGTGCCCGGTGCTACAATTCCAAACCGACCAGCCTATCGAAGCAATCCTGAGGAGACAAATGAGCTATAAAGGTAGGTTAGTGAATTGATGGAAACGGGGGTACGTAAGAGAAAGCATGAGTCCATGCACTGTTCCGGTGATTTTGGTTCCTAAAAAGGATGGGACGTGGAGAATGTGCAATGATTGTCGAGCAGTCAATAATATAACGGTAAAGTATCAACATCCTATTTCTCATTTAGATGATATGCTAGATGAACTGCATGGTGCATGTACTTTCTCTAAAATTAATTTAAAAAGTGGATACCATCAAATAAGAATGAAAGATGGTGATGAATGGAAAACTTCTTTCAAAACGAAATATGGTTTATATGAGTGGTTAGTTATGCCATTTGGACTAACAAATGCATCAAGTACCTTCATGAGATTAATGAACCATGTTTTGTGAGCTTTTATAGGCATATTCGTTATTGTGTATTTTGATGATATTCTCATTTATAGCACAAACTTAGATGATCATGTTGTACATTTAAAATCAGTTTTGGATGTGCTTAGAAAAAGAAAAGTTGCTTGCTAACTTGAAGAAGTGCACTTTTTGCACCGATAAGCTTGTGTTTCTTGATTTTGTTGTGACTACACAAGGAATACAGGTTGATGAAGAGAAGATCCATGCAATTAAAGAATGGCCAAGTCCCACGAGTGTAAGTCAAGTTCGTAGTTTTCATGGACTTGCTAGTTTTTACAAGAGGTTCGTGAAAGACTTTAGTAGTATTGCCGCACCGCTTACCGAAGTCATCAAGAAGCATATTGGATTCAAATGGGGAGACGAGCAAGAGAAGGTGTTCCAATTAATCAAAGAAAAATTAATTCCTGCTCTTTTACTTGTTTTGCCTGATTTTACTAAAACCTTTGAAATTGAATGTGATGTTTCAGGTTTAGGTATTGGCGCAGTTCTTATGCAAGGAGGAAGACCGCTCGCATATTTCAGTGAGAAATTAAGTGGAGCAGCTTTAAACTATCATACTTATGATAAAGAATTTTATGCATTGGTTTGAGCATTGGAAACATGGCAATACTATTTTTGGCCTAAGGAGTTCGTGATTCACACCTATCATGAGTCCTTAAAGCATATAAAACGTCAACACAAGTTGAGTAGGAGACATGCACGATGGGTAGAATTCATCGAGACATTTTCATATGTCATTCGATACAAGCAAGGTAAGGAAAACATCGTTGCAAATGCATTTTCTCGAAGGTACGTATTAATTTCTACTCTAGATGCAAAATTACTTGGTTTTGAGTACATTAAAGAGTTGTATCCTTCAGACACCGATTTTTGTGAGGGGTTTCAGGCTTGTGAGAAAAACACAGTGGTAAGTTCTTTAGGCACGAGGGATTCTTATTTCGGGAGAATAAGTTGTGTGTACCGAATTGCTCTTTGCGTGATTTGTTAGTAAGGGAATCCCATGGAGGAGGTTTAATGGGTCACTTTGGAGTTGCTAAGACCTTAGCCATTTTACAAGAACACTTCTATTGGCCACACATGAAAAGAGATATTGAGAGAATTTGTGGTAGATGTGTCATATGTAGGCATGCAAAATCTCGAGTGCAACCCAATGGTTTATACACGCCACTGCCCATTCCTAGTGAGCCTTGGATAGATATTTCGATGGACTTTGTGTTAGGTTTACCTAGGTCTAAATGTGGTAGAGATTCAATTTTTGTCATTGTGGATAGATTTTCTAATATGGCACATTGTATTCCATGTCACAAAACTGATGATGCTTCCAATATAACTAATTTGTTCTTTAGAGAAATTATAAGATTACATGGTATGCCTAGAACAATAGTTTCGGATAGAGATGCTAAGTTCTTGAGTTACTTTTGGAAGACTTTGTGGTGTAAGTTAGGGACAAAGCTATTATTTTCTACTACTTGTCACCTACAAACTGATGGTCAAACTGAAGAAGTGAATAGAACTTTTTCTACTTTGTTGAGGGTTATTATTAAACAAAACATCAAAACTTGGGAAGAGTGTTTACCACATATTGAGTTTGCTTATAATCGTACTGTTCATTCTGCTACTAAATTTTCACCATTTGAAATTGTTTATGGTTTTAATCCTTTAACTCCATTGGATTTAACGTCATTACCTATGTCGAAACGTGCTAACTAGGATGGAAAGAAAAAAGCTGAATTTGTTAAGCAGATACATGAGAAGGCAAGACTAAACGTTGAGAGGCAAACATAACAATATGAAAAACAAGCTAACAAAGGTCGCCGACAACTAATTTTTTAACCCGGAGATTGGGTTTGGTTATACATAAGGAAAAAAATATTTCCGACACAAAGATGTTCAAAGTTACTTCCTAGAGGAGATGGGCCTTTTCAAGTCCTTGAGTGCATCAATGACAATGCATACAAATTGGATTTGCCAGGTGAGTACAATGTTAGTGCCACTTTCAATGTTTCTGATTTAAGCCCTTTTGATGTAGATGATGATTTGAGGATAAATCATTTTCAAGAGGAGGAAAATGATGAGGACACGACTAACAAATGGGATGCGGATCCTCTTCAAGTTCCAGTTGGTCCAGTTACAAGGGCTCGAGCTAAAAAGTTCAAGGAAACTCTCAATGGGCTGATTCAATACATTTGGGCTAAGAACCATCTTTGGGGGCCCAAGGATGATGCTAAACATGATCCACAAGGATGGGTTTCCATAATTCAAGCTTTGGAATAATCCAACAACTCAAGATGGTGAATTAAAATCTTAGTTTTTCAAAATTGGAGACTTACTCGTTTTGGTTGGCTCATCAAGGAAAATGGCAGGCTGTAATTTTACTTATTATCTTTTTTTTAATTGTTTCCTTATTAATTTAATTTTTGAATTATAAGACTTGCATGCCAAGTTAGGTACTTTCCTTATTTGGATTTTAGGTTACCAAAATTCTATTTAGGTTTATTTCTTATTTCGTAGTTTTCCTTTTTCTACTAGAATTATGTTTAGGTTTATTTCGTATTTCTTAGTTTTTCTTTTTCTAATTGGTTACGAATTCTCATGTATTTAAATAGTCATTGGCTTTTGGAATAAGAACAATTCAGATTTGATTCATACTTTTGGAGAGAAATTTCTCTTTGGTTCTTTTAGAACTTCTGAACTTATCGGAGTTTCTGTGGCTTTCATCTTCGACTTATCAATCAATCCTTCCATAATTGATTGTGGTGTCTTCATTATACCAAGGTTCTTACTTTAATATAAGCAATGGGTCACGGTCTCAGTCTTCATTATACCAAGGTTCTTGCTTCAATATAAGCAACGGGTCACGGTCTCAGATAAATCTGCTTCTAGGCGATCTTGGAAGTCTTCTTGATCCATCAATTTCTTAGTTCTTGGTGTGGATCATAACAGGCTCAAACGATGTCCTTTTTGAGACTTTTTTAGATCTAAATTGAAGTTCAGGACATCATCTTTCCAACCAACAAGTTTCAGCCGATTTGGGGATGCGTACAAGAAGATATGACCATTTTAAGTCTGGTCGTTGGGTCCTCCCGAAATTCCAAGGTGAAAATTCCCTACAAAGAAATCATAAAATAATAAATAAGGAAATTTTTCATAATTAGAAAAGGAAAGATATCAAAAAGACAAGTTTCTAAATTAGGAAAGTTTCTTAGAATGATAAGACTATTTTCTTGATCCACTTAGATTTCCTAAAGTAACTAGGAAAACTCATTTTTGCACCTTCTTTTGCCATTCCCACGTTCACAAGCTCTCTAAGCACTAAGAATAGAAACTAAGCTCAAAATAATAAAATTAAGAGAATTACAAAGCCAAATAGAGTAGGAAATGTATTAAAAACATCACACAGAGTGTTCTTATCAAGAGATTCATGAGCTTAGTTGCATCATGTCCTTCACATGCGATGAAGGAAGGGAATCTCCTCACTTAATTTTATGAGGGACTTCTCCCTCTCAAACGACAATTGTTAGATGCTGCTCTAGAGGTTCTTTTGTGGATAAGACACCTGAAGTTGCTAAGGAGTTGCTCGCCCAACGTGCTCTTAATTATCAACAATATGAGGGAGTGTTAAACTCCACTTGTTGGGTGAATGAGGTATCTTCTAACTCTGCTCTTGAGGAAAAAGTTAATAAAATATCTACTCTTCTATCTCATATACTAACGTGAATGGAGCACAAGTACAACAAGTTGCTCAAATTTGTGGTGTGTGCTGTACGCAAGGGCATCCAACTGACCAATGTCCCCAACTGATCAACAAAGGAGGATGGGAGTCTCTTAATGCTGTTGGGTTTCAAGGTAATCAAGGTGGACAAAGGTACAACCCTTTCTCTAACACATATAACCCTTTGTCCCTAATTCTCTTGTGCCTATAAATTCTAATGCTTCTAATTATGATGAAATTTTAAAGTCCCTTGCCCAAGGGCAACAAAATTTAACTACTACTACTTAAGCTCTTGTTACAGGTCAACAGGCTCACACTAAGGATATTGCAGAGCTGAAGAAGCAATTGGGATAAGTGGTGGACTTCATGGGGAAGATAATTGAGAGTGGAAAATTGCCTAGCAACACTGTTCCCAACCCAAAGGACTAAAAATGAGGTACAAAGTCTAGGCTGAAAGACTATAAACATTAAAGCGCTGCTTGGGAGGTAACCCAATTCAACCGAAGCTTTGGAGGAGCCATCAACACAGATTTGCATTCTCTTTCTCTCTTCCATTTACTTTGGTTGATCTTTATATGTTATTTGTTTTGTCTGATTTTCGTAATACCTTACCCATGTTTATATTCTATATTACATGCTTATTCTGATATACATTGAGGACAATGTAGGATTTAAGTGTAGGGGAGAGATTTACATCTTTTTTAGTCATATTGTTGTTGTTTTTTTTTAAGACCCCTTCTAACTCAATGATGAAACTGATTCTTTAGATAGATGGTTTTTAAAAGTGTTTGAGCATACTTTTAAAGATAAAACAAGAAATGGAGTTAATTTGCTTATATTATAGTCATACTTGGAAATTTTGATGTACATTAGCCTTGATTTGAGTAATATGTTGTCTTAGAGTGAAGCATGGAGACATATTGAATGATAGTTGCATAATCCCGTAATATTTGTGAGTTTTTCGAGCCTTATAATTGATTCATTATGCATATCAATTTAAATTCTCTTCTGAGTGCATCTTGTGAATATAATATTTTTTAGAACTTGCTTTTAAACCGCTTGAGACGATCGTACATGTTTAGATTTGGAGAAGACGGAGACAAATTAGGATTTTACCACCATGACTAAATGGCCTTTATCCTGATCGTGATTTGACCCCTAGATAGCCTTTTGAGCCTAAATTAGCCTATTTTCTTCATTAACCTATATTCACTTACCCTTATGAACTTAAACACTTTACCTACTTCTTCTTTTTTCCTTAGAACTAGTGAGCTTGGATCTTGTTTATGTTGATTTGTAACGTGGAGATGGTGGAAAAGCATAAGTGTGGGGGAATTTCTTGTGGTTCTAAGGTGGTTGAGAATTCAAAAAAAAAAACGAAGTAAAAGGAGTAGTAGGGACATGAAAAGAAGTGTTGTGATTCAAAGAATACAAGTTCTGAAGAATTGGAAGCATTATGAGTTTTTAAAGTAAGTTGAAAGCCAAAGTGATGAAATCTGCCCTAGAGTGATGGAAACGTGGTACTTAATAATGATGATCTATTTATGATGTTTTTTAATACTTTCTAGTTCTAAAGAAATTTTGTGATATCCTTTCTCTTCTTTCTTATGAAACCTTGACCCCTTAGGCCCATTATAACCTTTTCAAAGACCTTCTAATCCTTTGACGTTCAGTTTTTGATGTGGAGAGTGGGTGCACAAGCAAGCCTATGGTTTAAACTATTTTCACAGGTGATTAAGTGATTAGTATAGCTAGCACCACATTTAAATGAGTGAAAACCAGAGTGATGCATTGTGAGAAGTAAAATTTGATACTATTTGTGCATTAGCTCGAGGGTGGCATATTACACTTATACTTGGCTGATTATTCACACACACACTCAAAGTACAAATGCTATATAATCTTAATAACTCATTGGCTTGTTTTTTAGGAAAACGTGTGCTCTCCCTACTTTATTATGCCATATTGCCTAAAGGATCTCTGAGATGTAAGTTGGAAGGATTAAAGTCATTTAATTTGTGTTATATCATTGTGGTGTCATTTAGTTAGTTTCGGCCGTTTCCCTTGAGATTCTACTAGGTTACATACAATTTTATTTTGCTAAGGGACTTGCAAAAGCTAAGTGTGGGGGAATTTGATAGGAACACTTTGTGTGATGTTTTTAATACCTTTCCTACCCTATTTGGCTTTGCTCTTAATTTTATTATTTTGAGCTTAGTTTCTATTCTTTAGAGAGCTTGTGAATGTGAGAATGGCAAAAGAAGGTGCAAAAATGAGTTTTCCTAGTTACTTTAGGAAATCTAAGTGGATCAAGAAAATAGTCTTATCATTCTAAGAAACTTTCCTAATTTAGAAACTTATCTTTTTGATATCTTTCCTTTTCTAATTATGGAAACTTTCCTTATTTATTATTTTCTGATTTCTTTATAGGGAATTTCCACCTTGGAATTTTGGGAGGACCCAACGACCAGACTTAAAATGGTTATATCTTCTTGCACGCATCTCCAAATGGGTTGAAACTTGTTGGGTTGGAAAGATGTCGTCTTGAACTTCAATTTGGAGCTAAGAAAGTCTCAAAAAGGATATTGTTTCAGCCTGTTATGATGGGCCTAAACCTAGTAGGCTGTTGCATCCGAATTTTCTTCCACTTTGGGCTTGCACCTTGCTTAGTTGACAAAAGTATTATGTGATTTTTGTTAGGCAGGCCCATGTTAGGTTGGACATACTCATGTCATTAATTTACCTTCTAAATAAGCCCAACCGAAACCTTGTTTTGATGAGAATCAACAAGCACCATTAAAAGATTAATTGCATGTTCCAATTGGGCCTATTACTAGAGCAAGATCCTAAAAGATCAAAGAAGCACTTAATGAGCTGATTCAAGAGATTTGGGCTGATTAAAACCAATTATGATGATTTTGAAGTTTCAGATAATCAAGTCAATATTTGAACGAATTTGCCAAGGAGTGAATCAGCATTTATTGGTCTTTATTATGTTGTCTAGCATTTATTATGTTGTCTAGTATTTATTATGTTGTCTATGGTCTTTATTATGTTGTCTAGTATTTATTATGTTGTCTTTAGTATTTATTATGTTGTCTAGAGTTTCATTTAATGTAATTTCATTTTTCTGTGCTTAGAGGGTTGGTCTAAGCATCTATATAAGCTATTTTGCTGAAATGAAAAAAAATAGAGAATTGAGATCTCTCAAGATGTGAGGCTTATTTCCTCTTTTGGTTCTGATGAGAACCTATGAACTTATCAAGGAATTGAGGATTCTTCCTTGTGGCGTTCATCTTCGACTCATCAATCAATCCTTCCATAATTGATTGTGGCGTCTTCATTATACCAAGGTTCTTGCTTCAATATAAGCAACGAGTCGATGTCACATAAAATCTATTTTCTAAGAGATTTCTTGGGCAAGTATTCCAACATTATTTGTTGGTTCTCAAAGCGTGTCATTGAGGTTCACATCATTTATTGTTTGTTAGGTCTCAAAGCGTGTCAATGGGGTTCGCATCATTTGGTATCAGAGCCAGCTTCTAAAAATCAGATTTACTATCCTGTTATCTTTCATTTCTTGTTATCATCATATCTTGTTACGTTAGTGTTCATTCTCTTTCATTTGTTTTTATGTTGTGCACCTAGTAAAAATAAAAATAGAGAATTGAGATCTCTCAAAATGTGAGGCTTGTTTCCTCTTTTGGTTTTGATGAGAACCTATGAACTTATCAAGGAATTGAGGATTCTTCCTTGTGGCATTCATGTTCGACTCATCAATCAATCCTTCTATAATTGATTGTGGCGTCTTCATTATACCAAGGTTCTTGCTTCAATATAAGCAATGGGTCACGGTGTCATATAAAATCTATTTTATAGACAATTTCTTAGGCAAGTATTCCAACATTGTTTGTTGGGTCTCAAAGCATGTCGATGAGGTTCACATCATTTATTGTTTGTTGGGTCTCAAAGCATGTCGATGGGGTTCGCATCATTTGGTATCAGAGCCAGCTTCTAAAAATCAGATTTACTATCCTTTTATCTTTCATTTCTTGTTATCATCCTATCTTGTTCCGTTAGTATTCATTCTCTTTCACTTGTTTTTGTGTTGTGCACCTAGTAAAAATAAAAATAGAGAATTGAGATCTCTCGAAATGTGAGGCTTGTTTCCTCTTTTGGTTCTGATGAGAACCTATGAACTTATCAAGGAATTAAGGATTCTTCCTTGTGGCGTTCATCTTCGACTCATCAATCAATCCTTCCATAATTGATTGTGGCGTCATCATTATACCAAGGTTTTTGCTTCAATATAAGCAATGGGTCGCGGTGTCACATAAAACATGTTTTCTAGACGATTTCTTGGGCAGGTATTCCAACATTGTTTGTTGGGTCTCAAAGTGTGTCGATGAGGTTCACATCATTTATTGTTTGTTGGGTCTCAAAGCGTGTCGATGGGGTTCACATCATTTGGTATCAGAGCCAGCTTCTAAAAATCAGATTTATCATCCTTTTATCTTTTATTTCTTGTTATCATCCTATCTTGGGTAATTTTTTTTTAACTTGTTCTTGTTTTTATTTGTGCACCTAGTAAAAAAAAAACTTGAAAAAAAAAAGTGAAAAAAAAGTGTGAAAAGAAAAACGTGGAAAAGAAGAGAAAAAAAAAAGGGTGATATAGTTTTCCTTTGATTCGTTGTTTCTATAATATTTTTCTTGCTGTCGGTATTAGTTTAAATACTACAAGTTGAATTTCTTGATCTAGTTTATTAGCTTAATAAAGAACTGAAAAGGGGAAGCTACGAGTGGAAAAAGGCAAGAGAGTGTGAGAATAATATAACAAAAAAAGCCAATTTAAAAGTGAAACACGAGTGTGAGTGACATAATTTGAGAGTAAACACGTGAGGCAGTGTGGTGAGGAATTATTTTAACATTTCTTTATAGTTTCAAAGAAGGAGTGGAGGAGTCGTCCTTCGTGTTACAGGCTATGCAACAACAATTTGAACGCATGAACGTGGTGTTTAATGAGATTCGGGATCGGATGGATAGGCAAGATGTTGTTATTGATACTTGGCGCGAGGGGCATCCCCAAAGAGTCCCAAATGCTAGAAAGTAAGAACAGCATGCGCCCGTGGATGATGCTGATGGTGAACATGAGGATGAGTTCAAAGATGAAGAGGATCAAGCTTCTTTGAACGGTGAGGGCAGGTTTGTGCCAAGACGAGAAAGGCATGGTGGAGGTTTCCAGAGAGATCCAAGATGGCAAGATGGACTGACGGAAACCTAGGAAACATCAAAATAAAGATGTCGTCATTCCAAGAGAAAAATGATCCTGAAGCATACTTGGATTGGGAGAAGAAAGTTGAGTTGATTTTTGAGTGCCACAACTACTCTGAGGAGAAAAAGGTAAAACTCGTTGTCATTGAGTTTACTGACTATGCTATTATATGGTGGGATCAACTTGTGTTGAACAGAAGGAAAAACCATAAGAGGCCTATTGAGACGTGGGATGAAATGAAAGTCATCATAAGGAGGCGGTTTGTCCTTAGTCACTACTATAGGGACTTGTATCAGAAAATACAAGGTCTTATTCAAGGCTATAGGAGCGTAGATGACTACTACAAAGAGATGGAGATCGCCATGATGCGGGCTAATGTAGAGGAGGATAGAGAAGCTACCATGGCAAGGTTTTTGAATAGGCTTAACCGAGACATTGCCAACGCGGTGGAGTTGCAACACTACGTGGAGTTGGAGGACATGGTACACATTGCAATAAAGGTGGAACAGCAACTGAAAAGGAAAGGAACTCGGTCCTTCCAACATCTGGGCTACTCTACCTCATAGAGATCAAATTGGAGGAAAGATGAAGGGGCTGTTTTAAAGTCCAAAACCGAACCACCAAAAAGAAGAAATGAAGTTCCCAGTGTCCACAAAGGTAAAACTGAATCCCAAACTCATAATCGTGATATTAAGTGTTTTCGTTGTTTAAGAGCAGGTCACATAGCTTCCCAATGCCCAAATAAGAGGGCCATGACCGCACGTGTTGATGGAGCGGTGGAAACCGATAGCGAGAGCGATGATGACCAAATACCACCGCTTGAGGACACTTGTGACGATAATGTGGAGTATCTGGTAGATGGAGAGTCACTTGTGGCTTTGCGTGCTTTAAGTTCCCAAGTCAAAGTAAATGATATGGAACAACAACGGGAGAACATTTTTCATACTAGATGCCACATCAACAACAAGGTATGTAGTATGATCATTGATGGGGGAAGTTGTACTAATGTGGCTAGCACTACTTTAGTTGAAAAATTGAATTTACCAACCGTGAAATACCTTCAACCGTATAACTTGCAGTGGTTGAATAATTGTGGGGAGGTTAAGGTAAATAGGCAAGTTATAATTTCTTTTTCAATTGGGAAGTATAAGGATAAAGTACCTTGCGATGTTGTTCCAATGAATGCGGGACACATAATATTGGGAAGACCGTGGCAATTTAACAGGAAGGTCACGCATGACGGGTTCAAGAATAGGCATTCTTTTGTAAAAGACAATAAAACTGTTATTCTTGTACCCTTGACTCCAAGACAAGTGTATGAAGATCAAATGAAATTAAAAAGAGGGAATGAGTTGAAAAAAATTGTGAGACCGAGAGTTCAAAAAAAGATGATGAAAAAGAAAGTGAAAGTTAAAAAGTGAGTGAAAGGAAAAAAAAGAGTGAAAAGAAAAGCGAGAGTGAAGAAAATGAGAGAAAATCAAAAAAACAAGTAAGTTTTTATGCTACGGCGAATGATGTCAAGAGTGCTTTTTATACAAACCATCCTATATTTGTACTATTGTACAAAGAGGCATGTTTTAATACTAATGAACTTGACGAATCTTTGCCTAGTGTTGTTGTCTCTTTGTTAAAGGAATATGATGACGTGTTTCCTAACGATGGGCCTAGTGGATTGCCACCTATTAGAGGAATCGAGCACCAAATTGATTTTGTGCCAGTTGCGACAATTCCTAACCGACCAGCCTATAGGAGTAATCCGAAGGAGACAAAGGAACTTCGAAGGCAAGTTGAGGAGTTGATGGCCAAAGGACACGTGAGAGAGAGCATGAGTTCGTGCGCAGTACCGGTGCTACTTGTGCCTAAGAAGGATGAAACTTAGAGAATGTGCGTTGATTGCAGGGCTATCAACAATATTACGGTAAAGTATAGACATCCCATTCCTATGCTAGATGACATACTGGATGAATTGCATGGGTCATGTATTTTCACAAAAATTGATTAGAAAAGTGGGTATCATCAAATTAGGATGAAAGAGGGTGATGAATGGAAAACTGTGTTTAAAACTAAATATGGATTGTGTGAGTGGTTGGTAATGCCTTTTGGTCTAACTAATGCACCAAGTACATTCATGAGGTTAATGAATCATGCATTGCGCGCGTTTATAGGCAGATTTGTTGTGGTCTATTTTGATGATATTTTGGTGTATAGCATGAGCTTAGATGAGCATATTGAACATTTGCATTGTGTGCTTGATGTTTTGAGAAAAGAAAAACTGTATGCCAACTTATGCCAACTTAAAGAAATGTTCTTTTTGCTTGGACAAAGTTGTGTTTCTTGGTTATGTTGTTAGCGCGAAAGGGATTGAGGTGGATGCGGAAAAGGCGAAGGCTATCAAGGAATGGCCCACATCTAAGTTAATCACAGAGGTAAAAAGTTGTCATGGTTTGGCTAGTTTTTATCGGCAATTTGTCAAAGATTTTAGTACACTAGCTGTACCACTCACTGAAATTGTTAAAAAATCAGTGGGTTTTAAATGGGGTAGTCAACAAGATTGTGCATTTATTGAGATTAAAGAAAGGTTATGTGGTGCTCATTTGTTAGCATTACCTGATTTTTCTAAAACTTTTGAGATTGAGTGTGATGCCTCAGGAATAGATATTGGAGCTGTTTTGATGCAGGAGAATCGGCCAATAACCTATTTTAGTGAAAAGCTAAATGGGGCATCTTTGAACTACTCAACATATGACAATGAGCTTTATGCATTAGTGAGAGCATTGAAGACTTGGCAACATTACCTTTGGCCGAAAGAATTTGTCATACATACCGACCATGAGTCCTTGAAGCACTTAAAAGGACAAGGTAAGTTGAATAAAAGGCATGCCAAATGGATGGAATTCATTGAGACCTTCCCTTATGTAATCAAATACAAACAAGGTAAGAAAAACATTATGGCTGATGCA
Organism: Bretschneidera sinensis; assembly: GCA_023935145.1. Taxonomy (NCBI): domain Eukaryota; kingdom Viridiplantae; phylum Streptophyta; class Magnoliopsida; order Brassicales; family Akaniaceae; genus Bretschneidera; species Bretschneidera sinensis. The sequence continues at coordinate 50,958,646 of CM043700.1, forward strand.
TTATCAAGAAGGTATGTCTCTACTGTAAATGCAAAATTATTGGGATTTGAATATGTTAAGGAATTGTATGCTACTGATAATGACTTTGCTAGTGTGTATGGAGCGTGTCGATGAGGTTCGAATCATTTGGTATCAGAGCCAGCTTCTAAAAATCAGATTTATTATCCTTTTATCTTTCATTCTTGTTATCATCCTATCTTGTTTCATTTGTGTTCATTTTTTTTAACTTGTTCTTGTTGCACACCCAGTAAAAGAAAAAAAAAGGTTAAAAAAAACATGAAAAAAAAATGTGGTAAAGATCAAGAACTGCATGCGCCCGTGGATGATTCGAGGTCGAATCCTTTTGAAGAGAGGGGGAATGATGACAATCAACAAGCACCATTAAAAGATTAATTGCATGTTCCAGTTGGGCCTATTACTAGAGCAAGATCCTAGAAGATCAAAGAAGCACTTAATGAGCTGATTCAAGAGATTTGGGCTGATTAAAACCAATTATGATGATTTTGAAGTTTCAGATAATCAAGCCAATATTTTAAACGAATTTGCCAAGAAGTGAATCAGCATTTATTGGTCTTTATTATGTTGTCCAGCATTTATTATGTTGTCCAGCATTTATTATGTTTTCCAGCATTTATTATGTTTTCCAGCATTTATTATGTTGTCTAGCATTTATTATGCTGTCTATGGTCTTTATTATGTTGTCTAGTATTTATTATGTTGTCTCTAGTATTTATTATGTTGTCTAGAGTTTCATTTAATGTAATTTCGTTTTCTTATGCTTAGAGGGTTGGTCTAAGCATCTATATAAGCTATTTTACTGAAATGAAATAAAATAGAGAATTTAGATCTCTCAAGATGTGAGGCTTGTTTTCTATTTTGGTTCTGATGAGAACCTATGAACTTATCAAGGAATTGAGGATTCTTCTTTGTGGCGTTCATCTTCGACTCATCAATCAATCCTTCCATAATTGATTGTGGCATCTTCATTATACTGGTTCTTGCTTCAATAAAAGCAGCGACCAAAGCAATGAGTCGCGGTGTCACATAAAATTTATTTTCTAGACGATTTCTTGGGCAAGTATTCCAACATTGTTTGTTGGGTCTCAAAGCATGTCGATGGCGTTCGCATCATATTTTTTATTTCCAATTGTGCACAGCCTAAAACCCTAATTTCTCTCCTAATTTTGCACAAGCCGGCCACCTATTATTTTCCTTCTAATTAAAGCCCAGCCAGCCACCCAAAATTCTCTCCAAATTAAGCCCAGCCGCAACCCTAATTTACATTCTAAACAAGCCTAGCCGGCCACCTCAATTGTCCTTCCACATGTGCACAGCCGTAACCCTAGTTTCTCTTTTATATATACAAAGCCGAAAACCCTTTGGAGGGATCTTTTCTCATCATCTTGTCGGAGAGCTCTCTACTCCAACTCAGGAAGCAAGAGGCTGAAACACTCCACCTTTCCATCTCCAATTGTGAGCACATAAGGACTTCTCCAGATTGTGTTCTCTTTCATCGATCAGCCATAGCCGTGAGGATCATCACCATTAACATCTCAAGCTTCCTTGAGTGTGTTAAAGAAGTGTAACCCTTACAGCTATTCTTTTTAATTGTTTCAGACTTGGTTGTTATTGGATTAAAGAATATTGAGTTTGATTCTTATGTTGGAGTTTATTGTTAATTCAATGAGTTGGTTAATTTTCAGATTTATTGTTTTATGATTTCAAATTGTTCATGATATGTAGATATATGAATTCATGATCTCTATTACATATGTTGAATTTTCAGTTCTGTTATATTGAAAACTTTGATATTGAAAATCATTGAAGTCAATAATCGCACTTTCGATCACCTAATTGATCCGGAGTACGATTTAAAGTGGCAAAAGCTATGAACAATAGCTAATGTTCTGGAAATTGCATGTTCTTTATCCATGTTGAATTTTCAGTTCTTCGCATTTTCGATCACCTAATTGATCTGGAGTACGATTTAAAGTGGAAAAAGCTACAACTTTGTTTTTGCAAATCATTGAAGCCATAATCGCACTTTCGTTCACCTAATTGATCCAGAGTACGATTTAAAGTGGTAAAAACTATGAACAATAGCCAATGTTCTGGGAATTGCATGTTCTTTATCCATGGACTTTTTCATAGTAATAAGGAACAAGTTATTGAGTCATAATTCCTTTTGATCTTAATGATTTGTTTAAGTAATTGTAAGGATGTGCTGAGTATTAACTTGATTGCTTAAACAAAATAATTAACTGATGGACTTTTCCTAAGCTTAGGAATTATCTAAGAATGAATTTATAAAATGCATGATCTCTTTAGGCTTGCACTTTGATTCAATTCTGATATGTGATTGAGGCATGAATTCATTGTCTACATTGAACTAATTTGATTAGTCATTTAATAAATTTGATTTTCTGAATTGTGAGAGAAAATGATCAATTGTAAATAATTATTCTTAAATTTCCTTAGTATAATTCGAAAAAATATATATCTCAAATCATGAAAACCCCCCCTAATTTTGTGTAATATGTTAATAGATATAGATTTATAAACTGCTAATTCAACCAACCAAATTTGTTTATTGACTCTTAAGTGTAGGAGTACCCACAATCCCCAGCCAATAACGATATCCTACTAATCACTTTACTACAATATTCTGCAGGGTTTGTTGATGACCAAACAAATGGTCTATCAACGGCCACGAGACGAAATCACACTATACTTCCTCGAAGCACATATGTATGCTTGAGGAAGTGGGGAGCCTATGATGTGGCCCATAAAACCCCCACCAATAGACCATTGACACGTGAAGCCATCTCCACCAATAGACCATTGACACGTGGAGCTACCTCCCACCAATAGGCAAATAACACGCGAATCCTCTCCCCATCTTGTAGCAAAAGGACATGCAAAACAGGCAAGTCACGCAACCGTCAAGGCGAAGCTTGATTGACTAGACTAAGCCTCGTCTGAACACGCGATCGAGATTTCTCAGCAAAAAAGCGAGATCTCAGGGATCGCACCATCCCGTTCACGTGGTCAACCTACCCCTGAGTTACTATAAAAAGCCCAAGGTATGTGATTCCAAACAATCTAAGAAACTTTTAAGCTCTTACTAAAAACGCTAGTACCATAATTCTCTCCACTCTTCAAAAGCCTTATACTGACAAAAGCGTTGGAGCGTCCTCGGAGGTGTCACCCCCCTCTTCTCCGGCGACCTTCTAGCTCACTCTAATTTTCTGGCGCAAGTCCTCCACTGAGGCACCGACAACCCAACCACATTTTAAGCATCAACAATAACCAAAAATATTTCAAGAATAAAATTGAGGAACTCAATTATTGAGACTCCATTTTAATAAATTTACACCAAATTATTATTATTATCATAAACCTTGAATTGCATATTCAAAAAAACCTTTTACAGAGAAAACTTCCTTTTGTTTCATGTTTTATTATCGATGTGGGATTCATTTAATTTTTTTTAAAAAAAAACTTGATCAAAGTTTTTGTCTAATTTTATGCCTATGTGAACAAGCAATGATTCTTCTACCTTGATATGATTGTTTTATTATTTTTATTATCCGCTTGTTTGTAATTTTACATGTACTTACACTGTAGTACATGTATATGAATCAAAAGTTCTGGTCAAATTTCATGTCCATGTGAACTAAAAAAAATCCAATGAATAACGTAAAAGCTTTTGGGGAAAAGAAATAGGTTTCTAAGTCTGGATGGGCTTTAATAATCAAGATGAATTGAAGAAAAAATTTAAACTAAAAAGAATGGGACATAACCATTTTTGTAAAAAGAAAAAAAAACAAATCAAGATATTCAAAACAAAAAGATAAAACAAATTAATGTTATATCGAGGATATCGCTTCAATGGAATCTCACATCATTTGGATACAAAATGAAAAAGAAGACTATCACTTTTATATTTATATATATATATATATATATATATATATATTAATTATTGTGAATTTGTTATTTTTATTTATATTTACAATCAAACACGTTGATTAAAGTTAATCTATTCACATAGGTTTAGCTTTTAAGAGGTAATTTATTTATTTTTATGGGTCAATTTAGAAAAGTCCATAATACTAATTTTTTTTATAAAAAATTTCAAGTGGTCACAATTGATCCGACTGTAAATTCACCACAATTTTTGTGGATTAGAATATCCTTAAATACGTACAAGGATTCAATATTTTAATTTAAAAGGTTTTTAAAAAAAAGAATTAAAATGTCAAAACTTGTGGACGCTGAAGCGAGGCCCATGCGTAGCTGGAAGACGCCGCCAAAGCATGGACTACACATTCCATATTTCGGTTGCATTTCGTCATCGAATTTCATAGTTGATCAAAAATTCAATTTTCAGTGATCGATTTAATTTTTTGAAATACCTCTCAAAATGGTTATTAATCCGTGACGGGATTGTCATTGGTGTGTGAGGAAGAGTCGATTGTGATAGAGATTTTCTGATCCTATTTGATAGATTTGATGAGAATTTTTTAACATAAGTGTATTTTTTCAATCATAAGTTAATTCGATATCGTTAAAATATTTCGAAAGTGCAAACAATTAAATAGATGTATTTATTGAATTATCTTATTGCTTTTATGTTTGTTTTATGAAAAATTGAATTATTGAGTTTTTTATCATTTTTTTAAAATATTTATTTGATAAAATATTAATAAATATAATTAAAAAAAAACTATTTCATATAAACTGTTTTATAAATTTCTTCTTAAAATGTCTGACTTATTAAAACTTTGCCCAATACGTTTTGAATTCACGTGACAATGATCTGTAAATCGTTTCTTTTTCGTAACAATTTTTCCGGATTTGAAGTTGGTAAACATCTAGGAGGGGTGTCCACGTGGCACAAAAATGAAAGGAACGACAAAACACGTGTAATACATGAAATGGTACGAACTGCGTGCCATGCACCGCTCGGAATTCGAAGGACGACAACAGGGAGCCAACTGTAAGAAGAAAGTTCTATGTGGAAAAACAGGAAAAAGAGACCGATGACCGGATGAGAAGGAAAATGTCCGTACAAATTCACATACTCCGATTATATGAGCAGTCCCATCATCAACATAGGACGCCTCTTTTTACTCGTAAAAAACCGTATACTATATTTATTATCTTTTTTAAATTTTCAACTTATTTTATAAATGACTTTTGTAAGTTGAAGATACGATTATCTTCTCATATTATTAGAGGAGGTATCACATGTCATATCGAGTTAAGTTCTTTTTCCTTCTTTTTTTTAGTGGGTCAAAGTCATCGATGTCCAATTTAAAAATTGAAAACAGTGTGGTATGTTCTTAAGAAGATTTAAATTGCTGACTTTAAAGATAATTTTGAAATCAGTTTACCAATTGACTTAATTTTTTAAAATTGTTATATTATTATTGTGATATTTTGCATGCAGGAAAAATCAACTTTAAGAGTTAATTTTAGACCATTTTAAGGTCTTAATTTGAGCTAATTAATAGTTATTAAATTTTTTAATTAAATGTATTAAATTAAACTCAAATTGGAGATTTAATGGATATTTATTTTGATTCAAAAGAAATCTTTATGTATGAGCTTAAAATGATAATAAAGGGTTATTTGAAAACCCAAAATTAGCATTGTCCTACGTTGATAAGAAAAGAAGAAATAAAATACTTTATAAGCATTTGGTTGGGATTCTTATCTACTTTTGTTAAGAGAAGTGATAAAGGTGAAGGCTCATGGTGCATTACACATCAACGCACCACACACCTGTGCCCCAGCCCAAGCTCGGGCCCGATCGCGTTATAAAGTCATGCTTCTTTTTGGAAAGAAGCTATTAATGATGAGATGGATTCTATAATAGATAACAATATTTAGATATTGGTAGATTTACCCAAATGATCAAAACCTATTAGGTGTAAGTGGATGTTTATGAGAAAATACAATACTGATGACACTATTCAAACTTTCAAAGCGAGACTAGTAGTCAAAGGTTTTAGACAAAAAGAAGGGATTGATTATTTTGACACTTATGCACCAGTTGCACGTATTACTTCAATTAAAGTCCTTATAACTTTAGCCTCTATTTATAATTTGTATATTTATCAAATGGATGTAAAAACTAATTTCTTAAATTGGGATTTAAATGAGTAAGTATGTATAGAACAACCCAAATGATTTGTTCTTTCAGGAAATGAAAATAAAGTATGTAAATGGAACGACCCATCCCAGGTTGGTCACCCTCGAGACGATGTCGTCATATTTTGAAATCCCAGCACGACATATATATGCAACAATATAAAAAATTAACTGAAATTATCTACATACATAAATCATCAACCCTCAACAGGGGAGTTACATTATTAAAATATCAACTGAAACCATATATACTACATATTATGCATGAATATTTACAATTTTTTTTCTTCCATTAGTCTGAGGATGTGAACCACGAGACTTACATATAACAACTCAATATGAATCTCAGCTCACAAATTTATCTGTCTTGCCCGCTACCTGAAATTATTTAACAATGAGGAGTGAATTTCACAAGCTCAGTGAATTAAATTTACTAGAAGTACTCAATTTGTATACTTCCAGTCACATCTTATAATTCAATCGTTTCTAATTCACCAATATTAATCATCTATTTCTTCACATATAATAATTCAATCTTTCAAATAGTCTTCCAATATTCATTCGTCTATTATCTCATATAACTCAATAATAGCATTTTATTATCCCTACTCATATCATAATTCTCATCATTTATCAATCTCTTCTTAAATTAATCGTCAAATATATCAATCTTTCTTATCAGATATTTAATCATCTTAAGACTAGTAATTCAACATCATTATTTACCTCGTTATGAGGTTTACAACATACAATCAATCAATCAAATAGGTTTTATCATATCATACTTTCATATTTCTTTCTCATCATATATGTCTCTCTGTAAAACTCATTTGTCTATCAATAATTTCACAATCAAGACTAATACTTTAACATCTCAATCAATAATAATCAATATTTAAAACAAATGTAATGTATGAATTAAATTTTCTCTCTTTCTTTCTCATCAGATCATTTCATATTATCATTTGAGAACGTCCTCCCACATGTCGACATGTTTCAGCTAGATCAACTGTCTTCCTAGTCTTTTTGGCTAGACCAGCTACATTCCTGGTCTTTTCAGCTAGACCATCTGCTTTTCTGGTCTTTTCAGCTAGACTAGCTGCATTCCTGGTCTTTTCAGCTAGACTAGCTGCCTTCCTGGTATTTTATTTTATGCATATAAGCAATAATATGAAAACAAGCAGACCAACTATCTTCTTGGTCTTTTTATTTTATGTATATGTGCAATAATATGAAAACAAGTATACGTTCAAGTATTCAATTCAACTATCTAGCTTTTGTCAAATTTATTATTTTTATTATATTTATTAAATGGTCTCCTCATATGTCATATCAATTTTTCAATCATAATTTCAGAAATTTCATATAACTTCTCATCATATTTTTCATTAATTCATCATTTTTAAAATATAAATTCTTATATAATTAATATTCAAAATACTTTCAAATTCCTAATCAATAAATCAATCAATTTTCATATATAACAGAAAATACATTGTTAAATCATTATATTTCACTCATTTATTCAAATATCATAAATTCATATTTTTATTAGTCTCAATTACTAAAAGTAAATCTAACTCACCACGTAGTACTTAAAGCTACTCGTGGATCACTTCCTTGTTTTTCCTGCTCCTTTCAGCAATTTCACCCGATTGTTTATTACCAACACCTCAAATATGATGAAGTCTTGCTATTATAATTGAATGACTATGCTATCTCTAATATCGGCGAAATTTTCTTTATAAATTTTTGCTAAGAAATTTGAATTAAAGAAAGAATAAAACCAAACAGAATTTGGTAAGAAATAAATAAACAAAACAAAAACTAAATTTGATTATATAATTACTGCCATTTAAGCTTTCTGTTGCTTACCCCCATTTCAGCTTTTTGTTGCAAGACACTAAGTTGTACATAATACACCTGGACATCCATGTGTTTGTCCCCCACCCTTTTTTTTCCTCTTCGTGATAAGCATCCATGTCCTTTTTTTTTTCTTTTTCTTTCTTTCCTTTGTGACAAGCGTCCAAGTCCTTTTCTTCTTCAAAAGAATTATTTTATCAATAATAAATCTTTCGTATAAATATTATTTTAATTCCATGTAATATATATCAAATTACTTCTTTACCTTTACTTTAAGAAGACGGGTATTACAGTAAATTAGTCAAATCTCTTTATGGTCTAAAACAAGCTTCAAAACAACGGCATGAGAAATTTGACACTGTTATTTTATCTTTCGGTTTTAAACATAATAATGCTGATAGATGCATTTACTCTAAATTTACTAAAAACTATGGTATGATAGTTTGTTTATATGTTGATAATTGGCACTAACATGGAAAGAGTAAATGAAACTAAGAAGTATTTGTCTTCTGTCTTTAAGATGAAAGACTTGGGTGAAATAGATACAATCTTAGGAATTAAAATTAATAAACATAGTGGGGGTTATACTTTAAGTCATTCTCACTATATTGTAAAAGTGATAACTAAGTTTAAACATCTTGGTTTCAAAGAGTATAACACTCCTTTCGATCCAAGTATTAAATTACAGAATAATTCTGGTAGAGTTGTGGCACAACTTGAATACGCTAATGCTATTGGTAGTCTAATGTATGCAATTCACTGCACTATACTAGATATTTCCTATTCTGTGTATAAACTAAGTAGATATACTAGTAATCCTAGTATAGAACATTGGAAAGCCATTGGTAGGATAATGGGATATCTCAAGAAGACCAATGGTTTGGGTCTGTTTTACAACAGTTACCCAAGTGTATTAGAATGATACACTTATGCAAGTTGGATTACAAGTGTGGGTGATAATAAATCCACAAGTGGGTCACTCTTGGTGGGGGTGCAATTTCTTGGGTAAGCAAGAAACAAACTTGTATATCCCACTCAGCTATGGAATCTGAATTTATTACCCTAGCAACAACTTGGAAGGAAGCCGAATGGATTAGGAATTTATTGTTAGACATCAAATTGTAGCCTAGTCCAATGCCTTCTGTTTCACTTTATTATGATAGTGAAACTACTTTATCAAGAGCATATAGTAGTACCAATAATGGTAAGTCTAGACATATCAGTCTTAGACATGAATATGTAAGACAATTGATATAAGATGGTATCATTACAGTTGTCTATGTAAAGTTAAGTAAGAACTTGGCTGATCCACTTACTAAGGCATTCGCAAGAGACCTAGTAAGTAATACATCTAAAGATATGGAGCTCAAACTATTTAAAAGTCAACAGTGATAGCATCCCAACCTAATACTAGTAGACCACTAATCCTAGGTTTTAATAGGTAATAACAAGTTATTGTGATTGACTGTTGATATTATCACAAAATTGGCCCATAATTGAGAAATACAATATCTTCACTTATATGATGAGTTAAAACTCCTAATGAAATTATAAAATGTGTTCTAGTAATGGAAACACAAAAGGAACTTCACCTATATGAACGAAAGAGTGATGCCGCTTCTTATAGAAAGTTATGGTTTGCTCTCTAGATGTTCATGAAACCAGGATATAGCACATGGCCATAATAGTGCTAAGTGAAAATAAGTTCTCGTCAAAGGAAGAGAATTGTATGTGTGTGGTGGCTCAGGTCGTATCACATAGGAATGTTGGTTTAATCTAAAGAACACTATTCATTTCGATACGACTTTAAGTTGTTTACACTAACAGAAGGTTTTAAATTGAAAGAAATTTTCTTTATGCATACAAGACTCAGAGATATTGTGGCAGTATTTAAAAAAAAATTGGTTTTTCAAACAAGTGGAAAATTGTTGAAAAAATTAGCTCTAAGAACTGATTTTAGACCATTTTGAGGTCTTAACTTGAGCTAATTAATGGTCATTAAAAAACCTTTAATTAGGTGCATTAAATTAAAATAAAGTTGGAGATTTAATGGGTATTTATTTTGATTCAAAAATAATCTTAATGTATGAGCTTAAAATGAGAATAAAGGGTTGTTTGAAAACTCAAAATTAGCTTTTTCCCACATTGATGAGAAAATGAGAAATAAAATGTTTTGTAAGCATTTATTTGGTATTCTTATCTACTTCTGTTAAAAGAATGGATAAATGTGAAGGCTCACAGTGCTTTGCACCGCAACGCCTATGCCCTGGTCCCGACCCGGTCTCGTCACGTCGCAAGTCGCAGTGGCACTTTAGGCGCACTTTGCACTTCGCACATGCGCATCCTCGCCCCGAGCCTAACCCTTGTTCGGCTTCGAGTATCTAAATTTTAGACAAAAGCCCAGAAAAGCCCAGGATTTAATCAGAAAGATGTCAGATTAAATCAAAAGGTATATGTTTAAATCTAAAGGTTGTGATTTAATCAAAGAGGTATGATTTAAATCCAAGGGTCATGACTTAATCAAAAGGTGTCAGATTAGTCAACTGTCTCTTTAACAGATATGATCTTGACCGTTTAAAATTAAGAAACATAATTTAGAGGCTCATATTAAATCTGAAAAATCATATCTTTCCAAATTGGAAAGAAATGTTTGTCCAGAATTATTTGAAAAGGTGTCTCTGCACCTATAAATACTCTGTCTCCCTCCAAATTCATAAATTAATTAATTTCTTTCTTTTTTCTCTCTTTTTTCTCTCAAAACCATCTACCATAATATTTCAATTATTTCAAAGCAGAATAAAATCTAAAGTTCTTCAAATTTTGTTATCTACAAACTTCAACTTAGAGATTTAATTGTATCTCGAAGTTCATACCTCTAAATCTTGATTCTCATATTCAAATCTAATTAAAAAAAAAAATATTACAACGATATACATATCTTACCTCGTTCAATTAAAAGTTCAAATTACATCAAATTATTCTAATACTTTTGGCTTATCATTAAAAAAAATTATCCTAATACCTTCCGAAGTTTAGACGTTTTTTTTTCCCAACTCGATGTGATGTTAGAATTTTGTTTTCAATAGGTAGTTGCGGCTTCATCTCTTTTTGGGTTAATACATAGGTTTTTTGGTACAAAATTCTTCTAAAATCATTTATGGGTAGTTAGATCTGATGCAATTTGGGATTTTTGTTGAAATTTCTTGTTGGGCATTTATTCTTAGATGAACTCAGGATGAAATCACTCACTTGTGTGATACGATTTACGGTCGCAAAATTTTCACTAGATGCGAATCGAAAATTAAAACTAGGTAAAGTCAACACTAACCCATTTCAATGTCTTGATTCAGTTAATGTTTGAGATACTTCATAAAAAAAGTTAGGGTTAATTAGGAAACTTAGGGCATGACTCACGTTGAGAGAGACTGCATAGGGAAAAGAGAGGAAATCTGAGAAAAGAACGTAACAATGTTTACCGTAAATTAACAGGATTGTCCAATTACGTTTTTGTCATTTTTAAAACTACAAGTAAATAATAGCAATTATCTACAAACCTCATGTAGCAATAAGAAATTGAAATTAACAATGGTAAAGAAATTTGGTTGATACTTGATACCAATTGATATTTACTTAATGCAATAATTAAATTAATATATAGGTAATTTGTTCAATTTTTTTTGCAATTTGAGAAGATTGACAATTATAATTTGATCATTTTGATAATTTTAAGTTAATTTCAATATTTTTTTATTAAACACCTTTACAATTTATTTAAAATTTTAAGTTAGATATCCAAAACACTAAACAACTTATTTCTTAAAAATAATTTTAAATACCAAATTATAATTTGATATTCCTAATAGGTGATAAATTGATTTCTTCAATTCAACCAAACATGCCATGAATCTCCACTCCTTCACTTCCTTTTTCTCCTCAATATCCCATATACATGGTTACACTATCTCATTTTTCCTCTAAAAGTCAGCTGAAAAAGTTAAAAGAGAATAGAAAGAAAAGGAAAAGTAGAGTGACCAGGGATGAGAAGGAGCGTGAAGAATGAGAATATATTCTTAGTTTTCTGATCCAAAATTTAAAATTTCTTTGTTTTATTTGTAGTTATTTAAAGTTATATTTAAGAAAAGAAAGAAAACGAAGAAATCGAGTGAAAAAAAAAAGTAGGAAGAATGAGAACATGATAAAAACCCCTCAATTCTAACATTGACGCGTTATTAATCCAATAATACTAAGAAAAAAATTTCACAATTGGAGAGGAGTATAAACGGTAGACCACCACTTTGATAATTGTTAGATACAACTCATTGGGTTCGCGTAGGGTAATATAAGAAACCCACTTTTGGGTAAAGTGGCGAAGTCCATGACATGAGTCATGGGTGTGGGGCAAACCAAATGGTACCTAAATCCACCATGTGCAATTCATGTACGAAGGAGGCTAATACATTTGACGGTGAAGAACAATTAGATCCCTCCTTTTAGATCCAAATTAGATATTTTTATTAAAAATTTTAGGGAATAGAATAAAACGGTATGCCCTTCGGTTTGCTTATTTATTTCTTTTTCTCCTTATAGGTTGTTGGAGGAAAAATATATCTAACAAATAAATATCAACTAAGACGTATTGTCCAAATATTCATTAAGGAAAATATCTGTTCCACCATTACAATTTGAATGAGGTAAATCAGAATATGTACTCCATTAGAGAATGAGCAACACAACTCATACCCAAGCAAAATTAATCATCACGCCATTTGAGAGAGAGACGCAGGAGATGGTACCAATACCAAAAGTCCTGCTTATTATATTATATAAGTAAATTAAAGGCAAACAATACCAGATAAGTTATATTCATATTAGCATATAAATAACAAATCAATCTATGGGTGATGTATGAATGAAAAAGCCACTTATACCTATTGAATGCAAGGGCAAACACACTTGAAAATAGCACAAAAGAATTGCTTATAAATATCTCTGAGGATATCCCAACCTAATCTCGCTATTCCCTAGTTAATAAGTAGATTTGTTTAGAAACTAAAGCTGCTATTTCCCAACAAAAACAATGCAAGAACAACGAGTACCGTAAGGAGGACCCACATCCATTGCTGCATCCTTCTCTTACCACGATTTCGAAGAGGTATAGCAATAGATTTTGCCTTTGTCTGCTTCACAAACTGTGATGGTTTATAAGGCCTCTTTGTCACTGTTGTTGCCTTCTCTTTAGTTTCAGCTTCCATTGGAGATTCAGAGCTTGGAGCAGATTCTTCTTCATTAGTGACACTTGTCTCATCTGCAGCAGTAGCCTTTCGCTTTTCCTTCTTCCTTAACTTCTTTTCCCTTTCCTGCACAAAGAAAACAACTTATGCTGAATAAATGCAACTTGAAAAAATATTACTACTTCACTAGAGAGGTGGTAGCACAAAGTGTTTGGCAATTAAAGCACATGGTTGTGTTAACATTGGTGAAATTTACCTTCTCTTTCTGTTCAGCTTCCTTCTGAGCTCTTAGTGCAGCCTTGGCTTGAGCCTTATCTGCAATTCGTTTCTTCCTCTCTAGTGCCTCCTTAGCTTTGGCCTTCTCGTCCAACCGGAGTTGCTCCTTCAACTTGGCTAATTCGTCTTCCTTCCTCAATGCCTCTTCCTTCCTGGCTAACTCCTCTTCCTCTTTTGTTCGCTTATGCTCTTCTTCTCTTGCCTCTTCAATCTCATCTCGGCCCGAAACAGTTGCTAAGCTGCTTGCTAGAGGAGCAGATTTCACAGCCTTTTTAGATTTAGTTGTCTGATTCTTTTGTTCCCCAGCCTTTTCTACAGGTTTATCATCCACTTTTGCATCTTTCACGGGCACAACTTGTTCTTGTTTTTCTCCTCCGAGAGTTGAAACCAATGATGCAGTGTTATCTTTTTCTACTCTTTCATTAATAGTTCTATACTTTAATAATCTTTCATTTACAGCATGACGAATTACAGGTGGCTTCTCATCAGGACCAAGTGAGCGGCCATCCAATGTCTTCAGTCTCAACAGTGTACTCCTCGTGTTGCATCTGATGTATTCTTTTCGGAACTCATCGTTGCTGTTCCATAAATTCATAAAGCTCTCCACCTAAACAAATGATTTTTAAGTGCAAAACCAGGCTGATTAGCAAGAGGAAGTAACCAAAAGGAATGCATGAGCTCACCTGGTTAATGCAAAGATGTTGGAGTGCCTCTGTATCTTTTCTGAATGCCAAATCTTTAGATGCTGTTGCATCATCCTTGTAGTTCCAAAAATATTTGTTCTGCAAATTTGAAGCAATTTCCAAAATCAACAAGCATTGAACACAAAAATCCAAGTCATCTCAATATCCTGCAGATCCAGCTAATATTCTAGAGAGTAGAGATCCAATCTAATTAGCAAATCAAAAGAGAATAAATAAAGTTTAACTAAACAACATCTCTGAAATCTAGCAATCAACAGTTTTATTAAATATTAACCTAAAACACATGCCTTCCAAATGTTAGATAAGAGTAATAGGTTAGTTCTGATTTTGCTAGAGTCATGTATTTCCCACACAATAGTTCCTTCATGTGTCTTCAAAAGAAGCTTATATATCTATCCCCAAAGGGAATTTACATATTTCCTTACTACAGTTATAAATATATTAGTTCTAATCACACAACCATCAAAATGTTGTACCTTCTCATATGATTGTTTCTTCAAATTCTGTAAGTGTGCATATGCTTCCTGACGGATGTCATTAGCAGCATTGAATTTAGCTGTCACTTCATCTAGCTTTTCATCTTCAACATAACATTTCTTCTTTGCAGCTCTAATGACCGCCTCAGCTTTCAGGAAATTGTCTCTGAGCAAATCTGCTTCCTTCCTCAGAAACTGTAGAAGCCAAGAAAATCAGATAAGCCATCTGACAGTTACGAAAAAGAAGTTGCTTGGCCTACAGTAACAAACCATTCTACACCCTGATTATTATCAGGGTACCCAAAAGTCAAGTTAAATGCAGTAAATGTGTATGCAAGTTGGCTATCCCAAATTATCAGTTCCAATTCTATTGTTTCAACATAGAAAATCAACTTTAACTATAATTATGGCAAGCATTAACCACAAGTGACGTAATAAAAGCGAAAATAAGGAGGACAGGGGAGAACATAGATTACATTCATGTGCTCTTCAATTTGGTCTTTCTGGTCCAAAGCCTCCTGAACTTCTTCCTGGCTACCCATCTTAGAAGAGAGCTGTCCACGAAGTTGATTCAACTGACCGATTTCACGAATCAACTGCTTTTCTTCCTTTAAAGGCAAAGTTTCATGTTGTATCATGTGTTGCTTATTACGCACCTGCTTGCAAGCAATAAATTGAATCAGATAAGCAAAAGAGAAAGTGAAGTTGCATCCAAATAGACCACGAATCTGAGTAAACTGGAACAAGAAAAAGGTTCGCACCCTCCCACCAATATCCACTATAGACATAGCACTCTTGACCCGGTTAATCTTAGATTGAAGAGAATCTATTTCCTGGCGTTTGGATCTAAGCAAGTCTCGTGCAGCTCTCTCTTCTGCTTTGGCAGCATTAAAATTGTCATCACACTCTTTACAAGAGACCTAATTAAAAAAGCATTTCAACATTAATAAGAAAAAGTTTTTTATAAATAAATAACACAGTTTTAATCTGAGATATGTGACAAACCATCTCACAAAGATCCCTTACCTTGATCTTTTTTATTTCAGCTTGAATAGCATCCCGACTATGTGTTTTCTGATCAACTTGTAACTGAGCATGTTTAATCCTCTCTCTTAAATTTTCATCATCAAATCTCGGAACCTTAACCAAAAAGTAAAATGGCCTTTTCTCAGACTCTGCACCAACATTCTGCCCTTCAGAAGCATTAACAATAGTTGGAGTTTCATCCCTCTGTATCCTATCCATGCCATCTACTTCCCGGCACTTTATTTTGTCATCACTATCTCCATCAGTTGATTGAACTACTCCACTCTTGACAATTACAGAATCTGGGACACAATTTTCTTCACTAATGACAGAACCATTCAGAACTTCAGATTCAGATACAATGCCATCGTTACCAGGAAGATCACTGCTCCTCAAAGCAGAAGAATTTTCAACTTCAGACTGCTTTCTCACATCATCACCAAGGCAAGTCGCCAAGGTACTTTCATTTTCAATCAAGACACTCACCTGGGGTTTTGCTTCGGTTTCAGCAACAGAAACAAGCTTACTACTAGCACCCTCGGTGACCCCTTCCAAAGCTTCAGCTTCAGCTTCTATCTTTGTGTCATTACTTGAGAAAGTAGATCCTCGACCATCACACTTGATGCCAGCAATACCAGTCACAGTTTCTGATGTCGCGCAATCAGCCGGGCAACTCGACTCAGTGTTATCGTCAGTAGGGCCATTCTTAACTTCAATATTTACCTTTGTGTTATCGACAGGAAGGGAATAGGCAGTTTCATTGTATTTCACATGTGTTTGAACAACTTCAGTCTGCTTTCTAACATCATCAGCCGCACCAGCTGCAAAATTTTCTATTATTTTAGAAGCCTCAGTTTCAACATCCGATTCAGCTACTGGGTCATTAATGGGAGTAGTAAGACAGCTTTTTCCACTTTCAACAGGTATATTTTCACACATAACTGTGAAAGGCAAGCTATTGGCTTCTTCAGCTGTGTTTTGGCCAGCATAAGCATCATTAGTATCAGTTGTAAAGCTTTCATCATTGTCAACAGGTACATTCTCACACTTAACGAGGAAGGGCAAGCTTTCAGAATTTTCAAAAGACCCATTTTGTTCTGGAGTTTTGTGGTCGGCGTCAACCAAGCCATTGACAAAAACGGTTCCTGAAACACTATCTTCGGCATGATCAACAGGCAACCCATCACTATTTTCATCAGAGACTGGGATCCAAACAGCTCGAGATTCTAACTGCACATCACCATTTTCATCGGGGAAAGGGACTCTAACAGCTTCATATTCAGTTTCAGATTCTAACTGAACGTCAGCTACCTGACTTGAATCCGTTTGCAAATTCTGCTCCAAATCCAGTCCTACATCCCCTGATGGACCTTCTAGAGGGATCTCACGATTAGACAATTGGATTGATCCCTTCCCCTGATCTAAATAAACTGAATGCTTCCTCTGATCTTTATCATCTTGAACATCCTCGGCAAGTACAATTTCAGACTCGTGCTTTTCTACTATGTCTATAGCAGAATCGGATTTTATTTCTCCCTCGACCTTTTCCTCCCGATTATCCAGCTCATTCTTCGCAGGATCAGGAAAATTCCCTACGGATACTTGAGAAGCCTGATTTTCTTCCACTTGCTCGGTTGATCCAAACTTATCCACATGCCCATTCTCAGCCTTCCAATCACCGGCCTGCGGCAATTCGCATGCACATTCATGTGCCACTGAAACCACAACTTCTGGCTCCCGAGTCTCTTCCTCAACCTTGACACCATCATCAGCATCACCCCGTTGCAGCTCAGATTCCGCGACAGCAACAGAATCAGCTATGGTTCCATTTTGATCCTCAAAACCACCATTCTCTCCCGTATTCTCCTCAACAGTACAATCATCAATTCCCCCATTCTCAACCTTCAGTTCCCCAACGGCCCCATTGTAACCCTCCTCTTCCCCCTTCTCTTCCTCCTCCGTACCATGAGGGGAACCGACATCGTGGACTGGGTTCCCATTGAGATCGCGCTCAATGGAAACAACAGATACGGCGTCCTTTCCGCTAACGAAAACGTAGGAGCAGTCAGAATCGTCCTTCGCATTGCCGTTCTGATTGGTTCCATTGGACAGATCCTGATACTTACTCACATCTAACC
The DNA here is from genome assembly GCA_023935145.1 of Bretschneidera sinensis. Taxonomy (NCBI): domain Eukaryota; kingdom Viridiplantae; phylum Streptophyta; class Magnoliopsida; order Brassicales; family Akaniaceae; genus Bretschneidera; species Bretschneidera sinensis. The sequence continues at coordinate 50,976,519 of CM043700.1, forward strand.
CACACTTGTCCTCAATATCAATCTCAACCTTTGATGATACCTCACCATGCACTATCTCCACCTCTGCCGTCATTATTGCAAGCAACTCAAGTAACAAACCACACCCTATATGTATGTGTATATATCTAAATACACTAATTCAGATCAAACGAAAAAATAATTAAATCAATCTAAAACATAACATTAGAAAAGATGGTGATAGAAATCTAGATCTTAGACGATCAGGGGAAAAAAGTTAACGGAATCCAATGCGTACGTACCTCGAGATCAGACGGCTGTGAATGTTGAATACTGGGATCAGTAGATCAGCGAATCAGAGAAAGGCAATGTGAGGAATTGGAGGAATAGATCTCAGAAGGAGGCTGGAGAGAAGTGAAAGAGAGAGATGAAGACTACAGCTTGCTCTCAGCGAGGGAAGAGCTAAAAAAGAGACTTTTACGAGTATGAGAGACCTCGATTTGAACTCAAATTATCCCCACGTTTTTTCTATTTTTACTGTATTTTAATAGGATCGGATTAGATTACTATATTTTAATCCAAGTAGATTACTGCTCCCTCTATTTTGTAATTTTTTCCTATTTAGTTAATTAAATAAATATTTATTATTATTATTTAATTCAATTAGATTATTACTCCCTCGTAATCAGATTTTGCTACGACACACTATACTAATTTGAACATCAAAGAATCTCCGGAAGCACACCTCATCCTCCGATGATTTTTAAAATTTCTTCTTTTTTCGTGTGTGCAGATTCGTTATCCGCTGTTCTAATTCTTGACAGATTTTCGATATCAACAATTATTATTTGAATGTTAATACTCCATATTATAAACTATAAAAATATTTTTTATTTAATAAGTTCCAATTAAAAAGAATTTGAGCTGAAAAAATAATGATCATATTGGAAGGCAACAATTCAATAAAAATTTATATAATTTTTATCTTTAAAGATACGTAGTTTATAGCATCGTAAAGATTGTATAATTCAATGATAAAATAAAGAAATAAGTTGTCACTTATAAGAATAAAAATATATTAACAAATAATAAACTCGCGCATTATTAAAATAAGTGTCAAGTTGGTAAAAAAAAATGATAATTTGTTCATTATTTTCTGTTGAAAATTATAAAATATCTTCTTGAATTGTCATTAAAATACATGCCAAATAGATAAATTAAAACACAACCAACATATATAATCTATTTGTTCCTAATTTATTTTCTTCTTAGAATTCGTAATTCAACTTGAACTTATGGCAAAACCTTTAACCACCAGAGATGATTCAGGCTTTTTGGTCATATCCATAGTAAAAAAATTCAAATTTGATCCTTATATCCGTCAATAAGAAGAACAAAAAGTAAAACCATAAATGATAACTAATTGTCGACACTATATACCATTGAATAATTCAAATTAACTTGTTCCAATTTATTATTTGAGCAAGCTTAAAAAGTAATTTAATGATGTCACTTGATCTAATGGATGAATTCATGAAATAAAATCAGTATTAATAAATAAATAACAAAAAAAAAGACATCATCTGTCTAGGAAAAGGTATGAAAGGAAAAAATGAAACAAGAGAATTAAAAAAGAAAATGGGTCTTCCCATACAATTCTCATTTTCGCAAATTTTGCAAAAGCATAAAGAAAGGAGCCTAGCAAGGCAAGGGATACCTCAGAAGTGGGTCGCAACCAGACTTCTTTCTGTTTAATTTCTGACAGATTTTCGATATCAATAATTATTATTTGAATGTTAATACTCCATATTACAAGCTTTAAAAATATTTTTTTTATTTAATAAGTTCCAATTAAAAAAAATTGAACAGAAATAATAATGATCATATTGGAAAGCAACAATTCAATAAAAGTTTATATATATTAACAAATAATAAACTCGCTCATTATTAAAATAAGTGTCAAGCTGATAAAAAAAATATAATTTATTCATTATTTTCTGTTGAAAATTATAAAATATCTTCTTGAATTTTCATTAAAATACATGCCAAATAGATAAATTAAAACACAAACTACATAAAGTTAATATAATCTATTTGTTCCTAATTTATTTTCTTCTTAGAATTCTTAATTCAACTTGAACTTACGGCGAAACCTTTACCCACCAGAGATGATTAAGGCTTTTTGGTCGAGTAGTCACTTTCGTATCCATAGTAAAAAAAAAATTCAAATTTGATCCTTATCCGTCAATAAGAAGAAAAAAAAAAGTAAAACCATAAATGATAACTAATTGTCGACACTATATACCATTGAACAATTCAAATTAACTTGTTCTAATTTATTATTTGAGCAAGCTTAAAAAGCAATTTAATGATGTCACTTGATTTAATTGATGAATTCATGAAATAAAATCGGTATTTATAAATAAATAACAAAAAAAACACCCTCCTTCTGGAAAAAAGTATGATAAGAAATAGTGAAACCAGAGAATTAAAAAAAAGGCCTTCCCATATAATTCCCATTTTCGCAATTTTTGCAAAAGCATAAAAAAAAAAAGCCTTGCAAGGGAATGGCTACTCGTGAGAGGAGTGGATCCCAACCGGATTTCTCTTCTGGTAAAAAAAATCGATTGATTCGGTCTAAATCTTTAAATCTAATGGTTTAGACGAGCGAAAATTTTTTTGGTGATTTTAAAATAATTTATTGATAGTATTAATATAGATATAAAACCTAATAATTAACATTATCAGTAAAAAAATTAAAAATTATTAATAAAAATTTTAATTTATCTAAATAATTACCATTAAGTTTAGATTCAAACAAAAAAAAAAAACTTCCTTCAAAAATGGATTTTAGAGATCATTCTTTATTTGGTGGAGACGACATAGACAATAGAGATAAAAAAAAAAAAAAAAGGACATTTATCTTTCGACTGCTAAGCATTTGCTAAAGCCTAAAATGCATAAACCAAAACGGAGTAAAAACAAATAAAAGAAAGAAGATAACTTTTGGTTGAGTTTCTTTCAGCTAATGGTTTCTTCTACAAACCAACAAAAATGGTTTCCTTAACACAAAGGGTGTTAGCATAGTAGCAAGCAATCACTAATGTAGGTTTTGAAATTCGAATTTTAATTGAGTGTAAATAATTTTTTAAATCAAATTGGTAAAAATTGATTCGAAGTTTTATTCACTACATGTAGATAAAGCAGTACATATATGCTAAAAAAATAATTGGATGAAAGAGTCAAATTTATTGCAATGATTAACATTTCATGATGTAATGATTCAAATTTACAAAATTTACAAAAAATTTCGTATTTTGAGTTTATTGAGAATCTAAAACATATAGAGTTTGTACTAAGATGTATAGAGTTTATAATGATCTAAATTTTACATCGGTAGTCTTCCACTATTTTTTATAATGATCAACTTTTTAAACCACAAAATGAGTGTAAAATAAATAATTTCACAGTTTTATTTTAATTTCTGATTGTTGCCTCTTGTCTTTTCATTAATATTTTATCTAATTCTTTGTCCATATACTTGAGTTTTTATACAAGTTATTGTACGGGACTGCCTTTGTTAAAAATATTGAATACCCATGAAAAATGTGAAAGTCAAATGTGACATCATTTGACCATTAATATAATTAAAAAATGATAATTGATAAATTTTCTCATATTGAAGTAAATCCATTATTTAAACACAATTGAAAAAAATACTACTAGGATTTTCATTTTTCGCACAGGTTAACCACATTCATACATGTTACATATGTACTTATTTTTTTTTATTTTTCAATATATTTTAAGAATGATATATTAAATATTGCTCTACCAAACAGGCATTAAATCTATGATTTTTTTTCGTGCTATTGGTTTATAATATTTTTACTGCTATGGAGTGGACCATGCCCATTAAAAAGAATATTACTATCTGCAGATTAACAAATGTTGTATCCACGAAATTACATTTCTACCCTCGTTTGAGACCTATTACACTGAAAAACAATTGGGGATACAACAGTCTTTTGCTGTATAATGTCTTTTTTTTTTTTATTTAGTGTAACAAGAAAATGGATGAGGAGACTTGATAAATACCGTGTTTGGTGTATGGTCTGTCTGTCGGCAGCCAGAGCCACCTGCTTGATTAAAAGCTATTCTCCTTTGTTATGCGTTGTCTCTTTTAATGTTCTTAATTTTTTTTTGGAGTGTTTCTTTTTTTTATATAATTGTGAATGAAGAGATTCATTAGTCAATGGATTTTTTATATAAAAAAACAAAATATTTATTTAAAAAAAAGAAAGAAAACAAAGAGACCTTCTGGAAAAAGGCCAGAAAGGAAGAGAGCCACTGTTTATCAAATAATAAAGGAGGCAAAATCCAACAATGAAAAGTGGGGGCCAGAATAAGCAGAAACGCGTGAAAGATGGCGGAGGAAGAGTGTCCTTCAATAACTTAAACACGAGAAACCAAGAAAAGCCGAAAAGAGAATTGAAGATAAGGACCTTCCAATATTATTCCCATTTTCGCAATTTAATGTAAAAAAGCTTAAAATAAAAGTATTTCTTTTAATCAAAGCTTGTGTATAGTAATATAGAAAAGGTTGAGAAAATAAAACTATAAAAATCAGAGAAAATTAAGAAAATGAATTTTTTTTCCATGTGTTTAATTTTGGTTGATCTAAACAATTTCTGTGATGTGATGTCATTGGTAAGCTTAACATTTTGAACACTTGATCTGGTGATAAATTTTAAAATTTAGTTACTTACCTTAAGCATTTGATAATTCACATGTTTGACATAATCTAACACGAGCACATTAGCACAAATTATGTGAGGCATGACATGTGATTTTAATGTGTATTTTTCCTTATCTTAACTGAAACTGGATGACTTGTTGGATGAACTCTTGGGCATAGAAAAACATAAAAAAAAAATTTTAAAAAAATTATTATTATCATAAATAAACTTTCCGCTGAGTAACTGGACCTCTTGCCTCAGTAAGCAGTGAGTGTTCACGTCAAAAGGTGGAATTTTGCTTGGTAGTATTAAGGCCGGTTTAATTTTGTAGCCTTTTTGACTCGAGTTAGTAAGTCCTTAGGGGTGTCTTTACACCTAATGCCCTAAAACCATCTAGTTTGGGAGTCATTGACTCAACACTCGCTACATGGGTCAATTAGAAAGCTTAAGGGAATTAGACATAGCCGTGGCTTATAAAAAAAAAAAAAAAACTATACCTTTTTCGTTCATTTTGATGGGAAATTCGGTGAATCTTGAGACATGGAGACCTTACACATTGGAATCACTTGGAAGCTTCATTTCTATATGCTAATTCACTTTACACAGTATCAAACTTGTGATGTCTTAACCTGCCTTTTGTAAGTAATTAGATTTTAACTTTTCTATTCATTGCGAAAGATGGATTTATCTTTTTAAGCTTGCTCATGAATGAATATTATGGTGATGTGTGCTCCTTAAATTTTTGGATACCATGAGTGATGAACTTATCTTTATGTTCTTTGTTTTTCATTTAGGTTTTTTTTTTATTATTTTGTTTTGCTAAGGGACTAGCAAATTGTAAGTTTTGGGGTATTTGATGAGTGCCAAATATTGCATATTTTGGCCCTTTAATTTACATTTGTTAGCTTAGGAATTCGTTACTTTGAGTTTTTTTTCGTTGTTTTACAGGTTTATAAGCTTGGAAATGAGTTTCACTAAATTGCCAGAATTGCTCGTACAGATCAGCCATTTTCGAGGATTTAACTGTATTGATTCAGGAAGAACCAGGAGATGAGCCATATATGCTTGGAAAGATCCGGATGTCTATTCTCTGGAGAATTTTACGGATCAATAAAATGATTTTTCTAGAGAAAGTTATGGCAGTTTTAGTAGACAAAGGTCAGGCTGTGCATGATTTCAGCGTGACAGATCAGGCATTTTCGAGGATTTAACTGTATTGATTCAGGAAGAACCAGGAGATGAGCCATATATGCTTGGAAAGATCCGGATGTCTATTTTCTGGAGAATTTTACGGATCAATAAAATGATTTTTCTAGAGAAAGTTATGGCATTTTTAGTAGATAAAGGTCAAAAAGCAAAAGCTGGAATCTGCAGTATCCCACATCGGATTAAAAACACATTGCACTCGTGGTATTTGCCTATATAAGACCCACTCCACTTCATCATTCAGTGTACAATTCCTGAGCCACTTTGGTGTTTACCGGTGGACGTCCGCTAGCATTCTGGTAGATCCCGAAGGCATTGCTACCGCGAGGGGAAGCGCCGCCCGTCAGCGAGTGGAATTTCTCCCATGTAAAGTTGTTTATTTATTTCATTATATTCAGTTGTTTTAGTTTACATGTTTAACACTTTTATTATAGTTTTATAGTTATGAGTGGCTAGACTCTTCAGCTAAGGTTGAAGATGAAGCCTCGCCGTTGTTTGACGTAGTAGTTCAGATTTGCTTGTACAAATCTGACAATTTTTAGTATAAATGTTCTGTCAATTATTTGAGTTAATCTTATAATTGATTGAGTTTAAATTGTCTGTTGAATATTCCTTGTGTTTCATCTGATGGATACATTGAATGCTTTTCGATTAAATTGGATTTCCTTTGTGATTTGTTGAGAGCGGATACATTGGATGCTTTTGGTTTAGTTGGGATATTCTTTGTTTTTTGTCTTATTGTTGGATTCATGGAATGTTTTGATAGGCTATATTTTTAGAACATATATGCTTAACTTCGGTGGGGTGGATTTTGAAACCTTAGTGTTTTAATTATTAGTTTTTAAAAATCAATTTAGTTTAATTTTAATTTCTTTTGCAAATTATCATCTGAAATTCGAAACTAGGTTAAGATAGAGTTAGTTTAGATTGAAAATATATTTTCACAACGCAATTCCCTGTGGATTCGACCTCGCACTTGCACAACGCTATACTGCAAACGACTCGTACGCTTGCGAGTAATTTAAAACTCACAACAATAGAGATGGTGGAAAACTATAAAGAAATAAAATAATTTTTTAATACTCTTGTCTAATAAAGTGAAAAAGAGAAAAGAAATAAAATGTAATAGTATTATTTTTACCATTATATCCTCCAAAATGTTAATGAATATTGATGTGAGACATTATATGTGAATTAATTGGTAAATTGACAATGTCTCACGTCAATATTCATTAACATGTTAGAGGATTGGAAGATTGAAGATTTTTTACCATCATATTTTTCATTCTCTAATCTTTCAAATGTTTGAGGATTACGATTTGCACATGTTAGAATAAAACATCAATACATCATTTTAGTTTTCTTTCTTGTCATTTTTCTCTTTTACCGAACAAGAGAAGTTTCCACGCACTTTTTTTTCCTCTCACTTTTCTCTCTTACCAAACACACCCTTAGCTAGAGAAAAATAAGAGGAAATAAAACTAAAAAGAAAGGAAACTAAGAGGATGATAGTTTGATTTTATATACGTGTTTAGTAGAGATTATGGAAAATTAAGAAGAAAGAATATAGTTTTCTCCAACCCTTGTTTGTTAGTGTAAAAGTGAGAGAAAAGAAAATGTAATACTATTACTTTTTACCATTATATCATTCATAATCCTGATTAATATTAATGTGAGAGATTAGATTGGGATTAATTGGTAAATTGATAATCTTATTTTTTTCTCCTATTTTTCACTTTCTAATCCACCTAATTTTGGAGGATTGTAATTCATACATACAAGAAAAAAAAATATCAATCATCTTGATTTTATTTCCTCTCACTTTTCTCTCTAACCAAATAACAGAGAAGTCCAATATTTCACACTTTTCATTTCTCTTACTTTTTTTTTTCCTCTAACTTTGGTCTCCTACTAAATGTTCTGATTGGTAGAGAAGAAAAATATGAGCTAGGAAGAAAGAAGAAGATGAAAAAAAAAAGAAGATATAAAAATAATAAAAAGATTGATGTTTTCATCATGTTATGGTAAATATGATGAAAATTCGAGGAAATAAGAAAATGACAAAAATAATTAGCTTATTCTAGTTTCCACTCCCCAATTATCCAATAATTGTGAGGATTATGATTTATTCATGTAAAAAGAAAATATCAATTATATCAATCTTCTTTCTTCACATTTTTCTTCTCCATCGATTGATAGAAAAGTGTTTTCTTTTTCTTTCTTTTTTTATAGCCTCTCACTCTTTATATTTACCAATTACAACGTGTTTGCATATCATCATTAGTAGTTTTTGTTTTCATTATAGAGTGATGGCAATTAAAATCAATTGTGAAATAGTAAATACACCTTCACCAAACAAAAATGTAATCACTACATTAAATCCATGACAACATGTCAATGCCAATAAAATTTGATCATTTTTTGCAAACACGTTATATAAGTAAATTGGGAGAGCTTTAAGAATATAGCGATCTTTAGTTTGGACCAAATTAAGCATATAATTATGATTTATGCTTCTCAGGTCACTTTTTTTCTTCTTTCTTCCGAGATTTTTTTTTCATGATATTTCGTTTACTTTTCTTATCCATTTCCATTTCGATGATTTATGACATGGCATGACCGAACAAAAATGGACCAAAAGTATATGTTATGGCCCTAAACTTTGATAGACTGATTCAGACATTTACTGATTCGATGTGGACCATTTGATATTTTTCGATAGTTATATATGGACCATTTGGTGTTCAATGGAAAATGTTATGTACCACAATTATGTCTCCGTCGCGTTTCGTTTACATTCATTATTATGTCCATATCAAGAGTCGAAGGCCACTGCCAAAAAAGTTTTTGCTGCCAATATAGTTTCACATTTCTTGTTTTCTTGTAGTTTTTTCTTCCTATTATTTTGGCTCATGCAAGAGAGATTGCACCCACCAATTAGTCTCACCCATTATTCCTATCAAAGAAAAAAAAATAATCTCATCCATTTAATTGTAGAGTGAATTTTATTCAGTAACACCCTATCATTAAGGTTTTACGTTTACTTACTTAATTGGTAAATGAAAAGAATGTTAACTATAGATGTAACGACTCATTTTGGTCACCCCCTAAATGTGTGTTTCTTTTCAAATCTCAACACGACACATATATGCAACAATATAAAAATATAAACTGAAATTATATATATATATATATCAATCATCAACCCTCAACAAGGGAGTTACATTATTGAAATTCCAATTGAAACATTATATATAACATATGTTGCATAAATATTTACAATTTTTTTTTTCTTTTAATTAGTATGAGGATGTGGATCACGAGGCTTACAGATAATCATTTAATCTGAATATCAACTCACTAATCTATCTGTCATGTCTGCTACATGAAATTATTTAACAATGAAGAGTGAGTTTCACAAGCTCAGTGAATTAAATTTACTAGAAATATTCAATTGTTCAATTCATTTATATATATTTCGTATAATTCGATAATAGCATTCAATTATCACTACTCATTTCATAATCATCATCATTGATCAATCTCTTCCTCTCATATTTTTAATCATCTCGAGGCTATCAATTCCACCTCATAAATAATTCTTATCATATCATACATTCATATTTCGTTCTCATCATATTCGTCTCTCTGTGAGACTCATTCATCTATCAATAAATTTACAATCAAGAATAACACTTTAGCATCTCAAGCAATAATAATCAATATTTAAAATAAATGCAATGCATTAATTTAAATTATATTATTATTTGGGAACGTCTTTTCACATATCGACATGTTTTATCTTAGACCAGCTGCCTTCTCGATTATTTTATTTCTAGCATATACCGGCTGTCACGATTTTATTTAGATCGACTGCCTTCCCGGTTATTTTATTCCAGCATATACCGGCTATCACGGTTTCAGTTAGACCGACTGTCTTCCTAGTTCTTTTATTTTCATGCATATGCATATGAAAAATAATATGAAATATTCATATGAGCAATAATATAAAACAAACATACATTTAACCATTCAATTTAACTATCTAGCTCTTTCTCAAAATTATTTTTTTATCATTTTCATTAAATTATCTCCTCATATATCATATCAAATTATCAATCATAGCTTGTCAAGAATTTCATTTATCCTTTCATTATATATTTAATCAACTCATTATTTCAATTACATTACTTCTAATATAATAAATCTTTAACATATCAATTATTTCTATCATACCCATCAACCAACTTTCATCTATCATGCAATCATAGATTAATAATTAATTCAAATATTATAACTTTATATTTCATATTTATCTTAATTATTAAAAGTAAATCTAACTTACTACGTAGCACTTAGAGCTATCCGTGGACCACCTCCTTGTTTTTCTGCTATTTTCAGAAATTTCTCTCGATTGCTGATCGTCAACACCTGACAAATTATTTATATTAAAATTTCTAATTCATTCTTCAATGTTTTCGTAATTCGTACCTTTAAATTTCTACATCAAATTCCGGATGTTTTTCATGTATGCTAAATTTCAAAAATAAAATTCACATTATTACTTTTTGTTTTTCTTAGAGATTTTCTTGACTCTATTTAAAATTCTTCCGTAAACCTCTTCAAAATTTCTCTTTCAATATTTCTTTCAATCTCCAAGTATTTAAAGAAATAGAATAATTTAAATCAAAGTAAAAAAAAAACAAACAAAATTTGATAAGTAATAAATAAAAAAAACCACCATTTCCATTTTTTGCTTAGTGTTCCAACATGCACACTTTGCATGTTGGAGGAGACCAATTAGGTGCTGTTCACCGTTTGTTTTTTTTTCTTTTGTCTTTTGTCTTTTCTTTTTCTTACTCCCATGCCTGCGAATTTCGTTATTTTTTTGTCCTTTTCTTTTTTTTTATTCTCACGGTTGATATTTTATTTTTTTAAAAAAATTATTTTATTTAATAATAAATCTTTCATGTACGTATTATTTTAATTTTATGTCATATTTATCAAATTACTTCTTTATCTTTACTTTAATAACATAAGTATTACAATAGTATTTCTACTTTATCATGATAATAAAAAAATTAATGTGATTGTAAAATAGAAATAATAAAAAAATGCTTTTTCGTTTGCAATTGTAAATCTTGCACCATTTAATATAACATAGAGCGTGCAAGGCTTGATTACAGTCTAACTGATAACTACATATTTCTTTTAAACAAATTTGCTCAACAAAACTCTCTAAGAAAAAAAGTTGCCCAGTAATTTTTTTTTTCACTTGTCAAACATATATGATATATAACATAGAGCATGACTTGACTGCAGTCTAATTAGTAATCATATGCATATCTCCTTTAAATAAGATATTCAAGTTAAAATTCTCGATCATCCCAATTATAAGAATGAAACATAACATAAATTAAACAGTAGTATATATTTAAACATCCGTTCTTTCTTAAAAGTCTATGGTAATTTATAGAGAATTTTGGGGTTACTTGTTGTGACAGAAAAGTTTTTAAATAGTTGATTTTTTGTCCCTTGTCAAACTGTGTGCATGAATGTTCAATTCGAATGGACAAACAATGTATTCACGTATCGTTATTGTAAATTAAACATATAAATATCTATATTTATAAAGTGAGAAAAAAAAGGTATGAAGAACAGCAAAAAGTACAAATCAATGAAGGGTTAAAGCTCACTGTTTTTTTCTTCTTGTTTTTACATAAAAATGTCAACTTCTTGAAGTGAGAAAGTAAAATGAAAAGAAAACAATATATACCCAGACCTATATCTCGATCGTGAGAATATCATTCAATATATTCATTTATCAATCTCTTGCTTAAGGCAAAGAACTTTGTCTTTGGATGCCCTACAGGCCACCTCACCAGGGACAAAGTCATTGAGCTTGAGAGAGAGAGAGAGAGAGTGCTAAATTAAGAAACAGTTTGACAGAGAAATTCACACCCATTTATTTATAAAACTGATGTCTTGAGCACACGTTAATTGGAAGTTGGAAGTAGGACTTCCCTAACACGTAGTGTCAGTATGAAAGTAATAAAACTGGGTACGCAAGCGGCAGTTTAATTTTGTGGCTTATTAGTTACTCTTATAGTCTGTACAACCGTAGAACAGAACATGATCCTGATGGGTGTAGGAGGAATATTAGAGCAGAAGCCACCTTAACTTGCTTCTCGTCACATGAATTGAGGGGTACCATTTTATTTTTTCTCCCCTGCCCTGCATGTGATACAATCTTATATTCGACGCCATCATATCACATCTATTTACTTTATAATATAATTTAATTATTCTTATTCCATAGAATATGCTATATCCTACTACGTTCGATCTCTTGACGGCAATTTATTTATCACTAAGGTAAATACTGTTCAATTTGGCAAAACAAAAATCAAAAAAATTAAATTGGTAACCTGTGGGCTACTAACAATTAACTGTGAGTAAAATTCAGGCCTAAAGAAGAGAAAAATAAGAAGACTCGACTAAAATTCATAAACCCAGCTTGTTTCAGACAAATGGACAACTGCCAAGCCCAAGCGTAACAGCACAAAAGCCCATAAAGGTAAGACTACTACTCTGGTGCTAATCCTCTCGCGCATAACTCGCACAGAATTTCACTTAGCCCTTCCAAGCATTCAAACGAATAAAGAAAAAGATAGATGAAAACAAGGATAAAATGAAATAATTTAATTCAATCTTACACTTGATACAAAAGGAAGCATGAAAATGTCTTAATTCATTAATTAATAAAAGAACCATTTCATCTTATTCTTTCTTTAATCTGGTGTACCAAACAGGCATATTCTTGTAATTTGTTGGTAAAATTTTATAGTTAAGAAGCTAGTAGAATTCCGCCGACTATTATGCTGGTATCTGTAAAGATACACCTCAACAATAAAGAAGAGTAAAAAGATGTTAGTTGATAGAATATCAAGGGAACAAATTGAATAAATATAAAGGTGGACTCAAGAGATTGTCTTTCTTTTTACATTGGCGGGAGGGGTATCGAACCCGAGGTGACTTATAGGCCTTGGCGCATATACAATTTAAAAGAACGTTACACAGATTTGAGCATGGCAAGCAGATTATTGTGAAATGGATCTGAGAAGTGTTCAACAAGGTTTTGTACAGGACCTTTACCTGTCAAAGCTGCTTGGATGTAAAAGCCTAGCCAGGCAACCATTGCTAGGCGCCCATTTTTAATCTCTTTTACCTTCAACTCCTCAAAAGCTACTGGGTCCTTGGAAAGGTTCAAGGGGTCAAAAAGTGCTCTTCCAGGATAATTAATGTCACCTGGCAAATAAATCCCCAGGGGCTCCAAAGCCTCAATGCCACAATATCTTGCATACTCTGGTCCAACCTGATGACACAAGCAGCAACAAAAAGTTTTTATAACCTATAAAACTCAAATTAACAACGTCTGAGCTTTATGAACTCCTTGCCTCCAATATATTTGTTAGAAATCACCTTGGAGATGCCCAAGTGGTGATCTTTCAAACACCCAAGTCTAGAATGAATTCTAAAGGTGAATCGAAAACAGAAACAGAAATCAAAGAAAGGAAAGGACACAACAATTGTTATCGAGGTTCGGCAATAGCCTACGTCCCCGTGAGTTCCTCTGAATTCTCTGCACTAAATCACTGGTTCTTTACAAATACAGCAACCCTCTCCAAGAAACTCAAGTTCTTGAAGAATCAAAGAAGAAGAAGTAAAAGAAAGTGATAAGAACTAACCCTGGAATTTTCCCCCTTTCTATGCTACTCTCTCTTTTTAAACAACCAGCTTTTACAATGAGTCTCTCTTGTTTTGTGTCTTTGCACTTTTACAATTGATCTCACTTTCAATCACAAGTTATTCCTCACACTTATGGAGATTGAAACTAGGTGACCTTTTATATAGTGCACCAACTTCTTGACCCATCTTGAGGATCAATATCCACCCTTAGATCTTGAGGACCAATCAACCTTAGCCCTCAATCAATTCTAAGTGATCCTGTGCGTTTTGTCAATGCCTTACACACCATTTGAAATGCTGAAACATAAGCATCAGGTGTGCCTCGTGCTGAGGCTTGGAGCCTCGTGCTGAGGCTTAGAGCTTCGTGCTGAGGCTTAGATTGGGTTGGGCCGCGGCGCGGACCAGGGCACCCTCTTCATCTTTTTCTGGGCGCCGCGGTGCACACCTCCTCCAGGTCTTCTCCCTTGTTGGGCGCCGCACCTTGGTAGAGCCAGGCCGCGGTGCACATTGGTGTACGCTTGATGCTGATTTTTCCTTGTTTAAACCTTAGACAAACACCAACAATCTCTACCTTTGTCTAAGCGTTTAAACACAAACCCATTGTGCAGAGAACTCAGGATCCAAACTCATCTTGAGTCATCATATCAACCGACTCCAATCCTAAGTGGTCCAAGACAATGATTGAACTTACTTAGAGGTAGAACTTGGTGCCTAAATCTGCAGGATTTTCCTCCGTGGCTACCTTGTCCACATGAATGCATCATTTCGTAACATTTTCCCGAATAAAATAATACCGAACATCTGTGCTTTGTCCTCTCATGGAACACCGGATTCTTACACAAGTGCAACGCACTTTGACTATCCAAGTACACCACCACTTACTCTTTCAGGACCTTCAACTCTTCCAACAACTCTTTGCACCACATAGCCTCCTTAATGGCTTCCGTTACCGCTATGTACTCAGCCTCGGTTGTTGAGAGTGCTACCACCGGCTGCAACTGAGCCTTCCAACTTATACAACATCCGTTTAAGTTGAAGAAGTAGGAGGTAATCGATCTTCTTTTATCTCAGTCTACTCCATAGTCCGAATCTGCATAACCCTCAAGACAGATGGACTTACCCCTCTTCTCATAAATCAGCCCTGCTTTTGGGCTTCCCTTCAAGTACCTCAGCAACCACTTCATCCCAAGCCAATGCTCCTTTCCGGGATTACTCATAAACCTACTGAGGACACTTATTGCATGAGCAATATGAGGTCTAGTGCTTACCATGGTGAACATAACTGAACCAACAGCACTAGAATAAGGGACCTTTTCCATTTCCTTCTTCTCCTCCTCCGATCTCGAACATTGATCGCTAGAGAACTTGAAATGGCCAGCAAGGGAAACTTTCACTGGTTTGCTATCTTCCATAGAGAACTTAGATATCATCTTCTCTATGTAGGAAGTTTGAGAAATCTTCAATCTGTTTCTCTCCCTTTCCCGGATTATATTCATCCCAAAGATCTTTTGTTCATGGCCAAGATCTTTCATCTCAAACTCCGAACCGAGTTGAGACTTTAATTCTTCTATCTCTCCCTGCTGTTCCCAACCAATAGCACATCATCAACATAGATGAGGATGATCACCACTTCCTCCACCTTGTGCCCTTTGTAATACAAACACGAATCATAGTAGCTCCTCATGAAACCTAGGCTGGTTACAAAGGAATCAAACCTCTTATTCCATTGTCGAGGTGATTGCTTCAGGCCATAGAGAGATTTCTTCAATTTGCACACCAACTCTCTCTGCCTTCCTTCCTCATAGCCTTTGGGTTGCCTCATGTAGATAATCTCATCAAGCTCTCCATGCAAGAACGCTGTCTTCACATCCATTTGCTCGATCGCCCAATCAAATTGGACCACCATAGCCAATACAATCCGTATCGTCTTGTATTTCACAACTGGTGAGAATATTTCGGTGAAATCTATGCCTTCTCTTTGTGTGAACCCCTTCGCCACCAGCCTAGCTTTATACCGGACTTCATATCCCCTAGAGTGTTTCCTTATTTGATTTTATAGATCCACCTACAATCCACAACTCTCTGTTTTTCTGGTTTGGGCACCTATTCCCAAGATTTATTCTTCCTCAAAGAATCTATTTCTTCCTCCATAGCTAGCTGCCACTTTGGCGACTGCTTACATTCCATGACATCCATGTAAGTTTCTGGTTCAACCTCTCCTTCTGTCCAATGAGATGCTACATTAGCATCCGCAAACTCATATCTCAAAGGTGGTCTAACCACCCTCCTTTCCTGATCCCTTGTGAGCTAATTGTCATTCTGACTTGCTGCATCAACCTCTTCTAGTTTAGCCTCCTCTTGAGTATCCTGAGCATGACCTTCATTAATGAGCTCTACCTGGTCCAAACCCTCTTGCTTTCCTTGCTCTACCTGAACTGAATTTTCCTTGATGCAATGCTCCACAAATTCCGAACTGGTTTGCTCACTAGCCCTTGCAGGGTTAGTTTTCTCCAAATAGGGAAATAACAATTCATTAAAAATAACATCCCTACTTATTATGAGTTTCATTCCTTTTGGTTCTAAGGACCACAACCTATACCCCTTAACCCCATCACCATAACCTAGAAATACACATTTTCTAGACCTTGGGTTAAGTTTATCATCCTTTTGATGTGCAAATGCAACACACCCAAAAGTCCTAAGGTTGTTCAACTCAAGGGGTTTCCCACTCCATATCTCCATGGGAGTCTTGAGCTCTAAATCTCTAGAGGGTGATTTATTTACCAAGTATGCAGCAGTAGACACAGCTTCCCCCAAAAATATTTTGATAAACCGGACCTAATTAACATACACCTAACCTTTTTCATAAGGGTTCTATTCATCTTCTCAGCAACTCCATTTTGCTGAGGTGTTTTTACAACTGTTCTATATCTTAGAATGCCATTTAACTCACAGAATTTATCAAAATCCTTATTGCAAAATTCTAAGCCATTATCGATTCGTAAAGCCTTAACCACCCTACCCGTTTGAGTCTCCAGCAACTTTTTCCACACCACAAATTTATTCAAAGCATCTGATTTATTTTTAAGCAAATAAACCCAAACCTTTCTTGAATAATCATCAATTAAAGACAGAAAGTAAAAGTTACCACCCTGTGTTGGTGTTTTTGCTGGTCCCCAAAGATTCAAATGAATGTAGTCAAGAATGCCCTTAGACTTGTGCACTCTAGTGTTGAAGCTGACCCTGTGTTGCTTCCCAAGAACGCAATACTCGCAGAAATTCAATTTCTCTACTTTGTCACCACCAAGTAGACCATTTTTGCTAAGAACTTGCAGGCCCTTTTCGCTTATATGTCCCAAGTGAGTGTGCCAAAGGGCTGCCTTATCCATCTCAGCCATCAAGCTTGCTGCTTGATCCTTGATTTCTGTCTCTCCGATCATCTCATAGAGTCCATCTTTTATTACTGTTTTGATCACTATCAAAGATCCATTGGTCACCTTGATCTTTCCTCCCTCTGCTTTGTATGAATACCCCATGGAATCCAGCTGCCCCAATGAGATCAAATTCCTTTTCAAATCCGGAAGATACCTCGCATTCCGCAGTAGCCTTATGACTCCATCAAACATCCTCAACTGGATGTCTCCTATCCCCCTTACTTGGCAAGAAGTGTCATTCCCCAAGAAAACCCTTTCATCATTGATTTCCTTGAAATTCTTGAACTAATCCTTGTGAGGGCACATGTGATAAGTGCACCCGGTATCTAAGATCCATTTCTCGCTGCCTTGCCTCCTTCTCACATTTGAGCACACAACAAGAACATCATCTTGTTGTTCTCCCTTGGCAACCGAAGCCTCTCCATACTTGGTATGAATTCCTCCTCTCTCATCCCACATCTTCTTCTTGCAATCTTTTTTGAAGTGACCCTCCTTATTGCAGTAGAACCATCGCTTCCCTCCAAACTTCGATTTGGAATGCGATTTATCATGGCTCTGCCCTCTACCTCTTGATTTCTCCCGGTAGTTGCCATGATTGCTACTGCCATTCCGAGTTGCTAGCTTTCCTCTAACGAACAGCCCTTCTCCACTTGATCTTGCCCTCATCTTGGCTTTGAAATCATGAGCTCTTATAGCATTAATCATAATTTCCTTGGTTAGTGTATCTCTTTCATATTCAATTGCATTAATTAAACTTTTAAAACAATCATAAAGAGAATTTAACAAAATAACAGCCAATTGTTCATCCGGGAACTTTATACTACAACTAGCCAAATCTTGAACTAGTTTGTTAAACACATCAAGATTATCTTGCAACTCTTTATTAGGATCCATTTTAAAAGCAAAGATTCTTTTAAGAAGATAAATTTTATTAGGGAGAGTTTTGGTAAGAAACAACTCATCTAGTTTCTTCCATATGACAACAGGATCTTCCGAGTCTCCGCACTCCCTTGTGACATTATCTGATATGTGCAAGAAAATGATGTTGTATGCCATCTTCTTCATCTCAATCCGTTGGTCCTCCGTGATACTTGCTGAAAAAGCATCATCTTCTCCAATAACCAAGTCCACCTTCTGTTGCATAAGAACAGTCTTGATCTTCCGCTTCCAAAGGGCAAAGTCTCCCTTTCCATCAAACTTCTCAACAATGAAATTTGAAGCCATCTTGCGGAGAAAATCCCAGATTTATGCAGCACCCACAATTGCTTTCCAACTTCTTCTAAATCTCAAGAACACGATCGAAGATTGATCTCAATACCATTCTTGAATCACCCTCAAGAACACGATCTGATCTTGATTTTTACTCCATTCTTGAATCAACCAAGAAGTTGATCTTTGATTCTTGGAGTCTTGACTCCGTCACCTTTTGTTCCAACTTCGATACCCGCTGTCCAAAGCTCCTCCGACTCTGATACCACTGTTGGTGGTATCTCTTCCAGCTCTGATACCACTGTTGGAAATCACCTTGGAGATACCCAGGTGGTGATCTTCCAAACACTCAAGTCTAGAATGACTTCTAAAGGTGAATTGGAAACAGAAACAGAAATCAAAGAAAGGAAAGGACACAACAATTGTTATCGAGGTTCAGCAATAGCCTACGCCCCCGCGAATTCCTCTGAACTTTCTGCACTAAATCAATGGTTCTTTACAAATACAGCAACCCTCTCCAAGAAACTCAAGTTCTTGAAGAACCAAAGAAGAAGAACTAAAAGAATGTGATAAGAACTAACCCTGGAATTTTCCCAAGAAAATTCCCTTTACAAGTCCTTGAATCCCCTTTCTATGCTACTCTCTCTTTCTAAACAATCAGCCTTTACAATAAGTCTCTCTTGTTTTGTGTCTTTGCAGTCTTACAATTGATCTCACTTTCAATCACAAGTTATTCCTCACACTTATGGATGTGAGATTAAAGCTAGGTGACCCTTTATATAGTGCACCAACTTCTTGACGCATCTTGAGGATCAATATCCACCCTTGGATCTTGAGGACCAATCAACCTTAGCCCTAAATCAATTCTAAGTGATCCTGTGCATTTTGTTCATGCCTTACGCACCATTTGAAATGCTGAAACATAAGTATCAGGTGTGCCTCGTGCTGAGGCTTGGAACAGGGCGTGCTGAGGCTTGGAGCTTCGTGCTGAGGATTGTATTGGACTGGGCTGCGGCGCGGACCAAGGCACCCTCTTCATCCTTTCTGGGCGCCGCGGCGTGGGGGAGGCTGAGCCGCGGTGCACACCTCCTCCAGGTCTTCTCCCTTGCTAGGCACCGCACCTTGGAAGAGCCAGGCCGCGGCGCACACTGGTGTACACTTAATGCTGATTTTTCCTTGTTTAAACCTTAGACAAACACCAACAATATTGCGTAATTCTTATGGTCCGTTTGGAATAAATGGATTCCACAAATTTTACGGAAACCATTTGCAATTTAATATTTTATTATGTTTGGAAAGCTAATAAACTTTGGAATTTACTTATAAACGAGTTCCCTATGTAATTGAGTAAGCATGTAACAAATTCTATCATAATTAATAGAATTTGCAAATGAAATGAATTTCATACTTCATTTGATTCCAAACTGAGAGTTACATTATTGGTGATGCTTTGTCATTGACCCCGGCACAAAGTTGTACTACTGCTAATTATCAAAAACCATACTGGTAGAGTTGCTAAATAAACAATGGTTTAGCTTTTTAAGAGGTTTGAAAAGCGTTGTTCAGTAATCAAATGATCAGACTCACAATTAACTTTTGCAGAATGATGAATCTGGAACAGTGTAATTATGGTAATATCGCGCCCCCCCCCCCCCCCCCCCCCCCCCCCCACACACACACACACCACCAAAAAAGACGAAGAAAAAAGGATTGAAAATTTAAGTAGCTTACAGCTCTAGCAATAAATAAATGGAAAAAAAAATACACATGCGCACACATGAACAAGCTCTTCCCACATTAATATGAACCTTGATCAGGTTTAGTTGGACTTGAGCTGTGATCTAAGTTTGCAGGGTAAATCTCTGAAATGGATATGGCAAACCCATTACTTGATCAGAAAAGTATGATGCATGTATATGGAGGAGAAGACGACCATAGTAGTTATCAAGGGATATAAAATGAGTACTAGATAGAGCCATTACCATCAGGAGGGCTTGGCAAATAGTGATGACAATCACTCCTTGACTTCCAGCTAAGTGGAGACGGGGGATGCCAAGGTAGTCCAGTGTCTCTCCCTGGTGAAAATTAAAAAAAAAATGAAGAAATGGAAGTCAGTGAGATAATAATCCCCAACACAAAGTTATGAATGACTGGTGTAGTTGTAAATCTTCATATTGTCAACCAAATGAATTAAAGACAAAATAGCGAAAATATTAAGTGCACCAAACTCCCACTGAGAAAATTGACGAACAACTGAAATATTTTGGAAGATATCATATAAATCATACCAGCTCCACTGAGCAGTTGATTTAGAGAGACAATGATACAAACCTGAAGCTTCGAATAGCCAACTCGCCACCACACAGGTTCAGAAAAGTGAAAGGCTCCTAAGAGATCTAAAACTTCTGGTACCAATGCACCAAGTGCTGCAAGCATAGCCCAACAAGCCTGCAGTATTTCAAAGCTGCAAAATACTATAGATGATTCTCATTATGCAACAATTTAAACAAATAATGAATTTGAAAATCCCTATCTGCAATGTAGCGATAACAGATTGTCAACTAAATGAAGCCATATCCCAACTTAAGCAATAAGACATTTTGAAAACGATGGACCTTTAGATGGATTTATCCGACGGGCTCCATGAAAACTAGCCACATACAAACAGAGCATCTGCAAAGATGTCCATACAATTGCAAATCATAAAGTTCTTAAGATGAGTAGCTGCCACTGAAATTACTATTCTTAGCTGCGTTTAATTCCTGCTACATGAACTCGGACTCCTAAACAAACCACACAGTTCAAAGAACTTTTATATGCATACCATTCAAAATATATTGGACACTGTCCAGAGCAAATTCAACTACCTAGTCACATGAGAAGATGATTCCAAACCAGCACGACTCCTTTGGAGGGCAAGCTGAGGAATCGCCGAAGCTTCCGCTACCAAGGAGGAGATGATTGTTGAGAGGCCGGAGGCAACTCAAGGAAGCATGAGCTCCATGGCCGGCTAGTCTCCAAACAAGGCGAAAGGATGAATCCCTAGGTGTAGTTGTTCTTATTTTCCTTTATTTGATTCAGTTGTAGTTTGGTATTATTTTCATTAAATATTGTTATGTTTTATTCTTTAATTTAATTAGTAGATTTTTATTAGTCCGGTGATTGCATGCTTCTTTTCCATATAAGTCTAGTCATGCTCTTCTTATGTGTATTTGTTTGGGTGCGATTGAGTCCGGTAGATCTCTTTTATAGATTTGTTCATTGTTGCGGTATTGTCATTTAGATATATCGTCGTCTTTTGATAATTTATAAGTTAGGTCATGTGTGCTTGAAAGTAAAGAATAATTCATATCAATTACATTAGGTTTTATACATGCACTTTAATTGAATATTTGCCGATTGCTTGTTTGGGATGTGAAACTTGCAATCAAGATAAAAATAACTTAATCATGTTAGGATTAGGGCAATAAACCTAGGGAGGAATTCCGGAACATTGTTGTTTCTTATTATATTATCCATCAATTATTTATACAATTTCCATACAATAAACAAATCAGATTTTGTCACTTTAACTTTTATCGTTTGTGTTGAGATTCATACCTTCTTTTATAATTAACTTGTTTCCCTGTGGAATCGACACCCCAAAACTGTACTACAACTACCGCTTTATGTTTTGAGCGTAATCAAATTTTGGCACTGTTGCCGGGGAAACGCGCTTAAGTACAAAGAAGATTGTCAACTTTTGACATAATGGTATAAGAGTTGTAAATAGTTTTTGTTTTCAGCAGCTGTAAAGGCGGTAACTTCGTTCCTTCTTTTAGCTTGCTGTATTATTTTATTTATTTATATTTTTCTGTTGTATTTATTTCCTCGTTGATTCATTTGGTATATGCTTAGACTGAGAGATCTGCGAGGTAGATTCATTAAAGGATTCAAACTATAATTACCCTCTCCTTCCGAGTCTGATAGTGAAACCTCGCCTAGATCAACCAATAGTGAAAATCCAAGTGAGAATTTAGAGGATTTTGTTAACATGGCCGATAACCTTAATGGGAATGTTGCTAGGACACTTCAGGATTATCTCCACCCAACACGCACAGCCACACCATCATGCATCATGTTTCCAGCCAATACTCATCAATTAGATCTTAAACCAGGGATGATTCAATTACTCCTTACATTCCATGGCTTGGATAATGAAAACCCATATGTGCACATTAGAGAGTTTGAGGAAGTAGTCGCGACTTTTCATAGTCAAGATGAAACCAATGACATTGTGAGGCTTAAGTTCTTTCCTTTCACTTTGAAGGATAGAGCTAAGAGTTGGCTATACTCACTAAGACCACGATCTATTGGGTCGTGGACTAAGATGACTCGGGCTTTCTTTAATAAATACTTTCCCCAACATAAGACCAATGCCTTTAAAAGACAAATCTCCACCTTTGCACAAATGGACAGCGAGACTTTGTATCAGTCTTGGGAGAGATTTAAGGAGTTATTGAGTATGTGCCCTCACCATGGGTATGAGAGTTGGCGCTTAGTGAGCTATTTCTATGAGGGACTTACCTATAGAGAGCGCCAATTCGTAGAGATGATGTGTAATGGTGAGTTTTTAGAGAAAGATCCTGATGAGGCCATAGAGTACCTCAATGAGCTTGCTAAAAAAGCTCACACTTGGACTGGACCTAGTGTTACTGAAAGCACAAATAGGTCACGACCTATAGGGAACCCAAATGGTGGTAGAATTTACCATCTTAGGGAAGAGAATAACCTTAAGGCCAAGGTCGAGATGTTCACCAGGGAACTAGAGGCATTAAAAACTAAATGCTCAAAGCCAACACACATGGCTAACCATGCCGAATCTTTGAAATCATTTTTTTATGTGTGGAGGGGTAGGTCATCCCGCTCAAGAGTGCCCCACATTTGTTGATATGAAAGGGATGTATGAGGAACAATGTAATGCCTTAGGCATGTACACGAAGCCTTTTACACCCTTCTCTAATACCTATAATTCGGGATGGTGCGATAACCCCACCTTCAGCTGGAAATCTGAAAATCAGCACCTTGCACAACCCCCTAGCTCATATTCTGCACCATATCATGCACATGTGTCTTATAGAAGTTCTTTAGAATACACTTTACATGCTTTTATTGAGGCACAGGGTAAGACTAATAAAAGACTTGAATCGTTAATTGTGCAGGTTATTGAAGAACATAAGGAGATAAAGAGCCAAATGTCCAAGTTGATGAGCTACTTGAGTGTGACTGAGCGAGGTAAGTTTCCTGCTCAAGCTCAGTCCACATCTCATGGTCAGCACCTGGCGCAACAGAATTTGAAAGAGGTGAATGTCGTTAAGAGAGTAAGTGGTAAGTCCTTACACATCCCAACAACGAAGAGATCAGAGGATGTGGACGAAAGCCACCAAGCATACACGATGGACTCATTCATGGAAAAGGTCTAACATCTTAATCTATTGGAGTCCACCCCCACCCATGGCTTTACCAGAGCACATATCGAGCCAAAATTTGTGGATGTTACTGATGACATCCTTGAGGCCCCTCCCAAGCATAGAAGCACCGAATTTGGCAATGAAGCAGTGGCGGGTGCATTCAACCTATGCCTTTCTAGGAAGAAATAAGAGCGTTTGGCTGAAGATGTGAAACTTAGCGCTCATGGGAGGCAACCCACAACGTATTCTTTTATTTTTATTGTTTTTCATAGTTCTTTTTTCTTATTTATTATTATTATCTTGTTGTTTTCCAGTTTTACTTTCGCATTTCTTTTTCAGGAATAAATATGAAGCAATTCAAATGGTGGAGCAAAATTTTCAGCTTCTGTGCACCTTTGGCTACAAGGGGAGTTTCCTTTACTCTTTCTTTTACATTGAGGTCAATGCAATTTTTAAGTTGGGGGTGGAGGAAACACATCTCTTTGTTTCCATATTCTTTATTTCCATACATTTTTTTTCTTTTTCCATTGAACTGCTTGGTGTCATTTTCCTTTTTTTTTTGTTTTAAGCATGCTTTGTGGTTGCCTTGAATGTAATTCACATGTCAATGATATAAACTTAATTGAGATAATATATAGCAGTTAGAAGAAGTTAAATCTTTCTTCAGTTTGAAATTAATTTAAGTATCAATCTTCACTTGGTTAGAGACTCTAGTTTGTGGTAAGATAGTATGATTAGTCTTAAACATTTAGAAAAGTTTTATGTATGATTATTTTGTGAATATTTTTGCAGTCTTGACAAGCTCTAGAACTTACTTGATAACCACTTGAGGCGAATTCCTAGAATGCACATTACTGAGGATATGATATAGGCCATTTTTGGACCGTTTGAGCCTTTCAAACCTACCATTGATATTTATCACTAGTCACCTATTTGAGCCTTTTTTTTTAAAAAAAAATTTGAGCCTTGTTTCTTTCAATAGCCCATTCACTCACCTTTATGAGCCTAAAGAGAATATTTTATCCTTACCTTTCTCTTAAAAGAACTTAGCTATACACATTTGTTGAGAAACACTTAAAAGTAGTAAGGATGGAAATATGATAAAATATCACCACCATAACCCAAGTACATTAAAGAAGATAAGTTAGGGGTTATGGAAAAGAAAAGAAAAATAGAAAATGAGGTGAATGGTCTTATGCCAAAATACAAAAGAAAAGTTAATTACGGCAAAGAAAGAAGAATAGAAAAGAAAAGTGGTGATTGAGTATTAAAAAAAAATGCTCGAAAAATGGTTAAAAAAAGTTGGGTGTTGAAATAAGGTTATCTAGTGCTTAAAAGTGATTGTGTTTAACGCTAAGAGATTGAGTTCATTTTCTCGTGAATCCTTCCCATTTTTCTTTTAACCTTTACCTTAGCCTAACATTACAAGCTTATTAAAGGCCTATTGATCCAATGTAGTGTGATTTTTCTACAATAGTGGAGAATGATTTGAAAAGTGAGCCTATGGAGCTTGTTTTTGTGATTGATGTCACACAATTTATAATGTTTTTAAAGGCCAAGACTTGTATTCATGAATGTTATGCATAAAATCATCTGGGTGTTTGGATTAATGGATTATGGTAAGATGGATGTTAAGAGTCAATAACGATTTTAAGATTGATGTTTGGATTACTTTTTGACTTAGGTGAAATTTAATGATTCTATGTGTCGTATATTATTTGCAATTTTTAAGACAAAAAGTGAATTACTCTTGGTTCAACGCTAGCATTGCTTTACTTTGTTTTTAACTCCTACCATAGAATTCATCTCTTATTTTCGCTTCAATTGCTAGGGACTAGCAATAAGCTAGTTGGGGGTTGTGATGAGAGTTATAAAATGCATTTAATTGTTAGTATTTTAGGGTTGATCGAGGTTAGAATTACACTTTTATACCTTAATAACTCTAAAGTGTTATTCTTGAATCGTTGACTTATTTCAGTGCATTTTCAGGTACTTTGAGCTTAAAAAAGAGATAGAAAATCTATCATCATTTTAAACACGAAGCTTCAATGAATACTCGAGTGAGATAATGGTCGCTGAAGAGCCAAGATGAAGAGAAACCAAGAAAGGAGATTTACTAAATTGCCAGAATTGCCCGTACAGATCAATCATTTTTGAAAATTAAACTGTATTGATGCAAGAAGAACCAGAAGATGAGCCATATATTCTTAGAAAGATTCGAAAGTCTATTTTCTGGAGAATTTTACGGCTTGTAAAATGATTTTTCTAGAGAAAGTTATGGCAGTTTTAGTAGACAAAGGTCAGGCTGTGCGGGCTGTGCAGGATTTCAGCGTGATTTTGGGCTTAAATTCCACATCCCACATCGGTTGGAAAACACATTTCTATATCCCACATCCCACATCGGATTGGAAATTCATTGCACTCGTGGTATTTACCTATAAAAGGCCTACTCCACTTCAGCTTTGAGGCATCAATCACAGCTCATCTGAAATCATCAGATAGTGAATCCAGAGGGCCTTTAGGAGCAATCCAGAGGGATTTTAGGACGAATCTGAAGTATAATTTTGGAGGGCAAGCTAAGGAATCGCCGAAGCCTCGGCTACCAAGGAGGAGATGATCGTTGAGAGGTCGGAGGCAACTCAATGAAGCATGAGCTCCATGGCCGGCTAGTCTCCAAGCAAGGTGAAGGGATGAATCCCTAGGTGTAGTTGTTCTTAATTTCCTTTATTTGATTCAGTTGTAGTTTGATATTATTTTCATTAAATATTGTTATGTTTTATTCTTTAATTTAATTAGCAGATTTTTATTAGTCCGGTGATTGCATGCTTCTTTTCCATATAAGTCTTGTCATGCTCTTCTTATGTGTATTTGTTTGGGTGTGATTGAGTCCGGTAGATCTCTTTTATAGATTTGTCCATTGCTGCGGTATTGTCATTTAGATATATCGTCGTCTTTTGATAATTTATAAGTTAGGTCATGTGTGCTTGAAAGTAAAGAATAATTCATATCAATTACATTAGGTTTTATACATGCACTTTAATTGAATATTTGTCGATTGCCTGTTTGGGATGTGAAACTTGCAATCGAGATAAAAACAACTGAATCATGTTAGGATTAGGGCAACAAACCTAGCGAGGATTTTAGAAACCATGTTGTTTCTTTATTATACTATCCATCAATTATTTACACAATTTCCATACAATCAACAAATCAAATTTTGTCACTTTAACTTTTATCGTTTGTGTTGAGATTCATACCTTCTTTTGTAATTAACTTGTTTCCCTGTGGAATCGACACCCCAAAACTGTACTACAACTACCGCGTTATGTTTTGGGCGTAATCAATGTTTCCATTAAGTTACAAATGGAAATATATATACAGCAGAGAGATCATTCCATATCCTAAAGATCACGTAATATATGCTAAGTTTTCTATTCTATCTCATATTACAAAGGAAAGAATCAAAACAATAATATACACAAAAGTCAAGGATCAATTACTCCTAAAATCCCGTATATATTCCTTAACACTCCCCCTCAAGTTGGAATAGATGTTAATCATTCCTAACTTGCTGAGTAAATTCGAAAATTGTGGAAAACCCAGCGACTTAGTGAAGATGTCTGCTGGCTGCTTTGATGTAGATATATGGAAAGTCTTGATTTTTTCGACCTGAATCTTTTCTCTTACGAGATGGCAATCGATCTCTATGTGCTTGGTATGCTCGTGAAACACGGGATTAGAGGCAATGTGAAGTGCTGCTTGATTGTCACAGTACAACTTAGCTGGCTGCAAATGATTAAATCCGAGATCATGCAAAACATATTGTAGCCAAGTAACCTCACAGCATGCCGATGCCATGGAGCGATATTCCGCTTCTGCACTTGATCGCGAAACTGTGGTTTGCTTCTTGGTTTTCCATGAGATTAGGGAGTGCCTAAGAAAGATACAATATCCCGTGGTTGATTGTCGTGTGTCACGACACCTAGCCCAATCCGCATCACAAAAGGCATTTATCTGTATTGGGATGTTTGCAGAAAGAAAAATTCCTTGTCCCGGTGTGTGTTTGATATAACGTAATACTCGATGAGCTGCTTCAAGATGTGGGGTGCGAGGTTTGTCTATGTATTGGCTGAGTATGTGGACTGCATGCACTAAGTCTGGCCGTGTGATAGTCAGATATATCAATCTCCCAATAAGTCTACGATAGGAAGAAGGATCCTCGATGTATTCACCTTCATTTCTGCTAAGTGACAAGTTCTGCTCCATTGGTGAATTGGCGGGTTTAGCTCCCAAATACCCTGCGTCGTCTAGAATCTCAAGGGCATATTTACGTTGCGATAGGGCAATTCCCTTCTTGGATCGAGCTATTTCTATTCCCAGAAAGTACTTTAACTCACCAATGTCTTTTAACTTGAATTGTTGCATGAGACAAGTTTTTATCTCTTCAATATCACCTAAATTGTTCCCAGCTAGAATAATGTCATTCACATAAACAAGAAAGGCAGTAAAAGAAGTACCACGGGTTCAGATGAATAATAAGTGATCAGATTTAGACTGATGAAACCCTGCATGTGTAAGAGCTGTGGACAGCTTGATAAACCATTGATGAAAAGCTTGCTTGAGGCCATATAAGGACTTGTGTAGCTTGCATACGCGTGTCTCCCCCTTTTATCCGAAGCCAGGAGGTAAAGACATGTAGACCTCCTTCTCAAGGTCACCATGGAGGAAAATGTTGTTTATATCAAGTTGACGAAGATGCCAATTCTGAGAGGCTTCCACGGCAAGAAGGAGTCGTACGGTGACAAGCTTGGCAACGGGAGCAAATGTTTCACAATAATCGAAACCTTCAACTTGGCTGTAGCCTTTTGCAACCAAACAAGCTTTGTAGTGATCAACTGTGCCATCAGGGTTAAACTTGATTTTGTACACCCATTTGCAACCAACGGGCTTCTTGTTTGGGGGAAGAGGTTGGAGAGACCAAGTACCATTAGCTTTGAGTGAGCTAAGTTCTTGCTCCATGGGATATCGCCATTTAGGGTCCTGGACGACTTGGGCAAAGGATGTTGGTTCTTTGATAACTGAAATAGAGGTAGCAAAAACTCTGTGTGCTACTAAGAGTCTATCATAAGTGATAACTTGAGATAAGGGATGAGTAATACCTTTGTTGTCAGTCAACACTGAGTGAGACGAGGGAAGGGACCAAGACGGCAAGGATGCTTCAATATGGTACTGTTGAAGATAGCTGGGTGCATGAGTGGTACGTCGCTTCCGTGGTTCATGTGAAGGTGTAGGGGAAGGATGCAGTGAGGGAGGAGAAGAGCTTAAGGTGTTAGGTGAACCGGTTGAGGGCAAAGCATTGTCAGGTTCGGGTTCGACATTTGTTGTTTGAGGTGTTGGAGAAACGGGTGTAGCTAGGTCGTGAGCGTTGGGTGTAATGTCTAGACAAGGTGTTGATATATGATCTTGTGCTAACAGAGGTCCCATACTAGTCCAGGTGTCATCGTAAACAATAGGTGATGTTGGGAAAAGCATGGGTGGTTGTGTGGCAGCAGAAGTAGGATAGGGAAAAATGTGTTCATGGAAGAGTACATCACAGGAAATGAAAATACGTCCTGTGTCTAAATCATAGACTCGATATCCTTTGGTGCCATATGGATATCCAAGGAATAGACATCGGATAGAGCGAGTTGCAAACTTACTAGGGCGATGATGATGGGTAGTTGCAAAGCATAAGCAGCCGAAAACACGTAGATGCTCATATGTAGGTGGTTTGTGGAAAAGGACTTCATATGGTGTTTTACCTTAAAGAACCGGTGTGGATGTGCAGTTGGTTAGGTAAGTGGCAGTGAGGATGGTGTCTCCCCAAAATTGTTTAGGAAGATTAGTTTGAAAAAGTAAGGCACGGGCGACAATAAGAAGATGACAGTGTTTGCGTTCGACGACCCCATTTTGTTGCGGGGTATCAATGCAGCTGGTTTGGTGGAAAATTCCTTTATCGAAAAATAGTTGGGTGATACCAAATTCCTGTCCATTGTCACTGCGAATAATCTTTATGCGAGATGCAAATTGTGTTTCAACTATATTGATGAAAGTAATAAGAAAAGTACGTGCCTCAGATTTTTTGTGTAATAGATAAACCTATGTACATCATGAAAAATCATCCACTATGGTGAGAAAATATTTTGCCCCATTGAGTGTTGGAACATGATAACCCCCCCCTCCCCCCCCCCCCCCCCCCCCCCCCCAAATATCAACATATATCAGTTCAAAAGGTGATATTGTTTTAATAAAACTTAAAGGAAAAGATTTTCGAGTTTGTTTAGCAAGAGGACAAATGGAACAATCATCAATCGAACAAAAGTGTATGCTTTTATTAAATAAAGATAGAGCTTTCAGACTTTTATTGGAAATGTGGCTAAGGCATTGATGCCAAAGGTGAGAACTGGCGGAGACATCGGCTGAAATAGAATAGCACCCAGCATTCTTCTGAGTATCCAGGTAGTGAAGTCTTTTTTGCTCAGTTCCCATCCTAATAGTCTTCCCCGAATGTTGGTCCTGAACAAAACAGAGGTTATTAGTGAAGGTTGCAAAACAGGAGGAAGTCTTAGTAAGAGTGGCCACTGATATTAAATTTAATTTAAAAGATGGAACACACAGCACATTGTGAAGTATAAATTTGTCGAAAAACTATATGGTGCCTGTGTGTGTTACACGAACAATAACATTGTTTGGTAAATACACATGACGATTGGTAATAGGTGTACTGGTAGTCATGAGTTTGGATGAGCAAACCATGTGATCTGTTGCTCCTGTGTCAAAGATCCAATGAGTTTCTGAGCTAAAAACATTTACACAAATTGCAGTACCTGAAAGATTGCTCACTGTCGAGGCTGAACTCACTTGATTGGCCATGCTACCTGACTTGGTCCGATCAATGAGAGCAATTAGATCATGATGTTGTTCTGCTGTAAGACTGTATGATGATGGTGATGCTTCAGCCTTATCTGGTTTGGAATCAGCATAGTGAGCCTTGGAAAGGAAGCTAGAGTTTCCCTTTTTATCTCTATGAGAAGTGGCCCTCTTTAGTTTTCGACAAAAATTAATGGTATGGCCCTTGTAACCACAGTAATCACACTTGAGATATGCTCGACAATTGTCGGTGGAGTGTCCCGTGATATTGTAGCGATCGCACTTGAGGTGTGCATTCTTTGGCAGATGGTTTGAGTTTTATGATCTGTCCTTGACAGCAAACGCAGCTGCATCTGGTGTTTTTCCCATGACCTGTGAAGAAACAACTTTCATCTTGAATAATAAGAGACAATACCTTGTTCACCGTAGGCAAAGGCTCCATGAGTAAGATTTGTCCACGAACCGTCACATAGACTCCGTCAAGTCCTATGAGAAACTTTATAGTTCGTTGTGTTTGTTTATACTCCTGTAACTTCTTTGCCGTGTCACCATCACAAGGTGGGGGAGGACATAACGCATCTCGTGTATCCCACAAGCCCTTCAGTTTGGTGTAGTATTCGCCAATGCTCATGCATCCCTGTACACAATCATGAATCTCTTGCTCAATATGAAAAAGATGTACGCTATTGGTATGAGGAAAACGCTCCTTTAATTCGTTCCAAAGCTCAAAAGTACTATCATTGTACATCACACTTTGTGCAATATTAGGTGAGATGGTATTGAGAATCCATCCCTTGACAAGAAGGTTGCAGCGAGTCCACTGTTTAATCTTCCCTGCCGATCCAGAAAGAGGTCTAGTAATAGTACTGTCGATGAAGCCGTCTTTGTTTTTGGTGATGAGAGCCATGAGCATAGCATGACTCCATATGGGGTAGTTTTCTTGTGTCAATAATTGAGTCACAAGGACTAAGCCTGGTTGATCCGAATGGTGAAGGTAGAAGGGGTCGCTCGGATTTTCGTACCCGCTTGCTTGAAACTTGGACGCTTCGTGTTTCTCTGGTGTTCTCTCGCCATCCTTTGCCATGGAAGCTGGTGGTAAAAGGTATGACGGCTAGTTTTAGTTGTTTTGCATGATGGGTTTCACTGCTCTGATACCATAATAATTTAGTTGTTTTGAAAACGATGTTTCCATTAAGTTACAAATGGAAATATATATACAGCAGAGAGATCATTCCAGATCCTAAAGATCACGTAATATATATTAAGTTTCTTATTATATCTCATATTACAAAGGAAAGAATCAAAACAATAATATACACAAAAGTTAAGGATCAATTACTCCTAAAATCTCGTACATCTTCCTTAACACCTAGAGAGCTCTAAGTAACCTTTTTCAATTTTTGTAGTCAGGTTTTAATATTTTGCCTGTAAATCTTAACTAACTAAAGCAAAAACAATAGAATGCTTGAGAATTTCCAATTGGTTATTTAATTCTTTTAAGTTTTCAGTTAAATTTGAGAAGAGTTGGCTATGTCTTTAGACAACTGTTTTTATGTCCTTTCTACTAGTCATAGTAAAATATATACTTTAAAAATCGTAATAATAACATATGTAAATGTATATATTTTTTAATATAAATAATATTAATTTTTTTAGTTCTAATGTGAATAAAAAACTTAACTTAATTCTTTTGTAAATAGGAACTCTTACGTACATATACTACACTCATGCTACTGCAACATCAAATATAAAACCCTAATTTCTCTTTTATTTTTTTTAATATATAATATATATTTTTTTGGGTTTAGAGTTTCTACAATTTGGTTCGATTTCAGTTTTGAGACTTGGTAATGGCGCATCTGGGTGGTGGTGCCGAGGCACACGCTCGATTCAAGCAGTATGAGTATAGGGCCAACTCGAGTCTGGTGCTCACCACCGGCTCTCGCCCTCGCGACACTCATGAGCCTACCGGGTAGCCCGACTCCCTCCAGGGCAAGATTGACCCTAGAAGCTGATGAGATTCTAGGTGTTCTTAAGAACGACTCCTTCAAGAACCCTGACAAGAAGAAGGAGATTGAGAAGTTATTGGACCCTATTCCCAATCAAATATTTGATCAACTTGTTTCAATCGGGAAGCTTATCACTGATTATCAAGATGGGGGTGATGCTGCTGGCCCTTCTACTGCTAATGGTGATGAGGCTCTGGATGATGACGTGGGTGTTGCTGTTGAGTTTGAGGAGAACGAGGATGAGGAGGAGGAGAGTGATCTTGATATGGTGCAGGAGGAAGACGAAGAGGATGAAGATATAGTGGAGCCTAAGGCTGGGGGAATGCAGATGGGTGGTGGAATTGATGATGATGATGCACGGGATGCCAATGAGGGCATGAGCCTTAATGTTCAAGATATTGATGCTTATTGGCTTCAGAGAAAGATCTCTCAAGCTTACAAACAACAGATTGACCCACAGTAGTGCTAGAAGCTTGCAAAAGAGGTGCTTAAGATACTTGCTGATGGGGATGACAGGGAGGTTGAAACTTAGCTGTTGGTGCATCTCCAGTTCGATAAGTTCAGCCTCATTAAGTTCCTGTTACGGAACAGCCTGAAGATTGTGTGGTGTACCCGTTTGGCAAGGGCAGAGGACCAAAAGGAGAGGAATAAGATTGAGGAGGAAATGATGGGTTTGGGCCCAGACTTGGCTGCCATTTTGGAGCAGTTGCACGCAACAAAAGCAACTGCAAAAGAGAGGCAAAAGAATTTAAAGAAGAGGCTTGTCGGATTAAGGATGATAGTGGTGGAGATAGGGACAGAGATAAGAGGGGTCTTGTTGATGGAGATATAGATGGTGGTTGGTTGAAGGGGCAGCGCCATTTGCTAGATTTAGACAACCTTGCTTTCGAACAGGGTGGCCTTTTGATGGCAAATAAGAAGTGTGATCTTCCCCTGGGGTCTTACAGACTGTAGGATTTTGTGGCTCAATCTCTTTGCAGCCATTGTTGACTCAATCACTTTGCAGCCATTGTTGACTCTCTCTCAAGTAGCCATTGTTCACTTTGCAGCTATTGTTGACTCTCTCTCAAGCAGCCATTATTGACTCTCCATGAGAGTTCAATCCACCTTTCGGTGGAAAAGAAATGAGCCCATGTGATGGGCTCTTGTTTTTTTCCTCTCTATGATTCCTCTTGTTTATGTATAAATAGGGAGAGCAACTGAGTTATCAAAGACACAAAAAAGAGCATATAGAGTGAGGTGTAGAGTGAGGTATAGTTTGCTTTCTAGTGTGAGCATTCTCTTTGTAATTCTATTCTCTTTGTAATTCCTCCTTAATATACAAAATCAACTGTCTCTGCCCGGGGATGTAGGCAAATTGCCGAACCTCGTAAATTATTGTGTTTTGTGTATGTTTGGTGTGTTTAGATTACTTATGGGCATAACAAAAATGGTATCAGAGCTTAGGTCCATAATTTGACTAGATCCAAACACTTCAAATTTGGAGTTTTAATTGTAGAGCTCGTCGATACGAGTTCAATGGTATCTTACGCGTCGAAATCGGAGCTAAAACGAGGCCGTAGCAGCCGTTTAAAGCTTTCGTTTTTATGTTTTTTGCCAAACGCGGCCTTTAACTCTGAAATTCAGAATTTTTGCAGAGTAGATGAACAGTAGCTGAGTCGACTCAGTGACTCAGTAAACCAACTCGACCCATTTTGCTCAGACCAGCCCATTTTTTTCAGCCCATTTGCAGAGGCCCAGCCCAACATCAGAAAGCCTAGTCAAGACTTGACTTGGCCTAGTCCAGAAGCCACAAGCCCAGCCCAAGTCCATTGGTCAAGCCCAGAGTTAACCAGCCTAGTTCACTTCATTAAGCCCAGCTCATTTAAAACAGTCCAGCCCGTGGTCGATTGGACCAACCCGATCCAGATCCGACCCGACCCGCATTTGGACTTGCTGACCGGACTTTGACCAATGTTGACCGTTGACCGACATTGACCAGCGTTGACCAGATTTATTTTTGCTATTTTCGATCCTATTTTGGCCCCTTTTTTTGCCAATTCTAACTAGTTCCCACCATTTTCGGCCGTTCCGGACATAACCATGGTCTCCGTTTCTGGTAATTTTGCTCCTAAGTTGCTGTTCTACCTTAGTGGAGCCTTTGGAGAAATTTTCTAAAAGCGGGAAATTGTTAGCATGGCAGAAGAAAGACATAATACAAATACCACCACACCGAGCAGCTCCTCGCGAAGGAATACGGCATCCAACGCGAAGTTTGAGGTGGAAAAGTTTGATGGTACGAACAACTTTGGCATGTGGCAGTGCGAAGTGAGGGATGTCTTGTTCCAGCAAGACTTGGAGATTGCCCTGGAGGAGAATAAGCCCAAGGATATGACGGATGTAGACTGGGAAAAGGTGAATCGCCAGGCCTGCAGCACAATCCAACTTTGCCTCATGAAGGACCAGAAGTACTTCGTGATGAAGAAGGCAAATGCGAAGGTACTCTGGAAGAAATTGGAGGATAAGTACATGACGAAGAGCATAGAAAGCCGCCTCTACTTGAAAAAAAAAGGCTCTTCAGGTTCTAGTTTCGTGAAGGCATATCTATGGCCGAACATTTAAATAATTATAATAAAATGTTAGTTGATTTGCAAAACTTGGATGTCGAAATTCAAGATGAAGATAAAGCTCTGCTTTTGTTAAATTCTTTGCCCGACACATATGAACACTTAATTACCACAATGTTGTACGGAAAAGAAAAAATTAAATTTGACGAAGTATCTAGTGTACTTCAGAACAATGAGTGTCGCAGGATAGACAAGCAGATACACAGAGATACTTCCGGCGGAGCCTTTGCAGCTAGAGGCAGATCAGAAACGAAACAGCTTGCAAGCAAGGGGAATAGGAGAAATTCTCGATCAAGGCCTCATAGCAGATCTCGTGGTCCATCAGACAGACGAAGACTTGCCAAAGATGAGTGTTCCTACTGTCGCAACAAGGGACACTGGAAGAAGGATTGCCCACAGTTAAAAGGGCAGCAGAAGGATAAACCCTCCACAGCCAACACAGCTAGTGATGAAGATGAGTTTGCTTTCACTGGATCTTCACTCATGTCCCAATATGACAAGTGGATCTTAGATTCCGGATGCACCTATCACATGTGTCCCAACCAGGAATGGTTTACTGAATTCACGGAGATTGACGGTGGATCAGTACTTATGGGCAACGATTTTGCCTGTAAGACGAAGGGGATAGGCACCATCCATTTGAAATTGCATGATGGAACTATCAAGCTGTTAACAGAAGTTTGGTATGTACCGGACTTGCGGAAGAACCTCATCTCACTCGGAGCCCTGGACTCGAAGGGGTTCAGAATCAGCATTGAAGCTGGAGTTCTCAAGGTGGTAATAGGAGCTCTAGTGGTCATGAAGGGAATGAAGCATAGCAACCTGTACTTCTTACAAGGGAGTACCATTGGAGGTGGAGCTTCCACAGTTTGTGAGAAGCTAGACGAAGTCCATGCAGTCCATGCGTCTGGGTCATCCCGAGGAGAAGTCCATGCAGTTTCTAGCAAAGCAGGGTTTACTCAAAGGTGCCAAGACTTGCAAGTTATCTTTTTGCGAGCATTGTGTTATGGGAAAACAAACCAGGATCAAGTTCGGCACTGCAATTCATCGGACGAAGGGAATTCTTGATTATATGCATACCGATGTTTGGGGACCATCCCGAAAAGCATCGATTGGCGATAGACACTGGTTTGTTACTTTTGTTGATGATTACTCTCGTCATGTGTGGGTGTACACGATGAAACGCAAAAATGAAGTATTGGAGATCTTCCAAAATTGGAAGAAATTGATGGAAACCCAGACCGGCAGAAAGACCTCAAATCAAACAACGGAGGAGAATACACAGAGGATCCATTCTTTGACTTATGTCGAAAAGAAGGTATTGTCAGACACTTCACCGTGCGGAAGACGCGGCAGCAAATGGGGGTGGCAGAACGAATGAACCGGACTTTGGTGGATAAGGTCTGGTGTATGCTTCTGAGTGCCGGACTTGGGAAATATTTTTGGGCTGAAGCTTTGGTTTATGCTAGCCACCTGATCAACCGATTGCCCGCAGCTGCAAATGTCGGGAAAACACCAATGGAAATGTGGAAAGGTACTCCTGCTACTGATTATGATTCTTTTCATATCTTTGGTTGTCCTGCCTATTATCATGTTCAGGAAGAAAAGCTCGACCCTAGAGCCAAGAAAGCAAAATTCTTGGGCTTTAGCACAGGCGTGAAGGGGTACAGATTCTGGTGCATTAAGTCAAAGAAAATCATTGTCAGCAGAGATGTAAAGTTCAACGAGTCTGAAATGCTTCATCCACAGAAGCATAAAGGCTCCAGTGAAAGCAGTAGCAGTAGCAGCGAATCAGCCAGGAATTCGCAGAAGGTGGAGCTTGAGGCTCCAATATATGTAGATGATTCAGCCGTAAATGAGGAGGAGGAGGATGATCAGAATACCGATAATGATAGCCCAACCACTACACCTCCACCACAGCTTGAATCTATTGCAGTCAACAGACCAAGGAGACAGCTAGTTAAACCAGCTCGTCTACAAGATTACGTCACAATTGCACTACCAACAGTTGGGGATGATATCCCCACTACTTACAGAGCAGCTACACAGTCCACTGAATGGGCTGACTGGAAGATAGCTCTGGATGAGGAGATGCAGTCTCTTCACAAGAATCAGACTTGGGAGCTTGTGCCGCTTCCAAAGAAACAAAAGGTAATTGGCTGTAAGTAGGTGTTCACCAAGAAGGAGGATCCAACCAGCAGAGATAGAGTACGCTAAAAAGCTAGACTGGTAGCCAAGAGCTATGCACAGACGGAGGGAATCTACTACAATGAAGTGTTCTCTCCGGTCGTCAAACACTCTTCGATTCGCATTTTGCTAGCTTTGGTGGCCCAGTTTAACCTCGAGTTGGCATAACTTGATGTGAAGACAGCATTTCTCCATGGTGACCTGGAAGAGGATATTTATATGTCTCAACCAGATGGGTTCAAAGAAGTTGGTAAGGAAAAGCTAGTCTGTAATCTGAAGAAGTCTTTGTATGGATTGAAGCAATCCCCTCAACAGTGGTGCAAGCGGTTCGATAGCTTCATGTTAGATCTAAATTATACGCGCAGTCAGTTCGATCACTACGTATATTTCAGGAAACTTGTAGATGGTTCCTTCATCTATTTGCTCTTATATGTCGATGACATGTTAGTGGCATCTAAGAGCAAGGTGGAGATAGATCGTTTGAAGGCTAAGTTGAGCCAAGAATTCGAGATGAAGGACCTGGGAGAAGCACGAAAAATTCTGGGCATGGGGATTACCAGAGACAGGGCGAAGGGCACAGTTCACTTGACTCAAAAGCAGTACCTGAGGCGAGTTCTGCAGCGTTTCGGCTTGGAAAAGAACTCGAAACCAGTTAGCACTCTGTTGGCCCCGCACTTCAAGCTCAGTGCAGCATAGTCTCCCAGTAGTGATTCGGATAAGGATTACATGGCAAAATTTCCTTATGCAAATTTGGTTAGTAGCCTGATGTATGTGATGGTGTGCACGAGACCTGATATCTCCCAGGCCGTCAGCATGGTGAGCGGATACATGCACAATCCAGGAAAGGCACACTGGTATGCGGCCAAATGGATTCTACGGTACATTCAGGGGACCATGGACCATGGTCTGAAGTTCCAGAGAAGTGATGCAGTCGATCATCTGGTAGTCGGTTATGTTGATTCCGATTATGCAGGTGATCTCAACAAACGTCGTTCCACTACTGGTTATGTGTTCACTATGGCAGGAGGACCAGTAAGTTGGCGTTCTACATTGCAATCCATAATTGCGCTATCCACTACGGAAGCTGAGTATATGGCTGTGATAGAAGCCATCAAAGAAGCCATTTGGTTACATGGATTGGTAGCAGACCATGGCATTGAGCAGGAACTGGTTACTGTCTATTGTGAGAGTCAGAGCGCAATCCACTTGGCGTAGAATCAGGTGCATCACGTTCGCACTAAACATATTGATGTCTGTTTCCACTTTGTTCTCGAGATTTTGGAAGAAGGGGACATAGAACTTCAGAAAATTGGTACAGCAGATAATC
The DNA here is from genome assembly GCA_023935145.1 of Bretschneidera sinensis. Taxonomy (NCBI): domain Eukaryota; kingdom Viridiplantae; phylum Streptophyta; class Magnoliopsida; order Brassicales; family Akaniaceae; genus Bretschneidera; species Bretschneidera sinensis. The sequence goes on from CM043700.1 coordinate 51,015,302, forward strand.
CGGCATACATGTTAACGAAGATCGTTACTGGGGTCAAGTTCCAACACTGTTTGGACTTGATCCACATCTTGCAGTATTGAACACCTTGGGTGTATGGCGTCTTAGGACGCCTTAGCAGGAAGTTGATTTGTGTAGGCGATGAGATTTTCGCCAAGGTGGAGATTTGTAGGATTTTGTGGCTCAATCTCTTTGCAGCCATTGTTGACTCAATCACTTTGCAGTCATTGTTGACTCTCTCTCTCAAGCAGCCATTGTTGACTCTCCATGAGAGTTCAATCCACCTTTCGGTGGAAAAGAAATGAGCCCATGTGATGGGCTCTTGTTTTTTTCCTCTCTATGATTCCTCTTGTTTATGTATAAATACGGAGAGCAGCTGAGTTATCAAAGACACAAAAAAGAGCATATAGAGTGAGGTGTAGAGTGAGGTATAGTTTGCTTTCTAGTGTGAGCATTCTCTTTGTAATTCCATTCTCTTTGTAATTCCTTCTCAATATACAAAATCAACTGTCTCTGCCTGGGGATGTAGGCAAATTGCCGAACCTCGTAAATTATTGTGTTTTGTGTGTGTTTGGTGTGTGTTAGATTACTCATGGGCATAACACAGACATCATAGCAAAGGATATGAAGAGGTTCATGTGCCAGCCTTGAAGCCAAAACCATTGGGCTCAGATGAGAAGCTTGTAAAGATATCTGACATGCCAGAGTGGGCACAGCCAGCTTTCAGTGGGATGCAATAGCTGAACAGGGTTCAGAGTAAAGTCTACAATACTGCCCTTTATACAGCCGAGAACATTCTTCTATGTGCCCCCACAGGGGCAGGGAAAACTAATGTTGCAGTTCTGACCATACTTCAGCAACTTGCATTGAATAGGAATCCAGATGGCACATTTAAACATACCAATTATAAGATTGTCTATGTGGTGCCTCTGAAAGCCCTTGTTGCTGAAGTTGTGGGTAATCTATCTAATCGTTTGAAGAAGGATGGAATCAACGTGAGGGAGCTAAGTGGAGACCAGACACTGACGCGTCAAGAAATTGAAGAGACTCAAATAATTGTTACAACTCCAGAGAAGTGGGATATCATCACCAGAAAGTCTGGAGATCGCACATACACGCAGCTTGTGAGACTTGTTATCATTGATGAGATTCATCTTCTTCATGATAACAGAGGGCCTGTGCTGGAAAGTATTGTTGCTAGAACAGTTAGACAGATTGAAACCTCAAAAGAGCATATACGGTTGGTGGGTCTATCAGCTACTCTCCCAAATTATGAAGATGTGGCCTTATTCTTACGGGTTAATCTCAAAGAAGGTCTCTTTTATTTTGATAATAGTTACAGACCTGTTCCTCTCTCGTAACAGTATATTGGAATTACTGTAAAGAAACCTCTGCAGAGGTTCCAGTGGATGAACTATGTGTGTTATGAGAAGGTAATGGCTGTTGCAGGGAAGCATCATGTCCTTATTTTTGTCCACTCGAGGAAGGAAACAGCTAAAACTGCTCGTGCGATATGAGATAATGCACTTGCTAATGATACTCTTGGTAGATTCTTGATGGAAGACAGTGTTAGCCGTGAGATTCTCTAAAGTCGTACTGAGTTGGTTAAGAACAATGATCTCGAAGATCTTCTTGCTTATGGTTTTGCAGTTCATCATGCTGGGTTGACCAGGGGTGACCGTCAACTTATTGAGGATCTTTTTGGTGATGGGCATGTGCAAGTGTTGGTTTCCACTGCAACTCTTGTTTGGGGTGTGAATTTACCTGCTCACACTGTCATTATTAAAGGGACCAAGATTTATAGTCCAGAAAAAGGGGCATGGACAGAGCTAAGTCCTCTGGATATCATGCAGATGCTGGGTCGTGCAGGCAGGCCTCAGTATGATTCTTATGGGAAAGGGATAATAATCACGGGCCACAGTGAGCTGCAATACTATCTTTCTTTGATGAATCAGCAACTTCCTATTGAAAGTCAGTTTGTCTCCACACTCGTAGATCAGCTTAATGCAGAAATTGTTCTTGGAACCTTTCAGAATGCTAGAGAAGCCTGCAATTGGATTGGGTACACTTACCTGTACATTCGCATGATGCGAAATCCTAAGCTCTATGGCTTAGCGCTTGATGTTCTTGCAAGGGATATTACACTAGAGGAGAGGAGGGCTGGTTTGGTAAGTTTAGCATTTTCACTAGTTATAGGCAAGAAGTTTTTATTAGCGGTTAACAATTATCTTTATGTTTGTTGTGTTGTGCTACTGGGGTTAGTTTTTGGAGGAAGCATAGTAGAATATCAATTTCTGCTTGATCTCTTTTTAGTCTAATCGAGGATTTCAAAATATTAACTGGAAATCCATATTAAAATTTTCAAACAAAATCACTGCCAATGCATGTTTGTTGTTGGTTGCAATGTCTATAGATGTCTTATGATGTTATCATATGAGTTGTTTTGTTCAAATCTTTGACCTGTGGGAAATTGAGATGTTCTGTTTAGTGTCCTTGTATCTGTCAATCTATTTTACTCGTATAACAAAAGTATGTCTTATCTATTTTATTGTGATGACAACCGTTTGTTAAGTTCTGATTGCATTGAAGTGATTTTGTTAATATAGCATCGAAGTGGACATTTGTGTTGTCTACTCATTTGAATCCTTGCGGTGTCTTCTTCTATTTCGTGAAAAGCTGTCTGTGATTGTAGTATCTAATGTTGTTTTAATGTTTACTTCTGCAGATTCATTCTGCTGCAACCATCTTGGACAAGAATAATTTGGTCAAATATGACGAAAGAATGGATATTTCCAGGTGACAGATTTGGTCGTATTGCTAGCTACTATTACATAACTCATGGGACAATATCCACGTATAATGAGCATTTGAAGCCAACAATGGGTGACATTGAACTTTATCGGTTGTTCTCACTCAGTAAAGAATTTAAATACGTGATAGTCAGACAAGATGAGAAGATGGAGCTGGCAAAGCTTTTAGACCGTGTTCCCATTCCGATCAAGGAAAGCCTGGAGGAACCTAGTGCCAAAATTAATGTTTTGCTGCAGGCATATATTTCTCAGCTGAAGCTTGAAGGGCTTTCTTTGACATCTGACATGGTGTATATAACTCAGGTTTGTGATGTCTGCATTTTCCTTGTTCTCCTTTTTTTTACCTGAGTGTTGGAGTTCTATTCTACATGTGCTTACAAGCATTTGGTTTTCTTTTCTTGTTTAGAGTGCAGGATGTCTTGTGCGAGCTCTTTTCGAAATTGTCTTGAAACGAGGATGGGCACAATTGGCTGAGAAGGCTTTGAACTTGTGTAAAATGGTTACAAAGAGGATGTGGAGCGTGCAGACACCCCTTCGCCAATTCAATGGAATCCCCAATGAGATTCTTATGAAATTGGAGAAGAAAGATTTGGCCTGGGAGAGGTACTATGACCTATCATCTCAGGAGACAGGGGAGCTCATCTGTTACCCAAAGATGAGGAGATCACTTCACAGGTTTATTCACTAGTTCCCAAAGCTAAACCTTGCTGCACATGTTCAGCCAATCACTCGCACTGTTTTGAGGATTGAACTTACGATAACACCAGATTTCCAGTGGGATGACAAGGTTCACAGATATGTGGAGCCATTTTGGGTTATTGTGGAGGATAATGACGGCGAATATATTCTTCATCACAAGTATTTTATGCTAAAGAAACAGTATATTGATGAGGACCACACTTTGAATTTCACAGTGCCAATCTATGAACCATTGCCACCACAGTATTTCATTTGCGTTGTGTCTGATAAGTGGCTTGGTTCGCAAACTGTTCTACCTGTCTCTTTCAGGCATCTTATTCTACCAGAAAAGTATCCTCCACCAACAGAGCTTTTGGACCTGCAACCCCTGCCCGTGACTGCATTAAGAAATCCGTCATATGAGGCTCTTTATCAAGACTTCAAGCATTTTAATCCTGTACAGACTCAGGTCTTTACTGTTTTGTATAACACAGATGATAACGTCCTAGTTGCTGCACCAACAGGGAGTGGGAAGACCATATGTGCTGAGTTTTCTATACTGAGGAATCATCAAAAAGGATCTGAGGCTATCATGCGTGCTGTATATATTGCACCTGTTGAAGTCATTGCTAAAGAGCGATACCGTGATTGGGAAAGGAAGTTTGGCAGGGGTCTTGGAATGCGTGTGGTTGAATTGACTGGGGAAATAGCAATGGGTATGAAGCTGCTTGAGAAAGGTCAGATAATCATCAGCACTCCTGAGAAATGGGATGCTTTGTCTCGCTGATGGAAACAACGGAAGTATGTGCAGCAGGTTAGTCTTTTCATCATTGATGAACTCCACTTGATTGGTGGTCAAGGTGGTCCTGCCTTAGAGGTGATCGTCTCTAGGATGAGATATATTGCAAGTCAGCTTAAGAACAAGATCCGGATTGTTGCTCTGTCAACATCTCCTGCAAATGCCAAGGATATTGGGGAATGGATAGGGGCTACCTCTCATGGTCTTTTCAACTTCCCTCCTGGTGTCCGTCCTGTGCCACTGGAGATATACATTCAGGGAGTGGATATAGCCAATTTTGAAGCAAGGATGCAAGCTATGACCAAACCTACGTACACTGCGATTGTTCAGCATGCCAAGAATGTGAAGCCTACTATTGTTTTTGTTCCTACCCGAAAGTATGTCCTACTAACTGCAGTGGATCTGATGACATACTCAAGTGTGGACAGTCGAGAGAAGCCAGCTTTTCTATTACGGTCTCATGAGGATCTGGAGCCTTTTGTTAGCAGAATTCAGGAAGAAATGTTAAGAGCTACTTTACTACATGGAGTGGGGTACTTGCATGAGGGTTTAAGCAGTTTGGATCAAGAGGTTGTGTCGCAACTGTTTGAAGATGGGTGGATTCAGGTTTGCGTAATGAGCAGTTCATTGTGTTGGGAAGTGCCATGGGAACACTATTATGATGGGCGGGAAAATGCTCACACTAATTACCCTGTTACAGATCTGTTGCAGATGATGGGTCGTGCCAGTCGACCTTTGCTTGATAATTCTGGAAAATGTATCATCCTTTGCCATGCACCTTGCAAAGAATATTACAAGAAGTTCTTGTACGAAGCGTTTCCTGTGGACACTCATCTGCACCATTTCCTTCATGATAATTTTAATGCAGAAGTGGTCGCTGGAGTTATTGAGAACAAGTAAGATGTTGTGGATTATCTTACATGGACTTTCACGTATAGGAGGCTCGCTTAGAACCCGAACTACTACAATGTCCAAGGGGTAAGTCACAGGCATCTATCTGATCACCTTTCAGAGCTTGTTGAGAGCACATTGAGTGATTTGGAAGCAAGTAAATGTGTTGCTATAGAGGATGACATGGACCTTTCTCCTTTGAATCTTGGCATGATAGCTCGAACGGTTCAGTTCTTTGTTGACTTCGAAAACAAAGATGAAGGGTCTTCTGGAGATTCTGACAGCGGCTTCTGAGTATATACAACTTCCTATTCAACCTGGGGAGGAAGAGGTGGTTTGTAGGTCAATTAATCACCAGAGGTTTTCCTTTGAAAATCCTAAATGCACATACCCCCATGTAAAGGCGAATGTGCTGTTGCAAGCCCACTTCTCAAGGAAACCAATGGGTGGGAATCTAGCATTGGATCAGCGAGAGGTGCTCCTTTCTGCTAGTAGATTGCTTCAAGCAATGGTTGATGTTATTTCAAGCAATGGTTGGCTGAGTCTTGCTCTCCTGGTGATGGAAGTGAGCCAAATGGTAATACAACGCATGTGGGAGCATGATACCATGCTTCTGCAGCTTCCACACTTCTCAAAGGATTTGGCTAAGAAGTGCCAAGAGAATCCTGGAAAGAATATAGAGACGGTGTTTGATTTGGTGGGGATGGAGGATGATGAGTGGCGTGAGCTCCTGCAGATGTCAGATTCCCAGCTTCTGGATATTGCGAAGTTTTGCAACCGTTTTCCCAACATTGATTTGTCATGAGTTGTTAGAAAGTGAGAATGTGAGGGCTGGGGAGGATGTTACATTGCAGGTCACCCTTGAACGAGATCTAGAAGGGAGGACTGAGGTGGGACCTGTTGATGCATCCAGGTACCCCAAAGCCAAGGATGAAGGGTGGTGGCTTGTGTGTGACACCAAGAGTAACCAGCTGCTGGCCATCAAGAGGGTTTCCCTTCAAAGGAGGGCAAGAGTGAAGCTTGAGTTTGCTGCTCCAGCAGAAGCTGGAAAGAAGTCGTACACGCTCTACTTTATGTGCGATTCATATATGGGTTGTGGCCAGGAATATAGCTTCTCTGTGGATGTCAATGAAGACAGTTGAATTGAGTAAATTGAAATGTTGTGGTACTTTGTCCAGCTCTTCTGTGAACTTTTATCATAGTTGATAGGTTCTTCTTTTGTTACAATGAATCCATATTATCTATTTAATTGTATTACTGAACTTGTACTTCTGTTCTCATCAGTTTTGATAATGAGTTTTTTGGTAATCTGAATTGCCTTGTTGAAGTTACATGTGGCCATGGATTCGTAACCAGAAAGCATCTCCATATTATCTTTCTGAATTGTGTTGGAGAGCTGGAGGTCTAAATTGTGGTAGTGGTGCAGTTTGAGTGTACTTATGATTTCCAATAGGGATCAAAACATGGTATTTGTTTTTGCTGGCTTTGGTATTATCAAACTTGACTAAGGAGCTCTACTACTTTTGGACTGAACTTGAAAATGTTCACGATAAAGCAAGCAACCGGCTGCAAAAATGAAACATTCATGTTTTTGTTAGTGAATGCATACTACTACATATTTATACATGTGATTAACTTAGTGTCATTTGTGAACGTCTTATGTATTTTATAGCTCAGGTCCTTCATTTGATGATTTGGATATGACTTGTTTGTTGGCTTTGCCCATTCATTACTTCAACTTCTTGTTTAAACTGTGAGGGACTTTGCTCCCTTTTTGTGGTGTCTAAAGGTATGCATATCTTTTTCTTTTTCTTTCCATAAAAATGTATTTTTGGGCTATCACTTATCAGTGGATTACTTGCTTGATTCTGTAACTTAATTGGTCGAGTTACTTTGTAATTTACAGGGGATTTAGGTTGAAAATTAGGGAAAAATCTATTTGTAGAGATGATATTTGAAGATCGATTCAACCATAATTGGCTCTTGATACACTGTTCAGGGTTGTCTGGGCAGAAATATTCAAGAGGATTGGTTTTCGAACTTCAGCCTCAGATCGACTTTGGCTTGGCTGACTTCCTCGACTTCGTCCCACACCACCTTGCACTCGTCCGATGTTTGGTCTCCTTCGCCTCCATCACTTTCTTCATCCCCGTCAGCTTCTTCTCTCTCATCTGCGTCCCCTTGAATTTAGCTCCTCCCATTGCTTTCACTGTCACTGATCTTAAGCTTAATTCCCTTTCTATTACCATAATTGTAGTAGTAATTACAATTATAATTGCTTTTTTTCACCCATGATAATACGATTGAGAGATCTCGTGTTCCTGTTGAAGACATTGTGCTTAGCCCAGCCGTGGCTGCCATCTTGATTCACTTGTACGATTAAAAAATACATCATGACAAAATGACAAACAATGCTAAATTATTTATTGAATCTCATGGTTGATTGCTTGAAATTAAAAAAAATGAAACCGTTTAATTGCTTAAATAACCAATCGATTCATTGAATTGGAAACATGATTCATGGTTTACGTGTTAAATTTTAACTTTCCTGACAAAAAGAAAAAAAATTCACAGTAAAATTTTGCAAAGGTTAAGATCTTTTAGCACTGACCTTGAATGAAAAAATGCCTCCAATAAAAACTTATCTACATATTAAAAGGATAATACCGAGCAAACATCGTAATAAGAGATCTTCTAGGAGGAGAGATGGAGAGATAGATTAACTATTTTAAACTTCTTAAAATTCTTAAGAGTCAATAATTCGTCTTCGGTGAATCTTTGGAATTCTTTGACTCGTCGGGGACAGGTATGAAGGAAATTTTATCCTCGTGTAGACTGGGACGAAAATTTTTAAAAAATTTCGGTCTAAATGGAAACGAGAATGAAGGGAGTAATTTTTGCCCCACAAAATCTCCTCCCCCATCCCTATTACATAAGGATTTTATGTTTTTATATAAATATATTAGATAAATTTGCTAATTATCTAACTAACCCCTTAAATTTTTGTTTTATATAAAAGATAACATGTACTTGGCTTTGTGGGGGTGTAGAAATGATACAGTGTTTGTACTTTGTATTGAACATTTATTTTATTTTTAAAATTTTTGAATTAACAGAGAATCCCATGTTTTTAATGAAGAATCTTTGTTTTCATTTATAAACGAGAACGAGGATAGGCATGAAGATTGAGATATTCGAAAATCATGGACGAGGAGAAGGATGAATGACAAAATGAAATCTTCGGCGGGAATGAGGAAGGGCAGAAGAGTATTTTTGTAAATGAGGACGGGACTGGGACGAAGATGACATTCTTCGCTTCAAACCGTTGCCATCCCTAGGAGGGAGAGATAAAATAGCAATAATTCAAAATTCTTTACGTGTGGGGACGACTTATATACACATAATAAATTGTAATATAAATATATATTTTAAATAAAATACTAACTTGTCCACCTCGAAATAAGTTAGCATCGTGTCTTAACCTTTTTTTATCACAATGTCTTACTCTTTCTTAACACATCATCAAGATAGAGATTTTTTAAGGTTTTTATTTTTTTTGTTTGTTCTTTAATGAGTAATCGGGAATCAACCCCATGCACGGTCGACAATGCGAGGGGCTCATGTAACGAATTGTGATGAAATTAAGTCGCTACAGTTTGACGATTCAATAAATTTGACCATTTTCAGCTCGATGGTGGTGATTGTTTTCAGTAGTACTCATCGAAAAAGTGAAGATTAACACATAAACACTTGTTGGGATGACATTTCTATTTTTCTAATAAGATAAAATGTTTTATATATGAGGCAACTTCTGGACATTTTATATTAAGGTTCAACCCTCATTATTGTAGTCAACGAGACTTTATTTCATTATAAAAAAATTAAAGGTATTACAAAGTCTCAAATTCAACATTTACAATGTACAAATTGTTTGTTTAATTTATAAATTGATTATTTATCTTACTTTAGATAAATATGGTGGGTTATTATATAAGTTATTGGGTAATATTGTGGGTTTATATTTTGAATAAATCAATCATTATGGGCCAATAGATTTTTGGCAAGCCTTAATGATATCAGCACATAAGCACAGCCCAATTTCAACTGAGTTTTCTCATAAAGAACAAGCCCAGCCCATTAAAGCATTTGTATCTATTCTATGGTAGGTCCAGCGCACGCGCATCACTGCCTAACTTCTATGTATTGGTATATACTAATCTCCATGTAACTAACGGCTACTTGGCAATAATAGCTCCTTTATTTCAAAATTTGATTCGTTCTTGCTCATGATCAAAATCAATTCATCAACAACAAGAAACATATGGCAAGATCAAGAAGGGGAAAGAAGAAAGTAAAAGAGAAGAAAAAGAAGAAGAATAAGAAATTAAGACCTTCGCTTCTAGATGAGAGACTTCTTGAGTTGATTGTCAGTGTGGGAGTTGAGAGATTCATTCATGAGACAAACGTTACGACCTCTCTTCAATGGCCTAACGTTTTCCTTGAAGAGTTCCCACTCGTGTCCTGTTTCTTGCTTTGAAGCGAGAAACTCAGTCTCTGGATCTATTATCTTAACCCCAATTTCCTCCATTACTGCTACTTTTCTTCTTGGTCACCCTGCTCGTCAGTGTCCATAGTAGTGGGAGAAGCTATATCACCCGGCATCTCGTCGTCCTCCTCGCTGCTATCACCATCAGTGATCCATATATTCCTCCCAGCCTTGGAGTAGATCATCTTATTTTGGATCGAGCACCCCATCTTCTTTAGTGAGGACACATTAATAATGTCCTTGGGGCCAATATCCTAAGCCTCGGAGGTGGGCAAGAGGACATGGAAATGTTGGAGGATCAATGTGATGAATATCCCGTATGGGAGGAAGTCAAAGTCACTCGCTTCGTCGTTAATCATATCGGTTAGAAAGGGGGGTTAAATATTGAAATGGCATCTAGTTTTGAGACACCAAATCAATACCACGTCTATCTTAGACAGATAGCCTCGACTCCCGAGTCTCGGATGGATGGTCCAACTCATAATGAGATTAAACAACTTTGAGTCAAGGGGCATGTCATTACATTGGTGAAATGTAGTGGACTAAAAGATATAGGTAGGGTCGCCCCTAACAATCTGACAGACCTCTTCATAATCAAAGTTGTATGGCCATCCATCCAGACTCCATTGGACCCCTCCCACTGGGATTCTCAGTATATTGGCTAGGAGGTTAGTGTTCACCTCAAATTCTATGCCTATTATACTGGTCTTGAACCGAAGAGCCGGTGGGCTCGGTTTGACCATGTTGGCATAGAAATGGTAAATGAGGCGAGGGTAATATTTCTAGTGGATTTTGACAAGTGTTGTCAAGTGTTTAGCATCAAAAGCGGATAAGATATCAAAGTTTGCATCTAACCGTCGTGATTTTCCTGTGGTGAATGATTGAGTTATACCTGTCTTTGACTGCTGGACTCCTGGAGAGTGAGTCGTCGAGCTCAGTCTTCGCCTTTTTGCTCAAGAAACCCGCCAACCCTTTTCCCTTGGAGTCTGGTGCGGTGGAATTCTTGGATCGAGGCCTTGTAGGCGCGTGAGGTCCAATAACGATGGTCTTTATCCTGATTCTCTCAGACATTTTGTGAAAATTTTGTTTGGAGAGAGATTTGGGAAAAATTGAGTTTTCAACCATAAAAAGTTGAAATGAGATGATTTAAGGTATGATTGAAGGTTCTATGGAGTGGTTTTGAGAGATTATTGTCTGAAATCAATGATTTTCTAGAGAGAGAAAGCTTATGGTTTTCAAAAATGGCATGAAATTTCAGAAAAACTGAAGTGAGTATATATAGTATCGCGATACCAGTCGACAGTGTGACATACTACTCATTCACTAGATGTCAAATATGCATATGATGAATGTTGATGCAATTAAACATATATTTTATCATAGTTTTTCAAGCCCATTAAACGTTTAATATTGCTAAAGTTGTCTTTTTTCAATGGCTTAGTAAGAATGTCAGCTATTTGGTCCTCTGAAGGTATGAATTCTAATCTAATATCACTATTTTAAGCATGGTCTTTTATGAAGTGATGTTTTATTTCTATATGTTTGGTTCTAGAATGCTGAATAGGGTTTTTAGTCAAGTTGATAGCACTAGTGTTATCACAATGAATTGGTATATCTTTAAAGTTCATGTCATAGTATTTTAACTATTGTTTCATCCACAACACTTGTGTACAACAATTTTCGGCTGCTATATATTCTACTTCGGCGATTGATAGTGCAACCAAATTTTGTTTCTTGGAAAACCAAAAGGTTAACATTGCACCTAAAAATTAGCATGTTCCACTAGTGCTTTTTTTATCTAGTCTACAACCTGCAAAACCGGCATCCGAATATCCTACAAGCTCAAAAGTTGATTTTCTAGAATACCATAACACTAGGTTTTGAGTTCCTTGTAGATATCTAAGGATTTTTTTTCACTACAATTATATGTGATTCCTTAGAATTAGCTTGAAATCTAGCACACATGCATATACTAAACATTATATCAGGTCTACTTGCAGTTAGATAAAGTAAAACTCCTATTATGCTTCTATAAGTTTTAGTTTCTACTCGCTTACCTTCCTCATCGAGGTCAAGTTTTGTAGAAGTGCTCATAGGAGTGTCAATTGACTTTGAGTTTTTCATCCCAAACCTCTTTAATAGGTCTTTGGTGTACTTTGATTGATTGATGAAGATGCCTTCTTTCAATTGTTTGATTTGAAGTCCAAGAAAGTAAGTAAGCTCTCCCGTTATACTTATTTCAAATTCACCTTGCATACACTTAGCAAACTCTCGACACATAGATTCATTAGTAACACCAAATATAATATCATCAACATATATTTGGACTAGTAGTGTGTCATTTTTGTGAGTTTTTGTGAAGAGAGTTGTATCCATTTTTCCTCTTGTAAAACCATTTTCAAGCAAAAACATACTTATTCTTTCATACCATGCTTTTGGAGCTTGCTTCAACCTATAGATAGCTTATATACATGGTTTGGAAGACTAGGATTTTCAAATCTAAGAGGTTGCTCAACATACACATCTTCTTCTATAAAACCATTTAAAAATACACTTTTTAAATCCATTTGAAATAACTTAAATTTATTAAAGCATGCAAAGGCCAACAACATACGAATGACTTCTAATCTAGCTACGGGAGCATAGACCTCATCAAAATCTATTCCTTCTTCTCGATTATATCCCTTAGCAACTAGCCTAGCCTTGTTTCTAGTTACTATATTATTTTCATCCATTTTATTTCTATATACCCATTTAGTTCCTATTAAAGTGTGCTTCTTTGGTCTAGGAACTAGATTCCATACTTTGTTTCTTTCAAATCGATTTAATTCTTCTTGCATAGTATTTATCCAATCAACATCTTTTTCCGCTTCTACAAAAGTCTTAGGTTCTACTTGAGATAAATAGGCTACGCAATTACAAATATTTCTAATAGAGGCTCGAGTTCTTACTATAATGACTCATCTCGAGTTTGTCCACCCCCGAGACGGTGTCATCACATTTTGAGAATCCCAGCACGACACATATATGCAACAATAAAAATAATTCTAACAAAGATTTCTTTTATATCATTATGATGTTAATTTAAACATAATATACAATGCAAAATGCATGAATATTTATAAATAAATTTTTTAATTCATTTTCTCATTTGTCTGAGGATATTAACACGTACATGGCTTATAGAAAAATGATTTCGTTTGACAATCAACCCACCAGACTACTCGTCCTGTCAACTACCTGAAATCATTGTACAATGAGGGATGAGCTTCACAAACTTAGTGAATTAAATTTACTAAAAGTATTCAAATTTTGCATAAATAACCCTTTAATATTTGATCATTTATCTCTCATATGACTGAAAAATAACATATAGTTGAACATTTAAATAATTTCTATCACATCATACTTCAATGTCTTTTTCTCATTATGAAACTCATTTATCTACAAATAAATTCGCAATAACATACCACACATCAATATTTCAGTAATGCAAGCAATAATTAAAACAGATGCAATGCATGAATTATTATTATGGGAACGTCTTCCCACATGTCGATATGTTTTTATCTTACACCAGCTACTTTCCCGGTTCTTTTATTTTCATTAGACCGGCTGCCTTCTTGGTTTTTTTATTTATTTAATGCATATGCATATGAGCAATGATATGAAATATGCATATAAACAGCAATATAAAAACCACATGAATTCAAATATTTAAATTGTCTATCCTGATTTTTCTCAAATTATATATAAAAATATTCCACTAAATTCCTCTGATCCTAAATCACATCAAATCATCCATCAAAACTTACCAAGATCCACTAAATTCATCTTCTCATTTATCACATCAATTTATTAACCAAAACTCGTCAAGTATTTATTTATCACCATTGTAATTAAATCAACTCACGATTATAATAATATTTCTTTACATATAATAATTTTTTATGTGTCCAATATTCATGTCATACCTATCAATTTAATCTTTATCTACCATCAAAACATAAACTAATAATTTGTTTTAATATTATCACTAAATTTTTTATTTTTATATTTAGATTACTTAAAGTAAATCCAACTCACCATGTAGCACTTAAAGCTACCCGTAGATCACCTCATTGCCTTTCCCGTTCTTCTCCGAAATTTCCCCCAGTTGCTGACCGCCAACACCTGACATAATATTTGTATTAAATTTTTAACTATTTATTCAATTCTTCATAAACCACACCATTTGAAAATTCCCACTTTGAATTCAGAGAAATTTCATGAATACTAAAAATTCAAAAATAAACACTACATTATTACTTTATGCTTTTCTAATAGCTTCCCATGACTCTCTATAAAATTCCGTAGTAAACCCCTTCAAAATTTTGTTATTTCAACATTTCTTTAGGTCTCTAAATGTTTAAAGAAAACGAGTAAATCAAAGGAAACTAACGAAATTTGTTAAGAAAGATTAACATATATATATATATATATATATATATATATATATATAAAAGTAAACTTTAAAACTAACTGTTCACAACTTGCTTCAACAGCACTTTTATTTCTCCCCAACCTCCACATTTTGGAGACATGCATGCCCTTTTAAATTTTGCTCACCATTTGGCCGCAGGTGCTACCACCTACTGCCACGATTATTTTTGAAAACTTTTTAAAAAAACCTTTTTTTCTTTCTTTTTTTATTTTCTGACTTCTGGACGTTCAAGTCCATTTTTTTTTTCTAGACGTCCACGTCCCAAATTTTTTTTTTTAAAATTTGACTTTTCTCATTTCAAAATATTTATATCATTTTAACTCTTTGTCATATTTATTAAAGTACTTCTTTACCCTTACTTTACAAATGCGGGTATTACAATTCTACCCACTTTACAAAAATTTCGTCCCTGAAATTTCTTTACCTAAATCAAGAAAATAGTTGGGGGAAATCTTTCCTCATTCTTGCTTCATACTCCCACTTGACTTCTTCGACATCTTTATTTTGCTATAATATTTGAACCAAAAGAATGACTTTATTTCGCAAGACTTGTTCCTTTCTGTCTAGGATTCTGACCGGTACTTGCATAAAAGTTAAGTCTTCCTGAAATTTTATCGCCTAATTCGAGATACTATGGGATTCGTCGTGTAAGTACTTTCTCAGCAAGGATACATGAAACACATTATATAATTAGTTTAATTCTGGGGGAAAATCCAACCGATATGCTACTGGTCTAATTTTCTCAATCACCTCATAGGGCCCCACAAATCTCAGACTCATCTTTCTCTTCTTTTTAAATCTCAGCACTCCCTTCCATGGAGATATCTTCAAAACTGCCCAATCACTAACTTGGAACTCGAGAGGTCGTCTTCTATTATCAGCATATCCCTTCTGTCTGTTCTGGGCTGCTTTGAAGTTCTCCCTAACCAATTTGTTCTTCTCAGTAGTCAAGTCTATCATTTCTGGGCTATATATCTTTTTTTCTTTAACTTCTTCCCAGCACACTGGAGTTCTACACCTTCTACCATATAAGGCCTCGAAGGGTGCCATCCTAATACTAGTTTGATACTGATTATTGTATGCAAACTCGAACAAAGGCATCCTAGCTCACTGAGAAACTCAATACACTTGCTCTCAGCATATCTTCTAGTATTATGATGATTCTCTCCGTCTACCCATCAGTTTGTGGATGAAAAACGGTAATGAACTGTAATTGAGTGCATATAGCTTCTTGGAAACCTCTCCAAAATCTAGAGGTAAATCTAAAATCTCTATCTGATACGATACTCACAGGTACTCCATGTAATTTTACTATCTCTGCTACATACAACTTAGCCAACTTTTCTGGACTCCAGGTAGTTTTAATAGGAAGGAAATGCGAAGACTTAGAAAGTCTATCCACTATAACCCACACAGTTTCATGTCTCTTCTGGATACGGGGAAAATCAGAGACAAAATCCATACTCACATTTTCCCATGGCCACTCAAGTACTGGAAGAGGTTATAATAAACTTGCTGGATGTCTATTCTCATATTTCACTTGTTGACAGGTCAAACATCTAGAGATATATTCCGCTACATCACTCTTCATCCTTGATTACCAATAATTCTATTTCAATCCCCTACACATCTTATTATTACCTGGGTGTATGGAATATACAGAATCATGAACCTCCCTTAGTATCTCTTTTTCATCTCCACATCATTGGAAACACAAACTCTATGCCCCAATACAACTATACCATCTTCTCTAATTCTAAACTCGGTTGGCTTCCCACTCAACACTTCCTGCCTGATCTTCTCTATCCCCTCATCTCCACCCTGCATCTGTAATAAACGATCAATAATAGGAGATTGTATCACCATATTCGCCATCAATACTCCTCTATCATTGACACTCAACTGCATCCTCATTCTTCTTAATTCTATCATCAAGCTAGTATTATGACTCCCAATAGCAGCTAATCTCTCTGTAACCTTTCTACTCAATGCATTAGCTACTACATTAGCCTTTCCTAGATGATAATGAATCGTACAGTCATAATCACATATCAACTCCATCCACCTCCTTTGCCTTAAATTCAACTCTTTCTGGGTCGGTAAATGCGTCAAGCTTTTATTATTAGTAAAAATTTCACAATTGGCTCCATATAAATGATGTCTCCAAATCTTCAAAGCAAAAACTATAGCAGCTAATTCTAAATCATGAGTTAGGTAATTTCTCTCATGGTTCTTCAATTGCCTAAATGCATAAGTTATAACTCTACCATGTTGCATCAACACACATCCCAACCCCTGATGTGACGCATCACTATAAACCACAAATTCTTCATCACCAGAGGAAGCACTAATACCGGGGTAGTAGTTAGTTTTTCTTTCAACAGTTAGAAACTTCTCTCACATTCCTCTTACCACCTAAACTTCACATCCTTCCTAGTCAATTTAGTCAAAGGTCCAGCAATCATAGAAATTTTTTAAATAAATCTCCTATAATAACCAGCCAACCCCAAAAAGCTTTTAATTTCAGTTACACTTGTGGATTTTTCCCAATTCAACACTGCTTCTACTTTCTGTGGGTCAACTATTATCCTCTCTCCTGACACAACATGCCCCAAGAAAGATATCTCGCTCAACCAAAACTCACATTTAAAGAATTTTGCATATAATTTCTCTCTCATCAGAATCTCCAACACTATCTCCAAATGTTGCATATGCTCTTCTTCATTCTTGGAATATACCAAAATATCATCAATAAACACAATCACAAATCTATCCAAGAATGGTTTAAACACCTGATTCATAAAGTCCATAAATGTTGTAGGAGCATTAGTCAACCCAAATGGCATCACCAAGAACTCATGATGGCCATAATGTATCCTAAAAGCAGTCTTAGGCACGTCTCTCTCCTTTATCTTCAATTGATGATAACTCAACCTCAGGTCTATCTTAGAAAGCACTCCAACTCCCTGTAACTACTCGAATAAATCATCTATCATGGGCAAAGAATATTTATTCTTGATGGTGATCTTATTCAACTGTTTATAATTAATACATAATCTCATTGTCCCATCATTCTTCTTGACAAATAACACAAGGGCTCCTCAGGGTGACATACTAGGTCGGATAAATTGTTTATCTAGCAACTCCTGAAGTTGAACTTTCAACTCTCTCAATTCAGCCGGTGCCATTCTATAGGGTGCTATGGATATGGGTGTTGATCCTGGAATCACCTCAATAGAAAACTTAATCTCCTTATTGGGAGGCAACCTAGTCAACGCTTCAGGGAAAGCATCAGAAAAATCTTTTACTACCAAGATTTCTTTTAACTTCCTACTATCTTTGCTAGAATCCACCATATGTGCCAAATACCCCTCACAACCCTTTTTCAACCATTTACTAGCAGTTAAGGCAGAAATAAGACAATTAGCCAGTATCTTAAAATCCTCTTGTCCGGGTATCTTGAACACCATATTTTTTCTAAAACAATCTACCCAAGCATGATATGTAGATAATCAATTCATCCCTAAAATTAAATCAAAATCTGTCATATCTAAAGGCAATAAATCAACTTCAAATTCTTTATCAGCAATATTAATCACACAACCTCGATAGATTGTTTTGATAATAACTCTATCTCTTGTAGGAACTTCAACAACAATAGCATGCATAAAAGGACTAGCACTAACATCAATAGATTTCATATGACTACTAGATGCAAAAGAATAGGTTGCACCCAGATCAATCAATAATCTAACAGGCCTATCAAGGATAGATATCATATCCATAATAACATCAGGAGTGGCTTGTGTATCCTGTTGGGTCAATGCATAGACTTTGCTATCTCTGGACTGAAACTGGCTGCCACGTCCTCGCTCTGCTACTAATCCTCGACCTCTACCCCACACACTCTCTGATCCACCACCTCACTCCACCGATCTTCTTCCAACACTTCCAAAGCTTACTTCAGCAGATTTTCCCGCTGGACAATCTACAACATCATGTCATCCCTCACCACATACAAAGCATATCTGCGTAGGGCAATTCTGAGATAGATGCCCCGTCTGATTACATCTAAAGCAAACCCTTGACTCCCGATCATACATCAGATTACCACTTCCCCTTGGTGGTATACTTACTCCTCTACCATAACTCTCAATTCTCATAGCTTGTCTCCCAAATCGAGAGGTCCCACTGGTATTACTCTAAGTTATAAAAGCAACAGATCCTGCTTGCCTCTGACTCTGCCCTACAATTCCTTGTGACAAAGAACGCCCCCTCTGGAGTGGTCTCTTGTCCTGTACACCTATACTGCTAATCCCTCCTACCTCTAAACTCCATCAAATCCTTCTCAATCTGTAATGCTTTATCCATCAGTACAACATAATTCCCTATACCCATGTAAGAGAGTTTAGATCGAATTTTGTAGTGTAACCTGTCTAAAAATCTCTTACATATTCTCTCCTCCATATTCACTAACTCAAGTAAGAATCTTGACAGAGCTATAAATCTGCTATCATAATCCGCCACAGATAAGGTATTCTACCTTAAATGAATAAAATCTCTCTCCTGCTGGGTTCGAAATGTATTTGGAAAGTATTTCGCAAAGAACTCATCCTTAAACTTACTCCAAGTCAAAGGTTGTTCCACCTGTGTACTCACCCTAGGCAGAATATCTTCCCACCATTGTGAAGCCTCACCTTCCAGCATAAATGAAGCCAAAGCAACCTTCTGTCTATCTGTCACTGGTAAGACTTCAAAATATTTCTCCACATGTCTAATCCACTGCTCAGCTTCCACAGGGTTTACAGATCCTCTAAAAGACTGAGGTTTAAACTTAAGAAATCTCACAAAATAATCTCCTTGCATCTCACGTGCAAACACCCCTTCTCCCTCATAAACCTGTCGTCTCACCATATCAGGTTCTACTCTACACCTTTCCTCTAATCTCCTCTGCAGATTATTAGCCCTCTCTTCAGCTGCATTCATCCTTTCTATAGCACAATTTAGAGCTTCTCTCAATTCATCTTTCCTAACCTCAGATTCTCTCCCGGCTCTACTAGTACCAGCTGCACTATCAACATATTCCTTTGTAAGAACCACAAACTCAACTTCCTCATCTGCTTCAGTTCTCCTAAAAAATTGGGGGTCTACCATGTCCCCTCTGATTCAAAACTCTACCTCTAGACCTAGCACGACCACGTGTTATCCTCAGACTCTGCATTTAAAATATAGTTTATTTAGATCTTCCACTTTATAAGTTCTCACGCAGTCCACAGAATCTTAAAACCTAATACTCTGATACCAAAATTGTAACAACCCATCCCGGGTTGGCTACCCCCAAGACAGTGTCCTCACATTTTAATAATCCCAGCACGACACATATATGCAACAATAAAAATAATTCTAACAGAAATTTCTTTTATATCATTCTGATATTAATTTAAACATAATATATAACGCAAAATGCATGAATATTTACAAATAAATTTTTTATTTCATTTTCTCATTTGTTTGAGGATATTGACATGTACGTGGCTTACAGAAAAATGATTTTGTTTGACTATCAACTCACCAGACTACTCGTCCTGTCAGCTACCTGAAATCATTGTACAATGAGGGCTGAGTTTCACAAGCTTAGTGAATTAAATTTACTAAAAGTATTAAAATTTTGCATAAATAGTCTTTTAATATTTGATCATTTATCTCTCGCATGACTGAATAATAACATATAGTCGAACATTTAAATAATTCCTATCACATCATACTTCAATATTTTTTTTCTCATTGTGAGACTTATTTATCTACAAATAAATTCGCAATAACATACCACACATCAGCATTTCAATAATGCAAGCAATAATTAAAACAGATGCAATGCATGAATTATTATTATGAGAACGTCTTCCTACATGTCGACATGTTTTTATCTTAGACCGGCTACCTTCCCGGTTCTTTCATTTTCATTAGACCAGCTGCCTTCTTGGTTCTTTTCTTTTATTTAATGCATATGCATATGAACAATGATATGAAATATGCATATAAACAGTAATATAAAAACCACATGAATTCAAATATTTAAATTGTCTATCCTGTTTTTTCTCAAATTATATATAAAAATATTTCATTAAATTCCTTTCATCCTAAATCACATCAAATCATCCATCAAAACTTACCAAGATCCACTAAATTCATCTTCTCATTTATTACATCAATTTATTAACCAAAACTCGTCAAGTATTTATTTATCACCATTATTATTAAATCAACTCACGATTCTAATAATATTTCTTTACACATAATAATTTTCTACGTGTTCAATATTCATGTCATACCTATCAATTTAATCTTTATCTACCATCAAAACATAAACTAATAATTTATTTTAATATTATCACTAGATTTTTTATTTTTATATTTAGATTACTTAAAGTAAATCCAACTCACCAAGTAACACTTAAAGCTACTTGTGGATCATCTCTTTGCCTTTCCCATTCTTCTCCGAAATTTCCCCCGGTTGCTGACCGCCAACACCTGACATAATATTTGTATTAAATTCCTAATTATTTCTTCAATTCTTCATAAATCACACCCTTTGAAAATTCTCACTTTGAATTCGGAAAAATTTTATGAATACTAAAAATTCAAAAATAAACACTACATTATTACCTTATGCTTTTCTGATAGCTTCCCGTGACTCTCTATAAAATTCTACAGTAAACTCTTTCAAAATTTTGCTATTTCAACCTTTCTTTGGATCCCCAAGTGTTTAAAGAAAATGAGTAAATTAAAGGAAACTAACGAAATCTGTTAAGAAAGATTAACGTTTATATATATATACCTGCTGCCACAATTTTTTTTTTGAAAACTTAAAAAAAAAACTTTTTTTTCTTTCTTTTTTTATTTTCTGACTTCTGGACGTTCAAGTCCATTTTTTTTATGGACGTCCACGTCCCAGAATTTTTTTTTTAAAAAAAAAATTTGACTTTTCACATTTCAAAATATCTATATCATTTTAACTTTTTGTCATATTTATTAAAGTACTTTTTTACCCTTACTTTACAAATATGGGTATTACATTACCCATTGTGAAAGATCACCAATCACTTGATCGATTGGATGATAATTCACATACCTCCAATCTTTCGGGAGACTATCCTCTTGTTGACTTATAGATGGTTGATCAATATTAAGAGTATCTACCTCTTGACTTGTTTGAGGTTGGCTCTCATTCGAGTCAACAATGGGAGTAGGTGTTTCCATTCTTGGAATAAAATCTACATCATCATTAAACGAAACTACTTTACTACTAATCGGGTTTGACTCATCAAAGGCAACATATACAGATTTTTTAACCACTAGAGTTCTTTTGTTAAAGACTCTATACGCTTTAGTAAAGGTTGAATATCCTAAGAATATCCCTTTATCGGTCTTGGAGTTAAATTTACCTAAATTAGTTTTATTGTTATTTAGGATGAAGTATTTGCAACCAAAAGCACGAAAATAAGATATATTAGGCTTTCTACCTTTCCATAGGTCATATGGGGTTTTGTCAAGCATAGGCCTAATTAAAACTCGATTTAAAACATAGCAAGAAGTGTTTACGGTTTCTGCCTAAAATTATTTTGGCAAACTATTTTCACAAAGCATTATTCTAGCAAATTCTTCTAGAACTCTATTTTTCCTCTCAACAACTCCATTTTGTTGAGGAGTTCTAGATGCTGAAAAGTTGTGATCAATTCTATTTTCATCATAAAATTTTGAAAAGTTTTCAAATTATTTTCCATGATCACTTCTAATACTTGAGATAGAAATACATTTTTCATTTTGAACCTTTTTACAAAATTTCTCAAATCCTTTATATGCTTCATCCTTGTAAGTAATAAAAATAACAAATGTATATCTTGAATAATCGTCAACAATAACAAGAGCATATTGATGGCCATCTAGACTAATGGTACTTATTGGACCAAACAAGTCCATATGCAAAAGTTCCAATGGTCTAGAAGTTGTGATTATATTTTTTTGATTTAAAAGAAATTCTTGTTTGCTTTCCCATTTGACAAGCATCACACACATTGTCTTTTTCAAATTTGATTTTTGGAAGTCCAATGACTAAACTTTTCTTGAAATAATTTTAAGCAAATCTATATTCACATGGCCAAGTCTTCTATACTATAGCCATGGAATTTCACTAAAAGCGGGAAAACATTTTTTATTTTCCTAATGCAAGGATTTTAAATCAACTATATAGATATTTTCATGTCTATGGCCAACAAACTTGATCTTGTTACTTTTGATGTCTATAACTAGACAATAAGAGATCTCAAATATGATTTGTTGCCTTTGTCACATAATTGACTAATACTAAGCAAATTTGGCTTAAGGCCTTGCACATATAACACATGATCAATAGTTGAGAAATCACTACCAACTTTGTCATGCCCAATGATCTTTATATTTGTATTGTCTCCAATGGTGACGTGCCTACCATCCCTTAGAGTTGGCTCTTTGAACATGCTTTGATCACCGGTCATGTACTTTGAGCATCCACTATCAAAGTACCAATAGTTACCTTTTTCCTTGGTGTGGAGACATATCTACATTACATAAAGGGTATATAATTGCACTTTTAGATACCCAAAATTTCTTGGGTCCTTTGTGGTTAGTCCTAGAAAATAAGATTCCTTCTAGGACTCATACTTTCTTAGCATTATAAGGTACTCTATAATTATAGACATGTTGATGACGCATAATTCTAGAATAATAGTTATTGAAATTTCTAGGATTTCCTAATTGTGCATGTCTATAGTTCCTTGGATAAGCAATCCTAGAATACATGTTTCTATTATGAAAATTATGAACATACATGTTAACTCTAGGAGTGGTATGATGGTAATTTATAGGATATGCACTTGTAGCATTGTGAACATACATACTATCTCTAGAATGCACATGATGGTAATTTTTAGGAAGTCCACTTTTACCATGCAAGTTATGAGCATACACATTATCTCTAGGATATGCATGATGATAGTTCCTAGGATGTGTATTTCTAGTATGTGCATTCCTTGAATGATTATTCCTAGCATTTGCCAAATGCACAGATTATATGATCTCTTATACTAAGTTTGTGTTAGAATTTTGTTAGGATTTTGGCTCAATTCTCCACAAAAAAAAACTTTTAATTGGTTTGGGAAATATTATTTCCTATTTTTTAATTGTTTGTTCTAATATGAATAATAGTAATCTACTATGATGTTGTTATTTTTTTCCTAATAGTATTAGTAAAATATCTTCTATATAAAGGGGTAGCAGAAAAAGTTTGAGGCCCACTCATAATTCCATATACATTGTAAACTAGAGGGTTTTACTACTAGAGCTAGGATGAGAGCTTTGAGTGTAATAGGGTTTTGGCTTTTCTAGTAGAGATGCCACTTATAACTAGAGTTAGGTTAAGAGCTTTTGTTGTATTGTGACTTTGGGGCAAGAGCGTGACAATTTTGCTTTTCCTAAAGTTGTAGTTGAAGACTAATAAAATAGTGGAGTTGTTGGTGGATGTAGGCAAAGAGGTTGTCGAACCACATTAATTATTGATGTTCTTACTCTTTATTTGTTTTGCCTAATTAATTATTGTGGTTGTGTTTTTTGCATAAATTTTGAGTAGGTGGAGTTTAGAAGTAAAATCCCAACAAGTGGTATCAGAGTTGTGGTTCCGATGGCAAAAATACAAAAAGTAAGCATAATTAATATTAGATTTTTCAATTTCATTATCACTAATTTGTTGAGTAGTATGTTGATAGAGATGAAATACTTGCAACCGGAAGGAGATGACAGTCATGATGTTAATGGTGGGCAAGAAAGTTTGGATGGATGGGGAGGTTCCCGTAGTACCTCCAAAGAGAGATAAGTTGAAGAGGCCAAGTATGTTCGAGGTTGAAGAATTGTTTGTGATTATATCAAGAGAAGAGCTGGACAAAGTGAGCGAGTAAAGCACTTCAAGGAAGATGGAGGAAAGATCGAGATCCAAGTCTCTAGATTTTTCAAATAAATGGTGCATCTAAAATAAGGAAGAGGAACACACATAATTGCAAAGCAAGGCCACGATGAAGGACTTAGAGAATTTAAGTAGAACGAAGGAGAATGATAATGGAAAGGCTAATGAGGATGATGAGATGCAAGCTCTTGATGCTTCAAAGGTAGTAGCGATGGATACCTTGAACGAAGAGAGCTTGTACGTGTTGAATGAGAGGATGATTGCTTCGAAGAGTAAGCGAATGAGATGGGAAGACCAAAAGCAACGATCGCACCAACCAAAGAAGACAATCAAATTTGGTGATGAGGTGGAGAATTTGAGCCAAGATAGAGATTTTTTAGAATTTTGGCTCAATTCCCCACAAAGAAGACTTCTAATTGGTTTGGGAAAAGTTGTTTTATATTTTGTAATTGCTTGTTCTAGTAGGAATAGTAGTAATTTCTTATTAGATTGTTGATTGTACAAGTAGTAGTAATCTATTATGATGTTGTTGTTTTTTTTCCTAATAGTATTAGGAAAATATTCTCTATATAAAGGAGGTCCCAAAAAAAGTTTGAGGTACACTCATAATTCTATATACATTGTAAACTAGAGGCGTTTATTACTAGAGCTAGGATGAGAACTTTGGGTGTATTGGGATTTTGGGTTGTCAAATAGAGATAACACTCACAACTAAAGTTAGGTTAAGAGCTTTTGTTGTATTGTGACTTTAAGGTGAGAGTTTGACAATTTGCTCTTCCAATAGTTGTAGTTGAAGATTAATAAAATAGTAGAGTTGTTTGTGGATGTAAGCAAAGATGTTGTCGAACCATATTATGATTGTGTTTTTTGCCTAAATTTTGAGTAGATGGATTTTAAAGCTAAAATCCCAACACAAATTCACTTTTTATAGCAAAAAAATTAATATAGTGACATATCATTTAATATACATTCAAGAAAAATTTGATGTTACAAAAAATCAATATATTTTAATAAAATATAGATTAAATCATAATTGATATTTAATTACAACCTAAGCTATAGTTTTTCAATAAAAAAATTGATAAGCTTTAGTCCGTTAATAAAATATAGATTAAATCATAAATAATAATTTTTATTTGAAATTTTGTATTCAACCTATTATTGAATTATAAAATTCGATATCATATTATATTTTTAAAAATAGTATTTCCTAAATAGAACTTCACGAATTTCTTATGGAAAACTTCATCTAAGTTATACCAAATGTGAAGTACTCAATGATTTATTGTTCCTAGCAGTAGCAAGAACAATGAATCTCCTTGAGTACACTTTAGCCCTCTTCATTGATCTAACATGTGAAAGTAAAATTAAGAGAAGCCTGAGAAGAGAACGAGCAATCTCATATTTCTCTTCCATTGTACAACAGTTTTAACAAAATCCAAGTATTTTCTCTAATACAGGTTTCCCAAGCTTGAGAATGTCATTCAAATGCCATTGTTCAGATTTCAGAAGAGATATACTTTGAAGTCCCAAGTTTCTTTAACACAAGCTTGAGCTTGGTTTTAGATTTTCTACAAACCTCGCCACCTTTCTCTTATTTGGTAGCCTCACTTCTTTATAGACAGCTCTCATTCTTTGGCCATAAGTCCTCTTATCAGCTCAAGAATCTCCTTTCTCATCTGGGCAACAGCAGATGGGGTCACCTGCTCCTTCACAGCAGAAAACCATAAACCGTCGTACTCTTTGCTTTCAGTACTTTCATTCCAGCAGCATATAGCTCGTGCAATGGCCGTAACATATACGCCGCAATCATAGCCATTCACTTGCTGTGGTGAATTAATGCATTCTAGATACTTGGCATCCGATGCTGAACTCAAATCATCCATAAACTTAACAACAGCCTTATAAAGTTGCATCGCGTACCTTTTGTTCATCCCTTTATTGCTGTCATGATGAACAAATACATTAGTATTTCTCTCGATATGATTGCTCCAAGGACTTCCACCCTCAGCTACACTCACATCATTGTTGTCATTGACAGGAAATATCACCAGTTTTTTATCTGGAAATTTAAGAAGTGCTAGGAAATCATTGAGACTCTCAGTATCTGGGCAATGTGCTATCCAAAAAGAAATCGAGGGTGGAACTGAAATAAAACTCAATGATTTGATCATTGAGATAATATGGACCACTGAGGATATCCAAGTCTGATCGCCGAAGTACAACATCATTATAGTTGAGAATCTTTTCATCGGCTGAAGATCTTCCCATGCTGCAGATATTAATGTGTATCCCTGATCAGATAAAACATCAAACTAATCAGGTCACCACCATCAAAATTTAGAACAGAATAGACATTCTGCACCTATATGAAACAACGATATCAGAGAGCTTTTGTTAACAATTTGAAATTGGACAATGATAATAAAATATATAAAGAACATAGATCTTTAATATTCACTAAATTAACTTTTAGTTTTTATTGAATTTTAGAGATAAAAAATAATAATGTCCAAGAAGTTATACTCCAATGCCTACAAAATCTGAAAAGCCAAAGGAAATTGGTTTACCTAAGTGGAGTAAAGTGAATATACAAATTAAGACTGTTAAAACTCTGTGATTCCTGAAAGACAATCAATCAAGCAGCAACTTTAAGGCTACATTCTCTTTCCAAGATACCGAAATATGGAGTTCATAGATCATGATGGATTTTGAAATCTTTAAAACTAAAGATTTAAAAATTCAGTGGTCCCTACCTGAATTTTTTACTTTTACCAATTGATTTTAATATCCCACATGCAAGAAAACAATAATACTCTAAAATATCAGATTTTCAAATTCTCTCTATAAAATTCATCTGCAAGAACACATCCTAATAGAAGTATTGAATTCAATCATCCATGTTTAAGTTCCACATAGTTTTATGGAGATATAATTTTTGTTCCCTTTGCAAATATCATTAGATTCTTCGGAGCTGGATTTTTCATTGATTGTATTCAACTTTCTTACTTTCTTATTCAGAATTCTTCAGTTTTTCTCTAGCATTCTTAGCAAGCAGGTGGCATCATTTCAAAAGCTTTGAATCCAAATCGCTTATATGGACATCACTGAAGAATGATGAAAGATGTTTGACTTCAAGTAAGACTAGGTCCTAACAAAGTCCCAATTAGTAAAATACAATTAAACATCCAGAAACTTAAGACAAGAAAGCATGTAATATACAATCAACAATGTCTTGGTTCACATAGTCCTAATAAATCTTAAGTCTTTTCTTTATAATAACTTTTGAGTTTTCAAGTCAAGATCCTCCACTCTTGAAGTTATTTAACTTTTGTTACTTATCATTAGAAACTCTTCTATTTAATTTTGAAGTTTAATGTGACTAGAATGTAAATCCTATACTGTATAAGGCTTTTCAACACAATTTACTTATAAGAGCAACACTACAGAAAGGATTTACACCTTCTCTTGTATTTGTTCAAAAGTTTTTAAATAAGTATCTGTTCAAAAGTTAAACGATGATACCCAAATACAAAAACTTTTTTTAAAATCTCCCTCCCTCCCTCCCTCCCTCCCTCCCTCTCGCTTTTGCCTGCCAGCAGAAATTGACAACTTCACGTGATTAATAGTGAGAAGCAAATGAGAAAGAAATGTGAAGATACTAGTTAACTTGGTAATTTCTTTGGTGGTTATACCAAGGACTTGAAACCTGAGAAAGAACCAAAAAAAGGTGAGAAAGAACCAGTGGCTCTGGATTTGATAAGCTCACCATGACTCTTGGAATCTTCGAAAGCCTTTAAAGAAAAAGGCACAATGAGTTGCCTTTTCGAACTAAGGTTACTTTGTATCAAACAACAACCTTCTTTAGGTAGACAGTTCGAAACATGCTTTTAATTCAACAAGTGTATGTTATGATTAGTCCAACATAGGAAACCTCTCAAGTACCAGATGAGCCCTAACCTTCCTAAGTTCTAGCCCTTCTTGATTTGAGGTTATGCAGTGTAATGAATTGTTTGATTATGTTGAAAAAGGAAAGACATTCTTCCCACAATGGGAATACTACAGCTACCCAGGAGTTACTAACAAAATTTGTCATCAAGACACTTAAAAGACATCTTTCCAACAAATCGATGCAAACACAACAGTCCCCTAGTAACTAATCCCTGCATAGTCTATATATGAGACCCAACCCAACCAGGCTCACCAGAAAATGCTAATACTCCGGTGATCTACAATTTACGATCCTCATACAATAGACAACATTTTTGTGAATGAAAATTTAACCTGACTTGTTAGTTTAAGGGAGCCAAGTAATTTCTTTCACAAAACCTTGCTGCGCTTTAGCAACAACATCTTTTTCATTTGTTGTAGGGATTGAACTTGATGCACAAAGAAAGGGTAAAAACTATGAAGTTTATCCTCAAAGCTGCTTGATTTTCAATTTTCATACACACTTATTTTGATCCAAATAAGATATCAAAACAGATACAGACAAAAAGAAGCCACTCTCTATTTAACATGTGTGAATTATGCATTAAGATTCTTCTCTCCGGTCTCCATATAAACCAAGCAGCTGACTAGATTTTCAATACTAAGATTTAAACATCATTATAACCTTAAGCCAACAGTGTAACAGATACAACTTGACTAAATCTGACGTGTGATACAAAAAAAAATGTATTTTGCACAAAATTTAACAAAGTATACATGCAAACTAGAATGAGCTAAGATTTAAAAACCACCAAAAAAAAAAAATTATGATTTGCTTGTGAATACCCAAAATTTTGCCTCTCATATACACACATAGAACAAGCCCTTATAGTGGAAAATCCATATACCCTTCTTTTTACTTCCATCATGGTGAAGACATCTAATAGAAGTAGAATTTAACCCAACTTAGTATCCAAGTTTTGTCTGATAAAGAAAAATGAACTCTAAAGACGACGAATAATAAAAAGAGTATTAAATTCAACATCTAGGATGGCGAAAAACTATCGATGAATTACTTATATAAACAAGCAAAAAAGGAAAATGAAAAGGATTTTAACTTACAGAGGAAAGAATGATGCCCCAGTGATTTTCGTCTCTGTGGTGTTGATAAGCAGCTTTATGCCATCCGCGACTGCCATGGGCTTAAATTCTTTATAGAGAGAACCAAGGCCCAGGGACGATAAACAATGTCAAATTAATATTGGATCTGGAACTAAAAAAAGAAAAAAATATGTTTTTCTACGTGATAAATAAATATACACTAACGCAAGTGTTAATCTGTATGTAATGGTAATGGATAATGTGTAACTATTTAGATAGTTATTAAATGATTTTTGAAATTGGTGGTTATTGTAAATAAATATTTTTTGAAATGGGTCATGTACTTAGATGGTTATTGTAGATAACGAGTTATTGAAACATGTTAGGAGAAATTACTTGGTCGAAGCTAACATACAACTAAAGTGAAATGAGAAAAATGAAGATAAACTAGACACAAATATTTTACATGGAAAAACCCTGAACAAATTGGGGTAAAAAACCACGGGCAAGTGTAAGAGGATTTCACTATTGTAAAATAGGGATTACAGCACCTTCTATCTGATTACAATGAGATAATAATTCTAATCTCTATTGTAATAGGAGAAACAACTCTTTAACAGAATTGGGAAAATTACAAAGTGAACAAAACACTTTGATGGAATAAACTCACTTCTCATATGCCTTAGCTCTCGGATTGCACATCTTCTCTCTATATCTTCTACTTTCTGACTGCACACCTTATAATGCAAGAAATGATAAGGAGTATAAATAGAGAAACTCCCTTCTTCTTTCTTCATGACAACCCTTGAATCAAGCCCCAAAGCATTCCTTGTTTTCTGCCAGAAAACAAGCATAAAAAATAGCTCCCACCTTTTGACCTTTTATCCACTAAACTCAATTGCAAAAGTGCTCCACGTTTTCTGCCGAAAAACATTCCATAAAACATGCAATGTTTATCACCACTTTTGTCCCCTTTTGACCAAATAAAGCCCAAAAAGACTTTACACCTCACATTCTCCCACTTAAAGTCATTTTGGTAATCCTTCCATCCTTCCTTACTCGCCAAATTCATGCTTGCTTACGTTTCTGCTAGACCACATGAGGATCTACAACATTTAAACTTGTCAGTGTTGATCAGCTTAGTCATAACATCTGCTAGGTTCTCGTCAGTGTGAGTTTTCTGCATATCCACACTACCTTCTTCCACTACTTCTCGAACGAAGTGATACTGAACCCTTATGTGCTTTGTCCGTGAATGAAAAGTTGGATTCCTTGCAATGTGCAAGGCACTATGACTGTCACAAAACAGAACAATCTTCTCATGCTTGTGCCCGAGCTCCTCCAATAACCTTTGTATCCAAACTACTTCCTTGCAAGCTTGTGTAGCTGCCATGTATTCTGCTTCCGTTGTAGATGGAACCACAACCGTCTGCAGTTTAGAAACCCAGCTTACAGCTCCTCCTGCAAGTGTAAACACATAACCTGTAGTGGACTTGCTTTTATTGAGATCCTCTGCAAAATCTGAATCAACATAGCCTCTGACAGTAAAATTTAATCCTCTGTAACATAATGCAGCAACTAAGATTCCTCTGATGTATCTCAGAACCCTCTTCACAGTATTTCAATGCTCTCCACCAGGATTCACTATAAATCGACTAACCATTCCCACTGCTTGTGCAATGTCTGGTCTTGTACAAATCATAGCAAACATCAAACTTCCCACTGCTGATGCATATGGTACTCGAGACATCTCCCTCCTCTCTTCTTCATTGCTAGGACATATACTTGAGGATAACTTGAAATTAATAGGAAGTGGGGTAGAAATTGGCTTACTATCTTGCATGTTGAAGTGTCGCAAGATCTTGTTGAAGTAGTTCTTCTAGGAAAGCCAAATCTTTCTGTTATTTCTGTCTCGGTGAATCTGCATCCCTAGAATCTTGTTTGCTGGTCCCAAGTCCTTCATATCAAACTCCCTAGCCAACTGTGCCTTTAATTCTTGGATTTGATCTCTGTTGGGGCCTGCTACCAACATGTCATCCACATACAACAACAAGATAATAAAATCATTATCACCATCAAACCTTTTGAAGTACGTACAATGGTCTGAACTGAGTCTGTTGTATCCAAGGCTAATAATGAAGGAATCAAATCTCTTGTACCAACACTTCGGCCCCTGTTTGAGACCGTATAGAGATTTGTTCAACCTGCAAACCAAGTTCTCCTTTCCTGTTTCAGCAAAACCTTCTGGTTGGAGCATATAGATTTCTTCTTCAAGTTCTCCATGAAGAAATGCAGTTTTCACATCCAACTGCTCCAGATATAGGTCAAACATAACACACATAGCCAGGACTACTCTGATTGTTGTAAGCCGAACCACCAGGGAAATATCTCATTGAAATCAATACCTTCTTTTTGAGCGAATCTCTTAACCACCAATCTTGCACAAAACCGTTCCACTTGATCATTGCTATCCCGTTTAATCTTGTAGACCCATTTGTTACCTATGGTTTTTCTCCCATGTGGCAATGGTACCAGTTCCCAAGTCTTGTTCTTGTGTAGAGCTTCAATTTCTTCCTGCATTGCTGCCATCCACAAGACACATCTGAGCTACTTGGAAAGTTGAGGGCTCTCCACTCTCCGTTAAAAGACAGTATGCAACATTGCTCTCAGTAATATACTCCGAATGCCAAACTGGTGGCCTTCTCTCACGAGTTGACTGGCGAACTTCTGGAGCCTTGGACTTGACTGGTTCTAGTACCATGTGCTCTGGTGCTGCTTCAGTAGAAACTGGAGTTTCTTGTGCCGAATTTTTTTCCACCTGTATTGTTGTAGTCTCTGAAACCTCTTTCGACGTGCTATTGTCTCCATCTTTTTGTAGTAGTTGATCTTCTGCAAAGATCACATCCCTGCTGACAACAACCTTGCGGGCAGTGGGATCCCACAGGCGATACCCCTTTACTCCATCAGCATACCCCAAAAATATACACCTCATAGATTTCGGATTCAACTTCATTCTTTCTTGAGCATTGTACATCACATACGCAGGACATCAAAAAGAATGTAAAGTAGAGTAGTCCGCTAGCTTACCAGTCCACATCTCCATCGACATCTTTAAATTAATTATTGTTGATGGCGATCGATTTATCACATAACAGGCGGTTTTGATTGCTTCTGCCCAAAAAGAGTTGGGTTGACCTGCAGTTTTCAACATAGCTCTCATCTTTTCTGTAAGAGTTCTATTCATCCACTCTGCTACTCCATTATGCTGAGGCGTGTATGTGACTGTGAACTGTCATTTGACACATTCCCGCTTACAAATAGCAAGAAACTCATTTCTATGTACTCTCTTCCATTATCTGTCCTCAAGCACTTGATCTTTTTCCCAGATTCAAGTTTCACTCGTGCTTTGAAGTCTTTAAATACTGGAAACACATCTGACTTCTTCTTGATTGGATACACCTAACATCTCCTAGAGTACTCATCAATAAAAGACACAAAGTACTTTGCTCATCCTAGGGACATTTCTGGTGATTCCCATACATCAGAATGAATCAAATCTAGAATACATTTACTCCTAGCATCAGATCTGCTAAACTTCAATCTATGCTGCTTATTTGTAACACAATGCTCACAGAAAGGTAGATTTACCGATTTGAGCCCTAGAAGCAGCTTTTCGTCGGAAAGAATCTTCAAACCTCGTTCCGACATATGGCTTAGTTTGAGATGTCACATCATCGTCGACTCTTCTCCCTTGCTAGTTGACGCGACACACGCATCAGTTTCCTGCAGCGTTTCTCTTTTAAGCATGAATAGATTCGCCGCGATCTTTTCTGCCTTCATAACCACAAGCGCACCTCTGACAATCTTCATGATCTCATTTTTGACATGGGTCTTGTATCCAAGACTATTTATTTGCCCCAAAGACAATAGATTCTTCTTCAGGCCATTTATATGTCGTACCTTCTTAATAGTGCGAACCGTACCATCAAACATCTTTATCTTGATAGTACCAATACCAGCGATCTCCAAAGCATGATCATCACCTATGTGTACAGAATCTCCTGAGATTGGTTCATATTTGTGGAACCATTCTCTCCGAGATGTCATGTGCCATGTTGCTCCTGAGTCTAGTAACCAGACGTTAGCAAACTGCTTTCTGCCTCCAATTACCGTTGTTGCCTCGCTGTATAGAACTTCACCATCATTTGAGATACTTGCTACATTCCCTTGAGCATTTGAAGATGCAGGGTCTCCATTCTTCCTTCTGTTCCAACAATCCTTCTTGACATGCCCTTTCTTGCCATAGTTGTAGCACTTGAAATTCTTCTTGCTTCTCGATTTCGATCTACCATGATTCTGACTCCCACTGGGGCCACGTTCTGTTGATTTTTTTGCCACAGTCAAAGCTTCCATTTGCTGTGAACCTGCCTGCCTGTCTTCCTTGTTTTTACACCTGGTTTCTTCTTCCAAAACAACAACTGCAATTTCATAAAAAAACTGGATAGTCTGTGAGGATGTTGTTCGTCAAGTTGATGATGAGTTGATCATACAAGTCAGGTAGACTTTGTAGTAGAAGCTCTGCACGTTCAGATGTCTTTATTGTGTAACTCATTGATGTAAGTTGCGAAAATAGAGTATTCAAAATGTTGATGTGGTCGGTCACCGACGTGGATTCCGCCATTCGAAGAGTGTAAAGTCTCTTCTTTAAGAAGATCTTATTTTGTAGTGACTTGGCCTCGTACAGTCTTGTTAGAGTATCCCAAATCTCCTTCGCAGTCTTCTTTTCCACCATACTAGATAACACTCCATCAGCTAGTGCTAAGTGCAGATCGGCAATTGCGATACCATCCATCTCGTTCCACTTGCTGTCGTCAGTGATCTCTGCGGGCCTTTCTCCAATTGCTGCCAAACAATTGTCTTTCCTCAAAATTGCCTTAATCTTCATTTTCCACAACGAGAAATTACTCCCGTTAAACTTCTCAACATCAAACTTTGTTGTAGTTGACATCTCGTTCACAACGATCCACTTCACACCCTTCAACCAATAGCTCTGATACCACTGTTAGGAGAAATTACCGGATCGAAGCTAACACACAACTAAAGCGAAATGAGAAAAATGAAGATAAACTAGACACAAATATTTTACGTGGAAAAACCCCGAACAAATTGGGGTAAAAAACCACGGGCAAGTGTAGGAGGATTTCACTATTGTAAAATAGGGATTACAACACATTCTCTCTGATTACAATGAGATAACAATTTTAATCTCTATTGTAATAGAAGAAACAACTCTTTAACAGAATTAGGAAAATTACAAAGTGAACAAAACACTTTGATGGAATAAACTCACTTCTCATATGCCTTAGCTCTCGGATTGCACATCCTCTCTCTATCTTTTCTACTTTCTGACTGCACACCTTATAATGCAAGAAATGATAAGGAGAATAAATAGAGAAACTCCCTTCCTCTTTCTTCATGACAACCCTTGAATCAAGCCCCAAAGCATTCCTTGTTTTCTGCCAGAAAACAAGCCTAAAAAGTAGCTCGCATCGTTTGACCTTTTATCCACAAAACTCAATTGCAAAAGTGCTTCATGTTTTCTGCCGAAAAATATTCCATAAAATATGTAATGTTTATCACCACTTTTGTCCCCTTTTGACCAAGTAAAACCCAAAAAGACTTTACACCTCACAAAACAAGAAGTTGTTAGTAATTAGATAAACATGGGGTGATTGTTGCATAATTAGTTTTACACTTTTATACATAATAACACAATAAATTTATATTTATACAGTAATATTTTTGATATTTCTAAAGGGAGATAATACTCTGACTTTATTAGTAATATATATATATATATATTGTTTGACATGAAGTGATCCTTTTTTTCTTTGTAATTTTTTTTTCATTGTGATAAATACAAACAATTACGCGGATTACATATACATACATGTATATACATGAGTTATTAACATAATTTTAGCTGAATTATACCTTTTTATCTATTTTTATTTTCTTTTATGGCTAAGGTTTTATCTATTGATGTCACTTGATTTTTTTTTTTGAGAAATATGACACTTTAAATTTTGGAAGGACTTAATATTAATTTTGGCCATTAAATTATTGTTCGAGTTTTATTTTAATCGCACGTATTTCAATTATATCAATCGGATCTTGCAACTTTGTTTGGTTTCTCAATCTGATTATTTTGTTGAATTCAATATTAAAATTTCATCGGATTTCCATCTTAGCATAAGGTAAACTAATAAAAAACAGACAAAATACTTGAAATCGCATAACATCTCAACATTGAGCTAGTGTTGAGCTGGAAATTCGATTAGATTTTAAAATCGAATTCGCATAAATTATAGGATTGAGAAATCAAATAAAGTCGTAGGGTCTGATTAAAACATTTGAAAGTTGTATGATCAAAATAAATATTTAACCGAAAATAAAATAGAAGGTTACCTACACCCTCATTTGGATGTTTAAACATGAAAAAAATAAAATGAAATGATATGTAATACACTTTATTATTTTATCCTTTATTTTAAAAAAAGTATATAAGTTAAGAATATAATTACCATTGAAAAAATTGTAAATGATGTAAACTCTCTTTTGGGATTCTCTCAATTTAAGATAAATATAAAAAAAATGCGATTTTAAGAAAAATTGAAGGGTTCAAGTTCTCATTCATTTTCTTTCATTTTATAAAAGAAATTCCCAAAAAAAGGAAAATTAGATGTTCTCATGCATTTTTTGTCCTCATTGGATTTTCCTTTTCATATCTATCAATCTAAACAAAGTATAATACAACTTTTTTCATTAAAGTAAACAATTTCGTCAAAACGGTTACTTAGTAATTTTGCAGGGAGTACAAATTAGACACCGTCTATAACTGAGTTGGATGCATTGACTATTGCGAATTCTAAGTTTCAAACTTGTGGCTTTGATGGAATTGAAAATTTCCAGTCGTTTTTGTTCCAATACATTCTGTTGACTTTTATTATACTGAAGACCTGTATAGCTTGTAAATTATGAAATTACTTTACTAAACATTTATATATTTCCATGATAATCCAAAGACTTTATTTTTTTTAGAAATTGATAAAAAAGAGTTTCAAATATTTCTTTGTTTTAAAACGGATATACTTTATGATTTAGAACAAAGCCATTGAATAACTCGTGGATTATGCATAACATAATCTAATAATTTAAAGTGACGCGTGGATGATCTATTTTTGTTATTGTGCCACGCTATTTGAATTTTTTATTTTTAAAATACAGAGGCTTAATCACGAAGAGATAATTGCAATTAACCTTGAACTTAAGAATATTTATATAATTTTTAATGGATTTATATAATAATTTATATTTTAATTACAATTAAAATGGGATGATTCAATAAGCTAAAACCAAAATATCAATTTTTACCCGATAAAGTCGTGGCTTCTGGATGATAAAATAACCAGAACTTATATAACCAAATCAATTATTGTGCTACTTTTGTATAATATTGTTTAAATAAAAAAAATACTAATTTACCGTACCAAATAGATCAAATAACCAAACCGAAATTATATTAATTTGCAATTGGTGATGTACATAAAAAGATAGTGTGTCAATTATTTATTTTTACAAAATCCAAAATCGAATCATATTGAATAATAACAAATAGATCGAATAATCAAATCAAAATTAAAGTTTCTGATGGTGATATTCATGGTAAGATAATGCGTCATATCGTTTAAAAAATAAATCAATTGTTATCCTTAAACCATATTTTTATGAAAATCTTAACTAAAATAAATTGTCACTTAAGAACATTTTTGAATTTATTTTTAAATGATATGATACACTATATAAATTTTAAAATAATTTTTAATAAAACAATATTTGAGTTAAAAAAATTATTAACATTAAAAATATTTTTTCGATACAAATTTAATTTTTTTTTATCATAAATTGATTTTTTAAAAATGCTATGTAACTTTTGTATTTTCATATAAACTCTTCCCAAAACGATACCTAATTTTAAAACTTATTTACAACGCGATAGTGGGTCACCGAGTGGCACCTGATTTCTGAGCACAAACTAAATTCTCTTTCGAAACTTTGTAGAAGGACGCCAAGTTCCCGATTCTAATGGCATTTTCAATCGAAAACTGGAAAAGTAACACACAACCAAACGCACTGACGTCTTACTCAACTCAGAGAGAGAACCGATCCTCTCAGATCTAAAAACTCACAGATCCAAAACAACGGCGACCACGAAACGCTTTCTTTCCATTTCTAATTGGTTCTCGACAAAGCACAAGGACAAAAGAAACGAGTATGAAGGAGTTCATAGACAACTTGCCGCCCATGGATCTGATGCGGTCCGAGAAGATGACTCTTGTCCAGCTAATCATACCCGTCGAGTCGGCTCGCCGGGCCATAACCTACCTCGGTGAACTCGGCCTTTTGCAGTTCCGTGACGTAAGTTTGTCAACTCAGCTCCGATTTGGTCTTATTAAATTACTTGAATTCCTGCATTGGATCTTAGGTTCTTGTTTGATTAGAGAGAAATGGAGGGAAATGAGATGAAATGCTTGCGAAGTATCGGAATTATATGTTTGATCAAGCTAAAATACAGCGTAGAGGGGATAATTTATTCGGTACGTATGGTTAGTTTTGTTGCATTTCGCGGTTTTTGAGAGACGACTTCCCAAGTTCTATGGAATAGTGAATTTTGAGATTATCAGATGTACTTTAGGTGTTTGATTTTAATGAGGATGCGAGATGAGAGTTGTGTATTCTATAGTCCGGTTCAGTGTGTTGGATTTTGATATATTGAATTGTGCCTTTTCTTTTTTCTAGTCTTGGAGGCTTGATCTAGTTTGGTATGAGATTAGAGATTCTAAGCGAGGAAGGAGTATTTTGAGCTGGTCTAATGCATAAGGATTCATTTGAATTTGCATTTTAAAGAGACTTAAACTTTTATTGAAATAAACGTCGTTATGCCCTACTTTCCTCGTGGATTGTTGAAGTTGATGTTTGCGTGGGAAATATAATTGCATCTTTACTTGAGTCTTGTTATTTTAGACTAGATTATGTCTATCTACTCATCAAAATAATAATTACCTTCTTCCTTAGCCTGCTCTATTTGGTGATACATATTACCTTCAAGTGGGTGTTATTTACATTTATTAATCATTGTTTAGCCCCTTGGCTCATGCTAGAATTTAAAAGGTCTAACCTTGAGTTTCAGTGTCTTTTGGGCCATCAAAATTATGCATGATGAGGTCACCATTTAATTTCAAGGACGAAAGGAGTAGGGCATGATCCATTGTATGTCTCTAATGATTGGTCAGTAACACGTATACTGCATTTTGAGGTGCTGATTGAGTTCTTGCAGGGATTTAATAGTACTTAACAGAACACTTATGAATAAAAAGATAGTACTTGGTTTTTGATAAGTGTTTATGTATAAAGGAACTATCTACATGATAGTGATTCTATGAACTCTATAAGATCTAGTTCATTTACAAAAAAGTTCCCTGCCAAATTGAGGTTTATATAGGCTCTACGATTGTATCTCTGCCAAATTCGCTAATCTTCTAGCAAAACAGGATGCCATGACTTTAGAGGATTTCTTTTGGTGATGAAAAGACAATATTCTAACTTACGAACTTTAAGCCCTCTGGAGTTTTGAATGGTCATTATTTTTTGGTTCCGGACACTGCTAGAGACTAACCTTTTTGGCTTGACAAGATGCTGTAGCAAACTCAGTTCAAGTCAATTTAACCTTAATTCCAAAATTAATGGGTTGTTAACATGAATCTATTCTGTCCATTTTGCCTGGTCAAAGACTGTGTAACCCTTGCCCCTGCTTTTTCTTTTTTCCTTTTTTTTTTGAGGGAGAGGGGGGGGGGGGGGTTAACGAAAGAATTTTATTTAGATTATTTAACAAGTGTACATGTACTTGTCTAGTTTTCACTGCAGTTGGGATCCCCTCCCCTAACCCACCCAAAGAATAAAAAAA
Organism: Bretschneidera sinensis; assembly: GCA_023935145.1. Lineage (NCBI taxonomy): Eukaryota > Viridiplantae > Streptophyta > Magnoliopsida > Brassicales > Akaniaceae > Bretschneidera > Bretschneidera sinensis. The sequence goes on from CM043700.1 coordinate 51,054,555, forward strand.
GAGGAAACTCATTGCTAACTAGGATTCATTCTCATAAAATGCTGCTGCAGCCTCTTTTATCCTGCCTTGGGACCGGATAGGCAAAGAATATGAAAATTAAGTCAGAACATAGGCAAACTTAAGATGCGCTGACTGCAGATTTTTTTTCTTCTTATCACAACCTTCCATTTTACGCTTATCGTTGAATGATTAAAATGAATTATGAAACTAACATTATATATTTGCTTTTCTTGGCAGTTAAATGCTGATAAAAGCCCTTTCCAGCGAACATTTGCTAATCAGGTATCTACTCAGCCTTTTTAGTTAATTATGTTGGCAATTCAAGATATCAAATGCAATTTTGTTGTATTCATAGGTTCTTCTATATGCACATTCTTATGTCATGATAAAATGAACAACTTGGTGTTTCTAGTGAGCTAAATCTAATATGTCATTCAGTTTCATTGTGCCTCTTGTTGATGTTAAATTAGAGGACAAGCAGGATTAAACAAGTACAACTGGTATCCCTTTCTAATTGATATTTGGACTTTGATCATCCCTGTCTTCTTGTAAATGCACATTCTTGTGTCATCATATATTGCACACGCTTGGAGTTTCTTGTGAATTAATTCTAATATATCTTTCAGTTTTGTTGTGCCTTTTGTTGATGTTAAATTAGAGGACAGGCAGGATTAATCAAGCACAAATCATATTCCTGTGGTATTGATAATCAACTTCGATTGTCTAATTCATCCCTTTCCTAGTAATCATTAAAGGCTAGAAACCTTGAGGGAAAATATGTGAAAGTTTCCCAATGAAGTATACTTATTTGTGGAATCTCAATTAACTGGTTTTCTGCACGAAATTTTATGTTCTTCACTTTTCGATATGAACCCATTAAACAAAATGCCTTGGGGTTTTACCTCAAGTGATAAAAGGGGTGGGATCTGGCTGTAAGCCAAAAGAAGAAAAAATGGAGGGAAGGGGAAGACGGGATGTGGTTAGTTTTGGCCTCATTTTTAGATATTACCAATTAGTTAAAAATCTTGTTAATCATGATTCTGTAGTTTCTAAAATATGTTTCTAGTTTTACTCTTTCATGGTTAAGAATGATGTGAATTATAATTGCCCCATACCAACTATCCATGGCTATTTAAATGTTTGAGGAGTTTTACAGGTAAAACGATGCGGAGAGATGTCAAGGAAGTTGCGATTTGTCAAAGATCAAATTAATAAAGCTGGTCTACTATCTTCTGCATCTCCTGTTCTGGAACCAGATATTGAGTTAGAGGAATTAGAGGTCTATTTTCATATTCCTACTCTTTGTACTAACAAGTGCGTCCTTTTCTATGGTGGCAGTCTGGAAACTTGTAATGTGTATATTTGTTATATTTCTCTCATATTCAGATACAACTTGCTGAACATGAACACGAGCTAATTGAAATGAACTCTAACAGTGGAAAACTTCGACAAACATATAATGACCTCCTTGAGTTCAAGATAGTATTGCAAAAGGTAAAAACTCTGCCTTTTCCTTCCAGTTGTAGAGCTGAGGATCGTATCAGTCATCTTTTCTTCATATGTTTGATTAGCCCTTAGCCTACCTTAGGATAGCCAAAGCAAGGGTACCCAAATTTTAGTTTTTATTATTGCTAGTAACGGCGAAGACTTGTTGATACTTGACTTTTCCATATGTGGATTGTAGCAGTGACTCTAGGTTACTGGCTGGTGGCTTGTCTCTTGCTTCTGGTCTTATGCATATAGGGGTGGCTTGCTATTGGATTCCCAATGTGTATTATTTTTTTCCTTAAGATTTTATTGGCGATGCTTTTCTCTCTTCCTAATCTTGGTTTAGATTTTGGCTGGTTTCTTAAGATGATGTAGTAGTTCTCATGGCTAGACCCTTGGTTCCTACAAAGAGGAATGTGATGCTTTTCTTTTTATGAAGCCAGGATTTCAATTAATCTTCTTTTTGGTTGTTTCCATAGAGCAGTATGTCTCATGTTAGGGTTGACCGTCTGTTTTGTTGTTCTGTGGATGGCTTGCACTCTGAATGATCAGATTCATAGATTCGGTTCTAACAAGCCCTGAATGTTTACGTGACGTAGACTTGGCCTTTTTACCTGTCTAAACATTATAAGAAATCATAAAATTATTTATTGATAAACTGCAGTTGACAATGCTTCTCAGATTTTTTTTAGAAGTAATGCCTCGAACAATTAAGGTAATCTTTTTTCTTTTTTTTTTTTTTTTTTTTGGGGGGGGGGGAAGGAGGACAGAAATGCATTAAACCTTGGGATTGTAAGTTGAAATCTAATTTTTTTTTTTTTGATAATTAGAAGTTGAAATATAATATAAATTGCATTCTCCTCAGCCTTCTCATATATGCTTACCTTCTGGGGCAATTTCAGGCTGGTGGCTTTCTTGTATCAAGTAATAATCATTCTGTTGGAGAGGAAACAGAATTAAATGAGAATGTGTACTCAAATGACAACTTTTTCGAGACATCATCTTTACTTGAGCAGGTGCTTGTTTATTATGACCTAAACACCTTTGAGTTCTTTCCTCATGCAAACTCTATAACCATGGTTTCATTTATTTTAGATTATCCACTTTACAGGAAATGAGGTCCGGACCTTCAGATCAATCAGGGTTGAGATTTATTAGTGGAATTATTTGCAAATCCAAATCTCTTAGATTTGAGAGGATGTTGTTTCGTGCTACAAGGGGCAATATGCTTTTCAATCAGGCACCTGCAGATGAAGAGATCATGGATCCTGTAACAACAGAAATGGTTTTTTTCTTTCTCATCACTGTTGATTGTCATATGAAGCTCTGTCTTCATTAGTTATAGTACATGGAAGATGTGATTGCTTTCTCACTCTTTTGTAGTGTGCTTTATCCACTCTATCTGTTATGTTGTTGCTTTGAAGAGACATCTCATTGAATTATGTTGTGTGACAGTACTGATTGAGTCTATATTTGCAGGTTGAGAAAACTGCATTTGTAGTATTTTTCTCTGGGGAGAGGGCAAGAACAAAAATATTGAAAATTTGTGAAGCATTTGGGGCAAATTGCTATCCAGTTCCAGAAGATATAACTAAGCAGAGGCAGATAACAAGAGAAGTATTCCTTCGTTGATTTTTATCTTTTAATGCATTGGCTCAGCCTGGAAATTCTAAAATTTCCTTTAGAAATGTTTTGAAGGATGTTTGGCAGTGGCTAGTAACTTTACTCAATTTACCCTTGCCTCAACTCTCTGTCAGAATTCTCTGCAACTTTCTAGCTGATGTTAAGGTTCCTGCTTTTAGGTATTGTCTCGACTTTCTGAATTGGAAACCACTTTGAATGCTGGAATTTGCCACCGAAATAAAGCCCTTACTTCCATTGGGTACCACCTAACAAAGTGGATGAACATGGTAAGATGTGGTTACTTATATCTCTCTCCCTTGTTGTGGGAATTTACTTGAGCAATATGGTTATGGCTTATTGAATATTAGTTAAACTAGCACGCAATGATGGTTATCACGATACTCCTAATTGCATCCTATTGATCGTCCTTTATCCCAGGTACGGAGGGAGAAAGCTGTATATGATACGTTAAATATGTTAAACTTTGATGTTACTAAAAAATGTCTCGTTGGGGAGGGCTGGTGTCCTATATTTGCAAAAGCTCAGGTAAGCTATCATGCCTTTTGGTTATACTGTTTTCCTTTTGAGTATGTCAAGGCTCCTCATTTAATTGCTATTTTGATTTTTTTTTCTCTTTCCAAGACCTTTGCAAACTTAATCCATCTTATAAGGACAATGTGATTCATTTTTTAACAGATTCAAGAGGCTCTACAACGTGCAACTTTTGATAGCAATTCACAAGTGGGCACAATATTTCATGTGATGGATGCAGTAGAATCACCTCCTACATATTTCAGAACAAACCGATTCACCAATGCATTTCAAGAAATTGTTGATGCATACGGGTGAGTTCTAGTGTATGATTATTCTTCTGTCAGTTTATATCGTGGTGTATTTGGGCTGTATCTTCTTGTTACTTTAAAACTATTCACCATACTCGTGATGTTAGCTTGAGAGAATCGTGGGGAGGATTTTCTTTAAGTATAATAATCTTCCTGGACTAAAATTTCATTCTCATGTATTTAGATTTTGCTGCATATTTTATGATTATTGTTCATGTACTTAGTGGACAAGAGAAGTCTCTTGAGAATGATGCATTTCTTACGTGGGTAGTTTCACTAGTTCTTTAACCAAGCTGAACTTATTGTTAGAAGTCATGTGCATAACTGTGTCCCATCCACTAGAATGGGTTTGACACAGCTTCTTCATGTATTGTTGATCAAATGAATTAATTTTATAGCTTTCAGGATAAGCTATTTAGCTGATGAGCTATGCCGTTTTGTTTTCCAACTATAGAACTCATCTGAGTACTAACACGACGACTTATTTGGCAGTGTTGCAAGATACCAAGAAGCAAATCCTGCAGTTTACACAGTTATAACATTTCCATTTCTTTTTGCGGTGATGTTTGGAGATTGGGGTCATGGAATATGCTTGTTGTTAGGAGCATTAGTCCTTATAGTTCGTGAAAGTAAGCTCAGTACCCAGGTATGTTTGCTACCAAAATCTTGTACTAAGATTTGAAAAGGATTTGTCCTACCGAAAGAAACCATACTTTGTTAATAATATGAATTGTCAACCTCTTCAACCCGACAAGAAATTCAAGACATTATTTTATTGTTGGTGGCTATAAAGTTATAATCTTATTTTATGATTTTGAAGTAGATTTTTCTCTTGTGGTTTTTATGCTTTGGAATCAACTATGCTGTTACTTCTAAATGAGCGACTTTCCTCTCCTATCATAAATCTGATTGTCTGGTCTGTGCGGTTGTTGTATCTACTATTAATCAAGCCAACAAGTGAGTTGCACGCAAGACCGACACACTGACTCACTTTGTGCCCTTTGTAATATCAAAATATTAAAAATAAATTCATTACAAATGCAAATTACTCTACAGTGACTATCAAAAAAATTACTATACAGTGAAAATGTAAATTCTATTAGATTGGAGACACTTGGAAAACTGAAAACATAAAAGATCAAATAATTTAGTTGTATGGATAAAAGATGAAAAATGAGTTTTTATTTGTGAGATGAGAAATATGATGACAAGACGATTGATATGGCTGAGCCCTTATAGATGGATGAGAATTTGATGGTGATGATTACTTTGTTCTTTTAAATCTTTATGTTAGTTCTGTAGATTGCTGAAAAGGAATCTTATTTTTTACATAACATGTAATTCTTGATATCAATGCTATAATACTATTTTTTTTTTCGTTTATTGTTATGTGGATCGGAATTGCAGTGCACACATGTCATGAGGTTATTCTGATTCTTTTGTTGTCTGATGTGCATATTTGATCCCTGTCAGAAACTTGGAAGCTTTATGGAGATGCTATTTGGGGGGAGATATGTACTCCTTCTGATGGCATTTTTTTCAATTTATTGTGGGCTCATCTACAATGAATTCTTCTCTGTTCCTTTTCACATCTTTGGTTGGTCTGCTTACAAATGCCGAGACAATACTTGCAGGTATATGCCATTTACATATTTTACATGTATGAAGAAAAGCAGAATTGTCTGGTGTTATTTAGGAACAATCTTAATCTCTTACATTCTCGTTTAATGCCTTACTCTATCGATATCTTGTCTGGAACTCTATTATTGACTTGGAACAGTCTTTCCTTTTAGTTTCTTCATTTTGTTTTTATGAACTTATTGCATCTTCTATTCAAAAAAAATAAATGTACCTCTTGTGTATCATTAATAAATAATTATGTCTTATGTTTTGTATCTTGAATATGAAAGCATAGAATTTATATTATATTGTCTTCCTTTTTTTATTTTTTTCTTGAGCATACAACTCCTTGTGTTGCATCTTTGATGATTTGTTGCTTTGTCCATAGTCCAGAACATTGCGTCTTGATGTTTTCGGGATATTTTAGACCTCTAAGCCACTTGACAGTAGTATAAGTGATTATGCTTGATGAGTAGCTGGAAGGTAATTTGTTCAAATAATTTGCTTGATGTACAATTTGTGAAACCATATGCTATTGTTTTATTTTTGTCTCTTTTTTTCCATGCATTAGGTTGCTATAGATTGTTTGCACCCTTGTAGTATGGGACATTGTGATCTTGACTTTGATGTCATTGAACTTACTGTCAATATAACTTGTCAATTTATATGATCTTTTGAATCTTGTACTCATCTTTGTATTTTTTTGACAAGTAAAAGGTATATTAATAACGCACCATGAGATGCAACTCATTCACAAAAGGACTATTTACAAAATAGCATGACTTTGAAATCCAAGAACTCTTCCTCATGGTATTTAACAATGGGTGTTTAACAATTTACTCCCCTTAATCCAAAAACAATGGGTATTTAACCATTTGCTTTTAATAGTTTCTATTGAACTCGCTACACCCTCAAAAACCCTACTATTTCTCTCTTTCCAAACTATCCACATGATAGAGAGAGGAATCATAGAAAAAATCTTCCTCATCTCCTTAGAAGCTCTAATTCCACTCCAAGCCCAAATCTCACTTTAATGGAGCCAGCTATAACCTAAGTTAAGTTAACCACACCATGCAAAGCGCCATTTCCCAAAGCTGCCTATAAAAGGAACATCCCAACTTAATGTGATTAACATTCTCGGCCTCTTCCTTACAAAGATAGCACTGGTTAACAATAACTTGACCTCTCTTTGCAAATTATCAATGGTCAAAATCCGTTCCCAAGACGCCTCATTGCAAAGAAAACAACTTTCTTAGGAGTGTTCGATTTCCAAATTACTTTCCAAGGAAAGTCCAATTTACCTTCCATGGGAAGCTCACCGAAAATGACCTTGTAAAAAGACCTCACATCAAAATTTCCCCCTTTGTTCAACTCCCATCTAGGCCTATCTTCACGATGCAAATCAAGCTTCACTTGATAAATGAATTCAAAGAAACGCCCAACGCTTTCAAGTTCCTAATCATGCACATTCCGAATAAAGGAATATCCCAAGTGATGACACCATTAATGGAAGAAACACATGAACCATTCAAAGCATCTTTGTCCCGCACCAATGCAAAAACCTCAGGAAAGTACTCATCTTTGTATTGTGTTGAATGAGAGTTTGACTTCCATTAAAATAGTTATTGTTTTCTGCAGGGGTTGAAGGGTTTTAAATATATATCTATTGATTCTTTTACACATTTATTTATTACTGCACTGTTATGTGGCTGTTTTTAGAGCTTAATCATATTAGGTAAAGAACTAAATATCATTAATTAAATGAAGAACTAGATTTAATGCTATTTATATTCATTCAGTTATATTTCATTCTTGCTATTATCAAAGCTAGATCTGATATGAATTATTCATCAACAATTGCTATGTATCTCTTGAAGAATGTTAATATCCTTTCCAAATTTTTAGATGAGTGCAACTTTGGATGTTATTATTCCTCAAAGGATTTAGTTAAGTTGCTATGTGGTCATTATATCTTCAATTTTGTTTTCTTTGATCAGTGATGCTCACTCAGCTGGTTTAGTCAAATATCGAGATCCGTACCCATTTGGTGTGGATCCCAGTTGGCGTGGGAGTCGTACGGAACTGCCTTTCTTGAACTCTCTCAAGATGAAGATGTCTATCTTGCTGGGTGTGGCCCAGATGAATATAGGAATTATATTAGGTTACTTCAATGCACGCTTTTTTGGCAGCTCAGTGGATATAAAGTATGTATCTCCTCCCCCTCGTCACTTTGACTCTGCCCCCCTTTAATTTCTTTCAGTTGTGTTACTTTAAGAGGGAAGTTGACAAGACTAGACTGGAACTTATTTTGTGCCATGTTGTTAGGTATCAGTTTGTGCCGCAGATGATCTTTCTTAACAGCCTTTTTGGGTATCTTTCGCTTCTTATTGTCATTAAGTGGTGCACTGGTTCTCAGGCAGACCTTTACCATGTGATGATATACATGTTTCTGAGTCCCACTGACGATCTTAGTGAGAATCAATTGTTCTGGGGTCAGCGACCACTTCAGGCATGATTTTCTCACCTATATCTGGTGCTGCAACTGTATATACTCGAGTCTTTTGTTTCTAGCCTTCCTTTTGATCAGTTGATGTTCGTCTTTTGCAGATCATATTGTTGCTTTTGGCATTAATTGCAGTTCCATGGATGCTCTTTCCGAAACCTTTTATCTTGAAGAAGCTTTACTCAGAGGTACTTTGGTTGTTGACATATCCTGCATCCATTTTTCTTGTTGAAAGGCTTCTGTCTAACTTTTGAGCTTCAATGACTAAAATTTAATTTTTTTTCTTTATCTCTTGGTATTTCCTTTAAAATGGATAGCGTTGCCAAGACAGGTTTGGTTGAAAGACCAGAATGTCGAACTGAATGGCTAATGCTTATCTTTTGCCATCGGTATTTGTATCTAGTGATGCATCTTCTTGAATTTGGAAATTGTTGTTGGGAATTAAGATCACTTTCTTTTTTTTATAAGTAAATTGAGATCACTTCTTAAGAGGCATTAGTATAACTTGGTTCCCTTCTGAATAGTTTACAAGCTGGACCGTTTTGTAGAAGGTATAAGAGCCCTTCGAAGTTTATGATGATCAAATCACCCTTACCAGCTAATCATGGCCCTCTGTTGTGTTAGATTTCCCTCTCATCTGTGAGAGGTATGCATAATATCACATAAATCATCAATTTCTACATGATTAAATCAAACTTTTTGTAAAACAAGCTACAGTTGTGCCCAAGTGTATAATGACCACAGGTGACCCCAACTTGTTTGGCTTAGTCAAGCTGACTGAGCTTTAGCCATCTGGTTCAAGAATTTATATATTGTACATAAATTTTTGAAATAAAACTCTGGTTTCGGAGTGTTATGCGATGTAGCAGCTTATTTTCTGTTAGATTTAGTGATTGGTATGCATGATGGTTGAGAGGAATACCAAATTTTACAGTACGTCATAAGACTCATAACATGAATCCCATTTATTGCCAAGTGGTGTAGGAATAAATTATTTTGCATCAGATGTAATTTAATCCTGTATCCCTCCCTTAGACGATAAAGAGTTTCTGAATTAGGTCTACTGTATCAATAATTGAGGCTTTTCAGACCCTTAAATTTAGTTCCACAATTGCCATTAAAAAAATCCACAATTTGGATTATTTGGATCTACGTAGTCAGTTGTTACATGGATAGAACTTACATTGTTTGTTTGTATAATATAAGTTTGATGTTTTTGATGGAATACATTAGAAGAAAGAAACATAAAGTGGGTGAGAACTAATTGTAAATATATCAGCGAATGATTTACGCATATTTTTCCATATTTGTTGACCATCCTGAAACTTTTCTAAGGAGAATAGAATAATGTGTAGTTATAATACTTTAATCTGAGCTGCCTCTTTCATGATTCTAATAAACAATTTGCTCATGTTGAGGCTTATGTTATTCTAGAGACCCTTGAGAACCAGAAAAGCATTCACTTCATTCGAAGAGATTGCCTGGGTATCTCTTTATATTACTGAAGCCTTGAATGCTCACGATGCTCCAATGATCATGTAGATTGAGAGTCTATTTATATGGTTTGTAGTAATCTTGGTCTTAGTCATGAATTCGAACTTGGGAAGTTCTAAATCTTGATTTGTCTTTTGTTGGTCACATCTTTCTAGAGATTTCAAGGTCGCACTTACGGGATGCTTGGCACCTCAGAGATGGATCTTGATGCAGAACCAGATTCTGCATGGCAACATCACGAGGAGTTTAACTTTAGTGAGGTTTTTGTGCATCAAATGATACACTCTATAGAGTTTGTTCTAGGTGCAGTCTCAAACACCGCATCTTACCTTCGGCTTTGGGCTTTGAGGTAGAGCCATGATTTTTTTTAAGATTATTAAATTCCTTTTCATTCTTATTTTGATTGTTTTTGTTGATACCCTGTTACTGCTATTACAGCCTAGCACACTCTGAATTGTCAACCGTTTTCTATGAGAAAGTTCTTCTCCTTGCCTGGGGGTGAGTTATATATTATATATTCTCTGCTTGTATACTATTATTCTTGTTCTTTCTACCTTTTACCTTATTTTTGCTAGAAAATCACTCTTGCATTTCTTCATGTTCACAACTAATGTTAATGCTATTTGCTTCGCTTCCATTCTCAATTGTCATCCTACTGATTACGTGTATCGACTGAGCACATCTGCGTAGAAATGGGTCTCTTGCTTTTAGTGAATAATAACAATTGTCATTTCACAAAAAAAAAAGAGTTAATAATTCGCAATTGTAAAATACGTGTTGCGTTGGTAGCTCAATCTCTTCTAGCAGATGTGTAAATGTGTTCATACATCTATGATTCAGATTGTAGGTCAAGAATTCCTATAGCAGCAGAAACTCTGGCTAAGTTTCCCAATTGTGGTCAATTCTGTAATAGAGGGTAAACAAACTGTTTTAGTTTCCAAATCACTCGATTATCTTTATCTTAAAAAAAAAAAAAAACTTGGTTATCCATTTTATCTCATGCATCACCACCTGCTGGTGTATTCATTCAGAGAATTGTTATTGGGGTTGACCATTAGTTTGGAGATCTAATGACATCCTTATGTGAAGGAAGCACTCTCTTCTTATAAATGAAATTCTCATTTAGTTGGAGGATAAATTGTTGAATTTGAAACAGGAAGCGCTTGATGGTTTATTACTCTAAAAGAATTCTATATCTCAGATTTGATAACCATTCACATGATCACCATTTATTCCTTCAGCATAAGTGGCGGTAGCGTATATGATAATTACTACATTTATTGATAACATGCATAAATATTATTACAGGTATGACAACATTTTCATCCGGTTAGTGGGGCTAGCAGTTTTTGCTTTCGCAACTGCCTTCATACTACTCATGATGGAAACTCTTAGTGCTTTCCTGCATGCCTTGCGTCTTCACTGGGTGGAATTTCAAAATAAGTTCTATAGTGGCGATGGCTACAAGTTTAGACCTTTCTCCTTTGCCTCGATTACTGAGGATGAGGATTAGTTAACTCATATGTTCTGTTTTGTCATCTTCGGATAAAAAAAGGATCGTGTTGAAGAAGTGAGAATTCTTTTATCAATCGAGGCTGCTTAAAATGGATGCATAGAAACCCCATTTTGGCTGGCAGAGGTTTTTTGCTTTTTGCCCTAACAGTTACGCTGCACATTTGGGATTGTGAAATCCTGGCTCATATTCTTTTAATGAGGTTTAGCTTACGGTCGTGATAGCTTCTGTAGAAATTATATTTTCTTTTCCTTTTTAGTTATTTTTTTTCCCAATGGGAGAAAAGGTTAGGGGTGAAGCATCATTTATACCATGTAGCTTTTCCTGGATTTCTGTTCTTTGGGGAGATAGATTCATAGTATATTTTTACACAGCTAGTATGGATTTTGCAGGAATATTAGCTTTTTCTTTCTCCTTTAAGTTCACCCTATTCTAAATGTAATGATCAATCACAATTTTAGAGTCCCATTTTTGTAAGGGTTTATCATATAATGAATAAATTTCATTCGCAGAATATGTCTACTGTTCTTGTAATCCTGATTTGTATGATTATAATTGCTTTGCGCTTGGTAGCAATGGAACTGAGATCTTGAAAACTGGAAAAGAATGTTTCTTCTTGCAATTTTATTGTTGAGAAAAGTGCAAAGTTTCAGATCTTGATGTCTCAATTTCATATTATTAAACGTAATATTAAGGTTATCATATATGTCATCATCATTAGTTGTCTCTCCTGAATTTAACTGTAACCATTTATCTAATGATGCAACGAGATCATGGAATAACATTGGTTCCCCATTACTTTGTTGACCAGAATGCAAATATTCAACAGCGTTCTGTAATATTTTTCCACGCAATATTCATGTAGATTGTTTTTAATTTTTTTCACATTCATTTGCATAAGCTACCTAACGAGAGATAATCAAAATTTAATCATAAATCTTTTATACTACAAAAAATGATTTTACCATCTAAACTAGTTGATATTCACATATTTGGTTTGACAACAATTTATCAACCCAACATTTTAGCATACTAGAACCTCACTTTATCCCGTACATGTGTATTTTATTGGTCAAAAGTTCAAAAAAAGAAACATGTTTTTTTACTGCATCAGCACGCTTGCTAATTTGCTACTTTATACTTGATCTGATATTATTCAACCAACAAGGACCCTACCAACATAGCATCAGTACAAAAACTCGCTTGTTTCAGTATCTGATTCCTCTATTCTGGTGCAAGTTCCTTTGTGGTCATGAACTCAACTAGAAATAAAAGTATTACAACTTGCACCATTGAATAATCTGTGGCTCATGGTGGAATTATTCCCTAACTGAAAGGCAAAACTATGAAAGGTTAAGAGATAAATCTATATACAACACTAGATACAACTCTACTTGATCAAAATAATAATTTTTTTTACAAGAATCCAAATTATTAATTAAGAATGTACATTAAAAACAAATGTATGCCCAGACAAAACAAAAAGAATGAGAAAGGAGATAAACACAAGGAAACCACTACTGCTTCTAGGCAATATTCACCATTTCAGAGCAAATTTAAGTTTCAAGTTTTGACACTTAAATATTCAACAAAAATGATCAACTTCAAAACAAATCCAAGTTTATCAATATTCAAAATTTACAATGCTTCTTCTAACCGCACCTAATAGGAAAAAGAATTGAAAATGCTTCTTTTTCCAACCAATGATCAAAAGCTAAAGTAAATGACAAGCCAATCCAATGCTTACTTTTTCCCCCATCACCTGAGCGTGGTTTCACATTGGAGGCTTCCAAGCATAGTTTGATGGCTCCGGCCTCCAAACATAATTAGAAGCCTCCTACAAAAATTCAGATAATAACATTAAGTACTAAAAGGGGGAAAAGATCACATAAACAATCAATTTGATATGAACTTACTTGAGATAAGTTAGTTGCAAGACCAACACCTTGTGACATGGATGTAAAAGGGATATTGTGCCCACTTAAATTCTGACTAACAGTGGAAGTCTGAAATTATAAAAAATTAAGTGATTTTCAAACTCCACAGTTTTAATACAAGAAAAAAATGAAAAGTTAATAGTAATATACCTGTGCATTCATTTGAGATGTAAAATTATGCAATGGATAAACCACTTGAGGCATGAAAACATTTTTTGGATATATCTACACACAACACAAGTAACAAACAAAATGTCATACATATGTCAATAAAGCAAACAAGGAAAAGAAATGTCAAATAACACTTACTGGGCGGAATTTTGAATGGGTAGGGTGGTTTGGAAAGCCTAAACAGACTGGTGTCCTTGCTACTTGTGCTTGTGCAATAAAATCTAGACCACAAGTGGTGGTGGCAGTAGGTGATGGGGCAGTATCATTTACTTGTGCTGGGGGCAGTACAGACTTTTGGCTTCCTTTACCAGCAGGTGCTTGCTTCACTGTTCTTACAACTACAAACATGAATTCAATATAATGGAAGAATTAAATTAAACAAATAGCCGAAACAAAAAAAAAATAAATAAAAGAAAATCAAGAATGGTTATTTACTAGTACTTCTCTCTCCAGTCTCTCCTTGTGATGACTTTTTCCTCCGTTTCTCTAAGTGTCCTTCTAGCCTAGAATTAGAAACTTCTTTCGGCCTTCCACAAGGCTGGTCTAACACTGCCGTTTCGTTATCCTCATCGATGCCTTCATTGTCCTCACCATTGGGTTCTTTACCTGTCACCAAAGAGTGAGCATCCAAACTGACATTCTTAAAGAAATCTCGGATTGCTTTATCTCCATCATCAAGAACACCCCAAAGAATTTTCCGTGCTTCCTCGTTGCCTTGGCTCATTGTGACAAGATCATAAGCATATCGCATTGCACGATTATGGAATACAAGTTCGGCCTCATTAGCATCCTGTGTTGATGACTCATTTTCTGCATAGGTATACACCCTTCTCTTCGCATCTTTGGTCCACCTTTTATGGATGTACTGCTCTGGAATATTATGTGCATTCTTAAGGTTTAGGGCAGCCAATGCATGTGAACAAAGTACACCAGCTGTCTCAAACTTCTTACAACTGCATTTCACTTCCATTGTAGATGTGTCAATATGAACAACCCACACCTTCGAGCCCCTTCCTTGCAACCTCAAGTCATACCTAAACAGGGTGCCACCACATGGAGTTTCTTCGAAGTAAAATGCACCTACTCCATCAAGATACTCTTTCTCAAAGAACTTGTATACCTTATGTGTATATACCTTGGCTGCATGCTTCAGAAAGTTACTATGCTTAATTGCACGTGCAGGAGCACTTTGATGGGAACGATAGTCCTCGTCTGCTTCATTTCTACGCCACCCCTTAACCAAATTTTCAAATGCAATTACAAACTGTGTGAGAGAAGTAGAATTGTCAGCTATTCCATTCAATACATTATTTTTGCGCTCACTCCTCCGGGAAGTCCCACCGTCAAAAATATCTATGTTAAGAGCTGTGCACCATTTTTGCCGAATTTTATACAAGTTAGCAAGCCACTCGTGCCTTTCAAGATCATACTTTAAAATCATCTTGACCCATGTTTCTTCAAACTCCTCTTCTGATTCACATCCTTGCAAACATTTGTTAAATAAATGATGAAATTCTCTATTTGAATTCAAACTACCTAGATGTGAAGGCGCATTTTTTGAAATGTGCCACAAGTATAGACGATGATGTGTATTAGAGAACACCTTCTCAATTGCCATTTCCATTTCTGGATCTTGATTGGTAAAAATAGTCTTTGGTGCTCGATCACCCATTGAATCTAAGAAGGTATTGAAAAGCCACTCAAATGATGCAGCTGTCTCATCCAATAGAAATGCACATCCAAACATCACGTCCTGTGAATGATGGTTTACCCCCACAAATGGTGCACATAATATATTATACTTGTTTGTTCGATAAGTGGTGTTGAAGATCACTACATCTCCAAAGCAGTCGTAATCAATCCTTGACCTACCATCCCGCCAGTAAAAGTTTGTCATTCGTCCTTCCTGATCAAGCTGCACATCCCAATAAAACATCCCCTCTTGGTTGGCTCTATGCTTCAAATGGTAGAACAAACTTTGAGAGTCTTCTGCCTCAATCAGTGTCATGTTCTGTGTGTTAATGTAATTGCAATAATCTTTCTTCCTAAACCCCACATTCTCAGCACCACCAGCCTCTTCAGCCATATTTGGATAGGAATTGACAGTTTGAACCCCTGTGTTTACTATTGGGTCTAGTACACTGACCTTAGCACCTGAAACTGACCGTGCCGATCTTAATAGATGCTTGTTTTGAGGAGCTGCAAATTCATGATTATGCTCGTCAATAAATCGAGTAACCTTCCACTTCCCTTGTTCATCAACTGTGAAACGGATCATTGCTTTGCAGCCCGTCCTAGTATCTGACCTATGAAAGGTTGTCACAGTTGGTCCCTCATCACTCTTATAACCTTCCTTTGAACAATAATAATCCTTGGTTCTGATATTCTTTGTCCCAGTAAAATAGTGTTGCTTCCCCTTTCTAACACTGAATCCCAAACAATGCCCATAATCACAATATAACTTATATGCCTCTTCCTCACTATGAACAATCTGCCCTAATAAATCTTTACATGCAAGTTTACGGTCTAAGACTTCAGAACCAACAGAAATTCCTTCATCATTCTTAGTCACTTCTTCCTCATCTGAATTAACATGGTCTGCTTCCCAATCGCTTAAAATAGTTACATGGTCTTCATCACTTTCACGACATAAAGCTTCAGAACTTTCAATTGCAGCACCCTCTACTCCATATTCTGAACTGTTCATTCCTGCAATATGAATCCAAGAAACAAGCTCAAATTGACCATTACCTTCAATATACCAACCTCACATTGACCTACAAAACAAGAAATCATCACACAATCAAGATAAGTTTTCCTTTAAGCAAGCCAAGAATTATTATTATTTTTACTTCTCTAGCACAATCAAGAGAAGTTTTCCTATAAGCAAAGTATTCATAACAAATTTACCAAAGAAAAGTATTCATAACAATATGGTTTGATATCCTCTCTAATTTATTACAAACAAGAGCACTTCATTTGTTCATTCTAAATCTTGTAATTCCTATTGTCTCTAATAATAACAACAAAAACATTTCACACTAGAAATCACGAAATATTTTTGGTCAGTTTCAAGCTCAGTTTGACTGTATCATATAGTCAAAATACCCAATTATCTTTTCTGTATATACAAAGTACATAATTGTTTTTTGATAAGTAAAGAAATATTATTAAAAAAGAAGCACCAAGAGGGTGCAACTCAAAGCCAAAGGCTAATTACAAGAGAGGAAATCCACAAAATCCAAAAATGTCAAAATTATTTACAAAGAAATTCCCTTTAAACCAAAAATTAAGTGTATTTAGCCATCTATCTTTAATAGTATCAAAATTTCTCTCACAACCATCAAAGGCTCTATGATTTCTTTCATTTCACACTAGCCAAAAAAATCTAGTGTGGAATCAAGAGATAAGCCTTTTTGACTTCCTTTGTCACTTTCAATCTACTCCAAGCCCAAACTTCAGTTTTACGGAACCCACTAGCACTCAAAAAATCCCCAAAATCTTATAGGCCATCTCGCACAAGCTTCTAGCCAAGGAGCAATCCACTTAAAGATGAAAAACGGACTTGTTGCATCTCTTACAAATAAAACACCTATAAACAATTACTCTCCCCCTTATTTGCAAGTTATCAATGGTAAGAATTTTCTCCTAATTTCCTAGGGGCACACGAACATCAAATTGCTTTTCACGGAAAATCGGAAGATCCAACCAAATTATCACCGATAGCTAAAATCTTAATGAAACAATTCACCTCAAAACCCTTTTCCGGATTAGGACCCCATCTAGCCAAGTCTTCTCTACTCCCATCCAACTTCACATTGTATAAAGTCTCAAAATCTTACAATCCCCCTGAACCTCCCAATCATGGACATTATGAGTGAGTGGAGCATACCAAAGAACCCCATCAAAAGTGAAGGAATCACAAGAGCTAATAAGTGTACCTTTATTCCTCACAATGTTAAAAATTTCCGGAAATTGATCTTTTAGAGGGGTGTTCCCAAACCAAATATCATACCAAAGTCGAGTTCTCTCTCCATTTCCAACCAAAACCGAGACATGAGGAAGAAAAACCTCCCACCCTTTCCAAATCCATTTCGACACTCCCACCCCATAAGCCCCTCTCACCTCCTTCGACATCCATCCATTAGGGTCTAACCCAACCTTAGTAACCACCACTTTCCTCCAAAGATGATCCCTCTCCACTAGAAACCTCCATAACCATTTCGCAAGAAGTACTTTATTAAATAAGGAAAGAGATTTGATACCCAATCCCCCTTTTTCCAAAGGTTGTGTGATCACACCCCATCTCACCAAATGATACTTAAATTCCTCTCACGTATTACTCCAAAGGAATCTTCTTTGAATTCTCTCCAACTGATTAGCCACCAAAAAGAGAATAGTGAATAGAGACATAAAGTACATAGGAAGACTAAAAAAAGTGGTCTTGATAAGAGAAAGCCTTTCCCCTTTTGAAAGGTAATGATTTTCCATCAGGCTAATCTCTTCTCAAATTTTTCCACAATCGAGTTCCAAACACTATTTTCTTTAAATTTAACCCCAAGAGGGAGGCCAAGATAAGTGATAGGAAGTGACCCCACTTTGCAACCCAGTAAGTTTGCAAGAAAACGACCATTAATATTCTCTTCAAGAGGAATTAGGTCACTCTTGCTAAGATAGAGCTTGAGTCCAGAAACCGCTTCAAAGCAAAGAAGCACACAGCGCAGATGCAACATTTCCCATATTCAGAGGAGGCTTAAACTGATAACATAAGATTCACATTTTCCATAAGTTAGATTTGCTACATCAAATAAATTTAACGAGCTCGCTAAATTTTTTCCTTCTCTCTTATTTTACAAACAGCAGACTAAATATTTTCACTTCATGCTAAATAAAACATCACAGAATTGTCACAATTTTGAAGTCTTAACATATTTTCCCAAATTTGCTAGATATTGCAAAGGAAAACCCCCAATTCGTGAACTCCCTGACAACAAGTGAAAACGTAGCCTCACTTTCAACAGATCGTGAGTATGATAGAATTATTATAGCCCTGAAGATGTTAGTATCAATAGGAACATTCTCCTTTTCAGACAAAAGTTTTGAACCTACACACTTTGTGCTCTTGTAAACGTAAAACGGTAAACGTAACTCAAGTGAGTGCTCTGAGCTACTAATAGCAATGTTACTAAATATCATCACAAATACAAATATCTTCTCCTAAGGGGTTAGAAAATTAGTCACTTTTTTTAGGTTCAAAAATGAGTTAAGTTACCTACTAATAGAAAATCTGTCTTCCAAGAGAACGATGTCGCAGCAATGTGGAGAGAGGTGAGGAACAGAGATGGGTGCACACTGAGGAGAGAGAGAGATAGCGCTGAGATGACGCACTGTTACTGGTATTCTTAACTATGGTTAAGCTTAACCCGGTCAATTGACACCACAATATTTTATAAATTTTACGAAGGCCCTACAAAATGAAAGAAATGAGTAGCAAAGCAAAGCCACAAGGCTGCCTTGTGGTTGCCTCAAGAGGAAGCACCACAACCATTGTTACACTAGGTGGTCAGAGGACAGATATATTACCCTCTTAACCAAGAGATGCCATATTGTCTAAACTATGAATTCTAAATGATCTTGTATTACAAATGAAACAATAAAAATCTAAAGTCAAATTCTAAATCTAACTCCTTTATCGATTGTAAATTCCTTTCTTCTACTGGAATCAAAGAGAAAATCGATTCAAATTTTATATAAAAAATAAAGAAATGTTAACAAAAATTTATCCCAAAAATAATAATATTAACACTCTCCAAAGGAACCCCTTCCAAATGTTGGATTGAGACATATACACATATTTCGAACTCAAGCAAAAATGTCTGGTTAGACTATGAAGCAAGACAGCAAAGGGATGCAGCAACTGTCTAGTTATTTAGATAAATTTTAAACTTCAAAAAGGTTAAGAAAGTCCCACCATATGAATGTATGAATCATGTTTTCTTATCCTACAATTTCAAAAATAATGTATACCAGGGTATATTAACAATTCTCCAGTTACTATTAATTCCATAGGGAGGAAACTTTTAAAAAAACATCAACTTCCTTACATATACAACCTTCTTGTTAGTAATTTCTTTACAAACATAGCCTAAAGCCATCATTTATATATAAAAAAATTAAAAAGTAAAAAAACATAAAGCCATCAAAAACGATCACCACAACTGCCACAATCTTATAATCATTGGAAAAATCAATTATTGTAAGATTTTAGACCTAATTAAATTGGCAGATTCTACTAGTAACCCTAACAGTTTGGGCAACTCAAACTATCTTTCCAAGAAAATAACAAAAGAATAAAGCATCATAGTTTTTTTTATAATTGGCCTCTGAAATCCTCTCTAACAACTAGTGTAAAGACTAAAGACCAACAGTGGCAAATCTCTAGAGTTTCCTTGCAAACAACAAAAAAAAAACAACTTAATGGCTTCTTGAGAATATATATAAAAATGTGCAAGCAAGCAATTTGACTGTTGGATTGAATAAATGTTCGAGAAACTCAAAAAAAAAAAAAAATCTAACCTAAATCATGAGCTCATAGTCTAAAATCCAAACAGGCCAATGTTATCTTATCACTTGAACAAGTTAATCATAATTCATAACTGTCAATATGAAAGATGCAGCTTCACTATAGCAAATACTTCATAAAATTAAGCAGTTCAAGGCAAGCTAGATTTAAATAATATAAATTAAAGTGAATTATTGCAAACTAATATGACAGTACCGAATATCAATGACCAAAAGACAGAAAAAAATTGAAAATGGAAAATAAAACAAAACTCAAGAGTTCATCTAGTCAGCAATTACACCAAAAACAACAAATTTTTTTTTTTAAATATATGCATGTATATTTAAAGGGGAAAAAAGTACATGAAGAAGTAGGCGAATACACGAACACATGAAAAGCAGGCAAACTCACTGGAATGGCAGAATCCCTAAACTCCTTTCACCGTAAACTCCACGTCTGGGCTTATAGTCCCCAACAGATAATGTAGTACCCTTACAAATTCAAATATAAAAAAACATTATCAGTCGCAAAATCGATTGAAACTGAGCAAAACAATATGCATAACCAACATATGACAGTAGAGAACGGGAGAAAACAGTAGAGACCTTACCTTCAAATCAAGCGAAGATGGTTTCTCACATGTGAACGGCGGCGACCAAGAGAACTGCGGCGTACGGAGTCAAACGACGGCACATCGATGCAGAGAGAATGTTGAGAGGAAGAGAGAGCAGAATGGAGGAGAGGAAGAGGACGAAAGATTTTTTGCATTTTTTTCTTTCTTAACCGTGGTTACGCTTATTTAATCCCGGTTATGATCCCGGTTAATCGGAGAATATGTTAGGTAGATCCGGTCCACCAAATCAATAAACGACGTCATATATGCATTTACTCAACTAAACTTTAAATTATCATTTGAGCCAATTTATAGGAGGTTATAGTCTAGTGGTTAAGTTTGAAGCTTGTGATTATATGATTTGCGGTTCGATTCTCATAATATATGGATTATTTATTTGATTTATATAATATTGTTGATATTTTTAATGGGATAATATATATTTATATTGTAGTCAAATCAATTATTGTATCACTTGTATAGTTGTATATAGTATCGTTTCAATAAAAAAAAAATTGTGAATAAATTATTAGGAAAATAATGTCTGCTACGCTATAAAAAATGACATATATACTACCATCAATTTTAATAATTGAAATTTTGGCCATTATCAATTTACCTCTTGCATTTTAGGTATGTCTAATAAATCTTTTCTGTAATAATTCCAAAAAAATTGATATCGGTGCATACAAAAATCTTGATTATTAAACAAAACAATTTTTTGTCAAGATTTTTGTGTGTAACAGGATCAACTTTGTCGGAATTATCATAATAAAATTTTATTAGACATATACCTAAAAAATAAAATAGTAAATTAATTGTTTTCAAAATGAAAAAAATACATTGAATATTTCAACAAAAAAAAGGGACATTAAAACATATAACTTTGAAAATTTATTAGGTGGGACAATAAAACCAAACCAATAAAAAAGAAATAATATATGCATACCAATCAATTTTAATTATGGTTTATCAAAAGTTATCTTAAAACGGTTGATTAACAAACAAGTACATAAAAAATTTGGGATTGTTTACTAGTGGTTTGATCTATGAAGCAAGTAATCAACTAATGATAAACTGTGTAGATTGTCTTCATTTTGCTTCACTGATGTAAACTTTGTAGGATAAAGAGCTTTGTTGACAAGAATGGATCGTTCTTAATGCAACGAAGTCATGTTAGGATTTAGATTTTGATAAAACTGAAAGGCATAATGTAGCTGACTCTTGGCTCCCGTTTAGTTTGCACAGAGTATGGATTGAGAACGGAATACGTTTAATACCTAAAAATGAAGCTCGAGTTGGATTGGACAGTTCATGAAGTGCTTTAAATTTTAAGGAAACATACTTTTTCACAAAAAAAAATAGCAACACCTCATTCCTCCAATCCATCTCACCTCAAGCTTATTCGCATACCACTCAAACTTGAGATTTTTAAATCTTAGTTAGGACCTCAACTTTAACTATTGGGTCCAGTCCTCCTTGGCAACCTCAAGCTTCATGTTAAAGGTGGAAACAATTTCCTTTCGGTGTCATGTGAAACAATTTTACCTTTCGGTGTCATGTGAAACAATTTTGGCCATATGGACAGCTACCCATGGAGACAGCACCTTTCGGTGCCATGTGAAGCACTTTTGGCCAAGTGGACAGCTGGTCATGAAGACAGCACCTTTCAGTGCCATGTGAAGCACTTTTGGCCAAGTGGACAGCTGGTCATGAAGACAGCACATTTCAGTGCCATGTAGGGTGGCCAAGTGGGAATTTGTTTTCTTTTAAAGACTGAGTCTATAAATAGATGTTAGGACCTTGGGTTCTAATATGATCAACACTTGTGAGAGAACATAAAAATAATCTGAGAGAGTGTGAGAGTTACTACTTAGAAAGGAAAATTTGTTCCTTCTTTGTAATTAATATTTTCTTGATTTTGTGAGAGAGTTGTTTCTCCTATTATAATAGAGATTAGACAATTGTTATCTCATTGTAATCAGAGAGAAGGAGTGGTAATCCCTATTTTACAATAGTGAAATCCTTCTACACTTGCCCGTGGTTTTTTACCCCAATTTGTTCGGGGTTTTTCCACGTAAAATATTTGTGTCCAGTTTATCTTAATTTTTCTCATTTCACTTTAGTTGTGTGTTAGCTTCGACCCGGTAATTTGTCCTAACAGTGGTATCAGAGCTATTGGTTGAGGGGTGTGAAGCAGATTGTTGTGAACGAGATGTCAACTATAACAAAGTTTGATGTTGAGAAGTTTAACGGGAGTAATTTCTCGTTATGGAAAATGAAGATTAAGACAATTTTGAGGAAAGACAATTGTTTGGCAGCAATTGAAGAAAGGCTCGCAGAGATCACTGACGACAGCAAGTGGAACGAGATGGACGGCATCGCTATTGCCGATCTACACTTAGCACTTGCCGATGGAGTGTTATCTAGTGTGGCAGAAAATAAGACTGCAAAGGAGATTTGGGATACTCTAACAAGACTGTAAGAGGCCAAGTCACTACACAATAAGATTTTCTTAAAGAGGAGACTTTACACTCTTCGAATGGCGGA
Organism: Bretschneidera sinensis; assembly: GCA_023935145.1. Taxonomy (NCBI): domain Eukaryota; kingdom Viridiplantae; phylum Streptophyta; class Magnoliopsida; order Brassicales; family Akaniaceae; genus Bretschneidera; species Bretschneidera sinensis. Next base: position 51,077,471 of record CM043700.1, read on the forward strand.
ATCCACGTCGGTGACCAACCACATCAACATTTTGAATACTTTATTTTCACAACTCACATCAATGGGTTACACAATAAAGACATCTGAACGTGCGGAGCTTCTACTACAAAGTCTACCTGACTCGTATAATCAACTCATCATCAACTTGACGAACAACCTCCTCACAGACTATCTAGTCTTCGACGAAATTGCAGCTGCTGTTTTGGAAGAAGAAACCAGGCGCAAAAACAAGGAAGACAGACAGGCAAGTTCACAGCAAGTGGAAGCTTTGACGATGACAAGAGGAAGATCAACGGAACATGGCCCCAGTGGGAGTCAGAATCATGGTAGATCGAAATAAAAAAGTAAGAAGAATTTCAAGTGCTACAACTGTGGCAAGAAAGGGCATGTCAAGAAAGATTGTTGGTACACAAAGAAGAGTGGAGTCCTTGAGTCATCAAATGCTCAAGGGAATGTGGCAAATGCCTCAGATGATGGTGAAGTTCTATACAACGAGGCAACAACGGTAGTTGGAGGCAGAATGCAGTTCGCTGACGTCTGGTTACTAGACTCAGGAGCAACATGACACATGACATCTCGGAGAGAATAGTTCCACAAATATGAACCAATCTCAGGAGGTTCTGTACACATGGGTGATGCTCATGCTTTGGAGATCGCTGGTATTGGTACTATCAAGATAAAGATGTTTGATGGTACGGTTTGCACTATTCAGGAGGTACGACATGTAAATGGCCTGAGGAAGAATCTATTGTCTTTGGGACAAATAGATAGTCTTGGATGCAAGACCCATGTCGAAAATGGGATCATGAAGATTGTCAGAGGTGCGCTTGTGGTTATGAAAGCAGAAAAGATCGCGGCGAATCTATTCATGCTTAAAGGATAAACACTACAGGAAGCTGATGCGTGTGTCGCGTCAACCAGCAAGGGAGAAGAGTCGACGATGATGTGGCATCTCAAACTAGGCCATATGTCGGAACGAGGTTTGAAGATTCTCTCTGACAGAAAGCTGCTTCCAGAACTCAAATCGGTAAATCTACCTTTCTGTGAGCATTGTGTTACAAGTAAGCATCATAGATTAAAGTTTAGCAGATCTGATGCTAGGAGTAAATGCATTCTAGATTTGATTTATTCTGATGTATGGGAATCACCGAAAATATCCCTAGGAGGAGAAAAGTACTTTGTGTCCTTCATTGATGATTACTCCAGGAGATGTTGGGTGTATCCAATCAAGAAGAAGTTAGATGTATTTCCGGTATTCAAAGACTTCAAAGCGCGGGTGGAACTTGAATCTGGGAAAAAGATCAAGTGCTTGAGGACAGATAATGGAAGAGAGTACACAGACGGCGAGTTTCTTGCTCTTTGTAAGCTGGAAGGTGTCAAACAACAGTTCACAGTCACATACACGCCTCAGCAAAATGGAGTGGCAGGGCAGATGAATAGAACTCTTATAGAAAGGATGAGAGCTATATTGAGGACTGCAGGTCAACCCAACTCTTTTTTGGGCTGAAACAGTCAAAACCGCTTGTTATGTGATAAATCGATCGCCATCAATAGCAATTAATTTAAAGACGCCGACGGAGATATGGACTGGTAAGCCAGTGAACTACTTTACTTTACATTCTTTTGGATGTCCTGCGTATGTGATGTACAATGCTTAAGAAAGAACGAAGTTGAATCCTAAATCTAGGAGGTGTATATTCTTAGGGTATGCTGACAGAGTAAAGGGGTATCGCCTGTGGGATCCCACTACCTGCAAGGTTGTTGTCAGCAGGGATGTGATCTTTGCAGAAGATCAACTACTACAAAAAGATGGAGACGATAGCACGTCGAAAGAGGTTTCAGAGACTACAACAATACAGGTGGAAAATTATCCGGTACAAGAAACTCCAGTTTCTACTGAAGCAACACCAGAGCACGAGGTACAAGAACCAGTCGAGTCTGAAGCTCCAGAAGTTCACCGGTCAACTTGTGAGAGAAGGCCGCCAGCTTGGCATTCAGAGTTTGTCACTGAGAGCAATGTTGCATACTGTCTTTTAAAAGAGGATGGAAAGCCCTCAACTTTCCAAGAAGCTACAAGTAGCTCATATGTGTCTTTGTGGATGGCAGCAATGCAGGGAGAAATTGAAGCTCTACACAAGAACAAGACTTGGGAACTGGTACCATTGCCACATGGGAGAAAAGCCATAGGTAACAAATGGGTTTACAAGATCAAGCGGGATAGCAATGATCAAGTGGAACGGTTTCATGCAAGACTGGTGGTAAAGGGATTCGCTTAGAAAGAAGGTATTGATTTCAATGAGATATTTTCCCCGGTGGTTCGGCTTACAACAATCAGAGTAGTCCTGGCTATATGTACTACGTTTGACTTACATCTGGAGCAGTTGGATATGAAAACTGCATTTCTTCATGGAGAACTTGAAGAAGAAATTTATATGCTCCAACCAGAAGGTTTTGTTGAAACAGGAAAGGAGAACTTGGTTTGCAGGTTGAACAAATCTCTATACGGTCTCAAACAGGCGCCGAGGTATTGGTACAAGAGATTTGATTCCTTCATTATTAGCCTTGGATACAACAGACTCAGTTCAGACCATTGTACGTACTTCAAAAGGTTTGATGGTGATAATGATTTTATTATCTTGTTGTTGTATGTGGATGACATGTTAGTAGCAGGCCCCAACAGATATCAAATCCAAAAATTGAAGGTACAATTGGCTAGAGAGTTTGATATGAAGGACTTGGGACCACCAAACAAGATTCTAGGGATGCAGATTCACCGAGACAGAAATAACAGAAAGATTTGGCTTTCCCAGAAGAATTGCTTCAACAAGATATTGCGATGTTTCAACATGCAAGATAGTAAGCCAATTTCTACCCCACTTCCTATTAATTTCAAGTTATCCTCAAGTATGTATCCTAGCAATGAAGGAGAGATAAGGGAGATGTCTCGAGTACCGTATGCATCAGCAGTGGGAAGTTTAATGTTTGCTATGATTTGTACAAGACTAGACATTGCACAAGCAGTGGGAGTGATTAGTCGATTTATGGCGAATCCTGGTGAAGAGCATTGGAATACTGTGAAGAGGGTTCTGAGGTACATCAGAGGAACCTCAGATGCTGCATTATGTTACGGAGGATCAGATTTTATTGTCAGAGGCTATGTTGATTCAGATTTTGCAGGGGATCTCAATAAAAGCAAGTCTACTACAGGTTATGTGTTTACACTTGCAGGAGGAGCTGTAAGATGGGTTTCTAAACTGCAAACGGTTGTGGCTCTATCTACAACGGAAGCAGAATACATGGCGGCTACACAAGCTTGCAAGGAAGCAGTTTGGATACAAAGGTTATTGGAAGAGATCGAGCACAAGTAGGAGAAAATTGTTCTGTTTTGTGACAGTCAGAGTGCCTTGCACATTGCAAGGAATCCAGCTTTTCATTCACGGATAAAGCACATAAGGGTTCAGTATCACTTCGTTCGAGAAGTAGTGGAAGAAGGTAGTGTGGATATGCAGAAGATTCACACCGACGAGAACCTAGCAGATGTTATGACCAAGCTGATCAACACTGACAAGTTTAAATGGTGTAGATCCTCATGTGGTCTAGCGGAAACGTAAGCAAGCATGGATTTGGCAAGTGAGGAAGGAAGCAAGAATAACAAGACTCACACTTAGTTTGACTATATTGGAAATTCGTTACAAATGGTAAATTATCTCCAAGTGGGAGATTGTTAAAGGTGGAAACAATTTCCTTTCGGTGTCATGTGAAACAATTTTACCTTTTGGTGTCATGTGAAACAATTTTGGCCATACGGATAGCTGCCCATGGAGACAGCACCTTTCGGTGCCATGTGAAGCACTTTTGGCCAAGTGGACAGCTGGTCATGAAAAAAGCGCCTTTCGGTGCCATGTAGGGTGGCCAAGTGGGAATTTGTTTTTTTTTAAAGACTGAGTCTATAAATAGATGTTAGGACCTTGGGTTCTAATATGATCAACACTTGTGAGAGAATATAAAAATAGTCTGAGAGAGTGTGAGAGTTACTACTTAGAAAGGAAAATTTGTTCCTTCTTTGTAAGTAATATTTTCTTGATTTTGTGAGAAAGTTGTTTCTCCTATTACAATAGAGATTAGACAATTGTTATCTCATTGTAATCAGAGAGAAGTAGTGGTAATCCCTATTTTACAATAGTGAAATCCTCCTACACTTGCCCGTGGTTTTTTACTCCAATTTGTTCGAGGTTTTTCCACGTAAAATATTTGTGTCCAGTTTATCTTAATTTTTCTCATTTCACTTTAGTTATGTGTTAGCTTCGACCCGGTAATTTGTCCTAACACTTCATTTTTAAGTGTTAATCCTATTCCATTTCTTGTGCAAACAAAACAGGCTTTAGGTAGTTATTAGTCTAAGGCCACCTTGAGTTGATTTTGATGTTCCCCTTATCACTTAATACACTGTTTTCCTGCTAAAAGTTTCTTTTGGCTCAGTACTTTGATATCTTTATTAGTTTTGTGATTCATGATGGTTGTTGGCAATGGTAATTCTTCTTCATGAACTGTTGCAAGTGTTTGGGTTCCAGTAGTACTTCAAGTGTAGATTTGTACTGTTGATCTATGGTCTTATTTTATGAACTTCATTTAGCAGTTGACAGTCGTGCCATCTTAAAAAAAGGTACAATAATCAATGAAAAATAATCTGACTTTGAAACAATCAGAAGCTTTATATTATATATATAGCATGAAACCTGCATCTAATTGAGACAATACAGGCAATCTAAGAGTATATAAGTTTGCGTAGGTAGTGATGGCACAACATTAGTTGAAGTTTTGTGCTAACAAACTACAATATCGATAGGTTAACTCAAGGTTTTTGGGTCCTTTAGCTTGTAAAGCAAGAAATCTCCCTTCCAGCAGACGTGCCACCTCCTTCTGCAGTTTGCGTGTAGAGGAAGGGTTGGCTCTGCTAGTAGTGAGGAAGCTTCAAAAGAGAGTTCATTTAGGAGCATGAACTCAATGGGTAACTTGTTGTCTTGTTTTTAGGAGCATAACTGTACAGTTTTAACCTATTAACCATTGATATTGTAAGTTTGAGATTTTATACTTTTCAACTATATATGTAGAAAAATTCAAAGCCGAGATCTGGTTAGAAATCTCAAAAATTGTTTGAATACTAGTAATAAGAAAAATAGATGTTTTGAAAGGTTTTGTTGAAAAATGAAGTTGAAACTTTTTCCATAAAGAAACTATTCATATTTCTTTTGAGAAGCTCAATTATTTTGGCCATAAAAATTGTCTTTTAGTGTGACAATTTTTGTTTTCTTATCTACTAGAAGACAAGGTGCTCTAGCTTGAGAAAAATCAAGCTTGAATATAGCATTCTCCATTTTTTTTTAAGAACCGAGTTCAATGCTTGTTGAGGATACAACAGATTTGGTCAAATAAGCAAATAAGGGATGATTTGTTGAGATTGATTCTATTGATTAATTTGGCTTGATTGTATGTAATTGATTATGTTAAATTGGTGTAATTTGTCTACAGAGAATGTGTATAAATAGGAGCCCTTGTATAGTGTAAACTTTACACTGAGAAATACAATTATTCTCTCTCTCTTTGTACTCCCTTTGTGAAATATCAAACTCTGAATTTCTTCATGGTATCAAAGCTTTAGGATTTCGAAATTACAGAGGGCACAATCTTCTTCATTTTCTCAGTTTTCATATTTATCTCTTACAAGTTGTTTGTATGATGCGGGAAACAAATTAATTTCTGTAAGCTTGCAGATTAGAGAACTCCACTCGGTTTAGACATTTTGTCAAACATGAGGAGTGCATCTTGAAGTTTTCTTCTTCAACTGGAAAACTAAAGTCCAATTAGGGCTCAAATTGCAATTAAAAATTGCTTAAAGCCCAGTCGGTACCAGCCCAGATTCAAACAGAATTCAATCTGTTTGCAACAAGCTTGTCCCGGCCGAGACTCCAGCAAAGTTTCCCAAGCCCAGTGCCACAATACATGCGTGACCAGCTTGGATCAACCCAACACGCGACCCACATGACCACCCGACCTACGTGACCGCCTTGCCCGCGGTCCAGACCAGCTGGTCCATTCCCCGATCTGACCCAGATTTCGATTCGACCCGATCCAGATTTCCCCCCCCCCCCAAAAAAAAAAAAAAAAAAACCTCTCCTAATTTTTTTCGAAATAGGCCACAAGTTTGTTAGTGGGGTTTACAGTACTCTCAACAAATACAATGTCTAGAAAAGCTTTGGCTAAGGAAAGTCTTGGGTTTTAAGCGGTTCATTGTGACTCCCCTCACTTTCCTGGGAACTTACTTAGTTGTATTTTCGAGATCACTATCTGCACCACTTTCTCCCTAATGGCTTCCAATGTTGACGACGCCCAAAACTCTAAAAAAATTGATGATTACCACTTGTATCTCAGCAGTTCCGACAATCCAAGTGTTGTTTTGGTTTCTCAGCCATTGACCGAAACCAATTACACCACGTGGAGTCAATCCATGCTCATTTCCCTCGACACCAAAAACAAGATTGGCACTATTCCTAAGCTTGCCAAATCATCTACTGTAGAATACCATCAGTGGTCTTGCTGCAATAATATGGTAAAAGCTTGGTTTATTAATTCTCTTTCCCAGGATATTTCTACTAGCGTTATTTTCTGTGATCTTGCTCGAGATATTTTGGTAGATTTGAAGGATCGTTTTTCCCAGGTTAATGGCCCTCGCATGTATCACCTTGAACAAGAATATCATAATCTTGTTCAAGGCAATACATCGATGGCAACATACTTTACCAAGCTGAAGCTATTATGGGATGATCTTGCATCACTTCAATCTCATTTGTTCCAAGAAGACAATACCAACAGTACCAGCAAACCATGAAGCTCCTCATGGGCCTTAATGAGTCTTTTGGTGCCATCCGTGCTCATATATTGTTGATAGACCCTCTCTCCATAATTAATCGCATCTACGACTTGGTTCTTCAAGAGGAATGCCAACGGAACATTCAAACTCCTTCACCCATCGACGGTGTTGCCTTAGCTGCTAAAGGTGTCCTTTCCACACCGAAAGATGGCAAAACATTCTGTAAGCCACAACCGAAATGCACTCACTGCCATAAAGACGGCCATACTGTTGATCACTACTACTTAATCCATAGGTTCTCACCTACCTCACACAAGATTGGCTCGGGTTCCAAACCAAGTGCACACCAAGTTTCTTCCGCTGACAACAAACCACCCACTAGTAGTTTTACTTTCACTTTTTATCAATACCAACAGTTTTTAGCCATGCTAAATACTGCCACCCAGTCCTCATCTATGTAATACCATGTAGGTACTTCTGAGTCATCCTTATCAGGTTAACCACCTCTTATATCTCTTGAAACACTTTGGATTCTTGACAGTGGAGCCACCGGTCATATGGTGTGTTCTCCCACTGATTTAACCTACTCCATTCATGTACATGGTCGTACTATATAACTCCTAAATGGCTCTTATGCTGTGGTAACCCATATTGGTTCTGTCATTTTCTCTTCCTCCCTTAGTTTGAAAAATATCATTTGTGTCCCTTCCTTTCATTTTAACCTTATTTTTGTTCGTGTGCTATGTCAAACTCTCAATTGTCTAATCATTTTTTCTGCTCATCTGTGCCTAATTCAAGACCTACGCTCGATGAGGATGATTGGACCAGGCACTGAGCAGGATGGCTTGTATTAGTTCACCAAAACGAATCCTGCTCATTATCAGGTGGCTACATCAAATTCCCAAATTCAGCATCGCCGACTTAGCCATTTATCCAATAAAATTTTATCTTTTCTTTCCAATAATGTTTATGGAATTTGTTCAAATTTAGAAACATGTTATATTTACCTATTAGTTAAACAAACCCATCTTGAATTTTCTTCCAATTCAATTTCTTCTACTGCACCTTTTCATTTAATACATGTAGCTCATTAAAAATCAATATTCTACTATGATTAAAATTGTCCGTAATGATAATGGGCTCGAATTTGATCTTTCCTCCTTCTATTCAGAAAAGAGCATCATTCACCAAATGAATTACATCTCCATTACTCAACAAAATGGAGTCGTGGAACATAAACATCGTCATCTTTTGAATGTTTCCCGAGCTCTTCTTTTTTAGGTCAATATGCCTAAGCACTTTTGGGGTCATGCTCTCCTTACTGCAACTTATTTGATAAATAGAACACCCACTCCTCTTTTGGGCTGAAAATCTCCCTGTGAGAAGCTATACAGTACCCTACCTATATATGACCATCTTCATGTCCTTGGATGTCTTTGTTATGCCTCCACTCATTTCCACCATCCTTCAAAATTTGATCCCCGTGCGACTCGTTGTGTCTTCCTTGGCTATCCATATGGACAAAAAGGTCATGAGTTGTATGATCTTGCAACTCACCAAACCTTTGTATCATGTGATATGGTTTTTTACGAGGATTAATTTCTTTTTAGCTAAAGTACTTTAGAGTCACCCTCTACTATTTTATCTCATCCTATTGACTCTCCAGATCTTCTTTCTGAACCCTCCACCCAGCGACATACTTCCCCACTTAATGATATTCCCCCTTCTCCTACCCTATTTGTACAAGTTCAGCGATCTAGGTATTAGATCCAGCCACCTTCCTACTTACAAGATTTTCATGTTGAACAAGCACTCCTGTCTCTGCCTATCCCACCATCTGACTCGGCATTGGTCTGCTCTTCAGGTACTATTTATCCTCTCTCTAATTTCCTTTCTTATGATTCTTTTTCTCCTACACACCGTGTCTTCACCACTGATATCTCCCTTGCACAAGAACCCAAGTCATTCTTGCAGGCTATGCAAGATCCTAAATAACGCGATGTCATGCATGCTGAAATTGATGCCTTGGAAGCCAACCATACTTGGACTTTGACTCTTCTTCCACCCCACAAGAAGCTCATTGGTTGCAAATGGGTGTACAAAATCAAACACAATCCAGATGGATTTGTGGAACGTTATAAGGCTCGCCTCGTTGCCAAATGCTATAATTAGAAAGAAGGTATCGATTACTTTGAAACCTTTGTTCATGTTGCCAAAATGGTTACTGTTCGCACTGTTCTCACCCTTACTACTGCACAAAATTAGCATCTTTATCAACTTGATGTTAACAATGCTTTCCTACATGGAGACTTCGATGAAGACGTCTACATGCACCTTCCTCTTGATTTCTGACGAAAGGGGGAGAACCGAATCTGCAAGCTCAACAAGTCCCTAGCCTCAAACAAGCCTCCAGGAAATGGTATGCCAAACTTTCTTCCACTTTCATTAGTGCCACATATAAACAGTCTAAAGCAGATTATTCCGTGTTTGTCCGATCCCATGAAAACAGTTTTACAATTGTCTTGGTATATGTAGATGACATCATCTTGGCAGGAAACAACTTGGAACAGATTGATGCACTCAAGAAATACTTGGGATATCACCTTGGCATTCTAAAATATTTTCTCGGTATGGAAGTAGCCAACTCAAAAACTGGCATCCTTTTATTACAAAGGAAATGCGCCTTGGAAATACTTAAGGAAACTGTATTTATTGGTGTTAAACCAAGAAATCTACCCATGGAACCAAATCTGGCTCTTAGTGAGACTGATGGAGAACTACTTTCAGATTCGTCTTCATATCGACGACTGGTTGGGAAGCTGATATACTTGACCATCACTAGGCTAGACTTAGCCTATGCAGTACACATTCTGAGTCAATTCATGGACAAACCTCGAACATATCACTTCGATTGTAATACTTGTATTCGTGAAATAAGGGTAAAGAAGTAATTTAATAAATATGACATGAATTTTAAATAATATATTTACGCGAAGGATTTAGTATTGAATAAAATAATTCTTTTGAAAAAAAAACTAAAAAATTTGGGACGTGAACGTCATTAAAAGAAAAGAAAAAAAAGGAAAAAAAATTTTGGACGTAAAACATCCAAATCCCATAAAAAGGAAAAAAAAGTTTAAAAAAACAAAAGAAAAAAAAGAGGATATTTTCGTGCAACACCTGGAAGTCCAAGTGTTGCAAAATTTGGAGACTTTGGCTGCATGTTAAGCAGCTGGCCAAAACGTGGAGAATGGTGGTGAAGCTGCAGAGATTTTTTTGGCTTAGCTAAATTTTTAGGTTTTCAAAGTTTGCACATATATATATTATACTTATGCGTAAACATAAGTTACGTATCGAATTCGTTTAGGTTCCTTTTAATTTACGCGTTTCTTTAAACACTTAGGGACCCAAAGAAATATTGAAAGAGCAAAATTTTGAAGAAGTTTTCTGCGGAATTTCATAGAGAATCACAAAAAGCTATTAGAAAAACAGAAAGTAATAATGTCATGTTTATTTTTGAATTTATGATATTTATGAAGTTTCCCTAAATTGAAAGTGGGAATTTTCAAAGTGTGTGGTTTATAACGAATTGAAGAATAAATTATAAATTTAATATAAATACGATGTTAGTGTTGACGATCTACAATCGCAGAATTTTTTTTAGAGAAACAGGAAAGGCAAAGAGGTGATCCACGGGTAGCTTTAAGTGCTATGTGGTGAGTTGGAATCTAAATAAAAATTTTGAAATATCTAGTGGTAATATTAAAATAAATTATTAGCTTATGTTTTGGTGATAGATAAATATTTGGTTGATAGGTATGATATAAATATTGGACACGTAGGAAATTATTATGTGAAAAGAAAATTACTAGAATGATAAGTTGATTCAATAATGATGGTGATAAATAAATTCTTGAAGAGTTTTGGTTGATGTTTTTATACAAATTTTGAAGAGATGAATTTTAATGGATCTTGACCAATTTTGATGGATGATTTGATGAGATTTGGGATGGAATTTAGTGTATCTTGACAAGCTTTAATGGATGATTTGATGTGATTTGAGATGATAAGATTTTAGCGGAATTTTTATATAATTTGAGAAAAAATCAAGATAGTCAATTTAGATATTTAAGTTCATGTAATTTTTATATTACTGTTCATATGCATACATTATATCATTGTTCATATGCATATGTATTAAATAAGAGAACCGAAAGAACCGAAAAGGGGCCGGTCTAATTGAAAAACCGTGACAGACGATATATGTTGGAAATAAAAGAGACTCCGTGACAGCTGGTATATGCTGAAAATAAATTCCGTGACAACCGGGATAAGCTGTAAAGAACCAGGAGGGGGTCGGTCTAATATAATAACAACCTGTCGACAAGTGGAAAGATGTTCCCATCATAATAATTCATGCATTACATTTATTTTAATTATTGTTTGCATTATTAAAATGCTGAGGCGTAGTGTGTTATTGTGAATTTAATTATAAATGGTTGAGTTTCACAAAAAGAGACAGTTATGGTGATAAGATTATTGAAATGCTGAGGTGTGATGTGTTATTGTGAATTTATTTATAGATTGATGAGTTTCACAGAGAGACAGTTATGGTGATAAGAACTATCTAAATGGTAGATTTTATTATGTGAACCTTATTGCAAGGTAATTATGAGATAATTGATGGTCTTGAAGTGAATCAATAAATAAAAAGAATAGATTAATAGAGAATGAATATCTTGACATGTGTAGTGATAGTAGAGTACTAGTATCAAGTGTATGAGATATAAATTGATTTAAATATTAAAAGACTGTTTATACAAATTAATACTTCTAGTAAATTTAATTCACTGAGCTTGTGAAGCTCACCCCTCATTGTACAATGATTTCAGGTGGCAAGCTTGACAAATAGTTTTGTGAGTTGAGGTACAGAAGAAATCATTTTCTGTAAGTCACGTACGTGTCAACATCCTCAGACTAATGAGAAAAAAAAAATAAAAAAAATTATTTGTAAATATTTATGCATTGTACGTTGTATAGAATATTTAAATATCAGATTGATGTAACTCCCCTGTTAAAGGTTGAAGATTTATGAAAAAATTCATTTTGGTGTTTTTTATTTTCTTTGTTGCATATATGTGTCATGTTGAGATTTTTAAAATGTGATGACACCGTCTCGGGAGTGGCCAACCCGGGATAGGTCGTTACATGGATGTAGCACATCGAGTCTTACGATATCTCAAACATTCATCTGGCCAAGGAAATTTTCTATTAACTTCGAGTGATGTTCAATTACATGTATTTTGTGATGCGGACTGGACTCGATGTAGAGATACTCGGTGATCAGTTATTATGTAATGTATTCTACTTGGAAAATCACCAATTTCTTGGAAGACCAAAAAACAAACAACAATTTCACGATCCTTAGCTAAAGCAGAGTACCAATCTATGGCATCAACCTGTTGTGAAATTACTTGGTTAAAGTAACTTCTGGCAGATCTCTAGATAGCACATCCACAACTAGTCAAGCTATATTGTGATAACAAAGCAACTATCCACATTGCATCCAATCCGGTATTCCATGAGCGAACAAAGCATATAGAGATCAATTGTCATCTCATCCGAGAGAAGCTCCAGAACCAAGTCATTTAAACCATTCACACACCCACAAGTCAACAGCCAGCAGATCTATTTACCAAAGCTCTTAGACCTACTCAATTCAACCATTTACTAAACAAGTTTAGTGTCATTAATATCCACTCCAACTTAAGGGGGAGTGTTGAGGATACAAAAGATTTGGTCAAATCAGCAAATAAGAGCTGATTTGTTGAGATTGATTCTATTGATTGATTTGGCTTGATTGTAGGTAATTAATTAGGCTAAATTGGTGTGATTTGTCTGCAGAGAATGTGTATAAATAGGTATCCCTGTATAGTGTAAAATTCACACTGAGAAATACAATTCTTCTCTCTCTTTGTACTCCTTCTGTGAAATACCAAACTCTGAATTTCTTCAATGCTACTCTATGCTTTAATTTAAGAAAGTTCGTTTTCTTGAAACAGCATAAAACTGACATGGTTAAATTTATAAAAAGCTGCCCATTAGGCCTCTTATTGATTCTACCATAGAGGCGAACGATAGACATAGCTTTCCCCGAACATAGTTTACGATTTCTATCATAGTGTGATCTTTAAAGAGCAACTCTTTTCAACAAAATGTGCTGAATTTGAATCCCATTTTAACTAATAGAAGGTCAAAACCTGTTTCAATTGTTTAGAGGTTAGGAAAAAACATTATTATTACTAAATTCATGATGGTTATCAATTATGTGGAATTGTTAAATTTTGTAACAATGAAAGAAGCCTATCGGATCCTTCTCATGATCCTTTTGAATCTTCACTCCTAATGAATGCAGACTTTTGTCACTTTGATTTGTTGTTTCACAAGTGAAACCTAATAAATTTGACTGCATCTTCTTTGTCCTAGTGGGACTTAAATGTAAAAGAAATAAAACCCAGCAAAATTTTCCAATTATTTTAGCTCCAGTAAACATTTCATTTCTTTCTTAGGGATCACGCTAAGGGGTATGCTTGAGACATTGGTGATTATTGCGATTGTCCTATTTTAATTGTGCATGCAGAACACACGTGTATGAAGAACTGCGTGTGTGTTATACGTACGGTTGGAATATATAGCTGAAGAGGACAATCATGAAACCTCTGAAAAAAATCTTAGAAGAAAAGGTTACTCTTGTACTTTTGTGGTACGTTTGGTTACTCATATTTTGCAAGTTCTAAAAAAAGGTTAAATTTTATTTTGATTTATGTCCAGATTTGTGATGAAATTTGTATGGTTTGTGGAGAAATTAGGAGGGATGATGAATAGTATAAAGTTTGTATTTATGGATTATGGTCTTTTAGCTTTTTATTCTATTTTTAAGTATCTGTTAATCAATCTTATAAACCAAACATACTATTAATAGTTTCAATTTAATCTTTTATAATCATGTCCCTCTTTAGTTTCAATTTTATCCCACAATAATTTTATTCATGAACTAAACAGATCCTTGGGGTATTCTTATGTTTAAGAGTAACATGGGTACTTAGAGCTACCATCTCTCTTCTATGGTTTGTTCAACTGTCAACCTTCCATTGAACACCAACCCTTCCATTGATCAACAGCTGCTCTTGACAGTGATCCTCCTCTTGATTTCTTTCTCGCCCTTTCAAGAAAAACTTTCAAATTCTATAGCACAATAAAAAAAGGTTTATGAATTTCGTTTCTTTTCGGTTTCAACAATAAATCAAAATGGATTACTTGTATTTTGTTTCGCTTTCTGTTTCGATCTTTTTGGTTGAAATATCTTATTTCGGTTGAAAATAACATTATATGTTTTTTTATTTTTTTTCTTCTATCATCTTTTATTAGTTTAAATTTGTTTTCACATTATATTTTTTTTACAATGACACCTTTAATTAAGTTTAGAAAGTTTGGGAATTCAATTTCTAAACATTTTTTGTTAATGTTGTTTACGGCTAGTAATTCTTAAAATAACATGACTTTGGTGTTGTTTTATGTTGGTATTTGAATTTTGGATTATAACTATGATTTTGTGTTGATTAATACACAATCTTTATCATCTTATGTTTGAAAGATTATGATTTTATAGTATGTATTTATGTAATTTGACAGGAACATATTTAAAAATGTTGTTAAATCTGAAACGGTGCACCAAAACAAACCGAAACCGAAATATTGTCCGGGGTGAAATTTACAACATTGATTTGAATTTTGGATTATAATTATGATTTGATGTTGATTAATACACCATTCTTATCATCTTATGTTTGAATGATGATAGTTTTATTATGATTTATATATATATATATATATATATATATATATATATAATATGCAAGTTGACATAAACATATTTAAAAATATCGTCAAATCTGAAAGAGTGCACTGACAGAAACCAAAACATTCTATTTTAATAGTTAAAACAAAAAGTCCTAAATTTATATCTTTGATTAAAAAGTCTCTCTTTTTTTTATTTTTTTAAAAAAAACATCTCCAAGTTCCTAACCAAGAACTAAACACTAACCAAGAAATTACTTAAAACCCTAATTGCACGCGCTATAAACTAACATATATAACACAAAAAGCAAACTATCCTTAAAACATTAAACAATAAGGCAATAACCCTAAACCAATAAAAAACAAATCTATTTAAGGATCTTGTTCCTTTATTAAATACCCTAACCAAGCCCACAAGCAAGGAAACAGCAAACCCTCCCTCTTGAATACCCTTGAAAGATTTCCACTTATCAATGGCTTTACTTTCTGGCTCCAAGATTACCTTCAAAGACCTTCAAGAATTTCACACCATTGATTGCCGTGTATATGCTTGATTAGTGGTTGGGTTAAGGTTCGATCCTTGTCGGTCCAAGAAAATTGTAGCCTTTTGGAATTGGCTCGAAATCAGAGGCTATAGAAACTTTGTCATGAACTTGCAACCATCATCAGATGCATTGCTTAACACATTAGCCAATGAGGCCATTTTTTGCTTAAATTATATGATCAGTAGTTCTAAAGATTCCCTCCAAAACTTGTATCTTCCATTGATGGGTAGATTTTTTGGCCAAGATTTTTGTCTTGGGTTTGTTTATGAGAACAGGGTAAACGCTATAAAGAAGATAGAAAGATTTGTAAAGGATGTTTGTGATAGAGGATTTAGTGATATAGCTCCAAAGAAGTTGGCTAACGGGTTTGTGTCTAGTTTGAATTCTAATGGTGGATTATTAGTGCAACCACAGTGTTTCTCTCATGGGCAAGATACTAATATTAATGGGTATCATTCAAAGCAGAGTTTAGTTGGTGATCAACAACAACGACAAGATACTATTCCTCAAATTGATCGAAGAACCTTGTTCATTACCTTTTCTAAGGGTTATCCGATTTTGAAACAAGAACTTGAAGAGCTTTTTACCAGGTAATGTACTTTTTTGTCAATCTTTTTTCACTTTCTTTTTTTAGATCTTTTTATCACAGTACATTTATAAACTTGTATATTTCACATGAGCCCCTAGATATTTTTACCTTTTATAGATCTTTTGACTTCGGCTACCCATCGTTTAAAGACTAAAGGGATATGGGGTGTGGCAGAATGGTAATTAATAGTGGCACCAGCTTGGTTGGCCCATGAGATCCTAAAATCTCATATGGTCTTGTTATGCATGTGTTCTATACTATATATTTTCAGTGTTCAAATTGATATCTTTTTGAATCACGAAAATATGGTATAATGATGCAATATCGTTATTAAAGTTTCAATTTTAACAATATTTTTCGTAGTTTTGAAATGGTTTCAATTTTATCATCACCTTTGCATTTTCATAAATAACTTGACTATAAATAACGTCCATGTTTGAGAACCCACTTTAAATAGGTTTAAAGTAGGTTACCAAACATGCACAATAACCGAGCTAAACTAGTTTTAGGAGGAAATTTCCCCTACTAAACGTACATGGTTTGGATTAAAACCATAAATCATATTCTTTGTTTTGCCTTGAATATGCATACTATACCAAAGTAAAAAAAATTTCTTCTAAGGTTCTATTTTAACCAAGTCAGCTTTCGAATTGATTGGGTTGAGTTCATTTAAGTTCTCCACAGAAATATGATGATAGTGATGAAGAGGAGACGATTTTGAAACTCTGAGAAAGACTTTGATTAAATTGAAACTTCAAAAACAAAATTGAATAAATGGGATGAAAGAAATTGCATTTAGCCTAATGTAGCTATGTCTTCACCTCTTTACTGTATGCGTTGGTGTGTGTTTTATTGAATAATGTTGTTTAAAAAAAAGCACAAGTAGATATTACATTTGTTAATGAATTTTGGTTGTCTTAGTTCTTATTTAAATTATCTTAAAATAAGTTAGTTTAAATGAGTTCAAGACAAACTCAAATATAACATTTTATATATTTGATGTTATTAATTACGTGCTTTTTCTTTTTTGTGCTTAAGTAAATACGGGAATTGTATAGAGACAATCTTTATGCAACGCAATCCACAACTTCTGTTTGCTCGCGTTGTTGTCCAATCAAGCTCAGGGATTGATGAAATTCTTGGAGGGAAGGAGTTAGTGAAGTTCTCTGTTAAGGGAAAAGATGTTTGGGTAAGACGTTTTGTTTTTAAATGCAACGAAAAAACAATTGAATTTGGTATCTAGTAAACTTAAATCCAATTTGCTTAAATCTCTTTAAGAATTATTTTATAGTTAACAATGAGACTGGGGATTGAACAATTAGCCAATGAATTTTTGTATAATTTATTAGTGAAAGGAGTATTAGTACACTATTACCCATTATAGATATTCACTCTATAAGTTCATTTACAGAACAATCATGGGCATAAAAAATACAAACTTCAGAGTTCAATTGACTGAGAAAGCTACAATTATATATTACACATCTTACATTTAATGGTTGATGATCGTCATTTAATTCGCTATCGTTTATAACTGTCATTCTCCTCTTTCAGATTCTGATAGTTGTAAAATATTACACATAATAGAAAATAGGGTAAATTTTATTTTTAGTTCTTTTAATTTATCTCGTATTCTTATTGAGTCATTGGAGTTTAAAACGTTCTTATTGGATTATTTAAGTTTGTTACTTATTCCAATTAGGTCTTTTACCCAAATTATTTGTTTAATTAACCATTGATTCAATTGTGTATGTTATGTGCATGAAAGTTGTCAAGTTAAGAGTTATTGAACTTTATTTGGAACATAGGGTTATGGGGATAACAAATTATGTGACTAGAGTATTTGAAGTTGATGAAATTGTTTTTGACTATGTTGTTGAATTTGATGTGAATGAACCGATTGTGAATAAGGCTGCTGTGAATAAGATTACCAGATCATTTAGATGAAGAAATTAATTAAAATGGATAACAAACTTAAAGAATCAATAAGAATATTTTAAACTTCAGATATTTAATAAAAACACTAAAAAAAACTAAAAGAAATACAAATATATTTTACTAAAGAAAATAAAGAAAGTTCAGAAACCCCATCTCAACTAACATCCTATAAACATTATTGGTGACCAAGTATTAGATCAATCGCAACCAAGCTCAAATGGTATGCAATCCCTATAATCATTTAGATAATTGCAGTTGCTGTGCAATCCCTATAAACATTGTCTAGCCCCTCAAAACTCGACATACATTGTCTTGGCATTTTGATCCAATCGCGTGGCATTTCTGTAATTCCAAGTTGCCTAGCATAACAGTAAGAAATAGCCAAACCTTTCCATGTCAAAACGACCTGATATTTCATGAATCCACTCTTTTAACGCTTGAAAAATTCACACCATCTGGTCCTAGCCTTAACCCACTGACACGCCAGTCTCAGTTACTTTAATACAACAGTCCTTTAGTGCATGTAGACCAGTCTTATTTTGAAATACCCAAGCCCATTACCACTGGGTTCAATCAGCCTATGGTTGGAAAAAAAAAAAATATATATATATATATATATATATATAAAATAAAATCTTCCAAAATGCATGTAAGAGAAAATTTTAGAGAGAACGGGAGAAAGTGAGAAAAAAAAAAAGAAAGAGTGAAAGAGAAATTTTGCAAGAAAAACAAATTCAATGTATTTTTCTATCCCAATGCTAGCTAATTTGATGTTTTTTCATGATCGCTTTCATTTTTTTACATAGAGTTTAGATGGGTTTTGGTGTTATCAATTCTTTAAAACTGTCTTCGAGCTCCGACGAGGTTTCAATCATGATATTTTAAGTATAGATTCTTATTTTCATAAAGTTTACTTTGATTCTGATTTAATTTGATTTGGATTCAAATTTTCGTGTTAAGTTTTAAGCATCCCTCTGTACAGATACTTTTTTTCACAAACACGCCTCTTTTAAAAAGTAAAAATTTATTGGTCTTAAATACAAGTTTAAAACCAAACTTGTTCGGCAAACTTTCGGACGCTAAAATATTCCTAGTTTCAGGTAACTAGACAAATATTTGTCAGAGTTACAATTTTCCGGAAGTGAACTCAAGCTCTAGCATATCACCATTTTTAGTGCAAATAAGTGTATGCACATAAATATGAATATACTTTTATTAAGTGTGCATATTTATTTACACTCTTTTTTTTTTTATGTTTTTTCTAGTTCGAGAAAAAAATATCTTTGTGGAAACAATAAAATTCATACTCAACGATCATTTATTATTTTGAAAATTTCCAACATAGTCTCCGTCTCCAGGTGGTGGTCAAGAGCTATCTTGAGCCGCTTCGATTCTACTATCGCTGACACTGCCATGCTGACCACATTTAACATGTGGCCTACTCCTATTCGTTGGAGGGTTGAAGAGAGACGAATAAGTTTCTGCCACATGAGACATATTTAAGAACCGATCAATGAGGGTAGGAGAAACCGATGAGGAAATTAGGACCAACACAAGAATAGACTCAGCTGAGATTTTGAAATGTGATCTAAAAATTTTTGTTTAGTATAAGTTTATGAGAGATAAGAATTTATCTCAATATATTTTTTTTTTTCATAATATTTAACGGTGATTGTGCCATATACCATGGACATGTGCTAAATGGTCAGTGGTTAGAACTTGAAAGACTGTCAAGCTTTGCTTGGGTTGCTATTGGAGTGCCTAAGAATATACTTGTTGACCATAGTGGAAAAATTCTCCTTACTACTTTCAGATCTTCTACTTGTTGCACTGTGCATAACCTCCATGGTTTTGCATTTGATCCACCTGATTTGATGTCTTCTTCAGTTTTCAGTGCTGCATTGTTTAAAAACCTGCATGCAAGAGGTGGAAAATGGAACTACTTATATCTTTTAATATATCTTTTAACATTAATAAATTAAATGAAGTTTAGTTGGCTTATGAAGTGTCTAGTAAAGCATTAATCATATCAACGAGGAAGAAAGAGCGAATGGTTCTGATTATATGATTTCAGTACAAGAAAGGAAGCTTTTATCGCTTTTCTTAGCGAAATCACTTTTTTCTTCAAACAGAACCACAAACAGGAACTTAGAATTTTCCGTCACCCCAAAAATGGACTCCTCATTATTGTTTCAAACTTACCATCACTTCCATTGCAGTACAACAAACCGTGACCACATCCTCGATCCATCATGGTAGCCTCTGTAGAGTTTCAATCTATGCACTTTCAGCTAAAATGCCAAAACTTTGCTTGGCCCTGAAAAGAATAGGGGGGAAAAGAGCGTCCAGGGAAGGATTTTTTTTTTTCATTTAGTCATAATGAACAGGGAAACTTGAAGAAATGATGAAGATGTGAAAGCACATCTAGCTAAAAAGCTAGACTAGTAATTATTAGAAAGATGATGAAATCTAGTGATAAGATAATTAAGATGTGAAGCACTTGGCAAAATTTTGAAGTGCCGTCCTCCTATTGCTCTTGTTCAGGCTCAGCCAGAATTTTCCATATCTAATTAGACATGGTGGACCCTGATGCCCCATTTTCCGACACTGAAAAAATTATTGCCTCAACTCCATACTTATTGCTGTGCAAACAAAATGCACTAATATCCATCATCTTTATCAAACACAGATAGAAAACATCAATCCTTTTAATTTTACATTTTCTTCATTTTCTTTCTTTCTATTTTTCTTCTCTACCTATGGGAGTAGGATCCAAAAAGAAGGAACAGAAGGAGCTAACATAGCTAAAATAGTATGATAAATTCATATGCATAAATTAATTAGATGGATGTGCATGCCAATCTAAATAAAAAGGCATGAGGATCAAAGTATTTAAAGAAATTAACTCAACTTAGTTTGTTTTCAACTAAATACAGACGTTAGAAACCTTTTAAGGAGAAACAACTCAATTCCATTTCTTTATTTCTAAAGATGAAATGTTGTCCATATCACCATCACTTCTCAGAGGTAGAACTACTATTCAACATTCTGATATTTGTAAAACCTTGAGTAAATTAAATGGTAGCCAAAGTTGAGCACCCCAAGCACAACTAAAGCCCAATAAACATAATCCACCCTCCCATTATTTATATTATCTGGTAACCAACTTGTAACCCTTCTAACGAGATCGATCAAAGCCGTGCTTAAGTAAAAAGAAATCCCTATTATCAGGGCAATCATAGCAGTTGATGTGCTTCGAAGACGAACAGGAAACTCTTAATAATATAATGCAACTTGTCCCGGGAAATGAAATGCTTCTCCAATGCCAACCAAAACTAGTTGTGGAAATAGCCACAAGGCCAACATGGGTACTGTGGATCCAGGTTCGGTCTCCAGGTGGTGGCCATGTGCTATCTTGAGCCACTTCGATTCTACCACCGCTGACACTGCCATGCTGACCACATTTAACATGTGGCCCACTCCTATTCGTTGGAGGGGTGTTGGAGGGAGACGAGTAAGTTTCTGCCACATGGGGCATAAGAACCGATCAATGAGGGTGAGAGAGATCGATGAGGAAATTAGGACTAACACAAGAATAGACCCAGCTGGGATTTGGAAATCTGGTCCTAAGTGACGGTCCATAGTTAGAACTTGAAGGACTGTCAAGCTTGCTTGGATTGCTATTGGAGTGCCTAAGAATGTACTTGTTGACCATAGTGGAAAAATTCTAATTAGGACTTTGAGATCTTCTACTTGTTGCACTGTGCATAACCTCCACGGTTTTGCATTTGATCCATCTGGTTTGATGTCTCCTTCAGTTTTCAGTGCTGCATTGTTTAAAAACCTGCATTTAACAGGGGGAAAAAATGGTAGTATATCTTTAACGTTAATTAATCAAATAAGTTTTAGTTGGCTGATGAAGTGTCTAGTAAAGCATTAATCATATCAACAAGGAAAAAAAAGGTGAAAGGTTCTGTTGTGATTTCTGTACAAGAAAGGATGTTTTTATGTTAGATTAATGCTCGCTTTAGGAGAACTTTGGCATGTATAACTTGCCAATTATGAGCAACTACATGCTTGCTAGTCTAAGGATGCCAAGCCAGTAGGATATCTTGGAGCATGAAGTGTCAAATAAATGTACAGACGTAACACACAAGATTTAAAGCAGGAGATTTTCATAGCCAAATAGATATTGAGAAATGATGCACAGGCAAAATCACTATTTCTTCGAATTATTGCTTAGAAATCATTTATATGTTTAGAATAAGCTTAAAAATCTTCAACATAAAATTTTCAAGAGCTGTTAGGGATATTCAGTATTTATTTTAGTTTCTAAAACATAATCTATACTACTTGATTAGCATCACACCATTTTATCTCAAAAGCCATGTCCACCACTATCAACACTTATCTAGAAACTAATCTGAACAATGACAGAGCACCATTTCAGGGCTCCACAACTACCACCACCACGTACTCCTTTATAGTGCTCATATCTATATAAATCCATTATATGCATTGCCCATGAAAACCATTAACATAATGACTTTGGCCTGCTGAAATGAATAACGGAGGAAAATGATCAGGACTGTTCTTTGAGTACATCATGAGAAATGGGTAAGCACACTATAAATCCATTATATGAATTTCCCATTAAATCATGAACATCAAAACTTTGTCTGCTGAATGGATAACTGAGGAAAAATATCAAGAAGGCTCTTTCAGTACATCATGAGAAAAAGGAATACCCCAAGAGATGGTGGAGAGTTAGAAACACGTGGTGGGGCGGCATACCACCAAGACCTGCCAAAGTACACTGCTCTCTTTCAACATCCAATGGAATCAATAGTTTGAGCACAAAAAGCAGTAGTTAAATGCAAGGTGGGTCGCTTCAGTATCAAATTTGTTCAAGAAAGAAAAAGAAAAGGGATAAAAGAACAAAAAGAAAAAAGCAATTCAAGAAAAACTTTCTTCTTTTCTTTGGAGAGAAAAGAGTACAATATCCAAGCATGATCTCAGCGAGCACACTAGAAGAAGAGCAGCCTGAATTTCTAAACTGAAACACAATAAATCTTTTTTACTAGGAAGTTTAGAAGAAGACTGAAAATATTAACTGCTCTGTTTTATTCTTTTTTCCGTTGATGTTTATTAACAGGCAAATAACTGGATATGTAAACTAAAGCTGGTTCATACCTGAAGCTCCTTTTAGGAGTTGCAGCATCCATCGTCATTGTTTCATCATGCTCATAGTAATAATCCTCGTGTTTGGATGAGAATGTGACTTTCCTTTTCCTAGTGGCAGCAATGACGACACGAGCTATATCCATGAATGGACTCCCTTGTGGCTTATCATAGTGATAAAAGCTGTATCCCAAGAGGAAACTGGCTAACCCTATTAAGTTAGCCGCAACACATATGCCAAACCCTAATCCCCAACTCACATTATCCTCTATATATACAATGGCTGTGAAGCTTACAACAGAAGATATGTATTGAGTAAAGAAGAACCAGTTAAAGAAAACCTCTTCATCCTTGGGCTTATCAAATTGGTTAGCTCCCATTGTTGCCACAGTGAAGCGTGTACCTCCTTGCCCAATGGATGCAAGAGCTATACCTGCATATAGGACTGCAAATTGAACTTTTGATGGGTTTCTACACGAGAAAGATCCGATATCACATGGTTGGGGCCTCAAGGAATCAAGTGTGGCTGTTAAGGTCTGAAGAACTGTGCCCTGCCATGGTAAATAGCAGTTAGATTCGAGAAAGCAAGAGACCTTCATGAAGAATAACACTCAAATCTGTTGGAAATAAAACACTCACACAAACAACTCTTATTCAAACTCAAAGAGATATTACAAGAGCACTCTCACTCAAAAGAAAGAAGATACTAGAACTCACTCTTAGAAGACTTTGCTTCTTCACTCACTTAGAAGCTCTTGCTTCTTCTTGATGATTAAACCAAAATGGGGAGGGGTATTTATACTACTTAAGAACAATCCTACACCACACAAATAAACTAATCCAAAATTACAACAACCATACACCTCATTTTTCTTGGTGGTTCTAATAATATTTTAGGTTACCAAATGATTCACATGCTCAACTACCACACCAAAAAAATTCTAGGTAGAATGCTTGTAGTTTTGGACCTTGATTATGGACTTGGACTCCAATTTGATTGAGTTTGGTTTTGGACTCCCATAATGGATCAAGTTTATGATCCAACACCCCCCCTTAAACTTGATCTTGTGACCCCTAGTAAGTTCCTTAATCTTATGAAGTTTTCGCTTGTCAGTGGCTTAGTAAAAATATCAGCAACTTGATCTTGTGACCTCACATATTCAACTTGCACATCCTTTCTTGCAACACACTCCCTTATATAGTGGTAGCGAATATCGATGTGCTTGCTTCGATCATGGAATACTGGATTCTTTGCTAAGGCAATGGCTGACTTATTGTCGACATAAACCTTGGTCGGCTCTTCTTGTATCAAGCCTATCTCCTTCAATAGATTTCTAAGCCAAATTGCATGACAAACGCATGAGGTAGCAGCAACATATTCTGCTTCACAAGTGGACAATGTGACAATCGGTTGTTTCTTTGACATCCATGTGAAAGCAGTATCTCCCATGAAAAATACGAATCCAGTAGTGCTCCTTCGATTATTATGTCTCCACCCCAATCACTATCGCTATATCCAGCAAGCTTGTAATCATTAGAAACTGAATAGAACAAGCCAAAGTCAATTGTACCTTTTAGATAGCGAAGAATTCTCTTTGCGGCTTTAAAATGGGTGGTTGTTGGAGATTCCATGTAGCGACTAACCAATCCAACTGCGTGAAGAATATCGGACCTCGTGCAAGTTAGGTAGCGTAGACTTCCCACCAAACTTTTGAAAAATGTTGGATCTACACTTTCGCCTTCTTCATGTTTGGACATCTTGACTCCGTATTCCATCGGTGTGCTTATCGGCTTACAGTTCTCCATCTTGAACTTCTTCAGGATCTCCTTTGCATAGCTTTCCTGTGAAATGAAAATTCCATCATTTTGTTGCCTAACTTCAATGCCAAGGTAGTACGCCATGAGCCCCATGTCTGTCATCTCGAATTCCTTCGTCATCACTTCCTTGAATTCATTGAACATGCTTGGGTTGCTTCCGGTGAAGATCAAATCGTCCACATAGAGGCACACGATCAAAATATCTCCATATTTGATCTTGATAAATAGAGCATGCTCATAGGGACATTTGTTGAAGCCATTCTCTTGGAAGTACTTGTCGATTCGGCTATTCCATGCCCTTGGTGCTTGTTTCAACCCGTAAAGAGCTTTCTTCAACTTCAACACCTTGTCTTCGTGGCCTTTGACTTCGTAGCCTGATGGTTGCTGAATGTAGACTTCCTCTTCAAGAACTCCATTTAGGAAGGCAGACTTTACATCCATTTGTTGTATCTTCCACTTGTTTTGAGCTGCCAAGGAAATAATTAGTCTAACAGTCTCCAACCGAGCAACAGGGGCGAATACCTCATCGTAGTCAATTCCAGCTTTTTGACTGTAGCCTTTTGCAACAAGCCTCGCCTTGTGTCTTTCAATCTCTCCCTTAGCATTTCGCTTTGTTTTGTAGACCCATTTGACACCTATCGCCTTGTGTCCTTTGGGAAGTGAAATAAGTTCCCATGTGTCGTTCTTCTCGATAGCCTTGATTTCTTCATTCATCGCATCTCTCCACTCCATTTCTTTTGCAGCTTCTTGATAGCTCATTGGTTCACAATCAGCAAATAAACAAAATAATGTAAGATTATCTTGTCGTTCAGTCACTTCATAGAGATCTCGAAGGCTTCTTGTTCGTTGCACATCTCTTTCACTTTGACTCCCACTTGAAGATGATGAAGGTGACTCGTCTCCGTGGGTAGTTGATGTTGGTGAAGTAGGTGGAGTTGTTGGCTCTTGTTGGGCTTCTCCAGGCTGTTCTATTTGTGTCAGCTCATCTTCAAACGGGGGAGAGAAATTGAAGTCATCTATATGAGATCCAAAATCCCATAGTCCTTCTTCGTCAAACACCACATCTCGGCTGATCACAACCTTCTTATTGTTCGGATTGTACAGCTTGTAGCCTTTTGAATTTGCATCATAGCCAATGAAGATGAAACTCTCGCTTTTATCATCAAGCTTTGTTCTTTTCTCATCTGGAACATGAACATGGGCTATGCTTCCAAAAACTCTTAGGTGGGAGATGCCGGGCTTTCTTCCACTCCATGCTTCTTGTGGTGTCTTTCCCCAAACACTTCTTGTTGGAGATCTGTTGGATAAGTAGACCGCACACGCCACTGCTTCAGCCCAAAACTCCTTGGGTAGTTTCTTGCTTTTGAGCATACTCCGAGCTATGTTGAGGATAGTTCGGTTCTTTCTTTCCGCTACGCCGTTTTGTTGAGGGGATCTAGGAACTGTCATTGGTCGACGAATTCCATTTGCTTCACAGAACTCTTGAAACTCCTTAGAAGTAAATTCTCCTCCTCGGTCGGATCTCATAGCTTTGATCTTTCTACCACTTTCTCTCTCTACTGCAGCTTTGAACTTCTTGAAGACTTCGAAAACTTCTGACTTCTGTTTCAAGAAATATACCCACGTTTTTCTTGAAAAATCATCAATGAAGAGAAGAAAATAGTTATTGTTACCGAGAGAGCTTGGTTTGATAGGACCGCACACATCGGTATGGATGAGCTCGAGTGGCTTCTTGGCTCTTGAGTTTGACTCCTTTGGAAAGCTTTTTCTGAATTGCTTCCCGACTAGACACCCTTCACAAAGCTGGTCAGGATGGTTGATGCAAGGTAGTCCCTTCACCATCTCCTTCTTGGATAGCAGCTTTAGACCTCCAAAATTTAGATGCCCAAAACGAAGATGCCATAGCCATGATGCATCTCTGTAGCAAGCTTTCAAGCACTTTGCAACATCGTTTTGTATGTTGATCAGGAACATTCTATTCTTTGACATCGGTACTTTAGCAATGAAGTTATTCTTATCATCTTTTATAGAAAGATTATGATCCTTCATATGAATATCATAACCTTTCTCTAACAGTTGTCCTAAACTCAAGATGTTACTTTTCATATTGGGCACAAAGTAGACATTGGAAATAAACTGATGTCTCCCATCTTTCAAACGGATAAGAATGTTACCTCTCCCTTTTACCGCTATTGTGGAATCATCGCCAAATGAGACATTTCCACTTACTGACTCGTCCAGCTCCACAAACATGTCTTTCCTTCCACACATGTGATTGCTTGCACCACTGTCAAGATACCAGGATTTTGCTTGGACACCATCAGTCTCTTTTCGTGCTAGAAGAAGAGTTTCTTTATCATCGGTCTTCTCCTCCACATAGTTGGCCTTCTCCTCAATTCTGTTGTTAGGAGCTCTACATTCTGAAGCATAATGCCCAAACTTTTGACAATTATAGCATCGAACTTGAAATTTGTCATTCCTCGAGTTTAGATTGCCTCTTCCACGGCCTCGTGTTGAGCTTTCTCCTTTCTCGTAGTTATTGTTGGAATTGTTGTTGTTGTAATTCCAACCTCGTCCACGACCGCGATTTCCTCCTCGTCCACGGCCTCTACCTCTGCCTCGGCCACGTTGGTTTCTATCATCTCCTTGGCTTTCATGCATATCCTTGAATTGCAGCTTGAGGAGTTGATCAGTAAACCCTTGCTTCTTCTTATGCTTCTCTTCGTATGCTTGTAATGATCCTTGGAGTTGCTCGATCGTCATTTCTTCCAAGTATTTAGTTTCTTCAATCGTCACGACGATGTGCTCAAATTTGGAATCCAATGAACGGAGTATCTTCTCTATTATCCTCACATTCTCTAACTTTTCACCATTTCTTTTTAATTGATTAGAAACAGCTACTACTCTTGAGAAATAATCTGAAATAGACTCAGATACTTTCATGTGTAAGGATTCGAATTCACCTCTTAATGTTTGGAGACGAACCTTCTTCACTTGCTCGGATCCTTTGTAAGAGGTTTGCAGCTTTTCCCACGCTTCCTTAGCAAAGCTTGCACTCGAAATCTTCTCAAAAACATCATCATCTAATGCTTGATAGATGAGGTAGAGAGCTTTCTTGTCTCTCTTTCTCGCATCTTTCAAACTATCCTTTTGAGCTGTGGTCAGCGCAGCTTCGTTATCTGGCTCACTAAAACCTTTTTCTACGATATCCCAAACATCATGTGCGCCAAGAAGAGCCTTAATCTTGATACTCCAGTTGTCGTAATTGTTATTGATGAGCATCGGGACTTGGAAGGATGCCACACCATTTGCCATATCACTCAATATGTTGAGAATTTGGAAATTCTGATTGCGTAGATAGATCCGGAATGTTGAAAAACTTTGGGAGGGACCTGGTCAAAATTTTCAACTTTCGGTCAACGGTCAAAGTCAACACTAACCTGGTCAACAGTTGACTTTGAATGCTCGGTCAACTCGGCTCAAGCGGTTCGGTCAAGCGGCTCGGTCAACAGGCTTATGGCTCGGTCAACTCGGCTCCAACTCGGCTGACCCAGCTTAACTCGGTGAGTCAATTCGGTTTTCTGGCAGCAATCTTCCGGCGGCTCGTGGAGGCGCGTCTGAACTCCGATCGGGGAGATTCTGGCGGCGTCGGATTTCTCTCGTCGAGACCTTCGATTTGATATGCAATGGTGTATACTTTCCAACTCAAGCTCTGATACCACTTTGTTGGAAATAAAACACTCACACAAACAACTCTTATTCAAACTCAAAGAGATATTACAATAGCACTCTCACTCAAAAGAAAGAAGATACTAGAACTCACTCTTAGAAGACTTTGCTTCTTCACTCACTTAGAAGCTCTTGCTTCTTCTTGATGATTAAACCAAAATGGGGAGGGGTATTTATACTACTTAAGAACAATCCTACACCACACAAATAAACTAATCCAAAATTACAACAACCATACACCTCATTTTTCTTGGTGGTTCTAATAATATTTTAGGTTACCAAATGATTCACATGCTCAACTACCACACCAAAAAAATTCTAGGTAGAATGCTTGTAGTTTTGGACCTTGATTATGGACTTGGACTCCAATTTGATTGAGTTTGGTTTTGGACTCCCATAATGGATCAAGTTTATGATCCAACAAAATCATAGCTGAGATAACTTCTAACAGTAACCAGTAAAAAAGGGGAAAAAAAGAATCCTAGAACAAGCATTCCAACCCCAATCTTTTAGTGTTCCAAGTTCGCATGTTATTTCCTTGGTAATCTTAGGCAGTCAAGAAGAGAATTTGAACGTAACCAAGAAACCACAAGCATAGCATATGTTCTACCAATTGTTTCAAGCCACTATGAGTTCTTAGTTATATATTGCACACTTCTTTTAACAGTTGCTTGAAGAGCAAGAAAATGAACATGTAACCTAGAAACTCAATTAACTTTATCGTAATTTATTATACATAGAACCCTCAGTAGAAGTCACTCTTCCTTCAACTGCTTCTGGCTAGTTTGGCAGTTCATCTTCTACTGTCCTTTTTCACCCCATGGTCAGTGAGTTAAAATGTGATGAGTTAAAATGTGTTGGAAATATTTGCGTGTGAGTAAGAGAAGATGTGAAATATCAATCTCACGAAACTCATGAGCTTAAGCTTTTGAGTCATGTTAGTGTTCAAGGGCAAAATAATCAGAGTCAATTGTTGACTCACACGATGTTTACCCGTGGTGATCCCACCCAAGACTCATGAGCATATTGGTTGGTGCTCTTCCATGCAGCACGCACGATCTCCCTGATTCCTAACAAAATTTTCAGTCATCAGCCTAGAGAACATAGAGACTGATCATTTTCACATGAAGCTGCAAATGAACTCATCTTCGGAAGTATTTATATCGAAAAGCTGCTTGCAAATACACCCCAGGTTGTGAGGTAACAATCAATTGAATGAATCAATAACAATAGAAAGTAAATGCACTTAAACAAAACATGGTAATAATTAAAGTGAGAATTACCAGGAGAAAATTGAGATAACGGAGA
This sequence comes from Bretschneidera sinensis, assembly GCA_023935145.1. NCBI lineage: Eukaryota > Viridiplantae > Streptophyta > Magnoliopsida > Brassicales > Akaniaceae > Bretschneidera > Bretschneidera sinensis. Next base: position 51,107,304 of record CM043700.1, read on the forward strand.
AACAGCCTAGGAATGAGTCAGCTATGATTGCTCCAACTACTGGAAACAGACTTGAGCCACCATTAACCACATTTGAAATCTGAGCAGCATTAATGCTCTTTACGTTGAATTCCTGAATAAGATATACGATCAAGTTTGCCACCCATCCTCCACCAGCAATTATCAAGCCTGCTACTGCCCCTGGTAGACAAAGAAGAACACATGTTATGTGGGATTAAGTTGTGCATGAAAGAAAAGAAACAGAACATATATTGGTGCAACATTGTTGCATATGAGACAGACCAGTGATGAAGGGGAAGGTGATACAACCACCACGTTTGCTACCAGAACCTGACATTTGGGCTTCTCCATCAGCTGAGAGTGTGCGATCCATTTTGCAGTTCAACTGGCGAAACTTAGGACAGCCATTATATGCTACTTGTAGTATGTCATTATAGAGTCCACGCCACTATAGGTCTGACTTCTCTTGTAAGTAACGGAAATTATTTAAATATAAAGGCCTACCATATTTATCCATAAAGTCGAGATTTTGGTATTAAAATAAACAACACTTTCTTCAACAAAACCGAAAAAGGAAAAGAGAAAAGACTTAAACATCTCGTCAAATGTGACCGTGCAGTGATATTAAATAACAAATGGATTAATTAAGGGTCTTCCAAGCAAAATTTAGCTGCTACAATGATGTAGGGATATGCAAACTATAGGTGGTTAAAAAAAATTTAATAAATTTTTTAGGTTAAAATTTTTTTTTAATCGTTTTGATCAAATTAACTTAAACATTTTAACATGACGGATCGAATTAATTTCGATAAATATGATCAGTTAATTAATTAACGGACTCTGTTTATATACTTAAATTTTTTTTTAAATTTATTATATATTATATATTTAGTTTATATTTAGTTTTTTTTTAATTTATTATATATTATTTAACATATTAATTAATTAATTTTTTAATCGGTTAAACAATTGAAACGGTTAAAAAAAATTAACTTATTGATTAATTAATATATATTATTCGGTTAACTAATTTAGAATCGATTTAATCGATTGACCAAACGTTTTATTTAAATTGTTCAAAACAGTTTAGTTTATCGATTTTAATCTATTAATGAACACTCCGAGCGGTAAACAATGTGACATTTCTCTAGATAGGGAATCAACAATAACAACATTGTTGTTACTTTTTTTTTTATAAGAAGGTGGTGGTATAAGAGAGATTATTCTCTCATCGATCTCCAACAGTCATTTGTGAAAGTTAGATTGATATAAATTTCTTTTATGAAAAAATAAACGAAATACATGTTAAGACTTGATGATACATCAGAAAAAAAATATATTCATGCTAATCTTTCAGTACTGTAGCTTACATATATTGATTTTATGGCTTGAGTTAGAAAATAAATAAAAAGAGTTTTCATTCTTAAGCTTAAAAAATTTGTAATTTTATGTGATGAAGAAGCATAAAGTCAGCAACAAGATGTTGCTTGATAATACCCCACTTCGGTGACACACATTGTTTATTCACTACTGAAAATATGGAGCAGAACCACCACCAGGAACTTGAAGTTTTCTCTCACCACGAAAATGACCTCCTCGTTGTTATTTCAAACTTGCCATCATTTCGATAATCATGCGAGCCTCTGTATAGATTCAATCTATGCACTTTCTGCTAAAATGTCAATTAAAACTTTGCTTGGTGCTGGAAAGAACAAAGAAACTTCAAGAAATGATGAGGATGTGAAAGCAGAAAGCACAAGTAGCGGAAAACCTATACTTGTAATTATCAGAAGGATAACAAAATTTTTAATGATAAGATGTGAATCACTTTTGAGTGTCACAACTCAAAACACCATTTCAAAATAAGCCATTGGAAAAACCTAACGAGACATGGTGGACCCCGTTGCCCCATTTTGCTACCGTGATGCACAGTGACAATTATTTCCTCGAAGTCAAATTTTGATACAGTAATAGGGTGAAGCTCGTGGTGGGGCTTATCATTAATAAAAGTCATTTGAATAGATAATTATTTCATAATTTCATAAATAACATAAATAATGGTTATATAAACATTGTTAACGAATTATCTAATAATTATCCATAAAGTTTACATTCAATATAAAAATGATATTCTGCATTTAAATAAGACAACAAAATGAAGCCTTCCTTGTTAACATATCAAAAGTAAACATGATAACCAACCAAGGTTTTGCTTACATTCTCCAACTTGCCAAAATATAAAATTGATTCCACAAGATGGAATCGGTACACATCAGAAGTATAAGATACAGTCAAGCTTCTTGATCTGCCCTTCATTAACATCACATATCACAACAAGATTCTCTTTATACAATAGACATTATTATTTCTCTCTTGCTCGTGTGTGGGTGTGCTTGGTTTTTCATTACTTTCTTGGTGGTAGTTGCATTAACATATATTATATAATTGGGTTGTTGAATGATTGTTTATGATTCAACGTTGAAGTCACACTCAACGTTTTATTTGGTAGTTGCATATTATATATAATTCGGTTGTTGAATGATTGTTTATGATTCAACGTTGAAGCCACACTCAAACAAAGAGTGGGGGAGAGCTACATCATTTTTTCATTATACTATATAAAAGTTCCTGGTGGAAGGACCAAACTCACAATTGAAATCAGCTTCAAAGGGTAACGTTACTCTTCCACCGGACAAGAGTGTTTTAAGGCAAATGTAGAAGTGCTATTAATAAAACAACCTACTTTTATTAGCTAACAAGGTGCCTTTTCTCTAGAAATTGTGTGGACAACAAATGAAATCAGATTCCCCAAGATAAGATTCCTGGTTCATTCTTTTTACAGTATCTCCAATGATGTTTACTACTAACAAGCACATTACCGGATATGTAAACTAAATCAGGTTCATACCTGAGGCTCTTTTTAGGTGTTGCAGCCTCCATCATCATTGTCTCATCATGCTTATGGCCGGTAATAATACTCACATATGGATGAGAGTGTATGACCTAAAACATTAAATATTGTGTTTCTTATTCTGCATCAAAAAGAATATCCACAAAAGGCTCTTTCAGTTTGTCATAATGAACAGGAAAAACTTCAACGAACGAAGAAGATGTGAACCAAAAAACTAAAGTTGTAATATCAGAAAGATGACAAAATCTGATGATACGATAACTTTTTGAGTATCACAACATTCCAAAATAAGCCATTGGCAAATCCTGGATTCTGGTGAAATTTGAAAGCGTTGTTCCAAAATCTAATTGAGGGAAAATCAACAAATCATGAGAAAACTTGTCAATCACACAATTCCATATTCTTGTATTCGTCCATCTAACAAACAGCAAACCATATCATACCTAAAAGCATGTAATGTGGTTGGAAGATAATTCAAAATTCAAACACATCATAAACAAATACATATTTGAATAAAAGAACAAAAAAACTCTCAAACATATCAAGGTTGTGGCTCTGCTTCTGAAATGACTGACCTCATGAAAATTAAAACAGGTGAGTAGTCATGGGTGTACAATCAGCAAACCCATCTCAAAGAAATTGCAGATACAAAGTTCAAGACAAGATGATCTCAAAAGTTTGATCTGCAAGCCACTATCTTGTATTATCTGTTTCAGTAGCAGTCTCCAATCACCATAATCTTCTTGATCAAACAATGCCCATTGTGGAGCACTCATGAAGTAACAACAATAAATACAATCAAACTTGGAAGCTTTTATTTTTCTCCTCTTTAAGCATACCCTGGATTGAATGCTAAGGCGTCCCTATAGATCATGTCCTTCATCTGCTCTTCTCCCAAAGGTTGTTGCTCAAAATCAAAAGAGAACGGCTCTGAGCAGATTGGTTCATCAGCAATGTCATGTAATCTTGCAAAGTAAGGATGCGCTAATGCCTCTTCAACTGGTAAGAGAAAAATTTTACATTCAGTGTGACGTAAAGAAAAATAAGTAAATTATCATTACTACAACAATACCATACAGTTTCAATTTTGAGGCATCTCTTCTCTCGTATATGAAAACTCAACTCCATAATTATTGCTCTCCAAATACTGGATGCCACAAACAATATGCACTAATATCCATAAAATGGCATAATGAAAGATAGGGTGGACTCGAACCGAGCTATTCGAGCTCGGTCAAAGCTCAAGTCCAAGCTCGAGCTTGAAAATTAAGCTCGATTAGCTTATCGAACCGAGCTCAAATACCTTAAGATTTGGCTTGAAAGGCTCTCGAACAGTTCGATAAGGTATTATCGAGCTCGAGCTTTATATTAATATTAATATTTTTATTTATTAAAATTAAAGTTTAGGCTCAAGTTTGAGCTTGAATGGACAATCCAAGACTCGAGCTTGAACTCAAGTTCGGGCTCGAATAAGCTTGTTTATTATCGAGCTCGAGCCATCAGAAAATTTATCGAACTTGAGCTCAAGCTCGATTTTTAAGTTCGATTCAAACTCGAACCAAGTTCGAATACCTTCGGCTCAGCTCAAGTCCACCCTAATGAAAGGACTACTTAAACAATTTACTGAGCTCAACGATGACTCTGTTTCAATAAGTTTAAGTTGTAATTTCTTGAACAGAGGATACTTTATCTAGGCATTCATCTTGATGACCCTCTAACTAATCTGATCGTGACTTCTAAATTACTGATTACCATAAACTGACTTTCTCTAGCTCCTATTTCTAAGTTGATCATTCAAACCTGAGCAACATATACATGAATTAATACTCAGTATACGTGATTCACAAAGACATACTGCTAATCACAGTGCAGACTATAGTTACCAGGAACTCAAAACGCTCTGGTACGCGGTACGTTGGGGGTAGAGTGAAATGATTTATATTATGTATAAAATAAAGATATTAGATATATTTATTATCGCAATATAAATAGAACTGTGTACATAATAATAGTTAGAAGATATTAAAGTTTTAACAAAATAATAAAGTCAACAAATATAATATTAGAAAACATAATTTAAAAATAAAGTATGAATATTCTTTTAAATCACACAAAAATCTTTTTTTTTTAATTTTTTAAGCTAAAAGTCTTAATAAAAATTGGGATCGCCAATTTTAAGGATCCGGTGCGCGAATGCACCACGATTCAGAACATAAGATCCGGATCGTGGTTCCAAGGGGGTTATAAGGATCCCGATAACTATGGTGCAGACCTAACATAAATAATTTTAAAATGATTGGTTCTAACATATAATTTGAATCTCTCCACTCCCATCCTGCAGCCATTACATATTTTTATAATAATTCCTGAGACTATGAAGCTCATGACATTCAAGACAAGCAAAAATCTTTTCCCAGATTTTAAACAGTGCTTTTAAATAGATGCGGCACCAATAAAAAATTCTTTTCCCGGATAGTTCATGATATTTTGTCGAAGGTAATTCATAGCTACTGAAAATAACTTAGGAGAAATGTACAGTTTGCAGTCAAGTGATATCAAGTTAACAGTGCATTTGTGAAAATGATGTATGCTATTTGGGGGGGGGGGGGGGGAATAAATGTCTTAAGATGCCTAATTTAGACACTAAATGGGTTTTAGCTAACAAAAAAATGAGGAAGATGCCTCAATTTCTTGGTGATTAATGAAGTTTATTTTACCATAATATATCATAATTAAACATAATTGAATTTCTTTGTGCGCTAAACCAACTTGGCTGACATAAGATATAAAACCTACCAGTAATTCTTCTGGTAGGATCAAATGTCAACATCCTATCAACAAGGTCAATGGCCAATGGATGAACATGTGGGAAAAGTCTGGCTAATGGCTGACGAGGGTGGACTGGGAGTTGACGGATATATCTTTTTGCATCCTCATTCCGAACAAACCCAAGATCAGATTCAGTTGGTGTGCCAAGCAGCTACAAGGTACAAATAATAAACGTAAGTACTCATCCAGTAAAGAGATTTCACGATATAAACCCAACCTGACACTGAAGAAAGTAGAAATTATATAAGAATCATTAGTGTGGGTACTAGGGAAATTATATTTAATCATCTTGACCAATATAATATTTACTAAAAGAACCCAGATCGCAAAGTAGAAATGGAGCTGACCAAGTGGAATGGTGAAACATCATCTCCTAAATGTCTATCATGGTCACAAAATCTCTGGTGCATACATTCAAAAACTGTAACACCTTAGCAGCTAGAAATCTTGAACATAAGACAATCAGTGAGAATACTAAAACGTTGGAGGGTCAATGTGTATAATAAATCTATTCAATCATTTAGCTGCATATGATACACCCTTATTTCACAATATACTCAAATTGTTACCTATGTTTGCTTAAATTGTATCTTACCTCTGTCAGTAAGCGCATCTGATGAACATGATCTTTGCCGGGGAACAAAGGCTTTCTGTTCATAAGCTCCATAAAGATGCAACCGACAGACCACACATCTATTGCAGCAGTGTAATCTGAAGAGTTCAGCAATAGCTCAGGTGCCCTGTACCATCTTGTAACAACATATTCTGTCATAAACTCATTCTCTGAAGTTGGTCGAGCAAGACCAAAATCACAAATTTTCAAATCACAATTTGCGTTCAGCACAAGATTGCTGGGCTTTAAGTCTCTGTGAATAACATTTGCAGAATGAATGTATTTCAGCCCTCGAAGAATCTGGTACAACAAGTACTGCAGAACATAGAGAAAGCGAAAAAAAATTAATCTCATTGAATTAAAATATTCAGTTAAACAAAGTGTTGATCCGTATTTGATTTTAATAATAACAAAACACTACTTAAATTGCACTAACAGTTTTATCTAAGTATTTAAGCGGTAAAAGCATTCAGTTCAGAAACAAGATGCACTCAACACGTTCAGTCACCAAAAAAAGACAGAAGATCTAGAATAGGCATTAAGGTAATTGAATCACTCTGTAAATCTCTTTATTCAATTACTTAACTTGGTCTAAATCTCAATTTACAAAAGGCTTTGATAAAACTAAAATACAAAAAGTTTCTAAGTCAAAAAAATTGTTTTGAAACATGAAAACTAAGTTGAAGGACAACCCAGTCGACTGGGTCTACATATCAGTCGACTGAGAAATGGGACAGTAAGTTCCCAGTCGACTGGTACTAAGGACCCAATTGACTGGTAACTTCACTCAGTCGACTGGTCTCATGACCCAGTCGTACTCTCCCTAAGCCTAAAAGTGAAGATTTTTTACTTGACCCAATCGATTCGAAAATATGACCATTTGAGACGCGGGACTGGAGCATTTAATGCCCCAAACCTACAAAGTCAGTGTCAAATAGCCATATCGATTCAAGGCTATATAAACCCACTTCAATGAACATTTTAAAAAAGAAGATAGCACATTCAATTCATTATATAACTCATTAATTCTCAAAAGCTTTGTAAAATTCATTGTGAGCCATTCTTCAAGCTTGTTCTCGAAAGAGAGATATTATTCATTTGTAAAAGCATTCATTGCTATTTCTCTATCATTTACTTTACGGTTAATACAATTTATTGTAAAGGGAAAGAGTTGATATAACTCTTAAAGTGTTTAGGATTAAACACTTTGTTTGTAACTTCCGTGAGGAATAGGTTGTTTGTAAGGTTTGTGCAACACCCGTGAATTTGCTCGACTAACGATTAGTGGATTACTTCAAGGAGGTTCCATGAAGGGAGTGGACGTAGGGTCGGAGAGATTCCGATATTGCCGAACCACAATAAACGGAGTTTGCATTTTCTCTTCCTTAACTCCTTTATTTACAAACATATTATTTGACTGTGTGCATTGCTTATCAAACTGTTTTAAAAACTTGCAAGTTAATTGCCAAAAAGTTTTTAAGACCAATTCACCCCCTCTTGGGTTTGAACCTCGGTTTACAATTGGTATCAGAGCTTCGTACTCAATTTCAAGCTTAAAATCATTGAGTTGATCCGATGGCATCTAATAGCTATACCGAAGGACATTCCTATACTAAGCCTCCTTTGTTCAATGACTCCAACTATAACTATTGGAAAAATAGAATGAAAATCTTTATCGAATGATAAAATTACAATATATGGAGTCATTGAAGGACCTAGAATTCCTACAAAGGAAATAATTATCGGTGAGATCAATCATACAACGATTAAACTTAAAACAGAGTTTAATGAAAATGATTGTAGAATGATGTCTCTGAATAGTAGAGCAACTAGCATATTACATTGCACTCTAGATATAGCTGAATACAATAAAATTTCTGCATATGTTTTAGCTAAATAAATTTGGGATAAATTACAAGTTACATGTGAATGCACTAGCAAAGTGAAAAAATCAAAAATTTATAAGCTAGTGTCAGAATATGAATATTTAAAAATGTCTCCCAATGAAACTATTTCTAAAATGCACTCACATTTTACTACAATTGTTAACGGTTTAAAACTTCTTGGTAGGAACATTGAGGAATTTGAACTAACGAGGAAAATCTTAAGGTCTTTGCCATCCACTTGGAAAGCAAAGAAGACGGCCCTAACGGAGGCCAAAGATCTTGACAAACTTGATGTCGAAACACTCTTCGGATCACTATTGACATACGAGATAGAGGAAATGAATCATGTTGTCAATGATGATGAGAAGAAGAAAAATATGATTGCTCTCAAAGTCTCTATAAGCAACAAAGAGGAAGAGAAGGAAGAAGAGGATGAGAGCAACAAAGAAGACGGTGAGACGGCATTAATCACCAAAAGGTTTCACAAATTCTTGAAAAAGAGCAAGAAGCCTTACACAAAGGATTCCACTCCAAAAAGGAAACCTCTTATGTGTTTCGGCTACAAGAAGCCCGGTCACATCAAGGCCAATTGCCTAACAACGAGCAAACCATATAAGAGCTTCAAAAAAAAAGCCATGATTGCAACCACATGGAGTGATGACGAAGAAGAAAAATCTTCGGACGAGGTCGGATAAGAGGAGATTGCCAATCTATGCTTGATAGCAATCGACGACGAAAATGTGGTATCAAATTCTTCCCCTTCTAATAATAATATTGATAGTAGTAATGAAGAATTAATTGAGGTTATAAATTAAATGCACGAAGAATTGAAGAAATTCGATTCTAGATATATGACCCTCAAAAAGGAAGTCTCATCTATTTCTAAAGAGATGGAAGGCTTAAAAGAAGAAAAAGAAAAACTATCTTCCATGCTTTATAACTCTTCACAAGATTTTCTAAAAAATGATAATGAAATTTTAAAGAATAAAATAATGGAATTGAATAGCACTATATCTAGACTTATGCTTGGAAAAGAAAAGCTAGATGAAGTGCTATCTAGCCAAAGGTTAAATGGAGGAAAATCCGGCTTGGGTTATTCTCATTAGGCAAGCAAAAGTCAAAAGAGACTTTGTTCATGAAAATAACATGTGTGAATGAAGTCTCCACTTTTAAGGCCACTAGCAAGACTAAAAGCACTCCCTCAATATATGCTAGTAGGTCTAAGAATGCGAATTTAAATCCTAATGCATATGCTAGAGATAAACTTCCTATAAATACACATGCATATATGTATGCTCACTCAAGAAATGCAAATGTTAGGAATAATCATCCAAGAAATGCACAAACTAGAAACACATATCTTAGGAATTACCATCATGTGCATCCTAGAGATAATTTGTATGTTCATAATGCTACAAGTGCATATCCTAGAAATTATCATCATACATTTTCTAGAAATAATATGTATGTTCATAACTTTCATAATAGAAACATGTATCCTAGGAATACTCATCCAAAGAACAATAGGCATGCATATTTAAGAAATCCTAGGAACTTCAATAATTATTATATTTAGATCATGCATCATCAACATGTCTACCATTATAGAGTACCCTATAATATTAAGAAAGTATGGGTCCCTAAAGGAACCGTATTTTCTAAGACTAACCCCAAAGGACCCAAGAAATTTTGGGTACCTAAAAGTGCAATTGTATACCCTTATGTAATGTAGATATGTCTCCGCACCAAGAAAAAAGATAACTATTAGTGCCTTAATAGTGAATGCTCAAAGCACATGACCGGTGATTAAAGCATGTTCAAAGAGTAACTCTAAAGAATGGCAGACACGTCACCATTGGAGACAACACAAAGATAAAGATCATCGGACATGGCAAAGTTGGTAATGATTTCTCAACTATTGATCATGTTTTATATGTGCAAAGCTTTAAGCCAAATTTACTTAGTATTAGTCAACTATGTGACAAAGGCAGCAAAGTCATATTTGAAACCTCTCATTGTCTAGTTATAGACATCAAAAGTAACAAGATCAAGTTTGTTGATTATATACACGAAAATGTCTATATAGTTTATTTAAAATCTTTACATTCGAAAAATGAAAAATGTTTTCCCGCTTTTAGTGAAAACCCATGGCTATAGCATAGAAGACTTGGCCATGTGAACATGGATTTACTTAAAATTATTTCAAGAAAAGATTTAGTCATTGGACTTCCAAAAATCAAATTTGAAAAAGACAAGGTGTGTGATGCTTTTCAAATGGGAAAACAAACAAGAATTTCTTTTTAATAAAAAAATATAATCTCAACCTCTAAACCATTAGAACTTTTGTATATGGACTTGTTTGGTCCAATAACTACCATTAGTCTAAGTGGCCATCAATATACTTTTGTTATTGTTGATGATTATTCAAGATATATTTTTGTTATTTCTATTGCTTACAAGGATGAAGCATATAAAGGATTTGTGAACTTTTGCAAGAAGGTTCAAAATGAAAAAGGTATTTCTATTTCAGGCATTAGAAGTAATCGCGGAAAAGAATTTGAAAACCAACGCTTTTCAAAATTTTGTGATGAAAATGGAATTGATCACAATTTTTCAGCACCTAGAACTCCTCAACAAAATGGAGTAGTTGAGAGGAAGAATAGAGTTCTAGAAGAATTTACTAGAACAATGCTTTGTGAAAATAGTTTGTCAAAATATTTTTGGGTGGAAGCCGTCAACACTTCTTGTTATGTTTTAAATAGAGTTTTAATTAGGCCTATGCTTGACAAAACCCCATATAAACTATAGAAAGGTAGAAAGCCTAATATCTCTTATTTTTTGTGCTTTTAGTTGTAAGTGTTTCATTCTAAATAACAATAAAACTCATTTAGGTAAATTTGACTCCAAGACCGATGAAGGAATATTCTTAAGATATTCAACCCCTAGTAAAGCTTATAGAGTCTTTAACAAAAGAACTCAAGTGGTTGAAGAATCCATACATGTTGCCTTTGATAACCCAATTAGTAGTAGAGTAGTTTCTTTTAATGATGATGCAGATTTTATTCCAAGAATTGAAACACCTACTCTTATTGTTGACCTGAAAGAGAGCCAACCTCAGATAAGTCAAGAGGTAGATGCTCTCAATCTTGATCAACCATCTACAAGTCAACAAGAGGATAGTCTTCCCAAAGATTAGAGGTATGTGAATTATCATCCAATCGATCAAGTGATTGGTGATCCTTCACAAGGGGTAAGAATTCGTTCCTCTATAAGAAATATTTGCAATTATGTAGCCTATTTATCTCAAGTAGAACCTAAGACTTTTGTACAAGCCGAAAAAGATGTTGATTGGATAAATGCTATGCAAGAAGAATTAAATCAATTTGAAATAAACAAACTATGGAATCTAGTTCCTAGACCAAAGAATCACACTATAGTAGGAACTAAATGGGTATATAGAAATAAAATGGATGAAAATGTTATAGTAACTAGGAACAAGGCTAGGCTAGTTGCTAAGGGATATAATCAAGAAGAAAGAACGAATTTTGATGAGACTTATGCTCCCGTAGCTAGATTAGAAGCCATTCGTATGTTAATGGCCTTTATATGCTTTAATAAATTTAAGTTATTTCAAATTGATGTAAAAAGTGCCTTTTTAAATGGTTTTATAGAAAAAGAAGTGTATGTTGAGCAACCTCTTGGATTTGAAAATTTTAATCTTCCAAACCATGTATATAAGCTTTCTAAAGCTCTATATGGGTTGAAGCAAGCTCCAAGAGCATGGTATAAAAGGCTAAGTAAGTTTTTGCTTGAAAATGGTTTTACAAGAGGAAAAATAGACAACCCTCTTCACAAAAACTCACAAAAATGACACACTACTAATCCAAATATATGTTGATGATATTATATTTGGTGCTACTAATGAATCTGTGTCAAGGGTTTGCTAAGTGTATGCAAGATGAATTTGAAATGAGCATTGTGGGAGAGCTTAACTACTTTCTTGGACTTCAAATCAAACAATTGAAAGAAAACATATTCATCAATCAATCAAAGTGCGCCAAAGACCTATTAAAGAGGTTTGGGATGGAAAGCTCAAAATCAATTGGCACTTCTATGAGCACTTCTACAAAACTTGACTTAGATGAGGAAGGTAAGTGTGTAGATACTAAAACTTATAGAAGCATGATAGGAGTTTTACTTTATCTAACTGCAAGTAAACTTGATATAATGTTCAGTGTATGCATGTGTGCTAGATTTCAAGCTAATCCTAAGGACTCACATGTAATTGCTGTAAAAAGAATCCTAAGATATTTACAAGGTACTCAAAACCTAGGGTTATGGTATTCTAGAAAATAAACTTTTGAGCTTGTAAGATATTCGGATGCTGATTTTGTGGGTTGTAGGCTAGATAGAAAAAGCACTAGCGGAACATACCAATTTTTAGGTGCAATGTTAACCTTTTGGTTTTCCAAGAAACAAAATTTGGTTACACTATCAACTGTCGAAGCGGAATATGTAGTAACCAAAAGTTGTTGTGCACAAGTGTTGTGGATGAAACAACAATTAGAATACTATGACACGAACTTTAGAAATATACCAATTCATTGTTATAACACTAGCGCTATCAATTTGACCAAAAAACCTATTCAGCATTCGAGAACCAAACACATAGAAATAAGATATCACTTCATAAGAGACCATACTCAAAAGAGTGATATTAGATTAGAATTCATCCCTTCAGAGGACCAAATAGCTGACATTCTTACTAAGTCCTTGAACGAAGATAGCTTTAGCAAGATTAGACTACTAATGGGATTAACAAATTACGAAAATATGTATGTTTGATTGCATCTACATTTCATCATATGCGTATATGACATCTAGTGAATGAGTATTAACTCCCATTTAATATATATCTCACTTAAGATGGCATAGATAAATCATTTCTTGCTAAAATTCCAAGTTAGAGCTCAAAATTTTACGTTTTGTGAAAGACCCAATCGACTAGTATCTTGATCCAGTCGACTGGTATCTCTCTTTCTAGTTACTCAGTCGACTAGTTGAGTCAATCCAGTCGACTGGTAACTCACTGCCCATTTCGCCAGTCGACTAGTGCAAGGATCCAGTCAACTGGTATTACACAAGAATATTTAGAGCCAAAAATTTGAATTTCTCCTGAACAACCCAGTCGACTAGTATCTACTGCCAGATTACCAAGTCGACTGGTATCCCGATCCAGTCCACTGGTATACCGAAATGTCCCCAAAATATGAAGGATCCAGTCGATTGGTATCGCGATTCTATAAATAGTCGCTTCAATTTTTTCAGTTTTTACACCATTTTTGCAAACCCTAAGCTTTCTCTCTCTATAAAATCTTTGATTTGAGACCAAAATCCCTTGAGATAAACTCCATAGAACCTTCAATCTTCCCTCAAATTACCTCATTTTCAACTTTTCACGATTGAAACCTCATCCTTTCCCTAAAATCTCTCTCCAAACGATTTTTTTCAAAATGTCTGAGAGAATACGTGTTAAGAAAACCGTTGTCGGACCTCACGCACCCACGAGGCCGAGATTTCACAAGTCCACGGCACCGGACTCCAGAGGCAAGGGGATAACTGGTTCCTCGAGCAAGCAGGCGAGGACCGAGCTCGATTAGTCCCTCTTCTGCAACCCTGCCGCCAATCGAAGGTATACCTCTGTCATCCGCCACAAGAAAATCATGACAGGTAGATTCATCAATTTCAATTCTATCCGTCATGCAAATTTTGACATATTTTCTGCTTTGAGGCTATTCACTTAACCCCTTTGTAAACATCCACCAAAAATACTACTCACGCCTCATCTATCAATTCTATGTCAACCTGGTCAAACCTAACCCATTAGCTCTTCGATTTAAGACCAGAGTCATGGTCATTGAATTTGAAGTAAATAACGACCTTTTGGTTAACCTATTGAGAATCCCCGTGAGAGGGGTCCAATGGAGTCTGGTGGATCGTCAGACAATTTTGACTACGAGAAGGCATGTCAGATTGTAAGAGCCGACCCTAACTACGTCTTTTGACCCACTACATTTCACCAATGTAGTGACATGCCCCACGATTCAAAACTGTTCAACCTCATAGTGAGTTGGACCATCCACCCGAGATTCGGGAGTCGGGGCTATATGTCTAAAATTGACATAGTATTGATTCGGTGTCTCAAAACTAGACACCATTTCAATATTTACTCACTCTTGCTCTCCAACATGATTAATGGCGAAGCACACGACTCTGGGTGCCTCCCATACGGGATGCTCATCACCCTGATCCTCCAACACTTCCATGTCCTCTTATCTGCCTCAGAAGCTCAGGATATCGGCCCCAAGAACATTATTAATGTCTCTTCTCTGAAGAAGATGGGGTGCACGATCCGAGATGGCATGATCTACTCCAAGGCTGGGAAGAAAATCAAGATCGGTGATGACGACAGCAGTGAGGAGAACGACGAGATGCCTGATGATGCAGCTCCTCCCACTGCCATGGACGCTGATCATAGTCCACAGTATGCTAGACATGGTGGCTTTAGTATTGACCAGGTTGGACACAACGACGTCCTACAGGCTATTGCGAGCCTCCAGCTGTCCATGCAGTCAAGCCTCTAGAGCTTCTAGTTGGTGTGGACTGATATTGATCACATGCGTCACGACATCAGCACCCTCAGGGATGACTTTGAGCTACTCCGAGAGCACTTAGAAGGCTCGTTGGTAGAGATTCGAGATCTTCTTCGGGACAGCTCTGACTCCCCCGCTCGCTGAGTCTTTTATCATTCTGTTTATGTATAGATCCATGGATATTTAGCAAAAACATTTCTTTTCTTAATATACATTCATATGCTTCTACTTGATGTTCAAACAGATTCTGTAAGCTTATGATGTATGGATAGTTGTATATACTTGCTTATGTTTCACTCATTTATCTCTTAGCTCATATCTATGCTTTACTTTTAAGCTAAATGGTTACGTAATTTGAGCACTTTTTGCTCATCTATATTCTTTAACTGTTCAAGCTTATATGCAAACTTCTGATTCTTCTCGGGAAGTCTTCTCAACTCCGAATGATGCCTACTTTTTGCACACAAGTTTGTTTATGCCTTATCTTCATGTCTGTGGTGATTAAATTGCTTATTTTTCAAGTTTACACCCTCTTTTCTGCTGTTGTCAAAATGGGGGAAAAAAAGAGAAAAATTTGTTGTAAAGCTTTTGTAAACTAAGATAGCATAAATTTAGGAGATCATTGCTTCGAACATGATGACAAATGTAATAGAATCTTTCACTGCTAGGTTGGGATTAATATTGCTATATTACAACTGTTTTTGAATGCTTAAAGGTTGGTTTTTTATCAGAAAAACAAAGGAAAATCTGTCCAAATTTTTCAAGAAAACCAACACTTAGTTTTAAAACTGTTTTTTCTCTTCTTAGTTTTGTCTATCATCAAAAAGTGAGAGATTGTTGACCCGCATTTGATTTTAGTAATGACAAAACACTACTTAAATTGCACTAACAGTTTTATCTAAGTATTTAAGCAGTAAAAGCATTCAGTTCAGAAACAAGATGCAAGAACTCAACACGTTCAGTTACCAAAAGAAGACATAAGATCTAGAATAGGCACTAAGGTAATTGAATCACTCTGTAAATCTCTTTATTCAATTACTTAGCTTGATCTATGGCTCAATTTACAAAATGTTTTGACAAAACTAAAATACAAAAAATTTTTAAGTAAAAAAAAGCTGTTTTGAAACATGAAAACTGGGTTGAAGGACTACCTAGTTGACTGGGTCTACATACCAATCAACTGGGAAATGGGACAGTAAGTTCTAGTCGACTGGGAGAGATTCCGATATTACCGAACCACTATAAACGGAGTTTGCATTTTCTCTTCTTTAACTCCTTTATTTACAAGCATATTATTTGATTGTGTGCACTGCTTATCAAACTGTTTTAAAAACTTATAAGTTAATTAACAAAAAGTTTTTAAAACCCAATTCACTCGACCTCTGTTTACACAAAGGGTTCAAGAAATCAAAAGCAAAGAGTAACACCTGACCATGTTCCTCTGATAAACCTTGATTGGAGCGAACAATTTGATGAAGATCAGTATCCATCAGTTCTGTGGTGATGTAGACATCAGTGAATTCTGCCCGTAGAGGTGGAGGAATCACATCTCTTATTGCTATTACCTGTTTTACTCGTACAGTATTCCACATAATTAGAATCAAAACTAGAACCCAGTCTTAATAAATTGATTTCGAGACGAACCTATTTACTTCATCAAATTGACTTATTAGCATACAACTCAACACTCTGAATTCGTATTAAAAGTTATAAACACCATAAGTCCTCCTTCACATAGTCAAAGCTTACTTCTCCAAAGATTTTTAAAGTCGAAGAGTGTTTTTGGTTAGTACTGTTTATATCATATCAGAAACTGCCAGTCATAAAGAATCTCACTAAAAAAAGAAAAGAAAACAAGAAAATTTAAAAGATATCAAATTCTTTCATTAACACTGATTTTCTTTCTGTAAACCACACCAGATCATCCTTAAACTACTCAGATTAAATTTCCTAAATAAAAAACAACTGCTCAACAAGGAATAAACCATTTAAATTATTCTTCTACGCATAAGAAAAAATCAACCAAGCAAACCGATCACTGTTTATCAAAGCCTCTATAATTTAAAATCAAACCAAAATAACAACTGTAATGAAATTAGTAAATTACTCCTACTAACTATCCATGAAACTGAAAACACAACGCACCGATAGAGACAAACTCACATTTTCATGATCCAAATGGCGAAGAAGCTTAATCTCGCGAAGTGTACGCTTAGCATCCATGTAATTATCAAACGCGTTTGCTATTTTTTTAATCGCCACCATCTCATTCGTCTCCGAATTCAGCACCGAGCTTCACAATTAAAAAAAGAGAAGTCGATAAAAAAAAAAACAATCATCAACATAATCTCACCAAAAAAAATCAAGAATTCTTATATAGACACGAGAATCGGTCTAAGTACCAGACGATTCCGTACGCGCCCCGACCGATAGGCATAATCGGAGGCCGATACTTGGACGTAATCTCGAAGAGGTTCCCGAATATGTTGTACTGAATGTACTGCCCACCGTGCGTAGAAATCGCCGGAAAATCCGGGAACTGACCGCCGCCGTTTCCCTCAGCCATTTACTCCTTTTCTGTATGTATATAAGTAAATACAGGTGTGTTTGTATGTAGCATATATGATAGTGTACGCTCTGTTATGCAGTTTCTTCTCTTACTCTGCGTAGAGCAGGGGTTTATATATATGTGAGGAGAGGAAATTATGTGAGATGATGGGATTTTTGTTTGAGTTGGCAGTAGATGCGAGGAAAGAGAAGATAAAAACGCGCGTCACGCGTTTGGGGAAAGAGGAGGGAGGGATCGGATGTCTGAGATTGGAGCCGCCTCTAATCGACGGTTGATATTTGTTTTAATTTTTGTCACTGGTCTTCGTTAACAACTTTTTGGGTTTTTGTCGGCTAAATCACATTATTGATAATTTTAGTTTGGTAAATTAATCAAATTAGTTTTTGGAGTTTTAATTTGGTTAAATAAATTTTTAAATATTGATTTTTTTATTAAATTGATTTTTAGATTTTTAATTTATCAAATAAATATTTAAAGTTTTCGTTTGATCCAATTAAATTTTTTGTTAATTTTATTTTAACTCCGTAGATGATTACTTAGATTGAATTATTTAATCATTTTGTTAAAATAAAGTAAAATTTCTTTCGTTTATGTTTCACATGAAAAATAATTCGAACAAATGAATTAATGTAAGAGACTTAATTAGAGTATGACTTAATTAGAGTAAATAAAAATTTTGAAGATTTACTTGATCAAATTCAATCTTTAAAAATTAATTTAACCCAAAAATTAAATTCTATGAACTTATTTATCAAAATTGAAATTTTAAAAATCAGTTTAATCAAAATATCGAATTATAAAAATCAACAGCCACACTTGGCCGTTCTTGTTAGATAAAATACTTATGAAAGAGTATTTTATGTTTTATCAATTAGATTTAAAGCACATTTAAAGGTCAATTATTTATACAACACACCAGAGTTTTGAAATGAGAAGCTGAGCTATCTGCGACGAATTTGGTTCTTAGATGAGACAAACTGAAACGAGAAACCTCAATTATTTTTTGAGCTCGAGAAACCTCAATTATTGGTTCAGTTTATCTAAAAAGGGGGGGTAAATTCTATTTTCTGTCCCCAACTATTTGGAGTTTTCCAAATTTGTTCCTTGAAAAAGTTTTTATCATCAATTGTACCCCTCGATTATTAAATTTGTTTCAATATTTGTCACTCTCGTTCGTTAATTATTAGCTCATCGTATTGCTGTGGCTAAAATTTGCTATGCTCGCTAAAATCCGTTGAACTAGTCCATGCTATTTGACTTAGAGTGAACCACATCACGAGTAATAGGGATTTTGGTAGAAGATAAAGTGGTCTCAGAGCAATTTAGAAACAAGGAAAAGGTTTACAGAAAAATTATGGATTAATAAGAGAGTTAACACTAACTACCATTTTAGCACGCTAATTATCCTCAGAAGTTGTGTTCTCCATCGCGAATCGTCATGTTTGTCGATTAAGGAAAGTCTATGAATTGCTTCTAGCGGTCTCAAACTGTGGTCATACGGTAAGTTTTTTCATGATAAATCATAAATTAATAACTTTGTTGTTTGTTCTTTTTTGATAAAAAAATTTAGCCAATTCAACGAGGAATTTGTGTAGGACTGGTTTTATAAAGCCCTTCAAAATTCCTTCAACCACAATATGCCGCAGAATACCTCTTCATCTTATTTGGAGGGATCTTATAAAGTTGGTCCTACACAAATTTTTTTCCAAATTAGCGCGATGAGTTGGCAATTAGGGAAGAGTTGCCACCGAAATCAAAACAAGGGATTAACATTGAAATTAAATTAATATTCCAAGAGTAATACTAATAAAAAAATTTAGTACATAATCCGATAATCAAAAATTAATTTTAGCTAAAAAATTATTGGTTCAATGGTTATGTACCACTAGTTAGTGTTTCTAAAATTGTTAAAAGTTGTCCAAAAATGGAAGTTGGGTTAAACACCCAACAAATTTGCTTGTAGAAAGAATCATATTTTTTTCATTTAATACAACAATGATTTTTAACTGACATCACCTGGCTCCCCTCAAATTACTCCCAAATCAATTCTCTTTTATCCATACGGAAGTTGCTAGCATGAAATTCATAATTAAACCTCAAAGCACCCAAATGCTTTAGACAATCAATGAGGTAATGGTGATTAACGGGCTAATTTCTTCTGGTTCAATCCAAAGAAAAATTATTTCATAAACTACATCTACATAAACCACATTTACACTGTTTATGTGGAAGTTTATGTACCCTTAAACCACATCAAAGATTGGCCCATTGGTCAGACTTAAGGATGCTTAAGTACCCTTAAAAAAGTCCCCACAACCTTTTTTTCCTGCGTAGACAAAGTTATCATTCATGGATCTCATACTTCAATGAACACAACAGACCAAAATACACGCACAAGGGCATTGAGTCTTACAAAATGTATTATTTAAACTAAAAAGATAAAACACCATACCATTCTAACATGCTTCCTTTCATCATGTCCAACAAAACCAACGCAAAAAAAAGACACCGCAACATCATCAACAACCAATAACTGCCTATCAGAAATCAAGAACACAATAGACATACGGCTCTTCTCTCCAGTTGTAGGCACCATCCCTTCTGTACTCAAATAGCTCAGGCATCAGCAAATCTGTGCATGACAAGAAAAAAGCCAAATGAGAAGCTGCCATTAAATATGCATCCAAGAAACGAAATAACTTGGGTACACGAGAGAAAAAACATTTATAGGTCAGCAAGCTATGGAGTTACCCCAGCTCAGAGAGCTTAAGATGAGCCTCAGCATAGTCAGCAAAGAATGCATCCTCGTCCTGCAAAGAGGAAGCACCAATCTTAGAGACAATTTACGTTTGTGATCCATTCTGAAAACAGACCCAAACAGTTTATGGAAACTTGAGGAACCAAATTGAGCAACACTTACAGCAGCATATTTGTCAACATAGGGACGGAAAACAGGGTCTGATAGAAGAGCCTTGTCAGTTGGAAGCTGTAAAAGACCTTCCTTCTCTCCACTCAAGAGTTCCCTGCGCATTGCATGTCAAAAATAATCATTTTACTAAATCAAAACATCATACTTACGACGTAGGGAAAGAATAAAAAGAAAGTGGCAACTACAAACAAGGGTCGCATAGAGGCAAGCTGAACTCACTTGAAGTAGGTGTTATCAAAGATAAGAGGGTTGGTGGTCCAGGGGCCCTCAAATCCAGACCTCTCCTTGTGGCACCTTCCCTGCAAAAATCATTCCAATCGCAAGCCAACAATTTAGAAGTAAGATCATTGCTTCAGCGCTGACAAAGAAATAAAGATTTTCAAGAGTTTGGGACAAACCAAGGTGTGTCCACCAGATAGAGCAACAATGTCCTTGTCACTGAGGCCCATTTGTTTGCCAAAGACATCCCTCAGGTGGTCGGAACCCTTGGTAGCATCAGGTAGACGGCCTTCAGGAGGTGGCTCAGGCTTGTCCTGAATGAACAATTGATTGCTATTGGTATCAACTGGTTATACTAGAACCAAATGACAGGCATAGGTTCACAAAAGCAACATTCTGTTGATGAGACATAACAGCAGAATACTAGAAAAGGGACTATCAATTCATGCATCTAGGGAGAGATGAACAAACCAATACGAAGAAACTGAGAAGATGGTTTCACAGACACAAACTTAGCATTGAAATAATAAGCACGCAAGCTAACTCTAACACAGATATATTTAGCCTGAATCAGGCATAGCACATCACAAAACTCTCTACACTCTATCAGAGCCAATGTAAACTCAAATCATTCCCAGTTCCTAACATTGTAAGTTAAGAGAATACAATTGATTGCTGCAAGTTTCTCATCATTTATCCATAAGAACATCATACTATAACAAGGCCATCATGGCACATCTAAAACCTAACGCAACCCACAACAGAACCCACCTCAATTGAGCCTTAATCCCAAAGTAGTTAGGCTAAATTCCAATTTGCCTAATCCACAACGAAATTCAAACGTAATCATATAGAACATTACAATAAGAATTACATCTCCAATAACCAAATTACAACACAGCATTTCTTAGGTTGATCTTTGTTACCCACCAAAAAATGTTGTGATAGTTTTGTTCCCCTGAACGAGTTTATCCATATACAGTTAACTAAAGGTCAATAGCTAATAAAACAACTACAGCAAACCATTGGAAATATATAACAGCTTACCTCTCTTCCAGGGTGGAAGGGGATTTCAGGGCCACCGGTAATTTCAACAGCAACGACACCAGCAAGCTACATCAGAAAATCAAAATACCAATTAATCAAGCAATCCATCAAGGCCAGCTGAAAAATCTGACGTACAAAAAATATACGTTTCGATCAATAAATCTGCAGTAAAAACCTTGTAATACCTGATAGAAGTCACCATAGGAGAGGATAGGGAACTGCTCCTTGACTGGCTCCAAAAGCCTCACAGCAATATCAAGGCCGCTGTTGGCTGCGTGGCTCAGCTCTGCTTCTTTCTTCATGGTACCAAATGGACCCCCGCTTTTTGTCTTAACATCGAAGGTCCCAGCAGAGTGCCATCTGCAAAACGGAACCACAGTCCAAATCACATCATCAACATATACATCACATATACATAAAGAGAGAAATATACACACGTATAGAGAGAGAGAGCTTACGCGATACGAAGCATGAGAGGAGCGCAGTTCTTCTCAGCGATGAGACCCCTGAGTTTCCTCTTGGCTTTCTCCACAGCCTTCTGGTATTCCTCGTTCACAGTCGGGTAGCACTTAGTCATCTTTACGATTTCTACAACCACACCACCAAAAAAAAACATTTCAAAAACAGCAAAAACACCTTAAATATCAAATCTGTTTATTAACAAGACACTTTTAAAAAACGAAACAAGAAAACATATTTAGATTGACAATATTAACATGCGTTCTACTAACAATAACTACATTAAAAGAGAACAAACAAGCATACGTGATCGAGTAAACCAAGAAATTAAATTACAAAAACAATAATCAATAACAGAGAAAACGCGATCTGCATTTGGCATAAAATAGATCTACGAATTTGCTTCGCATACTTGTATTGTTAAAACGTAATTTGAAGATTAAGACTGGAAATCAAAAACCAGATACGAAATGTGCAGATGGATTAAAAACTAGAGTCAAAATGAGAGAAGAACAGCACCTTGGAAAGAGACGATGAAAATGGTAGAGAGAGAAACAAGAAAAACCCTAACAGGAGTGAGCCACGACTGATACACACGCTCGTTCGGTGGGTAATGAGGGTGAAGATATAGCGGTTTGGAGGAAGTGAAGTTTCTAGTAAGCTGATATCAGCCGCTGGATTTTCAAAATCTTGAGGATGATCTTGAGTGGAAAATTCGACGGTTGTGATTCTCTTTAGACAAGGAGATGTACGGTTAAAATTATTTTTCTCATATTTTAAAATTTCGATTATTTTTTGAGGAAATTTTAAATTCAAAATAAATTTATTTTAAACAATTAATTACAATAAAAATAATTAGAAAATAATCTATAACACAGTGACGACAAACATCGGAGGAGACAAAATTTCGGGTCTTAGATGTTGCCAAGGTTAGTTGGCCCACAAAAATAGAAAGATTATAAAAGGCTGATTCAGATTACTTCTCTGAAATTACTGGACTGTCCTTTTGGTGCTAGTAAAAATGAGGAAATGCGATTATGATTTTCTACATTGCGCTGCAATCTATTGGTGATCTCGATTAGCTCGAGTTGATCACACGTGTTAATTTTAATAGATTCATGGAAACACTCCAAATCTCGAACATTAATTTGGGTGTTTGAAAGTTTGAAGAGAAAATAAATGAAAAAAAAGTGAAAATTGAGTAAGACGTATTTTATTTGAATGAAAATAAAAAAAATAGAAAATAGAAAAAATATAATGTACTATGTTATTTTCCATTGATTAATAAAAAAACCTATATCATAAAGATTTGATGTATATTTATCATTACAATAAAAAATTACATTCTTTTTTTTTCAAATTCTCTTATTTTAAATGAATGAAAAGAAATATTAAGGATTTGAAACAATTTACATGTTTAAGAATCTTTTAAATAAGGAATGAATATTTCTCCACTTTTTCATATCTTTCCTTTATTTCTCTCTATCCAATGAAATTCAAGCATGATTGAGATTTTCTTTAAAATTATTATTTAAATTTCTCGTGTGAAATTATGTAAATAGATATACGAATTTTGTAGGTTTATAACGAATATATGATACTAGTGTGAAATGTTGAAAAACAATACCGTAGTAAAATCTAACTTTTTATTTATTTGTTGCTGTGTATCGACTTTGATAGATTGAAATGTACACAAAACAAGTAATTTACCATATATCAAATGAAGTCTACTAAAAATATTTTTAAAAAATACAAAAGTATCATGCGGTTTAACATCGTTTAAACTTTAGTAGCTGATGTTTCAAAAGTTAAATCTGAGTAACTAAAGGTTTTGTTGTAGTCATTCAAATGTTAACTTGTCATACTTAAAACACAAGTTATTACTATGCTCCAACTATCTTTTTTTATTCAAAATGACTCATTTCTGTCATATTATCAATGTACTGATTTTTTGGGCATTTTAAATTTTTTCTCACTCATCTATCCAAGAAAATAGTGACTGAGAAAAAACCTACATACACAACTAACAGCGCGTGGGCTCGCGCGGTTAATTTTGATAGAATCACGTCGCCACAATTTGACAATTTGGTAAATTTAGATATTTTTCGTCTCATGGTGATGGTGGCTTTCAATTATACTCATTGAAAAAGTGCAAATTTAAGTCGACCTCCATCCATTCACACGGGCGACGCCGGAGGATGGTCAGGCTAGCAGAGGGGCATGCATTCGGTGTAGGATTGTAGATTGTTGGAAATCACCTTGATAAGGTGCCCAGGTGGTAATCTTCCAAACACTCAAGTCTAGAATGACTTGTAGAAAGAAATACAGCAATTGAAAGCAAGAAAGAAAAGAAGACAAATGATTTGTTATTGAGGTTCAACAATAGCCTACGTCCCCGTGAGTTCCTCTAGACTCTCTGCACTAAATCAATGGTTCTTTACAATTACAACAACCCTCTTCAAGAAGCTCAAATTCTTGAAGAAACTAAGAAGAGAAGAAAGGAAGAAGATAAGAACTAACAATGCTCTCTATCTAATCTAGACTCCTCTCTCTTTACAACCAGTCTCACTACAATGAGTCCCTATTGTGTTTGTGTCTTTGCACTCTTACACAGTTCTCTCTTGTATGTCACTCTTTACAATTGATCTCAAAGTATGTTACAAACTTATGTTATTATTATGTTGAGAATGAAGCTAGGTGACCCTTTATATAGTGCACCAACTTCTTGTCCAATCTTGAGAGTCAATCTCCACCCTTAGATCTTGATGACCACTTAACCATGGCCCTCCATCAATCCTAAGTGGTGATGTGCATTTTAACCTTGCATTCATGCACCTAAGAGGAGGTTTAAGCAAGCTGTCCATGTGTGCATCAGTTTGCCTAGCGCCTAGGTGCTGAACAGGGGGCGGTGAGGCGCTAGGCAAAGCTCATTTGCACCACATTCTAGGCGGTGTGGTGCTGGTGGAGGGGCGGTGCGGTGCTGCCCTTCTCCAAGCTGCTTCCTTACTGGACGGTGAGGCACTGGTGAAGGGGGGGTGAGGCGCACACTGATGTTTCCCTTCACACAACAGTGCGCACTACTTTGCTTTGTTGATTAGAGGTGTGCACACACACCCAAATGGATGCACACACATGTGTGCACTTCTTTAACATGCTGTATTTTAATCTTCCAACCTTGGTTTAAACTTTAACCATCTTTGAACCATGTTTAGATATGTTTAAACCTTAGACAAATACCAACAATCTCTACCTTTGTCTAAGTGTTTAAACCCGAACCATTGTGTAGAGAGCTTCAGGATCCAAACTCATCTTGAGTCATCAATTAACCAACTCCAATCCTAAGTAGTTCAAGGCAATGATTGAAATTACTTAGAGGTAGAACTTTAGTACCTAAATCCGTAGGATTTTCTTCCCTGGCTACCTTATCCATATGGATGCATCATTTCGTAACATTTTCCCGAATGAAATGATACCGAACATCCATGTGCTTTTTCCTCTCATGGAACACCAGATTCTTACACAAGTGCAATGCACTTTGACTATCCGAAAACACCACAACCTGCTCCTCCAGTACCTTCAACTCTTGCAGCAACCCTTTGCACCACATAACCTCCTTAATGGCCTCCGTAGCCGCTATGTACTCAACCTAGGTTGTTGAGAGTGCTACCACTGGCTGCAACTGAACCTTTCAACTTACACAACATCCGCTTAAGTTGAAGAAGTAGAAGGTAATCGATCTCCTTTTATCCTGGTCTGTTCTATAGTCCGAATCTGCAAAACCCTCAAGGCAGATGGACTTACCCCTATTCTCATAAACCAGCCCTACTTTTGGGCTTCCCTTCAAGCACCTCAGCAACCACTTTATCCCAAACTAATGCTCCTTTCCAGGATTACTCATAAACCTGCTGAGAACACTCATTGCATGAGCAATGTTAGGTCTAGTGCTTACCATGGTGAACATAACAGAACCAACAGCACTAGAATAAGGGACTTTTTTCATTTCTTTCTTCTCTGCCTCCAATCTCGGACATTGATCATTGGAGAACTTGAAATGACTAGCAAGGGGAACCTTCACTGGTTTGCTATCTTCCATAGAGAATTTAGATATCATCTTCTCTATGTAGGAAGTTTAAGAGATCTTTAATCTGTTTCTCTCATTTTTCCGGATAACACACATCCCAATGATCTTCTTTGGATGGCCAAGATCCTTCATCTCAAACTCCTCACTGAGTTGAGCCTTCAATTTCCTTATCCTCTCCATGCTGCTCCCAACCAGCAACATGTCATCAACATATATGAGGATGATCACCACTTTCTCAACCTTCTGCCCCTTATAGTACAAGCACGAATCATAGTAGCTCCTCATAAATCCTAGGCTGATTACAAAGGAATCAAATCTCTTATTCCATTGCCGAGGTGATTGTTTCAGGCCATAGAGAGATTTTTTCAATTTGTACACCAACTCTCCCTGCCTTCCTTCCTCATAGCCTTCGGGTTGCCTTATGAAAATGGTCTCATCGAGCTCTCCATGTAAGAACTTGTCTTCATATTCATTTGCTCAATTTCCCAATCAAATTGGACCACTAATGCTAACACTATCCGTATCATCTTGTACTTCACAAACAGTGAGAAGATTTTGGTGAAATCTATGCCTTCTTTTTGTGTGAATCCCTTCGCCACCAGCCTAGCTTTATATTGGACTTCATTCCCTGGAGTATTCCCTTCTTTGATCTTGTAGATCCATCTACAATCCACAACTCTCTGTTTTTCAGGTTTGGACACCAACTCCCAAGAGTTGTTCTTCATCAAAGAATCCATTTCTTCCTCTGTAGCTAGCTACCACTTTGACGAATCCTTACATTCCATGGCTCCTATGTAAGTTTTTGGTTCAACCTCTCATTCTGTCCAAGGAGCTGCTACATTAGCATCCGTAAACCCATATCTCAAAGATGGTCTAACCATCCTCTTTCCCCGGTCTCTTGTGAGCTGGTAGTCATTATGACTTGCTGCATTAACCTCTTCTTGTTCAGCTTCTTCTTATGTTTCTTGAGCATGGCCTTCATTCAAGGGCTCTACCTAGTCCGAACCCTCTTGCCTTTCTTGCTTTACCTGAACCGAACTCTCCTTGATGCGATGCTCTACAACTTCCGGACTGATTTGCTCATTAGCCCCTACAAGGTTAGTTTTCTCCAAGTAGGGAAATAAAAATTCATTAAAAATAAAATCCCTACTTATAATGAGTTTCATGCCTTTCTTTTCTAAGGACCATAACCTATATCCCTTAACCCCATCAGTATATCCTAGAAATACACATTTTCTAGATCATAGGCTAAATTTATCCTCCTTTCGATGTGCATATACAGCACACCCAAAAGTCCTAAGGTTGCTTAATTCAGGGGGTTTTCCACTCCACATCTCCATGGGAGTCTTGAGCTCTAAAGCTCTAGAGGGTAATCTATTTACCAAGTATGCAGCTGTAGCCACAGCTTCTCCCCAAAAATATTTTGGTAAAACGGATCCTATTAACATGCACCTAACCTTTTCCATAAGGGTTCTATTCATCCTCTCAGTAACTCTATTTTGCTAAGGTGTTTTTACAACCAGTCTGTGCCTTAGAATGTCATTTAATTCACAGAATTTATCAAAATCTTTATTGCAAAATTCTAAGCCATTATCGGTTCGTAAAGCCTTAACTACCCTATCCGTTTAAGTTTCCAGCAACTTCTTCCACACAACAAATTTATTCAAGGCATCTGATTTATTTCTAAGCAAATAAACTCACACTCTTCTTGAATAATCATCAATAAAAGACGGAAAATAAAAGTTACCTCCCTATGTTGGTGTTCTTGCTGGTCCTCAAAGGTCTGAATGAATGTAGTCAAGAATCCCCTTAGACTTATGTATTCTGGTGTTGAAGCTGACCTGGTGTTGCTTCCCAAGAATGCAACTCTTATAGAAATTCAGTTTCTCTACTTTGTCACCACCAAGTAGACCATCCTTGCTAAGAACTTGCAGGCCCTTTTCGCTCATGTGTCCCAAGTGAGTGTGCCAAAGGGCTGCCCTATCCATCTCAGCCATCAAGCTTGCTGCTTGATCATTGATTTTTGTCTCTCCGATCATCTCATAGAGTCCATCGTTTCTTGCTGACTTAATCACTACCAAAGATCCCTTGGCCACCTTGATCTTTCCTCCCTCTACTTTGCATGTATACCTCATGGAATCCAGCTGCCCCAATGAGATCAAATTTCTCTTCAAGTTTGGAAGATACCTCATATTTCACAGCAACCTTGTGACTCCATCGAACATCCTCAATTGGATGTCTCCAATCCCCCTCACTTGGCAAAAATTGTCATTCCCCAAGAAGACCCTTCCATCATTGATCTCATTGAAATTCTTGAACCATTCCTTGTGAGGGCACATGTAATAAGTGCACCCGGAATCAAGAATCCACTTTTCACTGCCTTGCCTCTTGCTCACATTTGAGCACACAATAAGAACATCATCTTGCTGTTCTCTTTTGGCAACCAAAGCCTCTCTATTGTTGGTATGACTTCTCCTCTCATCCCACATCCTCTTCTTGCAATCTTTCTTTTAATGGCCCTCCTTGTTGCAGTAGAAGCATCTCTTTCCTCCTCCAAGTCTTGTCTTGGAATGAGATCTCCCATGGCTTTGCCATCTACCTCTTGATTTCTCCCGGTAGTTGCCATAAGTGTTACTGCCGTTTCGAGTTGCTGGCCTTCCTCTTACGAACAGCCCATCTCCACTTGATGTCTCCTTCATCTTGGCTTTGAAGTCATGTGCCCTTATGGCATTGATCACAATCTCCTTTGTTAAAGTATCCCTTCTATACTCAATAGCATTAATCAAATTATCAAAGCAATCAGGAAGAGAATTTAACAAGATAACAGCCAATTGTTCATCCGAAAATGTAATGCTACAACTATTCAAATCTTGAACTAGCTTATTAAAGACATCAAGATTATCTTACAACTCTTTACTAGGATCTATTTTAAAAGCAAATATTCTTTTAAGAAGATAAATTTTGTTAGGGAGAGTTTTGGTAAGAAACAACTTATCTAGTTTCTTCCATATGACAGCCGGATCTTTCGAGTCTCCGTACTCCCTTGTGACACTATCTGACATGTGCAAGAAAATAGTGTTGTAAGCCATCTTCTTCATCTCAACCCGCTGGTCCTCCGTGACACTTGTAGGAAAAGCATCATCTTCTCCAATAGCCAAGTCCACTTTCTGTTGTATTAGAACCGCCTTGATCTTCCGTTTCCAAAGGGCAAAGTCTCTCTTTCCATCAAACTTCTCAACACAGAAATTTGAAGCCATCTTTGCAGACAAGATCCCAGATTTATGCAATACCCATAAATGCTTTCTTCAACCTCAAGAAGACGATCAAAGATGGATTTTAACACCGCTCTTGAATCACCCTCAAGAACACGATCTGATCTTGATCTTTACCCCGTTCTTGAATCACCCAAAAAGTTGATATTTGATTCTTGGAGTCTTGCTCCAATACCTTATGTTCTTGCTCCAATACCAAGCTGTGCAACCTCTAATACTACTGTTGGAAATCACCTTGACAAGATGCCCAGGTAGTGATCTTCCAAACACCAAAATCTAGAATGACTTGTAGAAAGAAATACAGCAATCGAAAGCAAGAAAGAAAAGAAGACAAGCGATTTGTTATCGAGGTTCGGCAATAGCCTACGTCCCCGTGAGTTCCTTTGAACTCTTTACACTAAATCAATGGTTCTTTACAATTACAGCAACCCTCTTCAAGAAGCTCAAGTTCTTGAAGAAACCAAGAAGAGAAGAAAGGAAGAAGATAAGAACTAACAATGCTCTCTATCTAATCTAGACTCTTCTTTCTTTACAACCAGTCTCACTACAATGAGTCCCTTTTATGTTTGTGTCTTTGTACTCTTACACAATTCTCTCTTGTATATCACTCTTTACAATTGATCTCAAAGTATGTCACAAACTTATGTTATTATTATGTTGAGAATGAAGCTATATAGTGCACCAACTTCTTGTCCAATCTTGAGAGTCAATCTCCACCCTTAGATCTTGATGACCACTTAACCATGGCCCTCTATCAAGCCTAAGTGGTGCTGTGCGTTTTAACCTTGTATTCACGCACCTAAGAGGAGGTTTAAGCAAGCTGTCCATGTGTGCATCAGTTTGCCTAGCGCTTAGGCGCTGAACAGGGGGCTATGAAGTGCTAGGCAAAGCTCCTTTGCACCACATTCTGGGCGGTGCGGTGCGGCGCTGCCCTTCTCCAAGCTGCTTCCTTGCTGGGCGGTGAGGCGCTGGTGAAGGGGAGGTGAGGCGCACACTGATGCTGCCCTTCACACAGCAGTGCGCACTACTTTGCTTTGTTGATTAGGGGTGTGCACACACACCCAAATGGATGCACACACATGTGTGCACTCCTTTAACATGCTGTATTTCAATCTTCCAACCTTGATTCAGACTTTAACCATCTTTGAACCATGTCTAGACATGTTTAAACTTTAGAAAAATACCAACATAGATCGTAGGGTGTTGATTCCAATGGTATTGGTGATACACTTTTTTGAACACCAGTTAGCTGTAAATCGCAAAAATTCTTCGAATATTAAAAAATAAATGAGTTTATTAAATTACACAGATAGCCTTGATGTTGTTTTACATCAAATTGAATATCTAGGAACATTTGGACCTAAATAATTATGATGCAATGTTAATTTGTGTCTTAAATGTGGCAAGTTAATAGCTATATTATGTGTGTATATATATACATAAAGTATTTGAAAACCAAAGTAATATAATCATTGATGACATGTTTTACACATAGAGCAATTTGTAGAAATTTACATTGAGGCTAAATAATTTACGCATAACCCAACTTTTGAATATTTGTGAAAAATTTACATTAAGTTTAAATTTTTTTTAATACTTGTGGGGGAAATTTATATTAAGATTATATCATTTCTAATATTTGTGGGGGCAATTTATTTATCTTAGTGGGGAAAAGTTTAAAATTATACACAGTATTAATCTTTTTTTAAAGTTAAGTGAGGGCAGTTGACCCCATTGCCCCACGGTGGATCCGCCACTAGTTGTAGTTAAATAAATACCAAATCAATGGAAATATTCATTTAATCACCATGCTTTAAGTTGATTTAATTGTTGCAATTATTTTTTAGGCTTAAGTTATCAATATCGAACATTAAATGAAACTTGGTTGAATTTTTTGTTTTTTACTAAAATATAAAAGTTGAAGGATTTTTCTTGTGTGTGATTAAATCATCATGTTTCAAGTTATTTAGCAATTGTAATGGTTTTGGAGGCTTACAGTTATGAATATTGAACATAGAAGAAAAAAAAGTTGTTAATTCTTTAATTTTTTATTACAAAAAAGAAAATACACAAAAATATCATGTGATTTAGCTTTTGTTTGACTATAACAAAACCACAACCACCAAGTACTAAAAATTAACTTTTGAAATTTCTATTACAGAAGTTAAAAAATGTCAAACCACAAAGCACTTTTGTGCATTTTTTCCAAATATTTTAGATTTTCACAATAAATAAAGCGTCAAACGTTTTATTTCAAAGGAAAACTAAATAATTATATACTATCTGATATGATTTCATTTTGGCTAGAGGTGAGCATAGCCCATGTCGGTTCATGTTTGATACCATCTCAAATCCAAACCGATTCTAATTGGTTTTATTGGTGGTTGAACCGAACCGAATCGATAACATTAAAAAACCTAAACCAAACTGAACATGATTTCACTCGGTTATGATGGGTTTTTTCATTGGTTCTCTTGCCTTCAAAAATAAAATCTATTTTTCCTGGTGATTTATAATTAAACTAATATTTTTAAACTCAAAAAATAAACAAAACACAACTTAAGTTTAAGATCAATATATATCAATATATATCTCACATCCAACAGTAAAAAAATGCATGTTGAAGAAAATAAGGAGAGCCAAAGAGTCAGCAACTATGTGAGTGTAAATAGTAAAGGTTTAAGTTTAAGTTTTCATTGTCTTTTATTTTTACTATTTATTTATTCAGTTTTTTAAAGATAAAAACAAGTACAACTTAATAAAGTAAAACCACCTATAGAAAAGTAAGAAATATATTATTTCATAAAACATAATATATATATATATATATATATATATATAATAGGGTATATATTTTACAAAATTTAGAGACACGTGGAGATAACAAGTTCGGAATATTCACTCTATAAAAAGAAACAATTATTAGGTGCATATGTTGTGCTGAAAAAATGAAAAAATAAAATAAAAAAGAGCGTATTAGTGGAACGAATTTATATGAAATCAACAAAATGGGAAACAAAACAGAATAAAGAGCAAGGAGATAATCTGCGGAGGTCCGTATCGAATAGAAACCATTTGGGGCTATTTTCGTCAACTCACTCGATCATAAAGTTGTTCGCTTTGCAATAATGAAAAATCGCTCTCTTACCAGGTGTGAACGAGTTTTGGCAGGAGAAGATTCCATTCTGTGTAAATGATAAAATCACCTCACAGACAGCACTTTTCTCACCCACCTAACTCCAGTTTGTCATAAAGAAACACCGCATGTCAGCATGTGCTCTTTTGTAGGTCTAAAATTTTACCCGTTTCACAAGGTAAACCAAAAGCTGAAATCTCAATGGTCAATCGGGATCTCTCAAACAAATAACAACACGCCACGTTGGATTCATGATCGTGACCTATAACCTTTCTCGACGAGAGCTACGAGGGCCTCGTTCACAAATCAGAATATTAAGCTATATTAAGGAAGATTTAAATTAATTTTTTTTTTAATTTTTCAAAGACAAAAAATTATTTTGATTAAATTTTAATAAATTTATTTAAATCTAATCAAAACATTATCTTAACGTTTGTAATGTATTTTTTAAAAGTTGAAAATAAAATATATAAACACAGACTCTATTATGAAAAAAAACATGCACTTATTTTTTTCTTATTATTAGTTAGAGAAATGTTATTTTCAAAAATTGTATAATTTTACTAAAAGACAAAAAAAAATATTGATACAACCATTTTCTTTTTGAAAATAGAATTACTCTAAATTATAGAGGTGGAATATCATAATAATTTTAATTTACTTTTGAATGGTAACTAATCTCCATTAGAATTTTAAAAAAATAATTTTTTCAACGAAAAGATAATAATATTTTAATAATTGGACTAATTCCACGCTCATGCACATTCAAGCATTTTTGTAATATACCTTGTAGGAAGCATTTTTGCGATTGAAAAAAGGGGATATAACTCAAAACCGTTTGATGTGGTGAGTGGTACTGACATGACGATTGTGTATCCATCTAAGATGACATCATAGTAGTTGTTTTTCTATTAATGAATTAAGTATATATAGTTACAACTTTCAACTTTCAACTTTATTAGTTATGACAGTCTAAAAAAATTATGAATTAGGCTAAAAAGGATAAAATTGTAGGAGCATTTACGTACTGTTTGATTTAATTGTAGTTTTGGTATATAATTGTTAAAATAAATTTTGATTTTTTAATAACATAGTTGGAGACCTAAAAAAACTGTTTTATACTTGGTAAAACAATTTCAAAATAATTGTTCGGACATTTTTAAACATTTTTAAAAAGAGTAAATTCCATTTTTAAAAATGTTTAATCATGGTCCACGTTTTATTTGGGTCTCTGAAATTTAAAGTGTTCTAATTAGGTTCTTAACATTTGTATTGACCCAATTAAATAAATCTATCAAATGCCTAATTAAAATTAGTTTAAGTGAGACAGTATTGAATTTGAAATTGACAATGTTGCTAATCATCATAATTAATTAAGATTCAATTGTTTTTGTTTTAAGCTTGACAGAAAGACATGAACACTTAAATTTTGACTGGATACTTGACAGAATGACCTAATTAGGTCAAATACTAAATGCAAAGGACCAAATTAGGATGATTTAAACTTCAAGAACTTAAATAGGACGCGAGAGAAAGTTTAAGGACAAAAAATGAATTTTACTCTAATATTTTCAATCTTTTGTTCTAAGATATGAGAAGTTCTTACCTAGCACAAATCCATGAAAAATATATGACACAAAAAGTTTATCTCACTATTAAATGACATGAGAAGAGAGAAAAATAAATATTTTCTTTTCATTTTACGGCATGATGAACCTTTATGCCATGTATCTTTCATGGTTTTTTATAAGATAGGCATTGTTAAAATCAAGGACAAGCTCATAAGATCGGAAAAGACTATCTTCTTGTGCACTTGTGCAGAAGGTAGGACAAGAAAAGATAAAATCATGTTTGGTGTATTAGAAACACCAAGACAGTAAACCCTCCAAAAGGACTCGATATACAAAGAATCCCTTGATTTCTCAGTATGCAGTTTCATCAAGTTTCAAGTTAATTCCAATCATTAAAAGAGTATTTAATTTAATAATTAAACTTCATATAAGTCTTATTGACCCATATTTGATTTTAATAATGACAAAACACTACTCTAATTGCACTAACAGTTTTATCTAAGTGTTTAAGTGGCAAAAACATCCAGTATAGAAACAAAGATGCAAGAACTCAACTCGATTCAGACACTAAGACAAGACAAAAAAAATCTAGAATAGCTATTAAGGTAATTGAAACAATTGTAAATCTCTCATGTTTAATCAAATAGCTTGATCTGTGGCTCAATTTACAAAAGATTTTGACAAAACTAACCATACAAAAGTTTCTAAGTCAAAAACAGTTTTGAAATATGAAAAACTGGGTTGAAGAACAACCCATTCGATTGACTCCATATACCAGTCGACTAGGATATGGGACAGAAGGTTCCCAGTCGACTGGTGTTGAGAATCCAATCGATTGGTAACTAGGACAGAAAGTTCCCAATTGACTGGTGCTTAGGACCCAGTCGACTGGTACTCTCCCATAGCCTAAAAAGTGAAGTTTCTCACTTAACCCGGTTGACTGGTACAAGGACCCAGTCGACTGATAATTCGAAAATATGACCGTTTGAGATGCGGGACTTGAGCATTTAATGCCCCAAACCTACCAAGTCAGTGTCAAATGGCCATATTGATTCAAAGCTATATAAATCCACTTCAATGAGCATTTAAAACAAGAAGAGAACACGTTCAATTCACAAGATAGCTAATTAATTCTCAAAAGCTTTGAAAAATTTATTGTTGAGCCATTCTTCAAGCTTGTTCTTGAAAGAGAGATATTGTTCATTTGTAAAAGCACTTATTGCTATCTCTCTATTACTTTTTTTTACAACAAACTTTATTTATTGTAAAGGGAAAGAGTTGTAATAACTCTTAGAGTGTTTAGGATTAAACACTTCATTGTAACTTCCGTGAGGAAAAGAGTGACTTTCGTGAGGAAGAGAGTGACTTTTGTGAGGAAGAGATTAGCTTCCGTGAGGAAGAGATTGGTTGTAAGGTTTGTGCAATGCTCGTTAAGTTGCACGACTAAGATTTTAGTGGATTTCTTCAAGGAGTTCCTTGAAAAGAGTAGACGTAGGGTCGGAGAGATTCCAATATTGCCGAACCACTATAAACGGAGTTTGTATATTCTCTTCCTTAAACTCTTTTACTTTCAAGCATATTATTTGATTGTATGCTTTGTGTATTCAACTGTTTAAAAACTTGAAAGTACTCAATTTTAGGCTTAAAATCCTTTAGTTGATCCGATGGCATCTAATAACTATACCGAAGGGCATTCCTATACTAGACCTCCCTTGTTCAATGGCTCCAACTATAACTATTGAAAAAATAGAATGAAAATCTTTGTCGAAAGATAAGATTACAATCTATGGAGGGTCATTGAAGAGAGACCTAGAATTCCTACAAAGGAAATAATCATTGGAGAAATCAATCATATAATGCCTAAACTCAAAACAGAGTTTAATGAAGAGGATTGTAGAATGATGTCTCTCAATAGTAGATGAACTAGCATGTTACATTGTGCTTTAGATATTGCTGAATACAATAAAATTTCTGCATGTATTTCAACTAAATAAATTTGGGACAAATTGCAAGTTACATATGAAGGAACTAGTGAAGTTAAAAAATCAAAAATCTATATACTAGTGTCCGAATATGAAACCTTCAAAATGTCTCCAAATGAAACTATTTCTGAAATGCACTCACGTTTTACTACCATTGTTAACGGTCTAAAACTTCTTGGTAAGAACATTAAGAAATTTGAACTAACAAGGAAGATCTTAAGGTCTTTGCCATCCACTTGGAAAGCAAAGAAAACGTCCATAACAGAGGCCAAAGATATCGACAAACTAGATGTCAAAACACTCCCCAGATCATTGTTGACATATGAGATGGAGGAAATGAATTCCGTTGTCAATAATGATGAGAAGAAAAACAAGCAAATTGCTCTCAAAGCCTCTATAAGCAACAAGGATGAAGAAAAGGAAGAAGAGGTAGAGAGCAGTGAATAAGATGGTGAGATAGCTCTAATCACTAATAGGTTTCACAAGTTCTTAAAGAAGAGCAAGAAACCTTATACAAAGGATCCTACTTCAAAAAGGGAACCACTTGTATGTCATTTCTGCAAGAAGCCCACTCACATCAAGGCTGATTATGCAGCAACAAGTAAACCATATAAGAGCTTCAAAAAGAAAGCTATGATTGCAACCACATAGAACGATGACGAAGAAGAATATTCTTCGGACAATGAGGTCGGATACGTGAAAATTGTCAACCTATGCTTGATGGCAATCGACGAAAAAAATGAGGTATCCAATTCTTCCCCTTCTAATAATAACATTGTTAGTAGTAGTGAAGAGTTAATTGAGGTTATAAATGAAATGCATGAAGAATTGAAGAAATTCGATTATAGGAATACCACCCTAAAAAAGGAAGTCTCATCTCTTTCTAAAGAGATGGAAGGCTTAAGAGAAGAAAAAAAAAAATATATTTCATGCTTTATAACTCTTCACAAGATTTTCTATAAAATGAAAATGAAATTCTAAAGAAGAAAGTAATGGAATTGAATAGCGCCATATCTAGACTTATACTTGGAAAAGAAAAGCTAGATGAAGTGCTATCTAGCCAAAGGCTAAGTGGAGGAAAATTCGGCTTGGGTTATTCCCCATTAGGGAAGGAAAAATCAAAAGAGACTTTATTCATGAAAGCAACATGTGTGAATGAAGCCTCCACTTCCAAGGCCACTAACAAGATCAAAATACTCCTTCAATATATGCTAGTGAGTCTAAAAATGCGAATTTAAATTCTTATGCATATACTAAAGGTAAGCATTCTAGAAATACTCATGCATATATGTATGCTCACTTAAGAAATGCAAATGCTAAGAATAATCATTCAAAGAATGCATATACTAGCAATACACATCCTAGGAGTAACCATCATGTGCATCTTAGAAATAGTATGTATACTCATAACTTACACACTACACATGCACACCCTAGGTATTACCATCATGTGTATCCTACAAATTATCATAATACATTTCCTAGAGATAACATACATATTCATAATTTTCATAATAGAAACATGTACTCTAGGATTGCTTACCCAAGGAATTATAGACATGCACAATTAAGAAATCTTAGAAATTTCAATAACTATTATCCTAGGATTATGCATCATCAACATGTCTACAATTTTAGAGCACCTTATAATGTTAAGAAGGTATGGGTCCTTAAAGGAACCATATTTTCTAAAACTAACATCAAAAGACCCAAGAAATTTTGGGAACCTAAGAGTGCAATTGTGTATCCTTGTGTAATATAGATATGTCTTCACACCAAGGAAAAAGGTAACTATTGGTACCTTGATAGTAGATGCTCAAAGCACATGACTGATGATCAAAGCATGTTCAAAGAATTAACTCTAAGGGATGGCAAACATGTCACCATTAGAGATAACACAAGAGATAAAGATCATCGGACATGAAAAAGTTGGTAATGATTTCTCAACCATTGATCATGTATTATATGTACAAGGCCTTAAACCAAATTTGCTAAGTATTAGTCAACTATGTGACAAAGGCAACAAAGTAAAATTTTAAACCTCTCATTGTCTAGTTATAGACATCAAAAGTAACAAGATTAAGTTTGTTGGCCATAGATATAAAAATGTCTATATAGTTGATTTAAAATCTTTGCATTCTGAAAATGAAAAATGTTTTCCCGCATTTAGTGAAAACCCATGGCTATGGTATATGTAGCTCGAGGTTTCAACCCAAGAGGGGGGGTGAATTGGGTTTTTAAAAACTTTTGCGGAATTTATACAAGTTTATAAAAACTGATAAGCAATAAATAATTAATACAAGTAATAAGCTGTAAATAAAGAGTTTAAGGAAAGAGGATGCAAACACAGTTATAGTGGTTCGGCAATATCGGATTCGTTCCGACCCTACGTCCACTCTCTTCAAGGAACTCCTTTAAGTAATCCACTAAGAAAACTTAGTCGCACAACTTAGCTGGGTGTGGCACAAACCGTACACAAGCAATTTACAGGAATTGCTTAAACCGAAAAAATCCCCTTCATTTCGGAAGTTTCCCCTTCCTCTCGGAAGTAATCCTTTTACAAAGATGGTGTAAAGTAAAAGGTAGAGAGACAGCAAATGAAAGCTTATTACAACAGAAATGTCTCTCTTTCAAAGTAAAGCTTGAAGAAATGGCTCAACAAGATTATTTCAAAGCTTTTTGTGTTTCAAGAGTATAAAAACTTGATTATATGAGATCAACTCTTTTTGAATATGTGCTTCACCTGCTTGAATGCTTTGCTGAATGGGTTTATATAGCAATCAATTAATATGGCCGTTTTGGACTTTAATTTGAAAAAGATTTACTTTAAAACGTTCAGATTTGGAGTCCAACGGTCATATTTTTGAATTACCAGTCGACTGGGTCGAGATACCAGTCGACTGGGTTCACTTGAAAAATACTAGTTTTCAGACCTTCTGGGTATCCAGTCGACTGGTATATATCATCCAGTCGACTGGGGACTTTCTGTCCATTTTACCAGTTGACTGGGTTGATTCATCCAGTCGACTGGAAACATACTGGTCAAAGTACCAGTCGACTGGGTTGTTTCATCCAGTCGACTGGGTACCTTCTGACCTATATACCAGTCGACTGGTATATGTACCCAGTCGACTGGGTTGTTTTCCAACCCAGTTTTTCTTCTGTTTTTCATTAAAAACATTTAAAAATAATGGTTTTAGAAAAACCTTTTGTGTTTGAGCCATTGAACAAGCTAATACAATGTATGAGTGAGACTTACATTGGTTCTAAACTTTAAGACCTATACTAGATCTTCAGTCTTCACTTGATACTTGATTTGGTTCGAGTTTTTGCACTTTGTTCCTTGGTTGAATGTGTTTGATCCTTAATACAACTTAGTTTAAACATGTTAGTTAAATAACAGTTGTGTTTTGCCATCATTAAAATACGGGCGAGGGTCAACAATCTCCCCCTTTTTGATGATGACAAAACTAATAATGTAAAAACAGTTTTAAAAACTAAGTGTTAAGATTTTACAAAAAATTGGACAGAGTCTCCTCTGTTTTTCGAGTAAAACCACCCTGTAAACAAGCAAACACAGTTTATATTTTTTTCAACCAATCCAGAATTAAACTCAACCAATCAATAAACATTTTTACAAAGATATGGAGCAATGCTCCCCCTAAATCTATGCATTGGTTACGTTTTACTTAGATTTTCTCGTTTTTCTCATTTTTCTCCCCCGTTTTGACAACAGCAACCAAAGGGGGCATAACATAAAAAATAAGCTACTTAGCCAAAACAGTCGAATAGGTTATAAGAATACAAAAATGTACGCGAAGATTTGGCTTCATTCGAATTTCAAAAGCCTTCCCGGGAAGAACCGGAAGTTTTTCAAGCATATTAGTATTTTATAGCAGTTTTAGTGACCAAATAGAGTTTTAAAACAGTTCTAACATATCACAAATAGCGTAAATAAAAACAAGAAATATGGCTAATAGTATTACATCATCATAGAGAAAAAGTCAATACAAGCAGGACTACACAGAGTCATAACTAAGAGAAAACAAAAAAATAGTACTTGAGATGTCCGTGCTATATGATAAGGACTGGAAAAACTGCTAAAATAAAAGAAAGAGACTCAAGGTGCGGGAGAGTCCGAGCTGTCACGAAGAAGTTCCCTAATCTCAGCTAGGGAACCCTCGGTGTGCTCTCGATGTAACTCGAAGTCGTCCAGTAGGTGGTCTATGGAGAAGCTCAGTCTCTGGTAATCAGACTGCATGGACTGAAAACCGGACTCCATCGTCATCTGAAGACTCGTGATAGCTCGTAGGATGTCACCATAACCAGTCTGACCAGTACTCGAGTCACCAATGGGAGGTGCTCGGGTATCCGTCTCCATCTCAGCAGCCGTATCAGCATCCTCATCACTGTCACTCGCATCCTCTCGGATCCTTAGGCGCTTTCCGGCCTTTGGATAGAGGAATCCGTCATGAACAGTACATCCCATCTTCTTCAGAGATGAGATGTTGATGATATCCGTCAATCCGATATCCTGAGCCTCGGAGGCAGGCAAAGGTACCCGGAAGTGCTGGAGGATGAGCGTAATGAGCATCCCATAAGGAAGACACCCGGAGTCGTTTGCTTCACCGTTTATCATGTTGGCGAGCAGCAGAGGATATATATTGAAGTGGTGCCCAGATTTTATGCACCAAATCAATACCGTATCTATTTTAGATAGATACCCTCGACTCCCGAGTCTCGGGTGGATGGTCCAATTGACAATCAATTGAAACATCTTTGAGTCGAGGGGCAAGTCACTACATGTGTGAAATGTAGTGGGTCTGTACACATAGTTAGGGTCGCCCCTGACTATCCGACAGGCCTCCTCAACTTCAAAGTTGTCTGGCCATCCATCCAGACTCCATTGAACTCCCCTTATAGGGATTCTCAGAATACTCATCAAGAGGTCAGTGTTGACCTCAAACTCCACACTGCTAACTCTGGTTCTGAATCTCAGAGCCAGAGGACTGGGTTTCACCAAGTTCGCATAGAACTGGTGAATCAGTCGCGGGTAATATTTTCATGAATTCTGACCAGAGGGGTCAGATTTATTGCCTCAAAGGCTGGTAGAATATCGAAATTACCATGGCGAATAGAGTCGAAATCAACGACTCTACCCGTCATGATTTTCTTGTGACGGATTATAGAATTATACCTCTTATGAGCCGCTGGGCTGTAAAACAGAGTCTGCTCCAACTCTGTTCTGGGCTCCTTGCTGGATGACCCTAGTACTCCCTTCCCTTTCGACTCCGAAGCCGAAGGTTTTGAAGACTTTGGCTTTTTGGGCGCATTAGGTCCACTAGTTGTGAGTTTTATACGGATTTTGTCACTCATTTTCGAGAAATTTGAAGTTTTTGGAAATGGTAAAAATGAGAGATTTTAACCGTAGAAAGTTAAAAATCTCTTTAGGAATGAGTAGATCGGTGTGTTTAGAAGGGATTTGGATGGTTTTTAGATCAAAAAGATGAATTTTTCTAGAGAGAGAAAGCTTGGGCTCTTTGAAAATGGCGTAAAAATGACGAAAATGAACAGTCCCTTTTATAGAATCGCGATACCAGTCGACTGGGGTCGATATACCAGTCGACTGGGTCCCTTTGAAAAGATGAACAGTTTCTTTACCAGTTGACTGGATAAACGTACCAGTCGACTGGGTAAACTGACAGTGAGTTACCAGTCGACTGGGCTATCTTTACCAGTCGACTGGAGGACAAGGGGTATTAAAAAAAAATTGGCTCCAAACAGGATTTGATCTTATAGACGATTGGAGAAGACTTACCAGTCGTCTGGAAGTTTTGACAGAGAGTTACCAGTCGACTGGATCAAAATTACCAGTCGACTGGAAAAACAGGCAGAGACTTACCAGTCGACTGGAGAACATTTACCAGTCGACTGGATCCTGAGTGAAATTTCCAGTCCTGAGTTTTTTTAGCATGATTTTGTTTATCTATGACATTTTTGAGTGAAGGGAATAATTAAACAATGATTAATACTCTTTCACTCAATGTCAAACATGCAAATGATG
This sequence comes from Bretschneidera sinensis, assembly GCA_023935145.1. Taxonomy (NCBI): domain Eukaryota; kingdom Viridiplantae; phylum Streptophyta; class Magnoliopsida; order Brassicales; family Akaniaceae; genus Bretschneidera; species Bretschneidera sinensis. Next base: position 51,149,525 of record CM043700.1, read on the forward strand.
AAATGAGATGCAATCAAACATTAAGTTTATCAAAATTAAGCAATCCCATCAACATTCTAATCTTACAAAAACTAGCTTCACTTAAGGGTTTTGTAAGAATATCAGCTATTTGATCTTCTGAAGGTATAAATTCTAATCTTATATCACCTTTTTGAGCATGGTCTCTTAAGAAATGATGTCTTATTTCTATGTGCTTAGTTCTAGAGTGCTGAATAGGATTTTTGGTTAGGTTGATGGCACTAGTATTATCACAAAATATAGGAATATTTTTGAGACTCATGCCATAGTCTTCTAGTTGTTGTTTCATCCATAGTACTTGGGCACAACAACTGCCAGCTGCTACATATTCCGCCTCAGCGGTTGATAGTGCAACTGAATTCTGTTTCTTGGAGAACCAAGAAGTTAACATAGCACCTAAGAATTGGCATGTTCCACTTGTGCTTTTTCTATCTAACCTACATCCAGCAAAATCAGCATCCGAATATCCTACTAGCTCAAAAGATGATTCTCTAGAATACCATAATCCTATGGTCTGGGTCCCTTGTAGATATCTAAGGATTCTTTTTACTGCAACTACATGTGATTCCTTAGAATTAGATTGAAATCTAGCACACATGCATACACTGAACATTATATCAGGTCTACTTGCAGTCAAGTACAAGTAAAGCACCTATCATGCTTCTATAATATTTAGAATCTACAGTTTTACCTCCTTCATCAAGATCAAGTTTGGTGGTTGTGCTCATAGGCGTTCCAATTGGCTTTGAGCTTTCCATCCCGAACCTCTTTAGTAGATCTTTGATGTACTTTTGTTGATTGATGAAGATACCTCATTTTAGTTGCTTGATTTGCAGTCCAAGGAAGTAGGTTAGTTCTCCCATCATGCTCATTTCAAATTCACCTTGCATGCACTTTGCAAACTCTTGACACATAGATTCATTAGTAGCACCAAATATAATATCATCAACATATATTTGAACTATCAAAGTGTCATTTTTGTGAGTTTTTGTGAAGAGAGTTGTGTCAATTTTACCTCTTTCAAAATCATTGTCAATTAAAAATTTGCTTAATCTTTCATACCATGCTCTTGGAGCTTGCTTCAACCCATATAGAGCTTTAGAAAGTTTATAGACATGATTTGGAAGACTAGGATTTTCAAATCCAAGAGGTTGTTCAACATAAACCTCTTCTTCTATAAAGCCATTTAAAAAGGCACTTTTCACATCCATTTGAAATAGCTTGAATTTATTAAAGCATGCAAAGGCTATTAACATTCTAATAGCTTCTAATCTAGCTACTGGAGCATAGGTTTCATCAAAATCTATTCTTTCCTCTTGGTTATATCCTTTAGCAACTAGTCTAGCCTTATTTCTAGTTACTATACCATTTTCATCCATTTTATTTCTATATACCCATTTAGTTCCAATAATTGAATGATCTTTAGGTCTTGGAACTAGTTCCCAAACATTGTTTCTCTCAAATTGATTTATCTCTTCCTGCATTGCAATTATCCAATCATTATCTTTTTCAGCTTCTATAAATGTCTTAGGTTCTACTTGAGACAAATAAGCTACAAAATTGCAAATATTTCTAATGGAAGAGCGAGTTCTTACCCCTTGTGAAGGATCACCAATTACTTGATCAATTGGATGATGATTTACATACCTCCAATCCTTGGGTAGATTTTTCTCTTGTTGACTTGAGGATGGTTGGTCCAAATTTGGAGTTGCCATCCCTTCATTTGTTTGAGTAGAACTCACTTTTAGGTCAACAATGAGAGTTTTTGGAATAAAATCTGCATCATCTTTAAAGGAAACTTCTCCACTACTCATTGGGTTAGATTCATCTATAGTTACATGCACAGATTCTTCTACTACTAGAGTTCTCTTATTGAAAACTCTATAAGCCTTACTAGTAGTTGAATATCCTAAAAATATCCCTTCATCGGTCTTGGAATCAAATTTACCCAAGTTAGTTTTATTGTTATTTAAGATGAAGCACTTACTACCAAAGGCACGAAAATAAGAAATATTGGGCTTTCTCCCTTTCCATAGTTCATATGGTGTTTTATCAAGCAGGGGCCTTATCAAAATTCTATTTAAAATATAGCAAGAAGTATTCATGGCTTCAGCCCAAAAATATTTTGGTAAATTATTTTCACAAAGCATTGTTCTTGAAAATTCTTCTAGAACTCTATTTTTTCTCTCAACAACTCCATTTTGTTGAGGAGTTCTAGGAGCTGAAAAGTTGTGATTAATTCCATTTTCATCACAAAATTTTGAAAAGCTTTGATTTTCAAATTCTTTGCCATGATCACTTCTTATGCTTGAAATACAAAGTCCTTTTTCATTTTGTACCTTTTTGCAAAACTTTTCAAATCCTTTGAAAGCTTCATCCTTATAAGCAATAAAAATAACAAAGGTATATCTTAAATAGTCATCAACAATAACAAGAGCATATTGATGGCCACTTAGACTAATGGTACTAATTGGACCAAATAAGTCCATATGCAAAAGTTCCAAAGGTCTAGTAGTTGAGACTACATTTTTTGCTTTAAAAGATATCCTAGATTGTTTTCCCATTTGACAAGCATTGCAAATTTTGTTTTTCTCAAAATTGATTTTAGGAAGACCAATAACTAAATCTTTTCTTGAAACAATTTTTAGCAAGTTCATGTTTACATGACCAAGCCTTCTATGCCATAGCCATTGATTTTCACTAAAAGCAGGAAAACATTTTTCATTATTGGAATGTAAGGATTTCAAATCAAATATATAGACATTTTCATGTCTATGGCCAATGAATTTGATCTTGTTGCTCTTGATGTCTATAACTAGACAATGAGAGGTCTCAAATGTGACTTTATATCCTTTGTCATATAATTGACTAATGCTAAGTAAATTTGGCTTAAGGCCTTGTACTAGCAATACATTATCTAAGGTTGAGAAATCATTACCGACTTTTCCATGCCCGATGATCTTTATTTTAGTATTGTCTCCAATGGTCACAAGTCCACCATCTCTTAGAGTTAGCTCCTTGAATATGCTTTTATCACCGGTCATATGCTTCGAGCAACCGCTATCAAGGTACCAACAGTTACCTTTCTCCTTGGTGTGAAGGCAAATCTACATCACACAAGGATATACGATAGCACTTTTAGGTACCCAAAATTTCTTGGGTCCTTTGGGGTTAGTCCTGGAAAATACGGTTCCTTTTGGGACCCATACTTTCTTAATATGTGGTGCTCTATGAACAAGTTGATGATGTACAATCCTAGCATTATAGTCATAGAAATTTCTAGGAAATCTTACATGTGCATTCCTATAATCCTTAGGATGATAGTTCCTAGGATACATGTTTCTTTGGTAAGGAGTATGAAAATGCATGTCATTTCCAGAAAATGAATGATGATGCATTCTAGGATACATGCTAGTATATGTATGCAAGTTATTTCTAGAATAGCCATGATGGTGATTCCTAAGATGAGCATGAGCAGAATGCATTCTTTGACTATACACATTGTTCTTAGAATGAGCATGATAATGATTTCTAGGATGTGTATTAGCATTTCTAGAATGAGCATACATATAAGCATGAGTATTTTTAGAATACTTCAATTTAATATGATCATTTAAGTTTCTAGACTTCCTAGGATTTATCGAGGGAGTGCTTTTAACAATGCTAGGAGCTTTTGAAGTAGAAGCTCCATCTACACAAGAGGCTTTCATGAATAAGCTCTCTTTTGTTTTTTGTTTTCCCAATGGAGAATATCCTACACCAGATTTTCCTCCACTTAATCTTTGGGAAGAAAGCACTTCATCAAGTTTTTCTTTACCAAGCATAAGTCTAGATATAGTGCTGTTTAATTCAGAAATTTTATTTTTCAAATTCTTATTTTCATCTTTAAGAAAATCTTGAGACGAATTATACAGTAAAGATGATAATTTTTCTTTTTCTTCTCTAAGAACTATCATTTCTTTAGAAAGAGATGATACTTCTTTCTTAAGAACAGAATTTCTAGAATCAAATTTCTTTAATTCTTCATGCATTTCATTTATGACTTCTAGCAGTTCTTCACTACTAGTAACAATATTATTTTTTGAAGAGGGAGAAGATGTTACCTCACTTTCATCATCGATTGCCATTAAACAGAGGTTGGCAATTTCTTCGTATCCGATTTCTTTGTCTGATGACTCATCTTCTTCGTCATCGCTCCAGGTAGTTGCTACCATAGCTTTCTTCTTGAAGCCCTTGTATGGTTTGCTTGAAACCGGACAGTCAGCTTTTATATGTCCTGGCTTCTTGCAGCCATAGCACATAAGTGGTTCCCTTTTTGAGGTGGGATCCTTTGAGTAAGGTTTCTTGCTTTTCTTCAAGAACCTATGGAATCGTCTGGTGATTAAAGCCATTTCACCATCCTCTTCACTGCTCTCTGCTTCTTGTTCTAATTCCTTTTCTTTGTTGCTCGTAGAAGCTTTGAGAGCAATTTGCTTTTTCTTCTTCTCATCATCATTGACAATGGGAGTCATTTTTTCCATCTCGTATGTCAATAATGACCCAAGCAGCGTCTCAACATCAAGCTTGTCAAGATTTTTGGCCTCCTGAATGGCTGTCCTCTTTGGTTTCCATTCTGGTGGCAGAGATCTTAAGATTTTTCTGGTTAGTTCAACTTCCTCAATATTCTTGCTAAGCAATTTTAAACCATTTATAATAGTAGTGAATCGTGAGTGCATTTCGGAAATGGTTTCGTTAGGAGACATCTTAAAAGATTCATACTCAGAAATTAGCATGTAAATTTTAGACTTTTTTACTTCACTTGTTCCTTCATATGTGACTTGCAATTTATCCCATATTTCTTTAGCAGAAACACATGCAGATATTTTGTTATATTCAGAAATATCTAATGCACAATGTAGCATGCTTGTTGCTCTGCTATTGAGAGACATCGTTCTACATTCCTCGTCAGTAAACTCAGTTTTGAGTTTAGGCATTGTATGAAGAGTCTCTCCAATAACTATTTCTTTTGAGGGAATTTTAGGTCCCTCTTCTATAATTCTCCATAGATTGTAATCTTGTCCTTCGACGAAGATTTTCATTCTATTTTTCTAGTAGTTATAATTTGATCCATTGAACAATGGTGATCTAGTATAAGAGTGTCCCTCAGAGTAGCTATTTGCTGCCATTGGATCAACTCTAGGAATTTAAGCCTAATAAAGAGAACGAAGCTCTGATACCAATTGTAGCTTGAGGTTTCAACCCAAGAGGGGGGGTGAATTGGGTTTTTAAAAACTTTTGCGGAATTTATACAAGTTTATAAAAACTGATAAGCAACAAATAATTAATACAAGTAATAAGCTGTAAATAAAGAGTTTAAGGAAAGAGGATGCAAACATAGTTATAGTGGTTCGGCAATATCGGATTCGTTCCGACCCTACGTCCACTCTCTTCAAGGAACTCCTTGAAGTAACCCGCTAAGAAAACTTAGTCGCACAACTTAGCCGGGTGTTGCACAAACCGTACACAAGCAATTTACAGGAATTGCTTAAACCGAAAAAATCTCCTTCCTTTCGGAAGTTTCCCCTTCCTCTCGGAAGTAATCCCTTTACAAAGATGGTGTAAAGTAAAAGGTAGAGAGACAGCAAATGAAAGCTTATTACAACAGAAATGTCTCTCTTTCAAAGTAAAGCTTGAAGAAATGGCTCAACAAGATTATTTCAAAGCTTTTTGTGTTTCAAGAGTATAAAAACTTGATTATATGAGATCAACTCTTTTTGAATATGTGCTTCACTTGCTTGAATGCTTTGCTGAATGGGTTTATATAGCAATCAATTAATATGGCCGTTTTGGACTTTAATTTGAAAAAGGTTTACTTTAAAACGTTCAGATTTGGAGTCCAACGGTCATATTTTTGAATTACCAGTCGACTGAGTCGAGATACCAGTCGACTGGGTTCACTTGAAAAATACTCGTTTTCAGACCTTCTGGGTATCCAGTCGACTGGTATATATCATCCAGTCGACTGGGGACTTTCTGTCCATTTTACCAGTCGACTGGGTTGATTCATCCAGTCGACTGGAAACATACTAGTCAAAGTACCAGTCGACTGGGTTGTTTCATCCAGTCGACTGGGTACCTTCTGACCTATATACCAGTCGACTGGTATATGTACCCAGTCGACTGGGTTGTTTTCCAACCCAGTTTTTCTTCTGTTTTTCATTAAAAACATTTAAAAATAATGGTTTTAGAAAAACCTTTTGTGTTTGAGCCATTGAACAAGCTAATACAATGTATGAGTGAGACTTACATTGGTTCTAAACTTTAAGACCTATACTAGATCTTCAGTCTTCACTTGATACTTGATTTGGTTTGAGTTTTTGCACTTTGTTCCTTGGTTGAATGTGTTTGATCCTTAATACAACTTAGTTTAAACATGTTAGTTAAATAACAGTTGTGTTTTGCCATCATTAAAATACGGGCGAGGGTCAACAGTATAGAAGACTTGGCTATGCGAATATGGATTTGCTTAAAATCATTTCAAGAAAACATTTAGTCATTAGACTTCAAAAAATCAAATTTGAAAAAGACATGGTATGTGATGCTTGCCAAATGGGAAAACAAACTAAAATTTCCTTTAAATAAAAAAATATAGTCTCAACTACTAGACCATTGAAACTTCTACATATGGACTTGTTTGGTCTAATAAGTACCATAAGTTTAGGTGGCCATCAATATGCTCTTGTTATTGTTGATGACTATTCAAGATATACCTTTATTATTTTTATTGCTTATAAGGATGAAGCTTACAAAGGATTTGTGAACTTTTATAAAAAGGTTCAAAATGAAAAATGAATTTTTATTTCAAGCATTAGAAGTGATCATGGAAAAAAATTTGAAAACCAAAGCTTTTCAAAATTTTGTGATGAAAATGCAATTGATCACAACTTTTTAGCACATAGAATTCCTCAACAAAATGGAGTTGTTGAGAGGAAAAATAAAGTTCTAGAAAAATTTGCAAGAACAATGCTTTATGAAAAAAGTTTGCCAAAAATATTTTTAGGCGGAAGCCATAAACATTTCTTGCTATATTTTAAATAAAGTTTTAATTAGACCTATGTTTAACAAAACTCCATATGAATTATGGAAAGGTAGAAAGTGTAATATCTTTTACTTTCATGTTTTTGGTTGTAAATACTTTATCCTTAATAACAATAAAACTAACTTGGGTAAATTTGACTCAAAGATTGATGAAGGGACATTCATAGGATATTCAACCTCTAGTAAAGCTTATAAAGTCTTTAACAAAAGAACTCTACTGGTTAAAAAATCCGTATACGTAGCCTTTGATGAGTCTAACCTAATTAGTAGTAGATTAGGTTCTTTTAATGATGATGCAGATTTCATTCCAAAGATAGAAACACCTACTCCCATTGTTGACCCGAAGGAGAGCCAACCTCAAACGTGTCAAGAGGTAGATGCTCTCAACCTTGATCAACCATCTACAAGTTAACAAGATGATAGTCTTTCCAAAGATTGGAGGTATGTGAATTATTATACAATCGATCAAGTGATTGGTGATCCTTTATAAGGGGTAAGAACTCATTCCTTTATTAGAAATATTTGCATTTTTGTAGCTTATTTATTGCAAGTAGAACCTAAGATGTTTGTAGAAGCCGAGAAAGATGTTGATTGGATAAATGTTATGCAAGAAGAAATAAATCAATTTTAAAGAAACAAAGTATGAAATCTAGTTCCTAGACCAAAGAATCACATAATAATAGGAACTAAATGGGTGTTTCGAAATAAGATGGATGATAATAGAATAGTAACTAGGAATAAGGCTAGACTAGTTGCTAAAGGATATAATTAAGAAGAAGAAATAGATTTTGATAAGACCTATGCTCTCGTAGCTAGATTATAAGCTATTGGTTATTAGCATTTGCATGCTTTACTAAGTTTAAGTTATTTCAAATGGATTTGAAAAGTGCCTTTTTAAATGACTTTATAGAAGAAGAGGTGTATGTTGAGCAACCTCTTGGATTTGAAAATCCTAGTATTCCAAACCATGTCTATAAGCTTTCTAAAGCTCTATATGGGTTGAAGCAAGCTCGAAGAGCAAGGTATGAAAGACTAAGCAAGTTTTGCTGGAAAATAATTTTACAAGAAGAAAAATAGACACAACTCTCTTCATAAAAACTCACAAAGAAAACACACTACTAGTCCAAAAATATGTTGATGATATTATATTTGGTGCTACTAATGAATCTATGTGTCAAAAGTTTGCTAAGTGCATGCAAAATGAATTTGAAATGAGCATGATGAGAGAGCTTACCTACTTTCTTGGACTTCAAATCAAACAATTGAAAGAATGTATCTTCATCAATCAATCAAAGTACACTAAGGACCTATTAAAGAGGTTCGGGATGGAAAGCTTAAAGTCAATTGACACTCCAATGAGCACCTCTACAAAACTTGACCTAGATGAGCAAAGTAAGTGTGTAGATACTAAAACTTATAGAAATATGATAGGAGCTTTACTTTATTTAACTGTAATTACACTTGATATAATGTTCAATGTATGCTTATGTACTAGATTTCAACCTAATAAAGAATCACATGTAATTGCATTAAAAAGAATCCTTAGATATCTACAAGGGACTTAAAACCTGGGATTATGGTATTCTAAAAGCTCAAATTTTGAGCTTGTAGGATACTCAGATGCTGATTTTGCGGGTTGTGGACTAGATAGAAAAAGCATTAGTGGAACATGCCAATTCCTGGGTGCAATGTTAACCTCTTGGTTTTTCAAGAAACAAAATTTGGTTGTGCTATCAATCGCCGAAGCGGAATATGTAGCAGCCGAAAGTTACTGTGCACAAGTGTTGTGGATGAAACAACAATTAGAAGATTATAGCATGAACTTTAAAGATATACCAATTCATTGCGATAACACTGGTGATATCAACTTAGCCACAAACTTTATTCAGCACTTTAGAACCAAACATATATAAATTAAACATCACTTCATAAGAGACCATGCTCAAAAGGGTGATATTAGACTAGAATTCATTCCTTCATAAGATCAAATAGCTGATATTCTTACAAAACTCTTAAGTGAAGATAGCTTTTGCAAAATTAGACTATTGATGGGCCTGATAGACTATGTTAAAATGTACGTTTGATTGCCTTAACATTCATCATATGCATATTTGACATCTAGTGAATGAGTATTAACTCTTATTTAATATATCTCTCACTCAAGATGGCATAGATAAACAATTTTGTGCTGAAATATCAAGTTGGAGCTCAAAATTTTAAGTTTTCTGGATAACCCAGTCGACTAGTGTGTTCACCCCAGTCGACTGGTATCCCACTGCCTATTTTACTAGTCAACTAGTATAAAACATCCAGTCGACTGGTACCACAAAACATTGTTTGGAGCCAAAATTTAAAATTTTGGTAACCTACCTAGTCGACTAGTATGGATCACCTAATTTACCTAGTTGACTGGTGTCCCGACCCAGTCGATTGGTATGTCAAAAATTCCCAAATTATGAAAGACCCAGTCGACTAGTGCCCTAACCCAGTCGACTGGTATCACGATTCTATAAATAGTCTATTCAAATTTTTCATTTTCACACCATTTTTGAAATCCTTAAAGCTTTCTTTCTCAAGAAAATCCGTGATTTCAGTCCAAAATCTCTTAAAACCACTCCATAGAACCCTTAATTTCATTCCATATCACCTTTATTTCAACTTTTCACGGTTGAAAATCCCTTATTCCCCAAAATCTCTATCTAAAACGACCTTTTTCACAATGTTTGAGAGAATTCGGATCAAAACCACTATAGGAGGACCTCACGCGCCTACAAGGCCCCAGTCCAAGATGTCATCGACCCTAGGCACAAAGGGAAAAGGATTAGTCAGTTCGTTAAGCAAAATGACAAAGGTTGAGCTCGATAAGTCCTTATTTTGGAACCTCGACACCAACAAAAGGTACATCTCCGTTATTTGCAACAAGAAAATCATAACAGGTAGATTCGTCGATTTTGATTCTATCTGTCATGCAAACTTTTATATTTTTCATGCTTTTGAGGCCATTAACCTAACCCCACTAGTAATCATATACCAAAAATACTACCCGCACCTCATCCACTAATTCTATGCCAACTTAGTCAAACCGAACCCGTTAGTTCTTCGGTTTAAGACTAAGGTAATGGGCATAGAATTTGAAGTTAATACCGACCTTTTGGTCAATATCTTGAGGATCCCCGTATGAGGGGTCCAATGAAGTCTGGATGGATGGCCAGAAAACTTTGACTACGAGGAGGCATGCCAGATAGTTAAGGGCGACCATAACTACATCTTTAGGCCCACTATTTTTCACCAATGTAGTGACATGCCCCTCGACTCAAAGTTGTTTAACCTCATCGTGAGTTGGACCATCTACCTACGACTCGGGAGTCGGGGCTATCTCTCGAAGATAGATATGGTATTGATCTAATGTATCAAAATAGTACACCATTTCAATATCCATCTCCTACTACTCGCCAACATGATAAACAGTAAAGAAAACAATTCCCTACGAGATGCTTATCACCCTGATTCTACAGCATTTTCAAGTCCCCCTACCCGCCTCTGAGGCTCAGGACATAGACCCAAAGGACATCATCAATGACTCTTCTCTGAAGAAGACGGGTTGCACGATCTTAAAGGGTATGATCTACCCCAAGGCACGGAGTAATATACGGATTGGTGCTGAGGATGACTGCAGGGAGGAGGACGACGAGGTTTGTGGTGATGCAGCTCCTCCTACTATGATGGACACTGATGAGCGAGCACCTAGTCCACAGCATGGTGGCTATGGTTGTTGTGAGTTTTAAATTACTCGCAAGCGCACGAGTCGTTTGTAGTATAGCACTGTGCAAGTGCGAGTCGAATCCACAGGGAATTGCGTTGTGAAAAAATATTTTTAATCTAAACTAACTTTATCTTAACCTAGTTCCGAATTGTGAATGATATTGCAAAAGAAATATAAACTAAACTAAGTTGATTTAAAAACTAATAGTTAAAAACACTAAGGTTTCCGAATCCACCCCACCAAAGTTAAGCACATATGTTCTAAAAATATAGCCTATTAAAACATTCCATGAATCCAACTATAAGACAAAAAACAAAGAATATCCCAACTAAACCAAAAGCATCCAATGTATCCGCTCTCAACAAATCACAAAGGAAATCCAATTTTATCGAAAAGCGTTCAATGTATCCATCAGATGAAACACAAGGAATATCCAATAGACAATTTAAACTCAATCAATTATAAGATTAACTCAAATAATTGACAGAACATTTATAATAAAAATTGTCAGATTTGTACAAGCAAATCTGAACTACTACGCCAAACAACGGCGGGGCTTCATCTTCAACCTTAGCTGAAGAGTCTAGCCACTCATAACTATGAAACTATAATTCATAATAAAAGTGCTAAACATTAAACTACAACAACTAAATAAAAATAAATAAATAAACAACTTTACATGGGAGAAATTTCACTCGCTGACGGGCGGCGCTTCCCCTCGTGGTAGCAATGCCTTCGGGATCCACCAGAATGCTAGCGGACGTCCACCGGTAAACACCAAAGTGGCTCAGGAATTGTACACTGAATGATGAAGTGGAGTGGGTCTTATATAGGCAAATACCACGAGTGCAATGTATTTCCAACCGATGTGGGATGTGGGATTTAAGTCTTCACATGCCCTTCAAAATTTCTGTTCACGCTGAAATCCCCAACAGCCCGCACAGCCTGACATTTGTCTACTAAAACAGCCATAACGTTTTGTAGAAAAATCATTTTTACGAGCCGTAAAATTCTCCAGAAAATAGACTTCTGGATCTTTCTAAGCATATATGGCTCATATCCTGGTTCTTCTTGAATCAATACAGTTTAATTTTTAAAGATGATTGATCTGTACGGGCAATTCTGGCAATTTTAGTGAAACTCCTTTCCAAGTGCTTGTAAACCTGAAAAACAACGAAAACAACTCAAAGTAACAAAATCCTAAGCTAACAAATATAAATTAAGTGGCCAAAATATGCAATATTTTTCTCTCATCAAATACTCCCAAACTTACATTTTGCTAGTTCTTTAGCAAAACAAAATAAAAAAAAAAAAAAAAACTAAATGAAAAACAAAGAATATAAAGATAAGTTCAGTATTCATGGTATCCAAAAATTTAAGGAGCATTCAAAATCATGAGATTCATTCATGAGCAAGCTTAAATAAGTCCAACCCATCTTCACAATGAATAAGAATTTAAAACCTAATTACTTACAAGAGGTATGGTAAGACATCACAAGCTTGAATCAGTGTAAAGTGATTTAGCATATACAGATGAGGTTTCCAAATAACTTCAATGTACAAGGTAATCAAGTCTTAAGATCCACAGAATTTCTCATCGGAAAGAACAACGATGGCATAGTCTTTATTTTTTATTTTTGTATATATATATAAGGCTCTGTTATGTTTAGTTCCCTTAAGCTTTCTAATCGACCCATGTAGTGAGTGTTGAGTCAATGACTCCCAAACCAGATGGTTTTAGGGCATTAGGTGTAAAGACACTCCTAAGGACTTACTAACTCGAGTAAAAAAGGCTACGAAATTAAACCGGCATTAATACTACCAAGCAAAATTCCACCTTTTGACGTGAACACTCACTGCTTACTGAGGCAAGAGGTCCAGTTACTCAGTGGAAAGTTTTGCAATGATCATTATGAATAAAATTCCCACCTTTTGATGTGAACACTCACTGCTTACTGAGGCAAGAGGTCCAGTTACTCAGTGAAAAGTTTATTGATGATGATCATTATAAATATTAGTACTATTAGTTTATATACATATATATATATATATGCCCAAGTGTTTATCCAACAAGTCATCCAGTTTCAATTAAGACAAGGAAACGTATACATTCAACTCACTTGTCATACCTCACACAAATATGTGCTGATGTGCTCGTGTGAGATTAGATCAAACAAATGAATTCTCGAAAATGCCTAAAGTAAGTAACTAAAGTTTAAACTCTATCATCAGATCATGTGTTCAAAGTTTTAAGCTTACCAATGAAATCACATCAAAAATTTTCAGATCAACCAAAATTTTTAGATGAACATGAACATGCATTTATCTTTACGATGAAAATACAATAAATTAGGACAAAGTGTGTGATGTGTCTCCCGTACCTCCAAACTTAAATTACACATTGACCCCAATATGTGGCTAATATGGAAAGAGCTGACCTGAGATATGGAGAACTATCTGGACTGGTATAGCTCATAGCATACCTCCAAACTTGAACTGAAGTACGCATTGTCCCTGAAAAATAAAAACTAGAAAACAAAAAATACTGGAAACAAACATTAATCATAAATATGTGAAATAATAAATAAACAGAAAGGATAAACTGTGGGGTGCCTCCCATGAGCGCTAAGTTTAACATCTTCAGCCAGACCCAACATTAGTAAGCATGCCCAACTAAGCGCTCCACCATCTGATCAATAAATGGGAATGGAAAATGATTAGGCCCAGTGGGAGCATTCAATTTACGGTAGTTGATACACACTCTCCACCTTGATTGAACTTGAGTTGGAACCAACTCGTCGTCTTTATTTACTACCGTCAATCTAGTCTGTTTTGGCACGACATGAATCGGGCTCACCTACTCACTATCAAAGATTGGATAAAGGATCAGAACCTCTTGTATAGCTGGGTTGAGCCCTCTTTGTGGCTCCTTCGATGGCTTGGCATTCTCCTCAAAATGTAACTTGTGAATCACCACCGAGGGGCTTATCCCCTTGATATCCTCAATAGTCTAGCTGATAGCTTCATTGTGCTCTCTTAAAACGTCCCATAATTTATCCTGCTGAGCATCAACCAAATCTGAAGCTGTAGTCACAAGCAAAGAATCTGCTAGACCTAGGAACTTATACTTAAGATTGTCCGGCAAAGGCTTAAGTTCCTTCTTGGGGGGTTCAGGTGTTGTGGTTTCTTCCGTCTCACTGATATTTTGAGGAGTAGACTCCAAAGTAGCATATGCTTGCTCAAACAGCTTATTCAAATCCAAATCCCTTTCAAATTGAGCAAAGCATGCCTCCAGGGGGTCCTCAGAATTCCCTTCTTTCTTGGGCGCTTGTAATCTCTCAGGGTAAGGCGCTTTAGGTAAAAACGACCTAGGGAGATCCTTAATAATAGGTGTGGTTGTAGATGGCTCAACATCTCTCTTTTCCTTTTTGCCACTTTCTTGCCCTTGTTACATAGCAGGGTTCTCCTCCACTTGATTGTCCATTTGTCTCCCAGACAAGTATGGGACAGTTGATTGCACTTGTTCCTACCAATGCATAAGAGTTGATGAATTTCCCACCGTAAACTGTTCCTTTGGGTTAGGCTTAGGTTAACTGGGGAACTCTCATTCCTCTCCTTCACCCACGTAACTTGCGATATGATCAATTTGAATCTCTAGCTTGGCAATCGCTTGGGTGTTTTCTATTTTTGCACTCATTACTTCGCTCATGGATTGGCTAGTCATTTTCATGTACTCCTTAAGAGTGTCCAAAAGTGACTGTGAAACTGGCACTGGTGTTTGAATGAGAGCTTTGTAAGCAGGTAATGGTGCTGGATAGGCTGAGTGACTATAACTTGGAACTGGTGGAGAAAATTCGGGAGGGTATTAATTGTGAGCTTGATAAGGGGCTCCTCCCTGATTCCTCAGTTGGTTCTGCGTCCATGAAAAATTAGAGTGGTCCCACCACCCTAGATTGTACGTTTCGGAGTAAGATCCATTCGATTGCCAACAACAGTCATTGAAAGCATTCATTTGTTCCATGGGATACTCGGCAAAAGCCATCATTGATGGACAATTCTGTCCTAAATGCATAGGACTAGCACAGATGAAACAGCTATCAACATTGAATGTGTTGGGAGCATTGATGGACGGGCCGATCATTTTCATGTACTCCTTAATGGTGTCCTCTAAAGACTGTGAAACCGGCGCTGGATTCATCCACATTTTTTTTTGATAACTAACTAGTAGAAAAATAAAATCAATTCAGACCAAAAATTTTCACAAACCAAACAATTCCCCGGCAACGGTGCCAAAAACTTGTTGTGAGTTTTAAATTACTCGCAAGCGCACGAGTCGTTTGCAGTATAGCGTTGTGCAAGTGCGAGGTCGAATCCACAGGGAATTGCGTTGTGAAAATATATTTTTAATCTAAACTAACTTTATCTTAACCTAGTTCCGAATTGTGAATGATATTGCAAAAGAAATATAAACTAAACTAAGTTGATTTAAAAACTAATAGTTAAAAACACTAAGGTTTCCGAATCCACCCCACCAAAGTTAAGCATATATGTTCTAAAAATATAACCTATCAAAACATTCCATGAATCCAACTATAAGACAAAAAACAAAGAATATCTCAACTAAACCAAAAGCATCCAATGTATCCGCTCTCAACAAATCACAAAGGAAATCCAATTTAATCGAAAAGCGGTCAATGTATCCATCAGATGAAACACAAGGAATATCCAACAGACAATTTAAACTCAATCAATTATAAGATTAACTCAAATAATTGACAGAACATTTATATTAAAAATTTTCAGATTTGTACAAGCAAATCTGAACTACTACGTCAAACAACGGCGGGGCTTCATCTTCAACCTTAGCTGAAGAGCCTAGCCACTCATAACTATGAAATTATAATTCATAATAAAAGTGCTAAACATTAAACTATAACAACTAAATAAAAATAAATAAATAAACAACTTTACATGGGAGAAATTCCACTTGCTGACGGGCAGCGCTTCCCCTCGTGATAGCAATGCCTTCGGGATCCATCAGAATGCTAGCGGACGTCCACCGGTAAACACCAAAGTGGCTCAGGAATTGTACATTGAATGATGAAGTGGAGTGGGTCTTATATAGGCAAATACCACGAGTGCAATGTGTTTCCAACCGATGTGGGATGTGGGATTTAAGTCTTCATATGCCCTTCAAAACTTCTGTTCACGCTGAAATCCCCAACAGCCCACACAGTCTGACCTTTGTCTACTAAAACGGCCATAACTTTCTGTAGAAAAATCATTTTTACGAGCCGTAAAATTCTCCAGAAAATAGACTTCTGGATATTTCTAGTATATATGGCTCATATCCTGGTTCTTCTTGAATTAATACAGTTTAATTTTCAAATATGATTGATCTGTACGGGCAATTCTGGAAATTTTAGTGAAACTCCTTTCCTAGTGCTTGTAAACCTGAAAAACAACGAAAACAACTCAAAGTAACAAAATCCTAAGCTAAAAAATGTAAATTAAGTGGCCAAAATATGCAATATTTTTCTCTCATCAATGGTGCTGGTCAGGCTGGATACGATGACTTACTTCAGGCTATGACGAACCTTCAGCTGTCTATGCAGTCCGAGTTCTAGAGCTTGAGCTCTTCTATCGATCGCATGCATTGCGACCTCCGCACACTCAAAGACGATTTCGAGTTACACCGAGAGCACATAGAAGGCTCTCTGGCTAAGCTTCGGGATCTTCTTTGAGACGGCTTTGATTCCCCCACTTGCTGAGTGTTTTTTTTGTTTTATCTTACTATTAAGTACATTTATAGCTCTATGGATACTTAGCATGAACTTTTTTTTTCTCTCTTCATATACATTTATATGCTTATACTCATTGATTTAGCTTCTGTAAAGCTTATGATGTATTGACGATTATATATATGCTTACCTTTCAGTTATTTAGCTTTTTGCTTATGTATATGCTTTACTTATAAGCTAAATGGTTACTTAGATTAAGCACTTAATGTTTCCTTATATGTTGTAACTACTTATACTAGTATAGACAACTTCTAATTCTTCTCGGGAAGTCTTCCTAATTGTAATACCTATATTTATAAAGTAAGGGTAAATAAGTACTTTAATAAATATGATAAAGAGTTAAAATAATATAGATATTTTGAAATGCGAAAAGTCAATTTTTTATAAAACAATTTTAAAAAAATTTCTGGGACGTGGATGTCCAGAAAAGAAAAGAAAAGAAAAAAATTTGGACGTGAAACATCTAGAAGCCAGGAAAAAAAAGAAAAAAAGTTTTCTAAAAAAAAAAAGCGAACAAACGTGGCAGCAGGTCCACCTGCTACCATATTATCAAAGAAAGGTGCATGGATTGCACGTTACAGCAACATGGAGAATTGCAGAAGAAAGGCATGCTGAGTTGGCAAACATTTCAGACTACCGTTTAGACATTTTTTTCTTATATATATTATACTTAACATAAATTTACATACTTACCGATTTTGTTTAAATTTTCTTTCAATTATTCTATTTCCTTAAACAATTGGGGACCCAAAGAAATGTTGAAATAGCAAAATTTTGAAGGGGTTTATTGCAGAATTTTATAGAGAATCTCGAGAAGCTATTAGAAAAATAGAAGGTAATAACATAATGTTTATTTTTGAATTTTTAGCATTCATAAAATTTCTCGGAATTCAAAGTGAGAATTTTCAAAGGGTGTGATTTATGAAGAATTAAAGAAATAATTAGAAATTTAATACAAATATTATGTCAGGTGTTGACGATCAATAACTAGGAGAAATTGCTGAGAGGAATGGGAAATGCAATGAGGTGATCCACAGGTAGCTTTAAGTGCAGATGAGTTAGATTTACTTTAAGTAATCTAAATAAAATAAAATATCGAGTAATAATATTAAAATAAATTATTAGCTTATGCTTTGGTAGTAGATAAAAAATTAAATTGATATGTATGAATCTCATCTTTTACTTTTATGAGGGACTTCTCCCTCTTGAACGTCAATTGTTAGATGCTGCTGCTGGAGGTTCTTTTAAGGATAAGACACCTGAAGTTGCTAAGGAGTTGCTCGCCCAACATGCTCTTAATTATCAACAATATGAGGGAGTGTTAAACTCCACTCGTGGGGTGAATGAGGTATCTTCTAACTCTGCTCTTGAGGAAAAAGTTAATAAAATGTCTACTCTTCCGTCTCAAGTACTGAACGTGAATAGAGCACAAGTACAACAAGTTGCTCAAGTCTATGGTGTGTGCTGTACTTAAGGGCATCCAACTGACCAATGTCCCCAACTGATCAACAATGGAGGATGGGAGTCTCTTAATGCTGTTGGGTTTCAAGGTAATCAAGGTGGACAAAGGAACAACCCTTTCTCTAACACATATAACCCTGGGCTTAGAGATCACCCCAATTTTCGTTGGGCCAACAATTATAATGTTCAGAACCCTCAAGGTTAGTGTTTCCATGCCCTCCAAGTTTGTTTATGAGGCCTCAAGTACCTCAAAACTTTGTCCTTATTCCTCTTGTGCCCACAAATTCTGCTGCTACTAATTATGATTAAATTTTAAAGTCCCTTGCTCAAGGGCAACAAAATTTAACTACTGCTACTCAAGCTCTTGTTACAGGTCAACAGGCTCACACTAAGGATACTGCAGAGCTGAAGAAGTAATTGGGACAAATGGTGGACTTCATGGGGAAGATAACTGAGAGTGAAAAATTGCCTAGCAACACTGTTCCCAACCCAAATATCGAGCAAGCTAAAGCTGTTACCACAAGGAGTGGTAAGACCCTTGTGGATGTTCCTAAAACTCAAAAGAAAGCCCAAGTGACCCATGATGAGGAAGAGGACGTTGAGAGCACCAAGAAGGAAATAAAGAAAGATCTCGCCACCTCAATGGCAGAAGTGATTGGTCGTTCATCATCTTAGAATGCTTTGAAACCTCGAGGTAATGAACAAAACCCTAAACACTCTTTTGATTCTAATCCTTTTTCTCGTGTACCTTTTCCTAGTAGGTTGGCCATAACCAAGAAGGATGAATCTGATCAGGCCATCTTGGAGATTTTTAAGAAGGTACAAGTCAACATGCCTTTGATTGAGTGCTTGAAGCAAGTGCCAAGATATGCCAAGTTTCTAAAGGAGCTTTGCACTACAGGGAGGCAGACTTGTGAGAAGGAGGTGGTGAAGATGAATGAGATAGTCTCTGCTATCATCCAAAAGAAATTGCCACCAAAGCTTAAGGATCCACAGAGTTTTTCTGTTCCTTGTGTGATTGGTACCAACAAATTTGATAATGTCATACTAGACTTAGGAGCTTCAATTAATGTGATGCTTTATAGTCTTTATGCTTCTTTATAGCTAGGTGTACTTAAAAGTGATAATGTTGTTATCCAATTAGTTGATTGATATAATAAGTATCCTAAAGGATACGTTGAGGATGTTCTTGTGCAGGTGAATCAACTCATTTTTCCTACTGACTTCTATGTCCTTTATAGGGAAGATTTGCCCTTAAATTCCACTCCATTGCTTTTAGGACGCCTGATGAGAGCCATAAAATGCATCTCAACAGTGCTTAATTGTTAGTATTTTAGGGTTGATCACGGTCTTAATTGTACTTTTATACGTTAATAACTCTAAAGTGATATTCTTGGATCATTGACTTAATTCGGTGCATTTTCAGGTACTTTGAGTCCAAAAGAAAAGGAAAAACGATCGTTGTTTAAAGCGCCAAGATTCCATGCATAACGGAGTGTCCGAGTAGTTGCGAAGAAGCAAACATGAAGAAAAACCAAGTCATCAGTGTGCACCGCGGCCTGGACTAGGCAGGACCGCGACACCCAAAAGCCTCCACTCGAGAACCATCACCTCTACACCCAAAGCTAAAGGCAAGGCTGCGACACCCACAAAGGAGAGCCACAGCGCGCACACATTTTTCTATCTCCGAGTCAGAACTTAATTAAGGTTTTAACAATAGATTAAACCCGAAAACACCCTTGGACCTTTGTACTATAAATAGATCACTTAGGGTTGAAGAGAGGACATCAATCAAAGTCTGGAAAACTCAAAGAAGCAGCCATATTCTCCTCCATCAAAATGTTCAGCCATGAGTTCTATGGCGAACTAACCTCTAAGCAAGGCGAAGGGATGAATCCTTAGGTGTAGTTGTTCCTTATTTTCCTTTATTGGTTCAGTTGTAATTGGGATTTGTTGTCAAATATTGTTATGATTTACTCTTTAATCTAATTAGAAGATTTTCTCTTAAATCCGGTAATTGTATCTTTCTCATTGATATAAGTTTAGTCGTGCTCCTCTTATGTCACGTTGTTTGGGTATGATTGAGTCCGGTAGACTTATCTTTTAGGTTTGTCCATTTCTGTAATATCGTCGTTAAGATATATTGTCGTTTCTTGATAAATCTATAAGACAGGTCATGAATGTTTAACTCAAAAGTAAAGAGTATTTTATATCAATTACATTAAGGTTTACATACGTACTTTAATTGAATATCTGCCGATTGCTTGTTTGGGATGTAAAACTTGTAATCGAGATAAAAACAACTGAATCAAGATTGGAAAAAGGCAATGAACCTAGGGAGGATTCCCGGAACCTTGTTGTTCCTCTATTATTATTCTCAATTTATTACATAATTTGCTCTCAATTACTTCATTATCAAAACTTCATATTTTCTCACTTGATTTTATCGTTCGTGTTTAGGTTTACATCTTCTCTTGTATTTAACTTGTTTCCCTGTGGAATCGGCACCCCAAAACTGTACTACAACTACCACATTATACTTTGGGCGTAATCAAATTTTGGCGCCATTGAAACACGCTTACATTCAAGGAAGATTGTCAACTCTAAGACAAGACGGTACTATCGTTCTTTTCTTTAAGTTTTTGATTTTCTGATTCGTTTTGTTTTATTTCTTTTTAACTCAGTTGGTGTATGCTTAGACCGAGAGATTTGTGAGGTAGGTTCATTAAGGGACCCAAAATAGAGATACCCTTCCCTTCCACATCCATTAGTGAAACCTTGCCTAGATCGAACCCTGGTGTACACCCAACCGAAAATTTAGAAAACTTTGTTAACATGGCTGAAAACCCTAATGAGAATGTTGCTAGGACACGTAAAGATTATTTGCATCCTAGTCGGACAGCCACACCATCATGCATTATGTTTCCCGCCAACACTCGCCATCAAGACTTTAAAACAGAGATGATTCAATTACTCCCTACATTCCATGGCTTGGAAAACGAAAACCTATATGTACACATTAGAGAGTTTGAGGAAGTAGTTGCGACTTTTCATAGTCAAGATGTAACTGATGATATCGTGAGACTCAAGTTTTTTCCTTTCTCTTTGAAGGATAAAGTTAAGAGTTGGTTATACTCACTGAGACCATGATCTATTGGGACATGGAATGAGATGACTCAGGTATTTTTTAACAAATACTTCCCTCAACATAAGACCAATGCTTTAAAAAGACAAATCTCCACCTTTGCACAAAAGGATAATGAGACTTTGTATTAGTCTTAGGAGAAATTTAAAGAGTTGTTAAGTATGTGTCCACACTACGGCTATGAGAGTTGGCGCTTAGTGAGCTACTTTTATTAGGAACTTACCTATAGGGAGCGCCAATTCGTAAAGATGATGTGTAACGGTGAATTTTTGCAAAAAGACCCTGATGAGGCCATTAAGTACCTCAATGAGCTTGCTGAAAAAGCTCACACTTGGACTGGACCTAGTGCTACTGAAAGCACTAATACGTCACGATCTGTAGGAAACCCAAGTCGTGGTGGAATATACCATCTTAGGGAAGAAGACAGCCTGAAAGCTAAGGTCGAAATGCTTACTAAGGAGTTAGATGCATTAAAAACTAAAGGCTCAAAGCCAACACACATGGTTAATCATGCCGAATCTTCAGAACCATGTTTTATGTGTGGCGGGGTAGATCATCTCGCTCAAGAATGTCCCATATTCGTATATATGAGAGGGATGTTCCTTCTCCAACACCTATAATCCAGGATGGCGAAATCACCCCAACTTCAGCTGGAAGTCTGAAAACCAGTAGCTTGCACAACCTCTTAGACCATACCATGCACCATATCATGAACCCTTATCCTCTTGAAGTTCTTTAGAAGACACTTTACATGCTTTTATAGAGGCATAGGGTAAGACAAACCAAAGGTGTGAGGCATTAATTACACAGGTTGTTGAAGAAAACAAAGAGATAAGGAGCTAAGTAACCAAACTGATGGGCTCTTTGAGTGTGAATGAGCGAGGGAGGTTCCCTTCCCAAAATCAGTCCACACCCCATGGTCAACATATGGCACAAACAAATATGAAAAATGTAAATGCCATTGTGACAAGAAGTGGTAAGTCTTTAAACATCCCAACAATAAACAAATCTGAGGATGTGGAAAAGGGTCAAAGTAGTAGTGATACTGAACCGCATAAGGACCCTGAAGTTACTAAGAGCCCTGTTAAGGCACCATTCCCTCAAGCCTTAAAATCAAACAAGAAAAATCTGGAGCTGAATAATGAAATCCTAGAGAACCTAAGGCAAATAAATTGAATCTTCCACTTTTGTATGTGATTAAACAAGTACCCACCTATGCAAAGGTTCTCAAGGATTTATGAACAATTAAGAGGAAGCACCATGTAAAGAAAACAACATTCCTAACTGAGCAAGTGAGTGCCTTGATTGATCAAAGAATTCCCCCAAAATACAAGGATCCTGGCTGTCTAACCATTGTATGTAGCATTAGAAATCATGAAGTTGGACAAGCCTTGCTAGATTTAGGAGCTAGTTTAAACCCTAATGTCATTCTCTATTTACTTACAGCTGGGTTTAAGAGAAATCAAACCAACCGCTGTGGTATTACAATTGGTTGATTGTTCAGTCAAAGTACCCCGGGGTGTGGTAGAGAATGTTTTGATTCAAATTGATAAATTTTACTATCCTGTTGATTTCTTAATCCTTGATACTACTTCTACTGTTGACACCAACTCTAAAATTCCTTTGATTTTGGGTAGACCTTTTCTTGCTACTGCAAATGCTCTAATAAATTGTAGGAATGGACTTATGAAGCTGTCCTTTGGAAACATAACCCTTTAAGTGAATATTTTCAATGTTGCAAAACAGCCTAAAGATGAGGACGAAAACCACCAGCTTTACATGATCGAGTCACTCATCAATGAGGGAGTTTCCATAGCTCATGATTGTAATCCTCTTAAAACTATTCTTGTTAATTATGAGATTGATTTATTTGATGATAAAACTGAAATAATTGATATTTGTGCTGTTTTTGATAAATCTCAAGATTATGACACTCGGGCATGGCAACCGAAGTTTGAGGAGCTACCTGAAAGAAGTAAGAAATAAGTCCCCTTAAGTGTGGAAGCACCTAAAGTCGAATTGAAGCCACTACTTAAGGGTTTAAAACATGTCTTTCTCGATCCAGGTGATACTTTTCCTGTTATTATCTCATCTGAATTATCTGAGACCTAAGGTAAGAAATTAATTCAAACTCTAAATGCATATAAATCAACCTTAGGATGAAGTATAACTGATTTAAAAGGTATTAGTCCCCTGATTTGTTTGCATAAAATAAATTTGGATGAAGGAAGTAGTCCTCGTATAGACCCTCAACGTAGGCTTAACCCCACTATGAAAGAAGTAGTGAAAAATGAAGTGCTAAAACTATTAGATGCGGGAATTATATATCCCATAGCTAATAGTAAATGGGTAAGTCCTATGCAAGTTGTTCCTAAAAAGTCCGGAGTCACTGTGGTAAAGAATGACCTAGGAGAGTTAGTCCCTACCAAGCTTGTGACCAGGTGGCGTATGTGCATTGATTATAGAAAATTAAATGCTGCCACCCGGAAAGACCACTTTCCACTCCCTTTTATTGATCAAATTCTTGAGCGTGTAGCTGGTCATCCCTTTTACTGTTTTCTATATGGTTTTTCTGGTTATTATCAAATTGAAATTGCATTAGAAGACCAAGAAAAAAATCACTTTCACTTGTCCCTTTAGCACCTATGCTTTTCATAGAATGCCATTTAGATTGTGTAATGCCCCTGCCACTTTTCAACGTTGCATGATGAGTATTTTTAGTGACATGGTTGAAAATTGCATGAAAATTTTTATGGATGACCTAACTGTTTTTGGATCTTCATTTAATGCATGCTTAATGAATTTAGAAAGAGTGTTGATTCACTATGAGGAGAAAGAATTGGTTTTAAATTGGGAAAAATGCCATTTCATGGTACCATCCCGTATTGTCTTAGGGTATATTGTCTCTACTAAAGGAATAGAGGTTGATCAATCTAAGATTGAATTAATTTTTAAATTACCTACCTCTAAGACAATAAAGGATGTGAGATCTTTCCTTGGTCATGTTGGTTTTTATAGGAGGTTCATACAAAATTTTTTGAACATATCTAGACCACTATGTGCCCTTCTAGTTAAAGACACCCCCTTTGAGTGGACTCAAGCTTGTCAAGAGGCCTTTAAAACACTTATTGGCAAGCTTACTTCAGCAACTATAATGCAGTCACCTGATTGGACTTTACCCTTTGAAATATGTGTGATACTAATGACTATGTTGTAGGTGCTGTTCCTAGATAGTGAAGGGAGGGGAAACCTTTTGTCATTTACTATGCTAGTAAAACTTTAAATAGTGCTCAAATGAACTACTCCACCACTGAAAAAGAATTGCTAACTGTAGTATTTGATTTGGATAAATTTTGTACCTATTTAATTGGTTCTCCTATCCTTATTTTTACAGATCATGCAGCCTTCAAATACCTTCTTACAAAGAAAGATGCTAAGGCAAGACTAATACGATGGATCCTACTCCTACAAGAATTTGACATCACCATCAAAGACCAGAAAGGAGTAGAGAATGTAGTGGTTGATCATCTTTTAAGGCTCACACTTGAGGACACCTCTGATGACATGCCAATCAAGGATGACTTTCCTGATGAGCATTTACTCTCCGTTACTTTCTTACAATGGTTTGTTCACATCATGAATTATTTGGCTACAGGTGAGATACCAATGGATTGGAGAGCTCAAGACAAGAAGAAATTCTTATATGAGGTACATAATTTTTATTAGGATGACCCCTACCTTTTCAAGTACTGCCCTGACCAAATGTTAAGGCGTTGCATCCCTAATGAAGAGATTGCTAACATCTTGGAATTTTGTCATTCCCAAGCTTGTGGAGGCCACTTTTCAATAGAAAAAACCGCTGCAAAAATTTTGCAGTGTGGATTTTATTGGCCTACCTTGTTTAAAGATGCAAACATCTATTGTCACTCATGTGAGAAGTGTCAGAAGTTAGGAGCTGTGTCTCGTCGAAATTTGATGCCCTTAAACCCTATTTTAGTGATTGAAATCTTTTCTTTGTTGGGGCATTGATTTTATAGGACCTTTTCCTCCTTCCTTCAGATACCAATTTATCATCGTGACAATATATTATGTATCTAAGTGGGTAGAGGCAGCAGCTAGCCGAAGCAATGATAATAGAACGGTAGTTAAATTTCTTAAAGAAAATGTGTTATCTCGATTTGGTACACCCCGCGCTATAATTAGTGATCGAGGTACACATTTTTGCAACCGTTTTTTTGAAGCTTTGATGAGAAAATATAGGGTGTTACATAAAATTTTTACTGCTTACCATCCTCAGATTAGTGGACAAGTAGAGCTTGCTAATAGGGAAATTAAACAAATTTTAGAAAAAATGGTTAACCCGGATCGCAAGGATTGGTCTTTGAGACTAGTTGATGCGCTTTGGGCTTACTGTATAGCCTTTAAAACTCCCTTAGGTATGTTCCCTTATCGGTTTTTTTTTGGAAAGCCTTGGCACTTACCTGTAGAGCTCGAGCATCGAGCTTATTGGGCCATCAAGTCTTTCAATTTTGACATAGGAGAAGCAGGTAAGCTTAGGAAATATCAGTTGACCGAGTTAAAGGAATTAAGAAACGATGCTTATGAGAATTCTAGAATCTATAAGGCTAAAATGAAGGTATTCCATGACAAAAACATTTTGAGGAAAACATTTAAACCTAATGATCGGGTGTTCTTATACGATTCTAGACTCCATAAGCATCCTGTAAAACTTCGGTCAAGGTGGACCGGTCCTTTCATAGTGAAAAATGTTTTTGAAAATGGAGCGGTGGAAATAGAGGACACTAGGGATGGTCGGACTTTTAAAGTGAATGGTCAGTGTCTTAAAGTCTTAATCGATAGGCAAGATCCGGAAGTGGAAGACATTCCACTTATGGATTCGGTCTATTCACCTTAACTATACCACACAGGTACGTTTTTATTTATTTTTCTTTTGATTTGTTTGTTTTGTTTTTAATTAACGTTTTAGTCAATCTTAATTGCTAGTTTTTCTTTTAATTTAATCTAATTTTTAAGGATTATTTTTGATACTATTATTTATTTGGCTGACTTTATTTTATTTTATTTTTCTTTTTGCAAACAAGCAAATTTTTCTTGTAGAAAACAGGTCCAGCGCACAGCACCAGGCCTAGCGCCCCAGCGTATAGAACAGGCCCAGTTCGCCCAGCCCAGCGCCGCGCCCCAGCATCTGGGGCACTGCAGCGCCTAGAATGCACGCCTACACGCTCATCAGCCCACGCTGCAGCACCCCTAAGCCCACACTGTAGCACCCACCCGAGCCTGGCCCCTTTTTAGACCCTAAAAACTATCTTTCTTCTTCATTTCTCCCTCATGAAACCAGCAGCTCACTTCTCTCTCTCTCATCCTCTCTCCAAACCCTCACTTACCCATTCATTTTTCCTCAAAATTTCTTGTTTCTAACATCAATTCTTGATTCATTACTCACTAATTTTGCAGATTTTGCTAGAAATCTCATTAACAAGCTTAGTTCTAGGAAGATTTCGGGTTCTTCAAGAAAATTTCCAATTGGTGGGTAGTCTTTCTTCTCTCCACTTGTGGGCATCAAGTAAGACAAATTTCTTCTCTTTATTGTTCCTTTGTGCTATTTGGGTGATTAATTTTGCATTAGTTCCATAGGTCTATCTATTTGATTCACATGGCACCTAAGACCAAGAGACCTAGGGGAAAACAACAACAAGAGTATGATGAGACCAAATTTATTAGTTTTCAGGCGAGTGAGAGATATATTCGGATGATGCAAACTAGAAAACCCATTCCAGAGAGAGGATTTAACATCATAGATAGGGGAAACTCATCTCTGTTTAAAATGATTACTGATAGGGATTGGGGTACATTTACAAGACCCCCATCTCATTCCCTTACAAATATGGTTAGAGAATTTTACGCTAATGCAGACGAGCATAGAAATGGTAAAGTGAGGGTGAGAGGAAAAACAGTATATTTTAACAGCACATCCATAAATAGATTTTATGGGTTACTTGACATAGAAAATAGTGAGTATAGTGCATATGCGTCTAATATTGATTATGAAGAGATTTGCAATACTCTCTGTATTCCGGGCACTAAATGGAAAATAACGGGGGATACCCCTATAACCTTGCTCAGTCCTTCTCCGAATGCCAATGCTAGAGCTTAGCAATATTTTGTATGTCAGAGGATGATGCCTGCTACACATTATAGCGACATTACTGTTGAGAAAGCTATCTTAATTTATGCCATTTTGATGGGCATGATTATAGACGTGGGCCAAGTCATTTTTACTTCTATCATACACACTGTGCGACAAAAGCTCAGATTATACTTTCCTTCATTAATCACTCAATTGTACATCTGAGCCGAAGTCCCATACAGTCCTGATGAGGAGGCCCAATAACCCAAGAAACCTATTGATGATGTTATGCTAACTCAGATTAGAGCCTTAAGGCTACCAACTTTGGGAGAGGGAGCAGTAATTGCTACCTCCTCCCCCTTCTAGGCATTTTATGGTCGCCGAGTGCCTTGAGCATTTAGAGAGTCATTTTGACGAGCATCAGAAACTGTTGCTTGATAGGATAGATCGTCAAGACCGATTATTGGCTAAGCAAGCCGATTATCAAGCGGGGGTCTACTCTTCTTTTGGTCAGATGTACCAACACCTTGCCTCCGCTACTGGTTGTAATATGGATCACTTTCCTACTATGCCACCCTATCCGGGTTCATCTTTTGATCCACCTCCCGAGGAAGGTGAAGAGAATGAAGGGAATAAAGAAGCAGATGAGGACTTAGAGGATTAGTTTTGGGTTCTATCTCTTGTTTGCCTATTTTTTATTTTTTTCTTTTGTTTTTATTATCAGATCACTATACTAACATTTATTGTGTTTTCCTTTTCGTTATTTTATTTTTCATCCTTTATTTTTCATTTTTAGTTATTTCTCTCCATTTTGTGTGTTAACCTAACACATGGTGGGAATCTTAATAGTACACCGCAGTTGCTTTCTTTTTGTTGTTTTGTTCTATGTTGTAGATCAGAATTTAAGCAAGAAGAATGGCATGCAGTTCACATGGTGGTGCACAATTTTCAGCGTCTGTGCACTTGTGCTTACAAAGGGAGTTTTCTTTACTTTCTCTTTAGCATTGAGGACAATGCAAATTTTAAGTTGGGGGTGAAGGAAACGTATTTCTTTTTCATTAAATTGCTTGGTGTTACCTTCTCTTTCTTTTTGTTTTAAGCATGCTTTGTGTTAGCCTTGGAGTTAATTCACATGTCAATGATATAAGCTTAATTGAGATAGCATACAGCATTTAGAGTAAGTTAAATCTTGCTTCGGTTTTAGAATAATTTAAATATCAATCTTCATTTGGTTTGAGACTCTAGTTTGTGGTAAGATTGCATGATTAGTCTAAAGCATCTAGAGAAGTTTTATGTGTGATTATTTCATAAATATTTTTGCGGTCTCGACAAGCTCTAGAACTTATTTGGTAATCATTTGAGGCGAATTCCTAGAATGCACATTACTTAGGATATGATGTAGGCTATTTTTGGACTGTTTGAGCCTTTCAAACTTACCATTGCTATATTTATCCCTAGTCACCTGTTTGAGCCTTGTTTCTTTCGATAACCCATTTACTTACCTTCATGAGCCTAAAAATATTTTATCCTTACCCTTCTTTTGAAAGAACTTATTCATACACATTTGTTGCAAAGCACTTAAGAGGAGTAAGGATGGAAAAATATGAAAAAAAAATGTTACTACCATAACTCAAATACATTAAAAGAGAAAAGTTGGGGGTTGTGGAAAAGAAAAGAAGAAAAAAGAAAAAAAAGAAAAGAATGAAAAGGAGGTGAATGGTCTTATGCCAAAAATACAAAAGAAAAAGAATGAAATATGGCAAAGAAAGAAGAAGAAAGAAGAAAAGTGGTGACTTATTAAGAGGAAGCTCTTATAAAAATGGTTGAAAGAGTTGGGTGTAGAAATAAGGTTATCTAGTGCTTAAAAATGGTTGTGTTTAAAGCTAAGAGATTGAGTTCTTTTACTTACAAATCCTTTCTGTTCTTCCTTAAACCTTTACCTTAGCCTAACATTACAAGCTTATTAAAGACCTATTGATCCAATGAAGTGTGATTTTTTTTTCTACAATAGTGGAGAGTGATTTGAAAAATAAGCCTATGGAGCTTGTTTATATGATTGATGCCACACAATTCATTATGTTTTTAGAGACCAAGACTTGTATTCATGAATTTCATGCATAAAATCATTCGGGTGTTTGGATTAATGGACTGTGGTAAGACGGATGATAAGAGTCGATAACGATTTTAAGATTGATGCTTGGATTACTTTTGGACTTAAGTGATATTTTTAATGATTCTATGTGTTGCATATTATGTGCAATTTCTGAGACAAAAATGTGAATTGCTCATTGTTTAACACTAGCATTGCTTTACCTTGTTTTGATTCCTACCATAGAATTCATTTCTTGTTTTCGCTTGAATTGCTAGGGACTAACAATAAGCTAGTTAGGGGTTGTGATGAGAGCCATAAAATGCATCTCAACAGTGCTTAATTGTTAGCATTTTAAGGTTGATTACGGTCTTAATTGCACTTTTATACGTTAATAACTCTAAAGTGATATTCTTGGATCATTGACTTAATTTGGTGCATTTTCAGGTACTTTGAGTCTAAAAGAGAAGGAAAAATGATCGTTGCTTAAAGTGCCAAGATTTCATGCATAACGAAGTGTCGGAGTGGTTGCGGAGAAGCAAACATGAAGAAAAATCAAGTCATCAGTGTGCGTCGCGCCCTGGACTAGACAGGGCCGCGGCACCCAAAAGCCTCCACTCTAGAACCACCAGTGTGCACCGCGGCGCCCAGTACCTCTACACCCAAAACTAAAGGCAAGGTTGCGATGCCCACAAAGGAGAGCCATAGCATGCACACGTTTTTCTATCTCTGAGTCAGAACTTAATTAGGGTTTTAATAATAGATTAAACCCAAAAACACCATTGGACCTTTGTATTATAAATAGATCACTTAGGGTTGAAGAGAGGACATCAATCAAAGTCTAGAAAACTCAAAGAAGTAGCCACATTCTCCTTCATCAAAGCGTTCAACCATGAGTTCCATGGCAAACTAACCTCCAAGCAAGGCGAAGGGATGAATCTCTAGGTGTAGTTGTTCTTTATTTTCCTTTATTGGTTCAGTTGTAATTGGGATTTATTGTCAAATATTGTTATGATTTACTTTTTAATCTAATTAGAAGATTTTCTCTTAAATCTGGTGATTGTATCTTTCTCATTGATATAAGTTTAGTCATGTTCCTCTTATGTCACGTTGTTTGGGTATGATTGAGTCCAGTAGACTTATCTTTTAGGTTTATCCATTACTGCAATATCGTCGTTAAAGATATATTGTCGTTTCTTGATAAATCTATAGGATAGGTCATGAATGTTTAACTCAAAAGTAAAGAGTATTCATATCAATTACATTAAGGTTTACGTACGTACTTTAATTGAATATCTGTCGATTGCTTGTTTAGGATGTGAAAATTGCAATCGAGATAAAAATAACTGAATCAAGATTGGAAAAAGGCAATGAACCTAGGGAGGATTCCCGAAACCTTGTTGTTCCTCTATTATTATTCTCAATTTATTACATAATTTGCTCTCAATTACTTCATTATCAAAACTTCATTTTTTCTCACTTGATTTTATCGTTCGTGTTTAGGTTTACATCTTTTCTTGTAGTTAACTTATTTCCCTGTGGAATCGACACCCCAAAGCTGTGCTACAACTACAGTGTTATACTTTGGGCGTAATCAACGCCCATTCATGAGGACCATAAGAATAAAGATCGATGTTTATGAGGGAACACTGACCATGGAATTTGATAATGAAGTTATACGCGTCAACATCTTTGAAGCCATGAGGTATCCATTGACTGACATTAAACCCTGTTTTTCTATTGATGATATTGATTCACTTGTGCAGAGGTTTATGGAAGCAATGGAAGAGGATGAGTTGAAAGTAACACTCTCTCAAGGAGTTGGTTATACTGAGAATAGAGAATCCATTTCTAGGGCTGAGTTGAAGAAGGCTGAATAACCCATTGTGATCAAAACTGTAGCCTCCCTTGAGGCCCGACCCATATTACTAAGGTCTATTCCTCCTTTGTCCCTTCTTATTTCGACTAACAAAATGTTACCTTCAGTGATTCAGGCCCCTACACTTGAGCTTAAGGTTTTACCAGATCACTTGAAGTATGTCTTTTTAGGGGACAAAGAGACATTGCCTGTTATTATATCCTCGAAGTTAGAGGAGGACCAAGAGAAGAAGCTTGTGGACATTCTGAAGAAGTACAAGACCGCCATTGGTTGGACTTTGGCAGATATCAAGGGAATTAGCCCAACTATGTGTGTCCATATGATCCTGTTGGAGGATGGTGCCAAACCCACCAGAGAGGCCCAGAGACGCCTACATCCACCTATGATGAATGTAGTGCAAGATAAGGTAATTAAGTTACTTGATTGTGGTTTTATTTACCCTATTTCAGATAGCAAGTGGATGTCTCTTGTTCAAGTTATGCCAAAGAAGTCAAGAGTTATCGTGGTAAAGAATGAGGAGAATGAGCTTGTACTTCAAAGAGTGGTGACTGGTTATCGAGTTTTCATAGACAATAGGAAGCTCAACACTTCAACAAGGAATGACTATTTACCTTTGCCCTTCATCGATCAGATGCTTGAGAGGTTAGCTGGTTATCCTTTTTATTGTTTTTTGGATGGATATAGTGGGTACAACCAGATCTATATAGCTTAAGAGGACTAAGAGAAGACTACCTTCACTTGCCCTTTTGGCACTAATGCCTACAGACGTATGCCATTTGGATTGTGCAATACAGCATGTACGTTTCAACGTTGTATGCTTTCCATTTTCTCTGAATACATTGAGAATATCATTGAGGTCTTTATGGATGATTTTAGTGTCTTTGGTAGTGTTGGGAAATCACCTTAGAGATGCCTAAGTGGTGATCTTCCAAACACCCAAGTCTAGAATGACTTGTAATGATCAGAAACAGAAACATAAATCAAAGAAAAGATAGAACACAACAATTGTTATTGAGGTTCGGCAATAGCCTATGTCCCCGTGAGTTCCTCTGAACTCTCTACACTAAATCAATGGGTTTTTACAAGTTTCAGCAACACCCCTTCAAGAATCTCAAGTTCTTAAAGAACTAAAGAAGAGAAGAAAGAAAGTGATAAGAACTATTACAAAGCCCTCTATCCAATCTATGCTACTCTCTCTTTATAACCAGTCTCTCTTTTAGATCTATTCTAGTGTCTTTCCTGTGTTTTGTGTCTTTGCACGCTCACACTTGCACTTGAATTCTCTTGTATGATGATCACTTATGTTTATAACTTATATCACACCTATTGAGATTGAAGCTAGATGACCCTTTATATAGTGCACCACTTCTTGACCAATCTTGAAGGTCAATATCCACCCTTAGATCTTGAAGAACAATCAACCATAACCTTTCATTAATCCTTAATGATCCTATGCATTTTGAACATGCCCCCATATACCTTTCAAAAGGCTAAAGCAAAAGCATCAGGTGTGCCTTTAAGCAGCGGCTTAGAACAGGGCAAGCTGCGGCCTGAAGAGGGCTGAAACCACACTATTTATCAACCTTACTGGAGGCCACGGCCTGGAACGACTGAGCAGTGGTGCACAGGGCTAGGCTGTGGCGCGCACACCCTAGGCTGTGGTGCATAACCCTTCTCCCATCTTCTGGAGTTTCTGGAGGCCGAGATGCGCACATCCCAGGCCGAGGCGCCAAGACCTGATGTTGAACCTCTTCAAACCTTGTTTAAACCTTAGACAAACACCAACAATCTCTACCTTTATCTAAGTGATTAAACTCGAACCCATTGTGCAGAGAACTCAGGATCCAAACTCATTTTGAGTCATCATATCAACCGACTCCAATCCTAAGTAGTCCAAGGCAATGATTGAACTTACTTAAAGGTAGAACCTTATTGCCTAAATCTGTAGGATTTTCCTCCGTGGCCACCTTATCCATATGAATGCATTATTCCGTAACATTTTCCCAAATGAAATGATACCGAACATCTATGTGCTTTGTCCTCTCATGGAACATCAGATTCTTACATAAGTGCAATGCACTTTAGCTATCCAAATACACCACCACCTGTTCTTTCAGGACCTCTGACTCTTCCAACAACCCTTTGCACCACATAGCCTCCTTTATGGCTTTCGTAGCCGCTATGTACTCAGCTTTGGTTGTTAAGAGTGCTACCACTGGCTACAACTGAGCCTTCCAACTTATACAACATCAATTTAAGTTGAAGAAGTAGGAAGTAATCGATCTTCTTTTATCCCGGTTAGATCCATAGTTCGAATCCGCAAAACCTTCAAGACTGATAGACTTACCTCTCTTATCATAAACCAATCCCACTTCTGGGTTTCCCTTCAAATACCTCAGCAACCACTTCATCCCAAGCCATTGTTCCTTTCCAAGATTACTCATAAACCTGCTAAGAACACTCATTGCATGAGCAATGTCAGGTCTAGTACTTACCATCATGAACATGACTAATCCAACTGCACTTGAGTAGAGGACCTTTTCCATTTCCTTCTTCTCCTCATCTGATCTCAGACATTGATCGCTGGAGAACTTGAAATGACCAGCAATGGGAACCTTCACTAGTTTACTATCTTCTATAGGGAACTTAGATATTATCTTCTCTATGTAGGAAGTCTAAGAAATCTTCAATTTGTTTCTCTCCCTTTCCCGGATTATATACATCCCAAGGATCTTCTATGCATAGCCAAGATCATTCATCTCAAACTCAGAACTGAGTTGAGACATCAATTCTTCTATCCTCTCCATGTTGCTCCCAACCAGCAACATATCATCGACATAGATGAGGATGATCACCACTTCTTCCACCTTGTGCCCCTTGTAGTACAAGCACGAATCATAGTAGCTCCTCATGAAACCTAAGCTAGTTACAAAGGAATCGAACCTCTTATTCTATTGCCGAGGTGATTGCTTCAGGCTATAGAGAGATTTCTTCAATTTACACACCAACTCTCCCTGCCTTCCTTCCTCATAGCCTTCAGGTTGCCTCATATAGATGGTCTCATCAAGCTCTCCATGTAAGAACATTGTCTTCACATCCATTTTCTCAATCTCCCAATCAAATTGGACCACCATAGCCAATACTATTTGTATCGTCTTGTACTTCACAACCAGTGAGAATATTTCGGTGAAATCTATGCCTTCTCTTTGTGTGAACCCCTTCGCCACCAGCCTAGCTTTATACCGGACTTCATCCCCTGGAATGTTCATTTCTTTGATCTTGTAAACCCATTTGCAATCCACAACTCTCTATTTTTCTGGTTTGGGCACCAATTCCCAAAAGTTGTTCTTCCTCAAAGAATCCATTTCTTCCTCCATAGCTAGCTGCCACTTTGACGACTCCTTACATTCCATGGCTTCTATGTAAGTTTCTAGTTCAACCATCCCTCCTTTTGAACAAGGAGTTGCTACATTAGCATCCGCAAACTCATATCTCAAATATGGTCTAACCACCCTCTTTTCCTGGTCCCTTGTGAGTTGGTAGTCATTCTGACTTGCTGCATCATCCCCTTCCAGTTCAGCCTCCTCTTAAGTATCCTGAGATTAGCTTTCATTAATGGGCTCTACCTAGTCCGAACTCTCTTGGCTTCCTTGCTCTACCTAAACTGAATTTTCCTTGATGCGATGCTCCACAAATTCTGGACTGGTTTGCTCACTAGCCCCTGCAGGGTTAGTTTTCTCCAAATAAGGAAATAACAATTCATTAAAAATAATATCCCTACTTGTTATGAGTTTCATTCCTTTTGGTTCTAAGAACCATAACCTATACCCCTTAACCCCATCACTATACCCTAGAAATACACATTTTCTAGACCTTGGGTTAAGTTTATCATCCTTTTGATGTGCAAACGCAGCGCACCCAAAAGTCCTAAGGTTGCTCAACTCGGGGGGTTTCCCACTCTATATTTCCATGAGAGTCTTGAGCTCTAAAGCTCTAGAGGGTGATATATTTACCAAGTATGCAGCAGTAGACACAGTTTCCCCCCAAAAATATTTTGGTAATCCGAATCCTATTAACATGTACTTAACCTTTTCCATAAGGGTCCTGTTCATCCTCTCAGCAACTCCATTTTGCTGAGGTGTTTTTACAACCGTTCTATGTCTTAGAATGCCATTTAACTCACAGAATTTATCAAAATCCTTATTGCAAAATTATAAACCATTATCGGTTCGTAAAGCCTTAACTACCCTACCCGTTTGAGTTTCCAACAACTTTTTTCACACCAGAAATTTATTCAAAGCATCTGATTTATTCTTAAGCAAATAAATCCAAACCTTTCTTGAATAATCATTAATTAAAGACAGAAATTAAAAGTTACCTCCTTGTGTTGGTGTTCTTACTGGTCCCCAAAGGTCTGAATGAATGTAGTCAAGAATCCTCTTAGACTTGTACACTCCGGTGTTGAAGCTGACCCAGTGTTGAAGCTGACCCGGTGTTGCTTCCCAAGAATGCAACACTCGCAGAAATCCAATTTCTCTACTTTGTCACCACCAAGTAGACAATTCCTAAGAACTTGCAGGCCTTTTTCACTCATATGTCCCAAGTGAGTATGCCAAAGGGCTGCCTTATCTATCTCAACCATCAAGCTTGCTGCTTGATCCATGATTTTTGTCTCTCCTATCATCTCATAGAATCCATCCTTTATTGCTGCTTTGATCACTATCAAAGATCCCTTGGTTACCTTAATCTTTCCTCCCTCTGCCTTGTATGTATACCTCATGGAATCAAACTGCCCCAATGAGATCAAATTCCTTTTCAAATCTGAAAGATGACTCACATTTCACAGCAGCCTTGTGACTCCATCAAACATCCTCAACTGGATGTCTCTTATCCCCATCACTTGGCAAGAAATGTCATTCCCTAAGAAAACCTTTCCATCATTGGTTTCTTGAAAATTCTTGAACTAATCCTTGTGAGGGCTCATGTGATAAGTGCACCCGGAATCCAGGATCCATTTCTCACTGCCTTGCCTCATGCTCACATTTGAGCACACAACAAGAACATCATCTTATTGTTCTCCTTTGGCAACCGAAGCCTCTCCATTGTTGGTATGGCTTCTTCCTCTCTCATCCCACATCTTTTTCTTAAAATCTTTCCTGAAATGTCCCTCTTTGGTGCAATAGAAGCATATCTTTCCTCTAAATCTTAGTTTGGGATGAGATCTCCCGAAGCTCTACCCTCTACCTCTTGATTTCTCTCGGTAGTTGCCATGAATACTACTGCCATTCTGAGTTACTGGCCTTCCTCTAATGAACAGCCCTCCTCCACTTGATGCTTCCCTCATCTTGGCTTTGAAATCACGAGCCCTTATGGCATTGATCACAATATCCTTGGTTAAAGTATCTCTTCCATATTCAATTGCATTAATCAAATTATCAAAACAATCAGGAAGAGAATTCAATAAAATAACAGCCAATTATTCATCTGGGAATGATATGCTACAGCTATTCAAATCTTGAACTAGCTTATTAAACACATCAAGATTATCTTATAACTCTTTATCAGGATCCATTTTAAAAGCAAAGATTCATTTAAGAAGATAAATCTTATTAGGGAGAGTTTTGGTAAGAAACAACTCATCTAGTTTCTTTTATATGACAGCAGGATCTTCTGAGTCTCCGCACTCCCTTATCACACTATCTGGCATGTGCAAGAAAATGGTGCTGTATGCCATCTTCTTCATCTTAATCCGCTGGTCCTCCGTGATACTTGCTGGAAAAGCATCATCTTCTCCAATAGCCAAGTCCACCTTCTGTTGCATAAGAACAACCTTAATCTTTCACTTCCAAAGGGCAAAGTCTCTCTTTCTAGCAAACTTCTCAACAATGAAATTTGAAGCCATCTTGCGAAAAAAATCCCAGATTTATGTAGCACCCACAATTATTTTCCCAAACTTCTAAATCACAAGAACTCGATCAAAGATAAATCTCAATACCGTTCTTGAATCACCCTCAAGAACATGATCAGATCTTGATCCTAGCACCGTTCTTGAATCACCCAAGAAGTTGGCCTTTGATTCTTAGAGTCTTGCTCTGATACCTTCTGTTCCAGCTCCGATACCTGCTGGTCTTGGACCACAGCTCTGATACCACTGTTGTGGTATCTCCTCTAGCTCTGATACTACTATTGGGAAATCACCTTAGAGATGCTCAGGTGGTGATCTTTCAAAATCTCAAGTCTAGAATGACTTGTAATGATCAGAAACAGAAACAAAAATCAATGAAAAGAAATAACACAACAATTGTTATTGAGGTTCGGCAATAGCCTACGTCTCTGTGAGTTCCTCTGAACTCTCTGCACTAAATCAATGAGTTCTTACAAGTTTCAGCAACTCCCCTTCAAGAATCTCAAGTTCTTGAATAACCAAATAAGAGAAGAAAGAAAGTGATAAGAACTATTACAAAGACCTTTATCAAATCTATGCTACTCTCTCTTTACAACTAGCCTCTCTTTTAGATCTATTCTAACACCTCTCCTGTGTTTTGTGTCTTTGCACTCTCACACTAGTACTTGAGTTCTCTTGTATGATGATCATTTATGTTTACAACTTATATCACACCTATTGAGATTGAAGCTAGGTGATCCTTTATATAGTGCACCATTTCTTGACTAATCTTGAAGGTTAATATCCACCCTAAGATCTTGATGACCAATCAACCATAGCCCCTCATTAATCTTTAGTGATCCTATGTGTTTTGAACATGCCCCCATGCACATTTCAAAAAGCTGAAGCAAAAACATCAGGTGTGCCTTCAAGCCGCGGCCTAGAACAAGGTAAACCGCAGTCTGAAGAGGGCTGAAACCACACCATTTACAACCTTGCAGGAGGCCACAACCTGGAGTGGCTGAGTCACGACGCACAGGGCCAGGCCAATGTGCGCATACCCTAGGCCGCGGTGCACAACCCTTCTACAATCTTCTGGAGTTCCTGGAGGCCGAGGCGCACACATCCCAGACCGAGGCACCAAGACTTAATGTTGAACCTCTTCAAAACTTGTTTAAACCTTAGACAAACACCAACATGTAGAGATTTTGATGCATGCTTAGGAAATTTGGAATTTATTCTGAAACATTATGTTGAAACTAACTCAGTTCTAAATTGGGAAAAGTGTCACTTCATGGTGACTCAAGGGATTGTTTTAGGACATATCATATCTGCTAGGGGGATTGAGGTTGATAAATCTAAGGTAGATCTTGTGCATTACTTACCCTCTCCCACTTGTGTGAGAGAGGTTCGTTCATTTCTTGGTCATGCAAGATTTTACAAGCGGTTTATCAAGGATTTCTCCAAGGTATCAAGGCTCTTGTGCCGTTTGCTCCAGAAGGACACTCCCTTTGAGTTTGATGAGGAGTGCAAGAAAGCTTTTGAGAAGCTGAAGGAGTTATTGACTACTGCTCCCATCAGGTCTCCACATAATTGGTCTTTACCTTTTGAATTGATGTGTGATGCCTCAGATTACACTGTTGGGACTTTTTTGGGACAAAGAATGGACAAGAAGCCCTATGCCATCTACTATGCCCCTAGGACGCTCAATGATGCTCAACTGAACTATTTCACAACTAAAAAAGAGCTCCTTGCTGTCGTTTTTACCTTAGATAAATTTCACTCTTATTTACTTCAAACTAAAGTTGTTATTTATATTGATCATGCAGCTTTGAAGTATCTGATGACAAAGAAGGAGGCCAAACCGAGGCTGATTACATGGGTGCTTTTGCTTCAAGAATTTGATTTGGAGATCAAGGACAAGAAGGGGAGTGAAAACTTGGTAGCTGACCATTTGAGCAGACTTGTTCATGAGGAGGACGTCCTACTCCTGCAAGAATCATTCCCAAATGAGTAGCTCTTTGGGATTGAGGTAAGTGAGCCTTGGTATGCTGATATGGTAAATTATTTAGTTATTAGGAAATTTCCTTACACTTTACCTTGTTCTAATAAAGAAAAGCTTAAGAAAATGGCTAGGCGTTACATATGGAATAAACCTTATTTGTGGAAACATTGTAGTGATCAAATCATTAGGAGGTGTGTCCCTGAATCTGAGGATAAATCGATACTTGCCTTTTGTCATTCTAAGTCTTGTGGTGGTCATTTTGGTGCACGTAGGACAGCCCGTAAGGTATTAGATTATGGTTTCTTTTGGCTTCTATTTTTAAGGATGCATACTTGTATTGCATGATATATGACAGGTGCCAGAGAATAGGTAACTTAGGCTTTAAGGATCAGATGCCCATGGCCCATATTATAACTGTTGAGATTTTTGATGTTTGAGGCATTGATTTCATGGGGCCGTTTTCTTCATCTAACGGTTTTCTTTACATTCTTGTGGTTGTTGATTGTGTGTCTAAGTGGGTGGAGGCTAAGGCCACCAAAACTAATGATTCTAAAGTTGTTGCAGATTTCTTGAGATCTAACATATTTGCTAAGTTTGGAATGCCTCGTGTGATTATTAGTGATGGTGGATTACACTTCTGCAACTGTACGATTGAGGCCTTGCTCAAGAAGTACAAAGTGACTTATAAGGTGGCAACACCTTATCATCCTCTAACGAGTGGACAAGAAGAGGTCTCAAATCGTGAGATTAATGGGGTTTTGGAGAAGATTGTGGGCCTTACATACAAGGATTGGAGCAAAAGACTTAATGATGCACTTTGGGCTTATAGGACAGCTTACAAGACGCCAAATGGGATGTCTCCATTCAGACTTGTCTATAGTAAGGCGTGCCACTTACCAGTTGAGCTTGAGCATAGGGCATGGTGGGCTGTTAAGTCTTTTAAAATGGACATTAATGAGGCTGGTTTACATAGAAAACTCCAACTGAATGAACTTGAGGAAATCAGAAACAAGGTGTATGATAGTGCATGGATCTACAAGGAGAAAACTAAAGCTTTTCATGATAAGATGATCCATGGCAAGGCCTTTGTTGTGGGTCAAAAAGTTATTCTCTTCCATTCGAGACTTAAACTTTATCCTTATAAGTTACGTTCTAGATAGGTTGGTCCCTTCATTATCACTAATATTTTTCCTAATGGTGTTGTGCAGATAAAAAGTGACAAAACTAGAAATGAATTCAAGGTGAATGGCCATCGCTAGAAGCCTTACTATGAGGCTTTTGAGGAGCAAACTGTGGAGGATGTACCTCTCTTAGAAGCGCCACTCACAAAGGACTAAAAATGAGGTACAAATTCTAGGCTGAAAGACTATAAACATTAAAGTGCTGCTTGGGAGGCAACGCAATTCAACCGAAGCTGTGGAGGAGCCATCAACACAGATTTGCATTCTCTTTCTCTCTTCCATTTACTTTGGTTGATCTTTATATGTTATTTATTTTGTGTGATTTTCGTAAATACTTTGCCCATGTTTATATCCTATATTACATGCTTATTCTGATATACATTGAGGACAATGTAGGATTTAAGTGTGGGGGAGGGATTTACATCTTTTGAGTCATATCGTTGCTTTTTAGGACCCCTTCCAACTCAATTATGAAATTAATTCTTAAGATAGATGGTTTTTAAAAGAGTTTGAGCATGCTTTTAAAGATAAAACAAGAAATGGAGTTAATTTGCTTATATTATAGTCATACTTGGAAAGTTTGATGCACATTAGCCTTGATTTAAGTAATTTGTTGTCTTAGAGTGAAACATGGAAACATATTGAATGATACTTGCATAATTCCGCAATATTTGTGAGTGTTTCGAGCCTTATAATTGATTCATTATGCATATCAATTCAAATTCTCTTCTGAGTGCATCTTGTGAATATAATGTTGTCTAGAACTTGCTTTAAAACCATTTGAGACAATCGTACATGTTCAGATTTGGAGAATACAGAAGCAAATTAGGATTTTACCACCATGACTAAATGGCCTTTGTCCTGATCGTGATTTGACCCTTAGATAGCTTTTTGAGCCTGAATTAGCCTATTTTCTTCATTAACCCACATTTACTTAACCTTATGAACATAAACACTTTACCTACCCTTTTTTCTTGGAACTTTCTTGGAACTAGTGAGCTTGGATCTTGTTTATGTTGATTTCAAAAGCATAAGAGTGGGGGAATTTCATGTGGTTCTAAGGTGGTTGTGAAAAAAAAAATACAAGTTCTGAAGAATTGGGAGCATTATGAGTCTTTAAAGTAAGTTGAAAGCCAAAGTGATGAAATCTACCCTAGAGTGATGGAAACATGGTACTTGATAATGATGATCTATTTATGACCTTTTTGAATGCTTTCTAGTTCTGAGGAAATTTTGTGATATCCTTTCTCTTCTTTCTTATGAAACCTTGACCCCTTAGCCCCATTACAACCTTTTCAAAGACCTTCTGATCCTTTGATGTTCTGTTTTTGATGTGGAGAGTGAGTGCACAAGCAAGACTATGGTTTAAACTATTTTCACAAGTGTTTGAGTGATTAGTATAGCTACCACCACATTAAAATGAGTGAAAACCATAGTGATACATTGTGAGAAGTAAAATTTGATATTATTTGTGCATTAACTTGAGGGTGGCATATTACACTTATATTTGGCTAATTATTCACACACACTCAAAGTACGAATGCTATATGATCTTAATAACTCTGTGGCTTGTTTTTGAGGTAAACTTGTGCTCTCCCTACTTTATTATGCCATATTGCCTAAAAGATCTCTGAGATGTAAGTTGGAAGGATTAGAGTCATTTAATTTGTGTTATGTCATTGTGGTGTCATTTAGTTAGTTTCTGCCTTTTCCCTTGAGATTCTACTAGGTTACATACTGTTTTGTTTTGCTAAGGGACTAGTAAAAGCTAAGTGTGGGGAATTTGATAGAAACCCTTTGTGTGACATTTTTAATGCCTTTCCTACCTTATTTGGCTTTGTAATTCTCTTAACTTTGTTATTTTGAGCTTAGTTTCTATTCTTAGTGTTTAGAGAGCTTGTGAACATGAGAATGATAAAAGAAAGTGCAAAAATGAGTTTTCTTAGTTACTTTAGGAAATCTAAGTGGATCAAAAAAATAGTCTTGCCATTCTAAGAAACTTTCGTAATTTAGAAACTTACCTTTTTGATATATTTCCTTTTCTAATTATGGAAACTTTCCTTATTTATTATTTTCTGATTTCTTTATAGGGAATTTCCACCTTGGAATTATTTGGATGATGTGTTAAAACAAGAGAGAATATTGGAGTCCACTAGGGATCCTATGCAGGCCATTTGTGTAGAAGAACCCTAATGCATGCACTTGTACTTGATTGCATGTATCTGGACATGTTTAGAAGCTTGAGGAGTTTTTGGTTCAACTTGGGAAGAGATCTTTGTGCATAAGAAAAGAAAATCAAGCCAAGAATTCAGCCATCTCAATTGTACTTGAAATTTGAAAGCTGAAAACCCTAGTTTCTCTTCTACTTGTGCATAACCGAAAACCCTAGTTTCTCTTCTACTTGTGCACAGCCGAAAACCCTAGTTTCTCTTCTACTTGTGCACAGTCAAAAACCCTAGTTTCTCTTCTACTGGTACACAGCCGAAAACCCTAGTTTCTCTTCTACTAGTGCACAGCTGAAAACCCTAGTTTCTCTTCTACTTGTGCATAGCCGAAAACCCTAGTTTCTCTTCTACTTGTGCACAGCCGAAAACCCTAGTTTCCCTTCTATAAAAGCGAAACCAAAAACTTTTTTTGGGGATCTTTTTTTCTTTAACCAGCGGCTGAGCTCTCTACTCCAAATTCAAGAAGCAAGAGGCTTAAACACTCCAAAATTCCATCTCCAATTGTGAGCACATAAGGACTTCTCCAAATTGTGTTCTCCTTCATCCATCATCATAGCCGTGAGGATCATCACCATCAACTTCTCAAGCTTCCTTGAGTGTATTAAAAAAAAAGTGTAACCCTTATGA
The DNA here is from genome assembly GCA_023935145.1 of Bretschneidera sinensis. NCBI lineage: Eukaryota > Viridiplantae > Streptophyta > Magnoliopsida > Brassicales > Akaniaceae > Bretschneidera > Bretschneidera sinensis. The sequence goes on from CM043700.1 coordinate 51,192,828, forward strand.
CTATTCTTTTTAATTGTTTCAAACCTGGTTGTTATTGGATTAAAGAATACAGAGTTGGATTCTTATGTTGGAGATTATTGTTAATTAAATGAGTTGGTTAGTTTTCAGATTTATTTTTTTATGTTTTCGAATTTTTCATGATATGTAGATATATGAATTTGTGATCTTTATTACATATGTTGAATTTTCGGTTCTGTTATATTGAAAACTTTGATATTGTAATTCATTGAAGCCATAATCGCACTTCCTTTCACCTAGTTGATCTAGAGTACGATTTAAAGTGGTCAAAGCTATGAACAATAGCCAATGTTCTGGAAATTGCATGTTCTTTATCCATGGATTTTTTTTCATAGGAATAAGGAACAAGTTATTGAATCATAATCCTTTTGATCTTAATGATTTGTTTAAGTAATTGTAAAGATGTGCTAAGTATTAACTTGATTGCTTAAACAAAATAACTAGCTGATGGACTTTTCCTAAGCTTAGGGATTATCTAACAAGGAATTTATAAAATGCATGATCTCTTTAGGCTTGCACTTTGATTCAATTTTGATATGTGATTGAGGCATGAATTCGTTGTCTACATTGAACCAATTTGATTAGTTATTTAATAAATTCAATTTTCTGAATTGTGAGAGAAAATGATCAATTGTAAATAATTGTTCTTTAATTTCCTTAGTAAAATTCGTAAAAAAAAAATCAGATCATGAAAACCCCATAATTTTGTGTAATATGTTAATAGATGTAGATTTATATTTATATTTGTTTATAAACTGCTAATTAAACCAACCAAATATTTTTTTTAGGACTCTTTAGTATAGGAATACCCGCAAATCCCGGCCAATAACGATACCCTACTAATCACTTTACTACAATCTTCTGCAGGGTTTGTTGATGACTAAATTAATGGTCTATCAGTTAATTTAATATTTTAAATTCATGTGGTTTTATATTATTGTTGATATACATGTGCATTAAATAAGAGAACCGAAAGAACCAGGAAGGGGCCGGTCTAATTGAAAAACCGTGATAGCAGTATATGCTGGAAATAAATGCTATGACAGCTTGGATAAGCTATAAAGAAAAGAAACGGGAGGGGGCCGGTCTAAGATAATCAAAACATGTCGACATGTGGGAAAACGTTCCCATAATAATAATTCATGCATTGTATATGTTTTTCATGTTAATATTTTATTACTGAAATGTTGTGGATATTGTGCAATTATTTGTAGATAAATGAGTCTCATAGAGAAAGACAGTTACAGTGAGAAAATGACGTAGAAGTATGATGTGATAGTAATTATTTAAACGTTAGACTATATGTTATTATCTAGTTGTATAAGAGATAAATGTTTAAATATAAATGGGTTGATTATGCAGATAGAATATTTTTAATAAATTAAATTCACTAAGCTTGTGAAGCTCACCTCTCATTGTATAATGATTTCAGGTAGCAGTCAGGACTAGTAGTCTGGTGGGTTGAAAGTCAGACGAAAACATTTTCTGTAAGCCACGTACGTGCCAATATCTTCGGACAAATGAGAAAATGAAATATAAAAATTTTATTAGTAAATGTTCATGCATTTTGTCGTTGTATATTATGTTTAAGTTAATATCAGATTTATTTACCTCTCTTATTGAGGGTTGAGGATTTCAGTAAAATTTCTGTTAGTATTATTTTATTGTTGCATATATGTGTCGTGTTGAAATTTTCAATATGTGATGACATCGTCTCAGGGGTGGCCAACCCGGGATGGGTCGTTAAAATTTTGGTATCAAAGCATTAGGTTTGAAGATTCTGTGGACTGCATGAGAACTTAAAAAGTGGAAGATCTAAATAAACTATATTTTTAAATGCAGAGTCTGAGGATGACATGTGGTCCTGCTAGAGCTAGAGGTAGAGTTCTGAATCAGAGGGGACGTGATAGACCCCAAATTTTTTAGGAGAATTAAAGCAGAGGAGGAAGTTGAGTCTATGGTTTCTGCGAGGGAACATATTGATAGTGCAGCTGGTACTAGTAGAGCTGGGAGGGAATCTAAGGTTAGAAAAGATGAAATGAGAGAAACTCTTGATCGTGCTATAGAAAAGATGAATGCAACTGAAGAAAGAGCTGATAATCTACAGAGAAGATTAGAGAAAAGGGGTAGAAGAGAACATGATATGGTGAGGCAAGATGTTCATGATGGAGAAGGTGTCTTTGCACGTGAGATGCAAGAGGATTGTTTTGTGAGATTTCTTAAGTTTAAACCTCAGTCTTTTAGGGGATCTGTAAATCCTGTGGAAGTTGAGCAGTGGATTAGACATGTAGAGAAATATTTTGAAGTCTTACCAATGTCAGATAGACAGAAAGTTACTTTTGCTTCATTTATGCTTGAGGGTGAGGCTTCTCAATGGTGGGAGGATATTTTGCCCAAAGTAAGCACACGAGTAAAATAACCTTTAACTTGGAGTAAGTTTAAGGATGAGTTCTTTGCAAAGTATTTCTCAGATACCTTTCAGGCATAACAAGAGAAAGATTTTATTCATCTAAGACAGGGAAGTTTATCGGTGACTGAATATGATAGTAGATTCATAGCCCTGTCGAGGTTTCTACCTGAATTAGTGAATAAGGAGGAGAGAAAATGTAAGAGATTTTTAGATGGATTACACTATGATATTCAGACTAAACTCTCTTATATGGGCATAGAGAATTATGCTGCATTGGTGGATAGCATTACAGATTGAGAAGGATTATGGAGTTGAGAGGTATGAGGGATTGGCTGAAGAGGTCGAGATTTGAGGGACCTAGAGGTGGTAACAGTATGGGGTGTATAGGATGGGAGACGACCCTAGAGGGGGTGTTCCTTGTCATAAGGAAATGTAGTGCAGAGTCAAAGGCAAGCAGGATCTGTTGCTTCTGTAGCTCAAAGTAATACCAGTGGGACCCCTAGATTTGAGAGTTATGGTAGAGGAGTAAGTATGCCACCAAGGGGAAGTAGTAATCTAATGTATGGTTGAGAGGCAAAAGTTTGCTTTAAATGTAATCAGACGGGGTATCTGTTTCAGAATTGCCCTACACAGATATGCTTTGTATGTGGTAGGGGAGGACATGTTGCTACAGATTTTCCAGTGGAGAAATCTGCTGATGTAAGCGTTGGAAGTGTTGGGAGAAGATCAGTGGAGAGAGGTGGTGGATCAAGGAGCGTGCGGGACAGAGGTCGAGGATCAGTAGTTGAGTGAGGACGTGGCAGTCAGTTTTCGTCCAGAGATAGCAGAGCCTATGCATTGACCCAACAGGATGCACAAGCCATTCCTGATGTTATTATGGGTATGATATCTATCCTTGGTAGACCTACTAGATTATTGATTGATCCTGGTGTAACCCATTCCTTTGCATCTAGTATTTATATGAAATCTATTGATGCTAGTGCTAGTCCTTTGATGCATGCTATTGTTGTTGAGGTTCCTAATGGAGATAGAGTTATTATCAGGACAGTCATCGAGGTTGTGTGATTAATATTGTTGATAGAAAATTTGAAGTTGATTTATTGCCTTTAGATATGACAGATTTTGATTTAATTCTGAGGATGAATTGGTTATTTGCATATTATGCTTTTGTAGATTGTTTTAGGAAAAATGTAGTGTTCAAGATACCCGGACAAGAGGATTTTAATTTTCTGGGAGAACATAAGATACTTGCTAATTGTCTTATTTCTACCTTAACTGCTAGTAAATGGTTGAAGAAGGGTTGTGAGAGGTATTTGACATCTGTGGTAGATTCTAGCAAGGAGAGTAGGAAGTTAGAAAAAATCTTGGTGGTAAAAGATTTTTCTGATGTTTTCTTTGAAAAATTGACTGGGTTGCCTCCCAATAGGGAAATTGAGTTTTCTATTGAGGTGATTCCAATATCAGCATCCGTATCAATAGCACCCTATAGAATGACACTAGCTGAATTGAGAGAGTTGAAAGTTCAACTTCAGGAGTTGCTAGATAAACAATTTATTCGACCTAGTATGTCACCCTGGGGAGCCCTTGTGTTATTTGTCAAGAAGAAGGATGGGACAATGAGGTTGTGTATTAATTATAGACAGTTGAATAAGATCACCATCAAGAATAGATATCCTTTACCCATGATAGATGATTTATTCGAGCAGTTATAGGGAGCTAGAATGTTTTTTAAGATAGACCTGTGGTCGGGTTATCATAAATTGAGGATAAATGAGGGGGACGTGTCTAAGACTACTTTTAGGACACATTATGGCCATCATGAGTTCTTAGTGATGCCATTTGGGTTGACTAATACTTCTGCAGCATTTATGGACCTTATGAATCGGGTGTTTAAACCATTCTTGGACAGATTAGTGATTTTGTTTATTGATGATAGTTTGTTATATTTCAAGATTGAAGATGAACATATGCAACTTTTGGAGATAGTGTTGGAGATTCTGATAAGAGAGAAATTATATGCGAAGTTCTCTAAATGTGAGTTTTGGTTGAGCGAGATATCTTTCTTAGCGCATGTTGTGTCGGGAGAGGGGATAGTAATTGACCCATAAAAAATAAAAGCGGTGTTGAATTGGGAAAGACCCATGAGTGTAACTGAAATTAGAAACTTTTTGGGGTTGACTGGTTATTATAGGAGATTTATCAAAAAAATTTCTATGATTGCTGGACTTTTAACTAAATTGACTAGAAAGGACGTGAAGTTTAGGTGGTCAGAGGAGTGTGAGAGGAGTTTCTAACTGTTGAAAGAAAAACTGATTACTGCCCCAGTATTAGTGCTTCCTTATAGTGATGAAGGATTTGTGGTTTATAGTGATGTGTCACATCAGGGGTTGGGATGTGCGTTGATGCAACATGGTAGAGTTATAGCTTATGCATCTAGGCAACTGAAAAACCATGAGAGAAATTACCCGACCCATGATTTAGAATTGGCTGCCATAGTTTTTGCTTTGAAGATTTGGAGACATCATCTATATGGAGCCAATTGTGAAATTTTTACTGATCATAAAAGCTTGACACATTTACCGACCCAGAAGGAGTTGAATTTGAGGCAAAGAAGGTGGATGGAGTTTATATATGATTATGACTGTACGATTCACTATCATCTAGGAAAGGCTAATGTAGTAGCTGATGCATTGAGTAAAAATACTACAAGGAGATTAGCTGGTATTGGGAGTCATAATACTAGCTTGATGATAGAATTAAGAAGAATGATGGTGTAGTTCAATATCAATGATAGAGGAGTATTCATGGCAAATATGGTGATACAATCTCCTATTATTGATAATTTATTACAGATGCAGGGTAGAGATGAGAGGATAAAGAAGATTAGACGGGAAGTGTTGAGTGGGAAGCCAACTGAGTTCAGAATTAAAGAAGATGGTATGTGATGAGTACCAAATATTGCATATTTTGGCCCCTTAATTTACATTTGTTAGCTTAGGAATTTGTTACTTTGAGTTGTTTTTTCGTTGTTTTACAGGTTTATAAGCACTTGGAAAGGAGTTTCACTAAATTGCTAGAATTACCCATATAGATCAGTCATTTTTACGGATTAAACTGTATTGATTCAAAAAGAACCAGGAGATGAGCTATATATGCTTGGAAAGATCCGGATGTCTATTTTCTGGGGAATTTTATGGCTCGTAAATATAATTTTTCTAGAGAAATTTATGGCAGTTTAAGTAGACAAAGGTCAGGCTGTGTGATTTCAACGTGGTAGAAGTGATTTTTGTGGATTTAAACTTTAATGATTCAGGAAGAACCAGGAGATGATCCATATGTGCTTGGAAAGATCCGGATGTCTATTTTCTGAAGAATTTACGGCTCGTAAATATGATTTTTCTAGAGAAAGTTATGGCAGTTTTAGTAGACAAATATCAGGCTATGCGGGATTTCAGCGTGGGCAGAAGTTTTGAAGGGCATGTGAAGACTTAAATCCCACATCCCACATCGGTTGGAAACATATTTGTACATCCCATATCCGACATCGGATTGGAAACATATTGCACTCATAGAGTTCCCCTATAAAAGCCCCACCTCACTTCATCAATGAGTGGGCAGTCTCCAAGGCTTTGCTACCAAACAGGGTGCATTCTGGAGGACTTTGCTACCAATCTGAGAGCAGATCTAAAGAGCTTTTGGGAGCAATCTGGAGGACTTTTGGAGGGCAAGCTGGGGAATCTCCAAGGCTTTGCAATCAAGGGGGGATGCTTACGGCGAGATCAAATCTTTCCCTTGAGATTATTGTTGTCTATTATATTTATGGGTAACTAAATTCTCAAGTGGGGCTAGGGATGAACTTGCACAGTTAATGGTATTTTCGTTTATTTTTAATTTATGTATGTGTGTTTCAATTACTAAAACTCTTTTGTTTTATCATTTGCAATTCATTGGTGATGTTTTCTTTTCCGAATAATCTTAGAATTTATTCTTTTTATGGATTCAATCATTTTTTTTCTATTGAATGGTTTAGCTCTTTGATTATGTTGGGATTAAATATTTATCTATATTGATTTAGTTCTTTACTGCAATATCACTTCCTGAGTATATTGTCGTCGTTGAATTTTCTCAATAGTAATAATAATTGACGTATTTTAAAAGTAGTAAATGATTTCAAAGAGTTACATTTGGTTTAATCTTGGTTTATAAATCTATATTTTCCGATTGGGAATTTTGGAAATTGAGTTTCCAATTGAGTTATTCAATGAATTAAGAGTAATTAAAATACCGGATTTGTGCAAGGGATTCCCGACGCTTTACTATTTATCAAATTTGCTTTACTTTAATTTGCATTTAAAATTAATCTTTATTCTCCATTAATCATTCTATATTTCTCTTTAGTTTCTTTGTTCCTTCTTCTATTCTTTTAGTTTGTCTCCCTGTGGAATCGACACCCTAAAGCTGCGCTACAACTTCCGCATTATTCTTTGGGCGTAATCAGTATGGTAGTATTAGGGTATAAAGTTTGTGTTCCCAATGATGGGGAGATGAGAAAGGAGATACTAAGGGAGGCTCATGATTCTGTATATTCCATGCACCCAGGTAATAATAAGATGTATAGAGGGTTGAAACAGAATTATTGGTGGTCAGGGATGAAGAAGGATGTAGCATAATATATTGCTAGATGTTTGACTTGTCAATAGGTAAAGTCTGAGAATAGACATCCAACAGGTTTATTACAACCTCTTCCAGTACCTGAGTGGCCATGGGAAAATGTGAGTATGGATTTGTTCTGGTTTTCCTCATACCCAGAGGTGACATGATGCTGTGTGGGTTATAATTGATAGACTTTCTAAGTTTTCACATTTTTTTCCTATTAAAACTACCTGGAGTCCAGAAAAGTTGACTGAGTTGTATGTAGCGGAGATAATAAAATTACATGGAGTACCCTTGAGTATTGTATTAGATAGAGATTCTAGATTTACTTCTAGATTTTGGAGGGGGTTCCAAGAAGCTATGGGTACGCAACTACAGTTTAGTATGGCTTTTCATCCACAAACTGATGGGCAAACGGAGAGAATCATTAGAATATTAGAAGATATGCTGAAGGCCAGTGTATTGAGTTTCTCAGTGAGCTGGGATGCTTATTTGCCTTTGATCGAGTTTGCATACAATAATCAGTATCAAACTAGTATTGGGATGGCACCTTTTGAGGCTTTATATAGTAGAAGGTGTAGAACTCCAGTATGCTGGGAAGAAGTTGTAGAGAGAAAGATATATGGCCCAAAAATGATAGACTTGACTACTGAGAGAATCAAACTGGTTAGGAAGAACCTTAAAGTAGCCCAGAACAGATAGAAGGGATATGCTGATAATAGAAGATGACCTCTCGAGTTCTAAGTTAGTGATTGGGTATTTTTGAAGATATCTCCGTGGAAGGGAGTGCTGAGATTTAAAAAGAAGGGAAAGCTGAGCCCGAGATTTATGAGGCCCTATGAGGTGATCGAGAGAATTGGATCAGTAGCATATCGTTTGGATTTACCTCTAGAATTAAAGCAATTGCATAATGTGTTTCATGTGTCACTGTTGAGAAAGTACTTACACGATGAATCCCATAGTATCTCGAATCAGGCGATAGAATTTCAAGAAGATTCGACTTTTATACAAGTACCGGTCAAAATCCTAGACAGAAAGGAACAAGTCTTGCGCAATAAAGTCATTCCTTTGATTCAAGTATTATGGTGAAATAGAGATGTCGAAGAAGTCACGTGGGAGTAAGAAGCAAGAATGAGGAAGGATTACCCCCAACTCTTTTCTTGATTTAGGTAAGGAAATTTCGAGGACGAAATTTTTGTAAGGTGGGTAGAATTGTAATACCCGTATTTGTAAAGTAAGGGTAAAGAAGTACTTTAATAAATATAACAAAGAGTTAAAATAATCTAGATATTTTGAAATTCGAAAAGTCAAATTTTTATGAAATAATTTTAAAAAAATTCTCGGACGTGGACGTCTAGAAAAGAAAAAAGGGACGTGAAACGTCCCGAAGCCAAAAAAAAAGAGAAAAAAAAAAACAAAGAAAACAAACGTGGCAGTAGGTGTTGCCACCTGCTGCCACATTATCAAAGAAAGGTGCATGAATTGCACGTTGTAGCAACGTGGAGAATTGCAGAAGAAAGGCATGCTTAGTTTGCAAACATTTCGGACTACCATTTAGACAAAATTTTCTTATATATATTATACTTAACATAAATTTACATACGTACCGATTTCGTTTAAATTTTCTTTCAATTACTCTATTTCCTTAAACAATTTGGGGACCCAAAGAAGGGTTGAAATAGCAAAATTTTGAAGGGGTTTACTACAGAATTTTATAGAGAATCCCGAGAAGCTATCAGAAAAATAGAAGGTAATAATGTAATGTTTATTTTTGAATTTTTAGTATTCATGAAATTTCTTGGAATTCAAAGTGAGAATTTTCAAAGGGTATGGTTTATGAAGAATTGAAGAAATAATTAGAAATTTAATACAAATATTATGTCAGGTGTTGACGATCAACAACCAGGGAAAATTACTGAGAGGAACAAGAAGGGCAAGGGGGTGATCTACGGGTAGCTTTAAGTGCTACGTGGTGAGTTAGATTTACTTTAAGTAATCTAAATAAAATAAAATATCTAGTAATAATATTAAAATAAATTATTAGCTTATGCTTTGGTGGTAGATAAAAATTAAATTGATATGTATGATATGAATATTGGATATGTAGAAAATTATCATGTGAAAAGAAATATTATGAGAATAATGAATTGATTTAATGATGATAGTGATAAATAAATTATTGACGAGTTTTGGTTAATAAATTGAGGTGATATATGAGGAGAAGAAAACTGTGAAATTTATCAAGCAGAAAGTTGAGGAAAGACTAGATAGTTAATTTAGTATTTTAAATTCATGTGGTTTTATATTATTGTTCATATGCATGTGCATTAAATAAGAGAACTGAAAGAACCGGGAAGGGGTCGGTCTAATTGAAAAACCGTGACAGCCAGTATATGCTGGAAATAAAAGGGACACCGTGACAGCCAATATATGTTGGAAATAAATACCATGACAGCCGGGATAAGCTATAAAGAAAAGAACCGGGAGGAGGCTGGTCTAAGATAATAAAAACATGTCGACATGTGGGAAGAAGTTCCCATAATAATAATTCATGCATTGCATCTGTTTTTCATGTTAATATTTTATTACTGAAATGTTGTGGATATTGTGCAATTATTTGTAGATAAATAAGTCTCACAGAGAGAGATAGTAACAGTGAGAAAAAGACGTAGAATTATGATGTGATAGTAATTATTTAAACGTTAGACTATATGTTATTATCTAGTTGTATAAGAGATAAATGTTTAAATATAAATGGGCTGATTATGCAGATAGAATACTTTTAGTAAATTAAATTCACTGAGCTTGTGAAACTCACCCTTTATTGTACGAATTCTTTCAGGTAGCAGTCAGGTCAAGTAGTCTGATGGGTTAAAATTTAGACAAAAATATTTTCTGTAAGCCACGTACATGTCAATATCCTTAGACAAATGAGAAAATGAAATATAAAAATTTTATTAGTAAATATTCTTACATTTTTTCGTTGTATATTATGTTTAAGTTAATATCAGATTTATTTACCTCTCCTGTTGAGGGTTGAGGATTTCAGTAAAAATTTCTGTTAGTATTATTTTATTGTTGCATATATGTGTCGTGCTCGGATTTTTAAAATGTGATGACACCATCTCAGGGGTAGCCAACCCGGGATGGGTCGTTACACTAATTCTGAACTATGCCTAGTTTTAACACACAAGTTTGTTTTTGCCTTATCTTCATGGTTGTGGTGTTTTTTTTTTTTTTTTTTTGTTATTTTTTGAGTTTACACCCCCTTTTCTGTTGTTGTCAAAATGGGGAAGAAAAAGGAGAAAAATAATTACACTGTATACAAACTTAGAAAGTGAAGATTCTCATCTCACTTGCCCAATTGACTGGTATAAGGACCCAGTCGACTGGTAATTCAAAAATATGACCGTTTGAGAAGTGAGATTTAATGCCCAAAACCTATCAAATCAGTATCAAACGACCATATTGATTCAAGGCTATATAAACTCACTTCAATGAGCATTTAAAGCAAAAAGATAACACATTTAATTCACAAGATAGCTCATTAATTCTCAAAAGCTTTGAAAAATTTATTATTGAGTTCGAGCTTGTTCTTGAAAGAAAGATATTATTCATTTGTAAAACATTTATTGCTATCTCTCTACTACTTTCTTTACGGCAAACTTCATTTATTGTAAAGGGAAAAAGTTGTAATAACTCTTAGAGTGTTTAGGATTAAACACTTCATTGTAACTTCCGTGAGGAAGAGAGTGACTTCTGTAAGGAAATGATTAGCTTTCATGAGGAAGAGATTGGTTGTAAGGTTTGTGCAACACTCGCTAAGTTGCATGACTAAGGTTTTGGTGGATTGCTTCATGGAGTTTCTTGAAGAGAGTGGACGTAGGGTCGGAGAGATCCTGATATTGCCGAACCACTATAAATGGAGTTTGCATATTCTCTTCCTTAAACTCCTTTACTTTCAAGAATATTATTTGATTGTATGCTTTGTGTATTCAACTGTTTAAAAACTTGCAAGTAAATTAGAAAAAGTTTTTAAAACCCAATTCACCCCCTCTTGGGTTTGAACCTCGGTTTACAAGTCTCATAATTCACCTAACATATCATATTTCACAAGTAATTTCCCCTGACCTACCCACAGAAACAACTAACACCTTGTAAAATCACAGTATACAGGTTAATTTTCTGGCTGATTATCCTATCCCACTTCAACTTCTGGCCCAACTTCAAGTATTGCAAGAGCACAGATGAAAACTCTACGAAATATCTCAGGACTGCATTCCTTAGATGCAAGCTTTGGTAATGAAATCTCAGCCTCAAAGATTTGAATCTGAATAAATATAATCTAACTAAGACAAACCCCCAAGTGTTTAGCTCATGCCACTATTGTAGGTTTGTAATTATTTGATCTCTCATAAGCAAAGCTTTACGTACTTGTTGCTCTAAAATCAACGTAACTAGAAAGAATATTGAAGTTAAGTTGTAGCACCACTCCCCCTGTTTCTATGGCCACAATCGAAAGAGACATTGCCACTTTTAAAACGCATTTTAAATCACCTAACATGTCATAATTCACCTAACAGGTCATATTTCACAAGTAATTTCTCCTCAGACCTACCTATAGAAATAACTAACACCTTGTAAAATCACAGTATGCAAGCTAATTTTCTGGCTGATTATCCTATCCCACTTCAACTTCTGGCCCAACTTCGTATTGCAAGAGCTTAGATGAAAACTCCACGAAAGGTCTCAGGACTGGTTTCCTTAGATGCAAGCTTTGGTAATGAAATCTCAACCTCAAATATTTGAATCTGAATAAACATAATCTAACTAAGATAAACCTCCAGGTGTTTAGCTCGTGTCACTATTGTAGGTTTGTAATTATTTGATCTCTCATAAGCAAAGCTTTACGTACTTGTTGCCCAATCAACATAGCTAGAAAGAATATTGAAGTTAAGTTGTAGCACCACTCCTGATGAGGACACGACTAACAAATGGGATGCGGATCCTCTTCAAGTTCCAATTGGTCCAGTTACAAGGGCTCGAGCTAAAAGGTTTAAGGAAACTCTCAATGCGCTGATTCAACATATTTGGGCTAAGAACCATCTTTGAGGGCCCAAGGATGATGCTACACGTGATCCACAAGGATGGGTTTCTATAATTCAAGCTTTGGAATAATCCAGCAACTCAAGATGGTGAATTAAAATCTTAATTTTCCAAAATTAGAGAATTACTCGTTTTGGTTGGCTCATTAAGGAAAATGGCAGGCTGTAATTTTACTTATTACCTTTTTTTAATTGTTTCCTTATTAATTTAATTTCTAAATTATAAGGCTTGCATGCCAAGTTAGGTACTTTCCTTATTTAGATTTTAGGTTACCAGAATTCTATTTAGGTTTATTTCCTATTTCGTAGTTTTCTTTTATCTACCAGAATTATGTTTAGGTTTATTTCCTATTTCTTAGTTTTCTTTTTTCTAATTGGTTACGAATTCTCATGTATTTAAATAGCCATTAGCTTGTGGAATAAGACAATACAGATTTGATTCATACTTTTGGAGAGAAATTTCTCTTTAGTTCTTTTAGAACTTCTAAACTTATCGGAGTTTCCGTGGCATTCATCTTCGACTTATCAATCAATCCTTCCATAATTGATTGTGGTGACTTCATTATACCAAAGTTCTTGCTTCAATATAAGCAACGGGTCGCGGTCTCACATAAATCTGCTTCTAGACGATCTTGAAAGTCTTCTTGATCTATCAATTTCTTAGCTCTTGGCATGGATCATATCAGTTGGTATCAGAGCCTTCTAGTTGCAGGTTTGCTTACCTTTTGTTTTGATTCATAAAAAATATAAAAAAAAGAACAAAATTCCAGTTTAGGAAAAAAAAAAGTGAAAAAAGTGCGTAATATTTAGATTCAATCCTTTCAATTCTTGTTTCAATTTCTCATCTTTGTTTCCTTGTATTCTAGCCTTTAAATATGAATTTCTTTGTGAGTTATTGGTGAATTATTGCTGGAAACTTTGATACTTGTTCAGTTAGTTTGATAAGAATCTATAAAGGATTATTATGAGTGGAAAAAGGCAAGAGTGGTGGGCACATAAGAGGGGAAAAGCCAATCCGATTTTTGTATGAAAACATGAGTGAAATTGAGTGACTCATTCTTTGAGTGAAACATGTGAGGGAGTGTGTGAGGTCCTTTTGTTCTTTTTTTTTTTCTAATGTTGTTTTTGCAGCAAACATGTTGAACAACAAGAACAAAAATAATTCCAAAGATACGTCGGGAGAGGGTGATCCGAAGTTGCTCATGGAAGCTTTAATGGGTGAGATGAGAAGAGTGTTGAGAATAGAGATGGAACAGGTTCATAAGCGGATAGATTAGGTAGAGAATGCACGTGTGGGGTAGCAACAAAACGCTCCAAATGTGCGTAAGAGGGAGAAAGTTCAACCTAGGGGAGAGAGAGTTGAAGATGAAGAGTATTATGAGAATAGATTTGATGAAGAAGATGATCAGGAATTAGTTGTTAGCCATAGGAGATTTGGTGGTCGAGGTAGAGAAGCTAGGAATCGGGAAGATAATAACTTGGGTAGCATTAAGATGAAGATTCCATCGTTTCAAGGCAAAAACGATCCTGAAGCTTACCTTGAGTGGGAGAAGAAGATAGAATTAGTATTTGATTGTCATAATTATTCCAAGCTTAAAAAGGTTAAAATTGCGGCCATTGAATTTTTTTACTATGCAATTGTTTGGTGAGATCAACTAGTGTCAAACAGGAGGAGAAATAAAGAGCGTCCAATAGAGACTTGGGAGGAGATGAAAACCGTGATGAGGAAATGGTTTGTTCCAAGCCATTACTACCGTGAGTTGTACCAAAAATTGCAAAGTCTTACACAAGGTAGTCGAAGTGTGGAGGATTATTATAAAGAGATGAAAGTAGCTATGATCCGAGCAAATGTAGAGGAGGATCGAGAGGCTACTATGGCTAGGTTTTTGGCTGGTTTGAACTTTGAAATTGCTAATTCGATGGGTTGCATTATTATGTGGAGTTGGACAATATGGTGCACATGGCTGTCAAAATTGAGAACCAACTTAAGAGGAAGGCCAACAATACACAACAAAACCTTAACTCGGGTTCATCTTGGAGGCCGAATTTTTTGAAGCAAGCCACGGCCAAGCCCAAAACTGAGCAAAAGCAAGAAAGTACCAACCATGGAAATCAAGGTAAAACTGATTCTTCCACCACTAGAAATCATGATATTAAGTGTTTTAAATACCAAGGTAGGGGTCATATAGCAAGCCAATGTCCGAACAAATGAGTTATAATATTGCGAGATAATGGTGAAATTGAAACCAAGGGCGAAGAAGATATCGAATCTATGCCACCATTGGAGGATGCAAGTGATGAAGAATGCGTTACCCAAAGAGAATTGTTGGTTGCAAGGAGAGCTCTAAGTGTGCAAATCAAAGAAGATGACGAAGTGCATTGAGAAAACATCTTTCATACTAGATGCCACATGTAAAACAAGGTATGTAGTGTGATTATTGATGGAGGTAGTTGTACTAACGTTGCTAGCACTACAATGGTTAAGAAATTAGGGCTTCCAACAATTAAAAATCTTCGGCCTTATAAGTTGCAATGGCTCAATGATAGTGGTGAAGTGAGGGTGAACAAACAAGTGTTAGTTTCCTTCCGTATTGGAAAATATAAAGATGAAGTTTTGTGTGATGTAGTTTCGATGCAAGCTGGACACTTGTTACTAGGCCGGCCATGGCAATTCAATCGGTGTGTTAAGCATGATGGCTTCACCAACAAATATTCATTTGTAAGAAATCAAAGAACAATCACTCTAGTTCCTTTGACACCAAAGCAGGTTTATGAAGATCAACTGAGGTTACAAAAAGAGAGTAAGCAAACGAAAGAGAGTGAGAAAAAGAGAATTAATGAAAATCAGAAAGAGAAAATGAGATAGGCTAGAAAAATTGAGAGAGAAAATAAGAGAGCTGATTCGACCATTGAGAGAAAAACAAATTTCTATGCCAGAACAAGTGAAATAGAAAGAGTGACGATTTTAAATCAGCCAATGATTGTACTTTTGTACAAAGAGGTGTTAAACACTAACCAATTTGACTTATCTTTGCCTAGTTCTATTGTTTCTCTTTTACGGGAGTTTGATGGTATATTTCCCGAAGAGATTCCACATAGCTTACCTCTTATTCGAGGAATTAAACATCAAATTGATTTCGTGCCCGGTGCTACAATTCCAAACCGACCAGCCTATCGAAGCAATCCCGAGGAGACAAAAGAGCTACAAAGGCAGGTTAGTGAATTGATGGAAATGGGGTATGTAAGAGAAAGCATGAGCCCGTGCACTGTTCCGGTGATTTTAGTTCCTAAAAAGGATGGGATGTGGAGAATGTGCGTTGATTGCCGAGCAGTCAACAATATAACGGTAAAGTATCGACATCCTATTCCTCATTTAGATGATATGCTAGATGAACTGCATGGTGCATGTGTATTCTCTAAAATTGATTTAAAAAGTGGATATCATCAAATAAGAATGAAAGAGGGTGATGAATGGAAAACTGCTTTTAAAACGAAATATGGTTTATATGAGTGGTTAGTTATGCCATTTGGACTAACAAATGCACCAAGTACCTTCATGAGATTAATGAACCACGTTTTGCGAGCTTTTATAGGCAGATTCGTTGTTGTTTATTTTGATGATATTCTCATTTATAGCACAAACTTAGATGATCATGTTGTACATTTAAAATCAGTTTTGGATGTGCTTAGAAAAGAAAAGTTGTTTGCTAACTTGAAGAAGTGCACTTTTTGCACCGATAAGCTTGTATTTCTTGGTTTTGTTGTGGGTGCACAAGGAATACAGGTTGATGAAGAGAAGATCCGTGCAATTAAATAATGGTCAAGTCCCACGAGTGTAAGTCAAGTTCGTAGTTTTCATGGACTTGCTAGTTTTTATATGAGGTTCGTGAAAGACTTTAGTAGTATTGCCGCACCGCTTACCGAAGTCATCAAGAAGCACGTTAGATTCAAATGGGGAGACGAGCAAGAGAAGGCGTTCCAATTGATCAAAGAAAAATTAACTCATGCTCCTTTACTTGCTTTGCATGATTTTACTAAAACATTTGAAATTGAATGTGATGCTTCAGGTTTGGGTATCGGCGCAGTTCTTATGCAATGAGGAAGACCACTCGCATATTTCAGTGAGAAATTAAGTGGAGCAGTTTTAAACTATCCTACTTATGATAAAGAATTTTATGCGTTGGTTCGAGCATTAGAAACATGACAACACTATCTTTGGCCTAAGGAGTTCGTGATTCACACCGATCATGAGTCCTTGAAGCATACAAAAGGTCAACACAAGTTGAGTAAGAGACATGCACGATGGGTAGAAATTCATCGAGACATTTCCATATATCATTCGATACAAGCAAGGTAAGGAAAACATCGTTACAGATGCACTTCCTCGAATGTATATATCAATTTCTACTCTAGATGCAAAATTACTTGGTTTTGAGTACATTAAAGAGTTGTATCCTTCAGACATCGATTTTTGTGAGGGGTTTCAGGCTTGTGAGAAAAATGCAATGAATAAGTTCTTTAGGCACAAAGGATTCTTATTTCGGGAGAATAAGTTATGTGTACCGAATTGCTCTTTGCGTGATTTGTTAGTAAGGGAATCCCATGGAGGAGGCTTAATGGGTCACTTGGAGCTGCTAAGACCTTAGCCGTTTTACAAGAACACTTCTATTGACCACACATGAAAAGAGATATTGAGAGAATTTATGGTAGATGTGTCATATGTAGGCAGGAAAAATCTCGAGTACAACCCCATGGTTTATACACGCCACTGCCCATTCTTAGTGAGCCTTGGATAGATATTTCGATGGACTTTGTGTTAAGTTTACCTAGGTCTAAATGTGGTAGAGATTCAATTTTTGTGGTTGTGGATAGATTTTCTAATATGGCACATTTTATTCCATATCACAAAACTGATGATGCTTCCAATGTTGCTAATTTGTTCTTTAGAGAAATTGTAAGATTACATGGTATGCCTAGAACAATAGTTTCAGATAGAGGTGCTAAGTTTTTGAGTTACTTTTGGAAGACTTTGTGGTGTAAGTTAGGGACTAAGCTATTATTTTCTACTACTTGTCCCCCACCAACTGATGGTCAAACTGAAGTAGTGAATAGAACTTTGTCTACTTTGTTAAGGGCTATTATTAAACAGAACATCAAAATTTGGGAAGAGTGTTTACCACATGTTGAGTTTGCTTATAATCGTATTATTCATTCTGTTACTAAATTTTCACCATTTGAAATTGTTTATGCTTTTAATTCTTTAACTCCATTGGATTTAACGCCATTACCTATATCGTAACGTGCTAACTTGGATAGAAAGAAAAAGGCTGAATTTGTTAAGCAGATACATGAGAAGGCAAGACCAAACGTTGAGAGGCAAACAGAACAATATGAAAAACAAGCTAACAAATGTTGCCGACAGCTAATTTTTCAACCCAGAGATTGGGTTTGGTTACACATGAGGAAAGAAAGATTTCCGACACAAAGGTGTTCAAAGTTGCTTCCTAGAGGAGATAGGCCTTTTCAAGTCCTTGAGCACATCAATGACAATGCATACAAATTGGATTTTCCATGTGAGCATAATGTTAGTGCCACTTTCAGTGTTTCTGATTTAAGCCCTTTTGATGAAGGTGATGATTTGAGGACAAATCTTTTTCAAGATGAGGGAAATGATAAGGACACGGCTAACAAATGGGATGCGGATCCTCTTCAAGTTCCAATTGGTCCAGTTACAAGGGCTCGAGCTAAAAGGTTCAAGGAAACTCTCAATGGACTGATTCAACACATTTGGGCTAAGAACCATCTTTGGGGGCCCAAGGACGATGCTACACGTGATCCACAAGGATGGGTTTCCATAATTCAAGCTTTGGAATAATCCAGCAACTCAAGATGGTGAATTAAAATCTTAATTTTCCAAAATTAGAGACTTACTCGTTTTGGTTGGCTCATCAAGGAAAATGGCAGGCTGTAATTTTACTTATTATCTTTTTTTTAATTGTTTCCTTATTAATTCAATTGTTGAATTATAAGGCTTGCATGCCAAGTTAGGTTCTTTCATTATTTGGATTTTAGGTTACCAGAATTCTATTTTGGTTTATTTCCTATTTCGTAGTTTTTCTTTTTCTACCAGAATTATATTTAGGTTTATTTCCTATTTCTTAGTTTTCTTTTTTCTGATTGGTTACAAATTCTCATGTATTTAAATAGCCATTGGCTTTTGGAATAAGACAATTCAGATTTGATTTATACTTTTGGAGAGAAATTTTTCTTTGGTTCTTTTAGAACTTCTGAACTTATCGGAGTTTCCGTGGCGTTCATCTTCGACTTATCAATCAATCCTTCCATAATTGATTGTGGCATCTTCATTATACTAAGGTTCTTGCTTCAATATAAGCAACGGGTCGCAGTCTCAGTCTTCATTATACCAAGGTTCTTGCTTCAATATAAGCAACAGGTCACGGTCTCATATAAATCTGCTTCTAGACGATCTTAGAAGTCTTCTGATCCATCAATTTCTTAGTTCTTGGCGTGGATCATATCAACTCCCCCTGTTTCTATAGCCACAATCGAAAGAGATATTGCCACTTTTAAAACGAATTTTAAATCACAACAAAGCCACTCTATGGGTTCGTTACTGATGAGAGTCATAAAATGCATCTTATCAGTACTTAATTGTTAGCATTTTAGAGTTGATCTAGGTTTTAATTACACTTTTATACGTTAACAACTCTAAAGTATCATTCTTGGATCATTGATCTATTTCGGTGCATTTTCAGGTACTTTAAGCTCAAAAGAGGAGGAAAAGTTATTATTGCTTGAAGCACAAAGACTCGAGGCATACTGGAGTGAAGGAATGCTTCCGAAAGGACAAGATGGAGGGCTTAAAAGAGCAACAGCTGCTGCCCGCACTGGAAAAGAGTTTCACTAAATTGCCAGAATTGCCTGTATAGATCAATCATCTTTGAAAATTAAACTGTATTGATACAAAAAGAACCAGGAGATGAGCTATATATGCTTAGAAAGGTCTGGAAGTCTATTTTCTGGAGAATTTTACGGTTTGTCAAACGGATTTTTCTAGAGAAAGTTATGGCAGTTTTAGTAGACAAAGGTCAGGCTGTGTGGGATTTCAGCGTGATTTTGGGCTTAAATCCCACATCGGTTGGAAAACATATTTCTATATCTCACATCCCACATCGGATGGAAAACACATTGCACTCTTGGTATTTGCCTATATAAGACCCACTCCATTTTAGCTTTGAAAATCAATCGGGGATGAATCCAGAGGGCCTTTAGGAGCAATCTAGAGGGCCTTTAAGAGGAACCCGAAGTTTAAAGTTTGAAGGTCGGGAGAGATGATCGTCGGGAGGCCGGAGGCAACTCGAGGACGCATGAGCCCCATGACCGGCTAGTCTCCAAGCAAGGCGAAGGGATGAATCCCTAGGTGTAGTTGTTCTTATTTTTCCTTTATTTGATTCGGTTGTAGTTGTAATTATTTTCGTTAAATATTGTTATGTTTTATTATTTAATTTAATTAGTAGATTTATTATAACTCCGGTGGTTGCATGCTTCTTTTCCATATAAGTTCAGTCAGGATTTTCTTATGTGTACTTGTTTGGGTGTGATTGAGTCCGGTAGATCTCTTTTATAGATTTGTCCATTGCTGCGGTATCGTCGTTTAGATATATCGTCGTCTCTTGATAATTTATAAGTTAGGTCATGTGTGCTTGAAAGTAAAGAAGATTTCATAACAATTACATTAGGATTTATAAATGCGCTTT
Organism: Bretschneidera sinensis; assembly: GCA_023935145.1. Taxonomy (NCBI): domain Eukaryota; kingdom Viridiplantae; phylum Streptophyta; class Magnoliopsida; order Brassicales; family Akaniaceae; genus Bretschneidera; species Bretschneidera sinensis. The sequence goes on from CM043700.1 coordinate 51,212,792, forward strand.
AATTGAATATTTTTCGATTGCCTGTTTGGGATGTGAAACTTGCAATCGAGATAAAAACAACTGAATCAAGTTAGGATTAGAGCAACGAACCTAGGGAGGATTTTCAGAACCTTTTCGTTTTTATTTTAAACTTATTTATACAATTACCTTTTTTCTCAAACAACTCAGATTCTTTTAATCTTTTATCATTTGTGTTGAGGTTTACACCTTCTGTTGTACTTAACTTGTTTCCCTGTGGAATCGACACCCCAAAACTATACTACAATAACCGCGTATGTTTTGGGCGTAATCAAATTTTGGCGTCGTTGCCGGGGAAACGCGCTTAAGTACAAGGAAGCTTGTCAACTTTAAGTGTGACGGTAAAAAAAACAAAAAAAAAACAAAAAAAACAAAAAATTTCTTGTTTTATTTATTTCATTTCCTCTCTGATTCATTTGGTGCATGCTTAGACAAGAGATCTTCGAGGTAGATTCATTAGAGGACCTGAGCTAGAATTACCCTCTCCTTCCGAGTCTGATAGTGAAACCTTGCCTAGATCAACCCATAGAGAAAACCCAAATGAGAATCTAGAGGATTTTGTTAACATGGCCGATAACCATAATGAGAATGTTGGTAGGACACTTTAGGATTACCTCCACCCTACACGCACAGCCATACCATCATGCATCATGTTTCCAGCCAATATTCGCCATTAAGATCTTAAACCAGGGATGATTCAATTACTCCCTATATTCCATGGCTTGGATAACGAAAACCCATATGTGCACATTAGAGAGTTTGAGGAAGTAGTTGCGACTTTTCATAGTCAAAACGAAACTCATGACATTATGAAATTTACGCTCTTTCCTTTCGCTTTGAAGGATAGAGCCAAGAGTTGGCTATACTCACTTAGACCACGATCTATTGGGTCATGGACTGAGATGACTCGGGCTTTCTTTAACAAATACTTTCCCCAACATAAGACGAACACTTTGAAAAGGCAAATCTCCACCTTTGCATAAAAGGATAGTGAGACTTTATATCAGTCTTGGGAGAGATTTAAGGAGTTATTGAGTATGTGCTCTCATCATGGGTATGAGAGTTGGCGCTTGGTGAGCTATTTCTATGAGGGACTTACCTATAGAGAACGCCAATTCGTAGAGATGATATGTAATGGTGGGTTTTTAGAGAAAGATCCTGATGAGGCTATAGAGTACCTCAATGAGCTTGCTGAAAAAGCTCACACTTGGACTAGACCTAGTGCTACTAAAAGCACAAATAGGTCACGACCTATAGGGCACCCAAATGGTGGTAGAATTTACCATCTTAGGGAAGAGGATAACCTTATAGCCAAGGTCAAGATGCTCACTAGGGAGATAAATGAGTTAAAGACTAAGAGTTTAAAGCCAACACACGTGATTAATCATGCAAAATCTTTTGAACCATGTTTTGTGTGTGGCGGGGTAGATCATCTCGCCCAAGAGTGTCTCACATTTGCTGAGATGCGAGGAATGTATAAGGAACAGTGTAATGCCTTAGGCATGTACAAGAAGCCTTTTACACCCCTCTCTAATACCTATAAGCCGGGATGGCGCGATAACCCCACCTTCAGCTGGAAGTCTGAAAACCAACAGCTTGCACAACCTCCTGCACCATATCTTGAACCATATCATGCACCTGTGTCTTCTAGGAGTTCTTTAGAAGACACTTTACATGCTTTTATTAAGGCACAGGGTAAGACTAATAAAAGACTTGAATCGTTAGCTGTGCAAGTTGTTGAAGAACATAAAGAAATAAAGAGCCAAGTGTCCAAGTTGATGAGCTACTTGAGTGTGACTGAGCGAGGTAAGTTTCCTGCTCAAGCTCAGTCCACATCCCATGGTCAACACCTAGTACAAAAGAATTTGGAGGAGGTGAATGCCATTGAGACACTAGGTGGTAAGTCAGTACACATCCCAACAACGAAAAAAATCAGAGGATGTGGCTGAAAGCCATCAAGCACACGCATACATGATGGACTCGTTCATGGAAAAGGTCCAACACCTTAATCCATTAGAGTCCACCTTCACCCATGGCTTCACCAAAGCATACATCGAGCCAGCATATGCGGATGTTACTGATGACATCCTTGAGGCCCTCCAAAAGCATAGGGGCACCGAATTTGGCAGTGCAGCAGCGGTGGATGCATTCAACCTATGCTTTTCGAGGAGGGAATAAGAACGTCTGGCTTAAGACGTAAAACTTAGCGCTCATGGGAGGCAACCCATAACGTATCCTTTTATTTTTATTGTTTTCCATATTTCTTTTTTCTTGTTTATTATTATTATTTTATTGTTTTCCAGTTTTACTTTAGTATTTATTTTTTAGGGACAAATAAACGAAGAAGTTCAAATGATCGTGCACAACTTTCAACTCCACGCACCGTTGGTTAAAAAGGGAGTTTCCTTAACTTTTGTTTTTTCATTGAGGACAATGCTTATCTTAAGTTGGGGGGAAGATATAAAATTCTTATTGCATATCATTGAACTGCTTGGTGCCATCTTTGTTTTTGTTTAGCATGCTTTGTGTTAGCCTTAGAGTCAATTTACATGTCAATGATATGAGCATAATTGAGATAGCAGATAGCATGTAGAAGAAGTTAAATCTTGCTTCAGTTTGAAATTAATTTAAGCATCAATCTTCATTTGGTTAGAGATTCTAGTTTGTGGTAAGATTGTATGATTAGACTATAACATCTAGAAAAGTTTTATGTGTGATTATTTTATGAATATTTTTGCGGTCTCGACAAGCTCTAGAACTTACCTGATAACCACTTGAGGCGAATTCCTAGAATGCACACTACTTAGGATATGATATAGGCCATTTTTGAACCATTTGAGCCTTTCAAACCTACCATTGCTATATTTATCACTAGTCACCTATTTGAGCCTTTTTCTTGAAAAGAAAAATTGAGCCTTGTTTCTTTGGAAAAACCATTTACTTACCTTTATGAGCCAAAAAATATTTTATCCTTACCTTTCTTTTAAAGAACTTAGTTATACACATGTTGTGAGAAGCACTTAAAAGGAGTAAGGGTGGAAATATGAAAAAATATCACTACCACAACCCAAGTACATTAAAGGAGATAAGTTGGGGGTTGTGGAAAAGATAAGAAAAGAAAAACGATGATGAAAAAGAAGGTGAATGGTTATGTGCCAAAATAAAAAAAAAATGAATTATGGCAAAAAAAGAAAAAAAAAGAAAAAAAAATTGTGATTTGTTGAAAGAAATGCTCAAAAAATAGTTGAAAGAGTTGGGTGTGGAAGTAAAGGTTATCAAGTGCTTAAAGTGATTGTGTTTAAAACTAAGAGATTGAGTTCTTTTACTTGTGAATCTTTCCCATTCTTCTTTAGTCTTTACCTTAGCCTAACGTTACAAGCTTATTAAAGACCTTTTGATCTAATGTAGTGTGATTTTTCTACAATAGTGGAGAGTGGTTTGAAATGTAAGCATATGGAGCTTGTTTTTGTGATTGGCGTCACACTATTTATTATGTTTTTAGAGACCAAGACTTGTATTCATGAATGTTATGCATAAAATCATCCGGGTGTTTGGATTAATGGTTTGTGGTAAGATGGATGTTAAGAGTCAATAACGATTTTAAGATTGATGTTTGGATTACTTTTGGACTTAGGTGAAATTTAATGATTCTATGTGTCGTATGTTATGTGCAATTTTTGAGACAAAAAGTGAATTACTTTTGGTTCAACGCTAGCATTGCTTTACTTTGTTTTTAACTCCTACCATAGAATTCGTCTCTTATTTTCGCTTGAATTGCTAGGGACTAGCAATAAGCTAGTTGGGGGTTGTGATGAGTGTCATAAAATGCATCTTGTCAGTACTTAATTGTTAGCATTTTATGGTTGATCTAGGTTTTAATTGCACTTTTATACGTTAACAACTCTAAAGTATCATTCTTGGATCATTGATCTATTTCGGTGCATTTTCAGGTACTTTAAGCTCAAAAGAGGAGGAAAAGTTATCATTTCTTGAAGCACAAAGACTCGAGGCATACTGGGGTGAAGGAATGCTTCCGAAAGGACAAGATAGAGGGCTTAAAAGAGCAACAGCTGCTGCCCGCACTGGAAAGGAGTTTCACTAAATTGCCAAAATTGCCCGTACAAATCAATTATCTTTGAAAATTAAACTGTATTGATACAAGAAGAACCAAGAGATGAACCATATATGCTTAGAAAGGTCCGGAAGTCTATTTTCTGGAGAATTTTACGGTTCGTCAAACGGATTTTTCTAGAGAAAGTTATGACAGTTTTAGTAGACAAAGGTCAGGCTGTGCGGGATTTCAGCGTGATTTTGGGCTTAAATCCCACATCCCACATCAGTTGGAAAACATATTTCTATATCTCACATCCCACATCGGATGGAAAACACATTGCACTCTTGGTATTTGCCTATATAAGACCCACTCCACTTTAGCTTTGGAAATCAATCGGGGATGAATCCAGAGGGCCTTTAGGAGGAACCCGAAGTTTAAAGTTTGAAGGTCGGGAGAGATGATCGTCGGGAGGCCGGACGCAACTCGAGGACACATGAGCCCCATGACCGGCTAGTCTCCAAGCAAGGCGAAGGGATGAATCCCTAGGTGTAGTTGTTCTTATTTTTCCTTTATTTGATTCGGTTGTAGTTGGAATTATTTTCGTTAAATATTGTTATGTTTTATTATTTAATTTAATTAGTAGATTTATTATAACTCCGGTGGTTGCATGCTTCTTTTCTATATAAGTTCAGTCAGGCTTTTCTTATGTGTACCTGTTTGGGAGTGATTGAGTCCGGTAGATCTCTTTTATAGATTTGTCCATTGCTGCGGTATCGTCGTTTAGACATATCGTCGTCTCTTGATAATTTATAAGTTAGGTCATGAGTGCTTGAAAGTAAAGAAGATTTCATAACAATTATATTAGGATTTATAAATGCGCTTTAATTGAATATTTTTTGATTGCCTGTTTGGGATGTGAAACTTGCAATCGAGATAAAAACACTGAATCAAGTTAGGATTAGAGCAACAAACCTAAGGAGGATTTTCGGAACCTTGTCATTTTTATTTTAAACTTATTTACACAATTACCCTTTTTTCTCAAATAACTCAGATTCTTTTAATCTTTTATCGTTTGTGTTGAGGTTTACACCTTCTGTTGTACTTAACTTGTTTCCCTGTGGAATCGACACCCCAAAACTATACTACAATAACCGCGTATGTTTTGGGCGTAATCAGTTGCCTAGCTAGGGTCGTTTCTTTAGCTTGCATTTCAGACCTTCTAACTTCTTTTTTCTTTTTACTTCTTAAGGCTTGGCCTTTTGTATTTTATTTTATAATATGCATACGAGGGGTTTTGGTTTTCGTCCCCCTCAATCATTGTAACTTTATTTTCATCGATGCACTGATAGGATTTGTCAAATCCATGAAGTTGTTAAAGAAAATAAAAAAAATAAGATTCTTTGTGTTAATAGGCCTCACCATTTCCATTGTTACCTATCTAAAGACTTTTTATCTACTCAAGATGGTAAACACTACCAATACATCATTTTTTTATATATTTTTCACCCCATATATATATATATATATATATATATAGCATAACTACGTCGTTTTATTCTTTATATCCCTGTCTCTCTTTGTATCTATATCTAGCCCTACAGTCGCAACTCTCCTCCTATTGTCTCTTTGTTTTTTTCTATCTCTTCCTCTTATTGTCTCTTTGTTTTTCATCAAATTCTTGCTCTTTATAACTGAAACCTCATCATTTCTTACTCTCTGTTTCCCTCTCCCAGCCTCCTCACTGAAACCTTCAATCCAATCTCTTTCTCTCTCAAGAAGCAGACACTACAAGAATTCACTGATGGAGTCAACTTTGCAAGTAATGGGCATGTCTGAAATGGTATGTGATCTTCTGTGCATAGTATGATATAACATTCTCTGGATTTATCATGTCATTCATGCTTTTATGTCCTTTTGATTCCTTTATTACAATTAATTGATTGGAGTATGTAGTCATGTTTCCACCAAAACTTATTTTTTATTTTCATGCAGGTATACTGATGCGTACTTGAAAATACACTAATAATTAGTGATTTATCTGTATTATTTTTGAGAAATTAGGTTTAAACCTTGCATTTTTACTTAATTGTCTTTAAAATGTGTTTTTGGGAATCACAAGTATTTTTGGTGTATTTTCAGGTCATAGGTGCTTAAAAATAATATTTGGATGAAAAAATAATATTGGCAAGAAGATCCAGAATGTCTGGGATTAAACAGTTCAAAAATTGGAGTCAGAATGAGAGAGATGACATCGTTTTATCAAAGGAAAATAACTGAATTCGAAGAAGGACGCGTACCGCAACATGAGTTTTGCATGCTGCGGCCTTATGTTTCCTGGAGTTTGGCTGGGGATGTTTACTAACATAGGCTATGGCATACTTTTCTTGGGCTGTAGCCCGCATAGCTAGAGAGGGCAATAATAAAAAAAAACCCTAATGAATATTGTGAGCCTCCATATATATACTAGTTTTACTAGTGCTGCACTTTTTCCTATTTTGTATCATATTTCCATTTAGTTACTTTCCTATTTCATGTTTTCCTAGTAGTAGAAGTATTTCCCATTTCAGTGTTTTTCCTTTTCCTAGGCTGCACTTTTTCTTATTTTGTGTCATATTTCATTTTAGTTACTTTCCTATTTCATGTTTTCCTAGTAGTAGAAGTATTTCTCATTTCGATGTTTTTCCTTTTCCTAGGCTGCACTTTTTCCTATTTCATGTTTTCCTAGTTGTAGAAGTATTTCCCATTTCAGTGTCTTTCTTTTTCCTAGAAATAGTAGTATTATTGTACTTCCCTTTTCCTTTCTAGGAGTTTGCCTATATAAGGCCGACTACCCCTGCCTTGTAAAAAAAAACATATTTTTCCTAGAAAAAAAGGGAGAGAAGAGAAAATTGGGAATAACATAGTTGCTATTGGTGATCAAGGAGATTCATCTGTATAGAAGACTCTTCAAGATTATTGTTGTTCGCTTTCATTCTTCATTCTTTCCATCTTTAATGTCTTTGAATATTTATTTTGTTTTAGTTTTAGGATTATGTCTAGCTAACTTTATTTTTGGTTAAGGGGGATTTCAAAGCCATAGGCATGATTTTGTGATTGAATATTCAGAGATTATTATCCATATTTCTAATAAAATTGTTTATGTTCTTCTATAAGAATTGTTTATGATTTTTATTTTATTTTATTCAAGGTGGCCAACCAAATTAAATAGGGTAATTATCTATTGCTAGGTTAGGAATCCTAGATTCGTAATTGTCTTGAATTTCTAATCAATGGTAGCAATTAGTAATCACTGATGATGAGATATTTTCGTGTGATTATTATATGGAACATAACTCAAGATAAATGAATCGAGCTTATGCGTTTGTTTCTTGGACCAACCTATCTTTATTAACCTAAAACTTCTATTAAATTAAATTTAGAGAGCTTATTCTAGGTTATTTAATAGATAGAGATTAAGTAAAGAGCTTATTTTACTTAACTACAAATTAAGGAAAGATTGAGGTAATAGAGCTTATTATTATCTATGGCTGGTAATTTTATTAAGAATTCGGAGATAACTCTGATATCGATTCATCATTTTATGTCTAGTGGTGGAGAATGATCTTTTGACCAGTTTTCTCATTATTGTTACAAAGTTTATTCAATTTTGAATCATATTATAGTTGTCATTCATTATTCGTAATTTTTAGTTAATCATTTAAAAAAACCAATTAGTTTATTAGTTGTTTTGAATTTAATTTAGTTTAATTATTTATATTTTTCTTTTAACAATTAAGTGTTTAATTGAATTAATTTACAATACTCTGTGGGAAATGACCTTTGTTTTCCACTATATTTCATACAATAATTTTTAAAGCAAAGAATTAATTTACATGTCTATTTTTTGGCATGCCATGTACTGTGTGGGATTCTATATTAGTAAAAAAGGGAAAGAAATTCATCTATAGCATTAGAGACAGGAAAGGTAAAAGAGACGACCCTTTTTTTTATGTGGTTGCTCACTATTTCCAAGATTCATCTTTTCGTGAGGTGAATGAAACTCCAACTAACAGGTACCTTCTCTTCCAAAAATATTTGCAGAAACTATAATCTATCAAAAATTATGGCTTTATTAAAATCAGTAACTTATAGGTTATGCATATACTAAAGGCTACCAATCTGGGATTTTCCTGCACTATTTAAGTTAAACGATAGGAAAATCATTATTTACCTTTATGTAGGCTGTGATTCCAATATAACTTGCTAGAATCAATCCTGCATATAATGGAAAAGCTTTACCCTATCATAGGACCCTTTTTTAATTTGGATTAGCACTATGTAAGTAATACTAACATCCTTTTTAAATTTATTTTCTAATCGAAAGTTGTAGGCGAAAGCCAATATTGAAAAGGTCCTATGTTGATGACTAGAAATTTTACGTTCTTGATTCTTCAGTTAGCTCTTTCCTTTAATGCATTGCTTTTTGTTTTGCTTCATAACTTGGTTTGATCAATGTTTCTAGCTGCCTAAGAAATGATCGACTTACGGGCTATGTAGCTTACTATTTGGATGGCTATTATGATTTAATCTATGCCAAAGTGCTTTATAACCATTTGTGCTTAACAAAATATGTTGTTCATGTTCAGAAAAAGAAAAGGAAATTATTACAAGCTTAATTAGTGTATGTTATTTTTAATTACAAGCAGGAACATGGAGCACATGACTCCGGTACTAGCTTGAAGTCTTAATTACTTTCACAAAATTTTCTTAACATCCATAATCATTAACTTAATTTTCAAAAAATAATTAAACTAAACTCACAACGCGCGAGTTTAAAAACTAGTAAATGATAAAGTTTAACCTATCTTGATTAATACAAATAGGGATGGCAAAAGTACTCGGTTTCGGTGAAGTTTTGGAATCCTTCGACCAGGATGAATTTAAAGAGGAATGATGAAGAAAAATTTTAAAAAATTTTGGTTTGAGCGGGGACGGGAATGAAGGTGGCAGTCTTCGCCCTGCAAACTCTTCATCCCCATACACTATTGCATTAAGTTTTATGTTTTATATAAATATATTAGATAAATTTGATAATTACCCCTGTCAATGGGAGTAAGTTCAACTTCATGCTTTTGTATGTTGATGACATATTGTTTGCTAGTAGTAACTTGGGCTTGCTCCATGAAACTAAAATGATGTTGTTTGAAGTCTTTGACATGAAAGATCTTGGGGAGGTTGCTTTTGTGCTTAGGGTAGAGATTCACAGAGATAGATTTAGAAAACTTTTGGGACTGTCTTAGAGAGCCTATATTGATAGATGCAGGGATGTAATACTAGTGTTGTTCCAGTGTGTAAACAAGACAAATTAAATAAGGAGTAGTGCCCTAAGAATGATATTGACATGGAGTCAATGGAAAATACTCCGTAAACTAAGGTTTAAACCCAAGAGGGGGGGGAATTGGGTTTTTAAAAACTTACGTCCACTCTCTTCAAGGAACCTCCTTAAAGTAATCCACTAAAACTTTTAGTCGTATAACTTCATGGGTGTTGTACAAACCTTACAACCAATCCCTTCCTCACGGAAGCTAATCCCTCATCACAGAAGCTACAAAGAAGTGTTTAATCCTAAACACTCTAAGAGTTATAACAACTCTTTCCCCTTTACAATAAATGAGATTTGTTGTAAAGTAAATGGTAGAGAGATGGCAATAAGTGCTTTTACAAATGAACAATATCTTTATTTCAAGAATAAGCTTGAAGAATGGCTCAACAATAAATTTTTCAAAGCTTTTGAGACTTAATGAGCAAACTTGTGAATTGAATGTGTTCTCTACTTATTTTAAATGCTCATTGAAGTGGGTTTATATGGTCCTGAATTAATATGACCATTTGACACTAATTTGATAGGTTTGGGGCATCAAATACTCAAGTCTTGCGTCTCAAACGGTCATATTTTGGAATTACTAGTCGACTGGGTCAAGTGAGAAATCTCACTTTTTAGGCTATGGGAGAGTACCAGTCGACTGGATCCTAAGCAACATTCGATTAGAAACTCTCTGTCCTAGTTGCCAGTTGACTGGGTCTTTGACACAAGTCGACTGGAGACCTTCTGTCCCATACTCCAGTCGACTGGTATATTGATCCAGTTGACTGGGTTGCCCTTTAACCCAGTATTTTATGTATCAAAACTATTTTTGACTTGAAAACAATTGTATTAAAGGTTTTGTCAAAATGAGCCACAAATCAAGCTAAGTATTTGAACATAAGAGATTTACAGTTGTTTTCATTACCTTAATGCTTATTCTAGATCTTCTGTCTTGTCTTGGCGTCTGAATCTAGTTAAATTATTGCATCTTGTTTCTATACTAAATGCTTTTACCGCTTAAACACTTAGATAAAACTATTAGTGCAATTAAAGTAATGTTTTTTCATTATTAAAATCAAATATGGGTCAACAATCTCCCTCTTTTTTATGATGACAAAACTAATGAAAGAAAAACAGTTTTAAAAACTAAGTGTTGGGTTTTTAGAAAAAATTGGGCAGAGTTTCCTCTGTTTTTCGTATAAAACTAAACTATTTAAGCAGTTCAAACACAATTTATAATCAACTTAACCAATCAAAGCAAGACAAAGTTACATTCATCAATGTGTTTGGAGCAATGCTCCCCCTAAATCTATGCTCTATTATAAGTTTACATTGATTTTTCTCTTTCTTCTCCCCCGTTTTGCGACAGCAGAAAAAAGGGGTATAAACTTAAAAAATAACCAAGATAAACACTGCATCTATGAATATACTTGTAGGTAAAAACTATGCATGTTTCAGAATTGGGAAGGCTTCCCGGGAAGATTTAGAAGTTTTTACATAGATATCAACAGTTAAGGCATATAGTTAAGCATGACTGTTATAAACCAAGCAACCATATATAATAAAAGTAATATATATATATATATATATATATGTGTGTGTGTGTGTGTGTGTGTGTGTGTGTGTGTGTGTGTGTGTGTGTGTGTGTGCTAAATGCTAAAAATGTAAATCAAAACAACAATATAGATACATCCATCCAATGTGAGCTTATAAGAAGCTTGTCCAAGTACAAAAATATGAATGAAAAATGAATGTTTGTGTTACATCCATCTAAGAGCTATATATATATATATATATAACAAGGAGATAAAGCATAGAGCTCAGCAAATGGGGGAATCAGATCCGTCTCATAGAAGATCCCGAAGCTCAGCCAAGGAGCCCTTTGTGTAGCTCAAAATCGTCACCGAGTGTGCGGAGGTCGCAGTGCATAGAATCAACTGAAGAGCTCAAGCTCTGGAACCCGAACTGCATGGACAACTGGGGGCTTGTCATAGCCTAAAGTAGGTCATCATATTCAGTCTGACTGGCACCATAACCACCATGATGTGGACTAGGTGCACGCTCATCAATGTACATCGCAATAGGAGGAGCTGCATCACCACGAACCTCATCATCCTCCCCGCTGCTGTCATCTTCAGCACCAATCCATATGTTTCCCTAACTTGGAGTAAATCACACCCTCTCAGATCATGCATCCCATCTTTTTTAGAGAGAAGACGTTGATAATGTCCTTTGGGCCGATGTTTTGAGCCTCAGAGGCCAGAAGGGGGACTTAGAAATGTTGGAGGATAAGGGTGATGAGCATCCCATAGGGAAAGCACCCAGAGTCACTAGCTTCATTATTTATCATGTTGGCGAGCAGTAGGGGGTAGATATTGAAGTGGTGTCTAGTTTTAAGACACCAAATCAATACCATGTTTATCTTCGAGAGATAGCCCCGACTTCCAAGTCATAGATGGATGGTCCAACTCATGATGAGATTGAACAACTTCAAGTCAAGGGGCATATCACTATAAATGTGAAATGTAGTGGGCCTAAAGATGTAGTTAGGGTCTCCCCTAACAATCTAGCATGCCTTCTTATAATCGAAGTTGTCCGACCATCCGTCCAGACTCCATTGGATTCCTCCCACTAGGATCCTCAATATGCTGACCAAGAGGTCAGTGTTCACCTTAAACTCCACACCTATCACACTGGTTCTGAAATGAAAAGCCAGTGGACTAGGTTTCACTAAGTTCACGTAGAACTGGTGAATTAGGCGTGGGTAGTATTTTTGGTGGATATTTACAAGGGGTGTTAAGTATATGGCTTTAATGGCAGGGAAAATATCAAAATTTCCATGATGGATAGAGTCAAAGTCAACGAATCTACCCGTCATGATTTTCTTATTGCGTATAATGGAATTATACTTGCTCTTTGCTGCTGGGCTCCAAAATAGCGAATCATCGAGTTTGGTTCTCAACTTTTTACTCGAAAAATTGGCTAGCCCCTTTCCCTTTATGTTGGGACCCTTAGATTACTGAGAGCGCGGCTTTGTAGGTGTATTGGGTCCACCAACGGTTGTTTTAATTTTGATTCTCTCAAACATTTGGAAGAAGGCGTTTTTAAGGAGAGATTTGGAGAAATATGGATTTTTCAAACGTGGAAAGTTGAAATGGAGGTGATGTGGGATTAGATTAAGGGTTCTATGGAGTATTTTTAGGAGATTATGGATAGAAATCAAAGATTGTCTAGAGGCTTTAGGGTTTTGAAAATGGCGTGAAAAATCTGAAAAGCTGAAGCAACTATTTATAATATCGCGATACCAGTTAACTGGGTTAGGTCATCAGTCAACTGGGTCCTTCATAGTTGGGGGAATTTTTCGCATACCAATCGATTGAGTCGGGATACCAGTTGATTGGGTAAACTGGCAGAGATATACCAGTCGACTGGGTCATCTATACTAGTCGATTGGGTAGGTTACTAGAATTTCAAATTTTGGCTCCAAATAATGTCTTATGCTACCAGTCGACTGGACCTTTTATGAAACTTAAAAGAATGAGCTCCAGCTTAGAATTTTAGCACGAATTTGTTTATCTATGCCATCTTAAGTGAGAGATATATTAAATAAGAGTTAATACTCATTCACTAGATGTCAAAATGCATATGATGAATGTTGATGCAATCAAACATACAGTTTATCATAATCTTTTAAGTCCATCAATAGTCTAGTCTTACACAAGCTATCTTCACTTAAGGGTTTTGTAAGAGTATCAGCTATTTAATCTTCTAAAGGAATGAATTCTAGTTTTATATCACCCTTTTGAGCATGGTCTCTTATGAAATGATGTTTAATTTCTAGTGTTTGGTTCTAGAATGCTGAATAGGATTTTTGTTTAAGTTGATAGCACTGGTGTTATCACAATGAATTGAAATATCTTTAAAGTTTATGTCATAGTCTTCAAGTTGTTGTTTCATCCACAACACTTGTGCATAACAACTTTCGGCTGCTACATTTTCCGCCTCAGCAGTTGATAGTGCAACTGAATTTTGGTTCTTGGAAAACCAAGAGGTTAGCATTGCACCTAAGAATTGGCATGTACCACTAGTGATTTTTCTATCTAGTCTACAGCCTGCAAAATCAGCATCTGAATATCCTACAAGCTCAAAAAGTGATTTTCTATAATACCATAATCCTAGGTGTTGAGTCTCTTGTAGGTATCTAAGAATTCTTTTTATTGCAATTACATGTGATTCCTTAGGATTAGCTTGAAATCTAGCACCCATGCATACACTGAACATTATATCAGGTCTACTTGCGGTTAAATAAAGTAAAGCTCCTATCATGCTTCTATAAGTTTTAGTATCTACACACTTACCTTCTTCATCTAGGTCAAGTTTTGTAGAAGTGCTCATAGGAGTGCCAATTGACTTTGAGCTTTCCATCTTGAACCTCTTTAATAGGTCCTTGGTGTATTTTGATTGATTGATGAAGATGCCTCATTTCAATTGTTTGATTTGAAGTTCAAGAAAGTAGGTAAGCTCTCCCATCATGCTCATTTCAAATTCACTTTGCATACACTTAGCAAATTCTTGACACATAGATTCATTAGTAGCACCAAATATGATATCATCAACATATATTTAGACAAGTAGTATGTCATTTTTATGAGTTTTTGTGAAGAAAGTTGTGTCTATTTTTCCTCTTATAAAATTACTTTCAACCAAAAACTTACTTAGTCTTTTATACCATGCTATTGGAGCTTGCTTCAACCCATATAGAGCTTTAGAAAGCTTATAAACATGATTTGGAAGACTATGATTTTCAAATCCAAGAAGTTGCTCAACATACACCTCTTCTTCTATAAAGCCGTTTAAAAAGGCACTTTTTACATCTATTTGAAATAACTTTAACTTATTAAAGCATGCAAAGGCTAATAACATTCGAATAGCTTCTAATTTAGTTACAGGAGCATAGGTCTTATCAAAGTCTATTCCTTCTTCTTAATTATATCCCTTAGCAATTAGTCCAACCTTGTTCCTAGTTACTATTCCATTTTCATTCATCTTATTTCTAAATACCCATTTAGTTCCTATTATAGTATAATTCTTTGGCCCAGGAACAAGATTCCATAATTTGTTTCTTTCAAATTGATTTATTTATTCTTGCATAGCATTTATCCAATCGACATCCTTCTTGGCTTCTACAAATGTCGTAGGTTCTACCTAAGATAAATAAGCTACACAATTGCAAATATTTCTAATAGAGGAATAAATTATTACTCCTTATGAAGGATTACCAATCACTTGATCGATTGGATGATAATTTACATACCTCCAATCTTTGGGAAGACTATCTTCTTGTTGACTTGTAGATGGTTGATGAAGATCGAGAGCTTCTACCTCTTGACTTGTTTGAGGTGGGCTCTTCTTTGGGTCAACAATGGGAGTAGGTGTTTCTGTTCTTGGAATAAAATCTACATCATCATCGAAAGAAACTACTCTACTACTAATTGGGTTAGACTCATCAAAGGCTACATGTACGGATTCTTGTACCCCTAGAGTTTTTTTGTTAAAGACTCTATAAGCTTTACTAGAGGTTGAATATCCTAAGAATATCCCTTCATCGGTCTTTGAGTCAAATTTACCCAAGTTAGTTTTATTATTATTTAGGATAAAGCATTTACAACCAAAAGCACGAAAATAGGAGGTATTAGACTTTCTAACTTTCTATAATTCATATGGAGTTTTGTTAAGCATAGACCTAATTAAAACTCTATTTAAGACATAGTAAGAAGTGTTTATGGCTTCCGCCTAAAAGTATTTTGGTAAGCTATTTTCACAAAGCATTGTTCTTGTAAATTCTTCTAGAACTCTATTTTTCCTTTCAACAACTCCATTTTGCTGAGGAGTTCTAGGAACCGAAAAGTTGTGATCAATTCCATTTTCATCACAAAATTTTGAAAAATTTTGGTTTTCAAATTCTTTTCCATGCTTACTTCTAATGCTTGAAATACAAATTCCTTTTTTCATTTTGAACCTTTTTACAAAAGTTTTCAAATCCTTTGTAAGCAATAAAAATAACAAAGGTATATCTTGAATAGTCATCAACAATAATAAGAGCATATTGATGGCCATCTAGACTAATGGTACTTATTGGACCAAATAAGTCTATATGCAAAAGTTCCAATGGTTTAGTAGTTGAGACTAAATTTTTTAATTTAAAAGAAATTCTAGTTTATTTTCCCATTTGACAAGCATCACACACCTTGTCTTTTTCAAATTTGATTTTTGGTAATCTAATGACTAAATCTTTTCTTGAAATGATTTTCACTAAATGCGGGAAAACATTTTTCATTTTCCGAATGTAAAGTTTTTAAATCAACTATATAGACATTTTTTTGTCTATGGCCAATAAACTTGATTTTGTTACTCTTGATGTCTATAACTAGACAATGAGAGGTTTCAAATATTACTTTGTTGTCTTTGTCACATAATTGACTAATACTAAGCAAATTTGGCTTAAGGCCTTGCACATATAATATATGATCAATTGTTGAGAAATTATTACCAACTTTTCCATGCTCGATGATCTTTATCTTTGTGTTATCTCCAATGGTGACATATCCGTCATCTCTTAGAGTTAGCTATTTGAATATACTTCACTATCAAGATACTAATAGTTACATTTTTCTTAAGAGTTAGCTAATAGTACTTTGAGCATCCGATCATGTACTTTGAGCATCCACTATCAAGATACTAATAGTTACATTTTTCTTTGGTGTGGAGACATATCTACATTACACAAGGATACATAATTGTACTCTTAGGTACCAAAATTTTTTGGGTCCTTTGGGGTTAGTCTTAGAAAATATAATTCCTTTAGGGACCCATACTTTCTTAATATTGTAAGGTGCTCTATATTTATAGACATGCTGATGATGCACAATCCTAGGATAATAGTTATTGAAATTTCTCGGATTTCTTAATTGTGCATGTCTATAGTTCCTTGGATAAGTATTCCTAGGACACATGTTTCTATTGTGAAAATTATGAACATGCATGTCATTCCTAGGAAATGTATGATAATGATTTCTAGGATGTGTACTTGCATTATAATGAACGTACATATTATTTCTAGGATACACATGATGGTAATTCCTAGGATGTACATGCGTAGTGTGCAAGTTATGAGTATACATATTATCTCTAGGATGCACATGATGGTTACTCCTAGGATATGTATATGCATTTCTTGAATGATTATTCCTAGCATTTGTATTTCTTGAGTGAGCATACATATATGAATGAGTATTTCTAGAATGCTTACCTCTAGTATATGCATTAGAATTTAAATTTGTATTTTTAGACTTACTAGCATATATTGAGGGAGTACTTTTGATTTTGCTAGTGGCATTGGAAGTAGAGGCTTCATTCACACATGTTGCTTTTATGAATAAGGTCTTTTTATTTATTTTTGCTTGCCTAATAGAGAATAACCCAACTCAGATTTTCCTCCACTTAATCTTTGGCAAGATAACACTTCATCTAGCTTTTCTTTTCCAAGTATAGGTCTTGATATAGTGTTATTCAATTCCATTATTTTTTTATAAAAAATTTCATTTTCATCTTTAAGAAAATCTTGAGAAGAATTATAAAGCATGGACAATAGTTTTTCTTTTTTCTTCCTTTAAGCCTTTCATCTCTTTAGAAAGAGATGAGACTTCATTTTTTAGGGTGGTATTCCTAGAATGAATTTTTTCAATTTTTTATGCATTTCATTTATAACCTCTATTAATTCTTCACTACTACTAACAATGTTATTATTAGAAGGGGAAGAATTTGATACCTCATTTTCGTCGTCGATTGCCATTAAACATAAGTTGACAATCACCTCGTATCCGACCTCATTGCTTGAGGATTCTTTTTCTTCGTCATCACTCCAAGTGGTTGCAATCATAGCTTTCTTTTTGAAGCTCTTATATGGTTTGCTTGTCGCTGTACAATCGGCCTTGATGTAACCGGGTTTCTTGCAACCATAACACACAAGCGGTTCCCTTTTTGGAGTGAGATATTTTATGTAAGGTTTCTTGCTCTTCTTCAAGAACCTGTGAAACCTCTTGGTGATTAGAGCCATCTTACCATCTTCTTCGCTGCTCTCTACCTCTTCTTCCATTTCTTCATCTTTGTTGCTTGTAGAGGCCTTGAGAGCAATTACCTTTTTCTTCTTCTCATCAATATTGACAATGGGATTCATTTCTTCCATCTCGTATGTCAATAGTGTTCCAAGAAGTGTTTCGATACCAAGTTTGTCAAGATCTTTGGCCTCCGATATGGTCTTCTTTTTTGCTTTCCAAGTGGATGGCAAAGACATTAAGATTTTCCTCGTTAGTTCAAATTCCTCAATATTCCTACCAAGAAGCTTTAAGCCGTTAACAATAGTGGTGAAACGTGAGTGCATTTGAGAAATTGTTTCGTTAGAAGAATTTCGAAAGATTCATACTCCGACACTAGCATATAGATTTTTGATTTTTTAACTTTGTTAGTTCCTTTATATGTAACTTGCAATTTGTCACAAATCTCTTTAGCCGAAACACAAGCAGAAATTTTATTACATTCAGAAATATCTTAAGCACAATGTAAAATACTTGTGGCTCTACTATTTAGAGATATCATTCTACAATCCTCTTCATTGAACTCAGTTTTGCGTTTATGCATTATATGATTGATTTCTCCAATAGTTATTTCCTTTGTAAGAATTCTAGGTCCTTCCTCAATGACTCTCCATAAATTGTAATCTTGTCATTCGACAAATAATTTCATTATATTTTTTCAATAGTTATAGTTGGAGCCATTGAATAAGGGAGGCCTAGTATAGGAATGTCCTTCAGTATAGCTACTAGATGCCATCGGATCAACTCAATGATTTTAAGCTTGAAATTGAGTATGAAGCTCTGATACCAATTATAAACTGAGGTTCAAACCCAAGAAGGGGTGAATTGGGTTTTTAAAAAAAATTGGCTAATTACTATGCAAGTTTATAAAAACAGTTAAATGCACAAAGCATACAAACAAGTAATGTGCTTGAAGTAAAAGAGTTCAAGGAAGAGAAAGTGCAAACTCAGTTTATAATGGTTCGACAATATCGGATTCTTTTCGGCCCTAAGTCCACTATCTTCAAGGAACCTCCTTGAACTAATCCACTAAAACTTTTAGTCATACAACTTCACGAGTGTTGTACAAACCTTATAACCAATCCCTTCCTCAGGGAAGCTAATCCCTTCCTCACATAAGCTACAAAGAAGTGTTTAATTTTAAACACTCTAAGAGTTATTACAACTCTTTCCCCTTTACAATAAATGAAATTTACTGTAAAGTAAATGGTAGAGAGATAGTAATAAATAGACCCAGTCGACTGGGGACCTTCTGTCCCATAACCCAGTCGACTGGTATATTGAGCCAGTCGACTGGGTTGCTCTTCAACCTAGTTTTTCATGTATCAAAACAGTTTTTGACTTGGAAACAATTATATTAAAGGTTTTGTCAAAATCTTTTGTAAAATGAACCACAGATCAAGCTAAGTGTTTGAACATGAGAGATTTACAATTGTTTTCATTACCTTAATGCCTATTCTAGATCTTCTGTCTAGTCTTGGGGTCTGAATCTAGTTGAGTTCTTGTATCTTGTTTCTATGTTGAATGCTTTTACTACTTAAACACTTAGATAAAACTATTAATGCAATTAGAGTAGTGTTTTGTCATTATCAAAATCAAATACGGGTCAACATACTCCTTATGCGAGTGTATATGAGTTTAATGTATGCTCATGTACGCAATCGACTGGATATTTCTTATGCAATGAGTATGCTTTGCAGGTTCTTCACTAAATCCTAGTCATGCTCATTGGGTTGCTGCAAAAAAGGTATCAAGATCTAGTGCTTAAGACTGTGCCAAAAGCTATAGCTTATAATCATAATGCAACTCAAATCATTTAAACCGCAAAGCATCACAAGCGCCACGTTTCGACTACGACTTGGCCCCAACTTGGGCCTCCATCATGGGACAATTACTGCTAAATTCTAGCCTAACAATCTCCCCCCAGCAATTGCACCGCTGAGAATCGAACCTGTGACCTTGGCTCTAATATTGGTTGTCAAGATCGAACACCTACCACTGTACCAAAAGCTATAGCTTACAGCTTATAGCCAAAGTGTAACTCAAATCACTTAAACTGTACAATAGCACAAGCACCACATTTCGACTATGACTTGGCTTCAACCCAAGTGTCACGAGACAATTGCTACCAAAATCTAGCCCAACAAAAGGTACTGAGGTTTCTTTAGAAAACCAAAGATTTTATGTTGTTGTATAAGATAATTGATCTTCTTGAGGTTACTAGCTATTCAGATGCTGGTAAAGTGGGCACTTTAGAGGATAGAAAATTTGTTGCAAGTTTTATCTTCATGTTGGCAAGGGGTGCTATCTCTTAGAAAAGCGCAAAGTAGTTATTTCTGACCTCATCCACCATGTAGGCTGAAGTTGTGGTTTGTTTTGAGGCTAGTGCTCATGCTAAGTGGTTAAAAAAACTTCATTGCATGGTTAAGAGTTATTGATTCCATCTTTAGATCGATGGAAATATGTTATGATAACATGGCTGTAGCTTTCTTCACAAAGAATTCCAAAAACTCGGGTGGTGCAAAGTACATAGAGTTGAAATTCTTTCAAATTAGAGAATTGATTGATAATGGTGATATTTTCTTTGAACACATGATACTGAAACCATGATTGCTGGTACATTAACCATGCGTCTTGGGCCTTTTGATTTTGTTAAACATATTGATAACATGGGTATTGTAGGATCATTTTGATGTACTTTGTCAATGAGAGTATAACATATGTTGTTGAGACTTTTTATCATCTTGTTTTAATATGCGATGGTTAATAAAATAAATGATGATGATCATTGTTTTTTTCTATATTGATATCATTGTTAATGTTATGGATATCACTATTATACATTTACATATGCAAATTTTGATATGACATGTCATTATGCATTAATCTTAAAACTTGGTGGTCTTAAGTAAGGTTCTCATGCCAACTTTTGTGTATGTCTCATAATAACACCATGCTGTGAGCTCGTTTGTTTGAGACATGTTGGCTTATTGTTGAAGCCTTGAGATTTCTTATATTGTTTTGAAAAAATCATTTTGTGTGAGATTTTTCATGTTGTTTTAGAGAAATCATTTTGAGGACCGACAATGAAATAACATATTTGATATTACATTTTGGATGCTATTTTCATTGGCACACTACCATATATGGATCCATGTTGGTAAAGTTTGTTAACATTTGTAACCATGGATTGATTTTGTGCTAATAAATGAAATAATGGTTGTCATGATTATATATTGATAGTTTTATTGGACTGAGTCATGTTTGAGGTGCGTCTCATGACCATTTTTTTTTTCAAAATTTGTGGTCGCATTGAAACTTAGTTACCTAACCCGAGAGTCATTTTCCAAAACATCATTTTCAAAATAATTCAAAAGTACAATTAATGTTGCCAACATGGGAGAATGTTAGAAAGAATCATGTTGTGGGCTAAAACTTAATTGTATTATTTTTATTTTACTTAAAATGGGTTGAGATTGGTTCCGTATAAGACAAATTTGATAGGCCCAATGTTGTGTGATCATTGGCTAGCACACATCCATATGTACATATATGGGTTTGGCAGTGTGTGCTTTAGATAACCTATGGGTTATGAAGAGTGACTAATTGGGGATATATATGTGGAATTGGCTAGGTCCCCTCCCCTCTCTCTCTCTCTCTCTCTCTCAATATACAGCGTTTTCCATCGTAGAACTGTTATTTTTTTGTAGAGAGCAAAAGGATAAAGATCAACCGTGATCGATCTTGTGATTTTGTTGAGATCGTTGTTTCATCGCGATGGCTAAATCGAGTACAATTATATTTATTATTAATTGATGTTCTTTATTCTTGTAATTATTTATAAATTCAACAAAGGCTGAATCAAATAAAATTAAAACCAGATAAAAGAGACAAACACACACACAAACAAAGAGAGATATAAAAAAAAAAACCAGGTTATTGAGGTGGGTGAGCTTGGCCATAGTTGTGCTTTATCTTATAGGAATAATAAAGGATTTAACATACTCCAGTTGCTCTGGCTTCCTTATCTCCACTTTTTTCACTCACAACCTTTTTAGAGCTGCCCTCAATAATAAAAACACATATATGCAGAGATTGAGAGAAAAAAACCATTGAATTATAACATATGTTACCAAACACAAGCAGCACAAAAATATACATCAAGAAAAAGAGTGTATGAGATAGTACCTGCGATATGTTCATTGAAATACCCCTGCAAATCGAGGACCCTGATTGTCATGGAGGCGATGAAATGCGGGAGAGGGAGAGAGACTTATGATAGAATATTCTAGATATATCATGGTATGAAAAAGTTAGGATTCTGAGGTGATTTAGTTTCCTTATAATGGTACTTAGTTTATTATATAAACCCTACTAAGGGTCTCTATGTAATTAATTCTACTATTTTCAATAAAACCCTAATTAGGTTTTTTCATGGTATCAGAGCAGATTAATCATGTTTTGAGAGTTGATTGAGGCTTTCGTAATCGGGCGGCCTACTACCACTCACCCGACAATAGTCCTTTCTTTTTTTTCTCTAGATTATTATGCTTGTTAAAACTGTAATTAATTTTAATCAGAATCACACCAATCTGAATCCCACATTGATCCAAATACTTACCACTGTAATTTCTCTTTCCTCAATTCATAAATTTAGCCACCGATCGCCACCGTGCTAGTTATTGGTTTAGCCACCATGTTGATAGTGAAGAAACCTCTTAAAAATTCATCTCCTGCCGCCATATTGTTGACTAACCACACTTTTTTTTTCTCTTTCTGGCTCCCACTCTTCCTTTTTTTTTTTAAAAAAAAAAAATCTCACACCAATCAATTACTTTTTTTCTCTTTTTCTTTACCTTATTCCATCTACTACTTGACTTCTTCTTTAGTTATTTTCTTTATTGCTTTTTTTTTCCTCTTTACTCTTCAAATGTGTTTCTTGCTATTTTTTCCTTTCTCAAACTCCAGCAGTGATTTTCTCTCTCCAAAACAATTATCTATTTTCCCTCTCTATTCCTTTTTTTCCAATTTACTCTCAATTTTCTTTCTCAAACTCCTTTTTATCCGTTTTTATCTTCTTTATCTTTCCCCAATTCTACTTCTGGGGCCAACTCATTCTCTCTCCCAAATTTCTCTCTCTTCAAAATTTCACACTAAATCTTCTCTATTTGTTCCAAAATTTCATCTATTCTCTCCTTCTATAGAAGCTTCTACTTCTTTGACCGTACTTTGCACATATTTTTACCTTTTGCTCGCACTTCCTTGTGCTTAAACCTTCTTGCATACTTTTGTGCTCAAGTTTTCTTATTACATTACACCCTTGTGTCTACGCTTTCTATTTTGCACTCACATAATTGTTTAGGAAACAAATTTTCTCTCATGCATCATTTCTTGTCTCTTCGGCCGTAATAACTCTAATGGTGGACTTTGGCATGCATTGATGCATTGACAGACCTTTTACTATGATGATTCAGATAAAGTTGGAGTTGCTATCTATTGAAGATTATGCACATTGGTGGTTTGGGTTATATCTTGCTTGGGTTAAGTTTTATAATGAAACACTTGACAATTTTATTAATATTACCATCTGTTTGAGAGGGGTGAAAGAATATTATAGAATATTCTAGATATATTGTGGTATCATTAGGTTAAGATTTTTAAGTGATTTAGTTTCTTCATAATGTTACTTAGTTTATTATATAAACCCTACCAATGAGCTCTATGTAATTAATTATACTATTATCAATAAAACCCTAATTAGGTTTCTTAAATGAATGAGTTATGAAATAGTGTGACACTAGACCTCTCTGGATATGGTATTCATGGATCAAACTATTTTTTGTTTTTCTTAGCACTTTTTCCATTTCATCTTAAATTTAAACCAATATTTATCTTTTTCTTTCTCCGATAAAAATATTATTTATCTTTTATAATTTTTTTGAAAATATGGTCTACATTATAAAAATAAAAATTATTTCATTATTTTTCATTCAAAATGTGTTTGAAAAAAACACAAAAATAAAATGGTGTTCGGAGTACGTCCAGATATAGCAATACTCCTCGTATGTAATCCACTTCCTCAATCTCGACAAAACTGGATGAAGGGGCAAGAACCGGTAATAAAAGCTACATCCAAGGGCATTAATTTGAACTCCACAATATTTAAATGACAGCGACGCGGAAGAGAGGAAAAAGCCAGCAGCCAAAAAACAGCTATCCAAACAATAGCGAACTCTATTTTTCTCGTTAAAGGCCTCCGTGTGGTTTCTCTCGTTCTCTCACCTTGTGGTCTCTCTCTATAGGTTTTTTGTGTGCGCTTTTGTTCTCACAATCTCATCTTCACAGATTCACCCTCTTATCGATCCCCTAACTGTAAGTCTCTCTCTTTTGATCTTTCTCTATAAAGTCTTAATCTGAAACCCTAATTTCACGACTATATCCCTCGAACCTCCCACAGTTTACCAGATCCCCAAATTTATTGTCAATCTTAGTTATTGTTTATTATGATTATTTATGTTTTGATGTCTATTGGTTGACGTGTTTCGCTGTTGAATTTACATGTTTATAGAGTATTTTTTTTTTGTTTTTGGTGTGAATTGTCTGAATTGATCTGCGATTCAATTTGTGTATGAATTTTACGAGGTTTTATGCGATTATTTTGATATGTTAAAAAATGGTGCTGTAGGTGAGTGAATGGGGATATTAGTGTCTGATTTGCGATTTCTCGAGATAAGTGTTATCAAGGGATTGTGGTTTTATGGGTAGATTATACTGGGGTTAGCCCAGGGTTTTGTCAAACAAGGGGGTCTTGCTTGTTATAATCTCCAATTCACTGTAATGTGATTGTAGAAGTTTAATAATTTATTAAACGGGGCTGTTGAAAATAGAGAACAAAACAGAATTTTGAATTCTCTATGCTAAAATTTATCTGAACTTGGCAGTATAGTTCAATTATGCTTACATTGTTTGGCTGATTGGATTATTTTTTGTTTTATTGGTTAACGGAATCATTGAAATTTATAGTAATTTTTAAGCATTTTGGGTTTTCGAATATTTGCTTGGCAGTCTAACTATGTTTTTTGTTAAATACTAGAATTATCTACCGTTTTGCCTTACAATGCCTTTATTTTACGGTTCTTTGTTTTATTTAGGCTACCATGAGTGACCAGGGAGAAAGGACCTGCCCTCTCTGTGCTGAAGAGATGGATTTGACTGATCAGCAATTGAAGCCTTGCAAATGTGGCTATGAGGTTTGAGACAGTAGTCTTTTATTTCTTAGCTCAATTGCACATTTTCTCAAGCAGTATGCTATTATCAAATAAATCATAACAATTCTGCAGCCATGTGCTGTACTTGGAGAAGTTTGAACCCAGTTGTTCAAAATGCATACCATCTTAATCTAATTAAAACTTTTGGGATCGAACATGATACTTGTCGGGCCTTTGTTCTTCTGAAACCGAGGTGAAAGGAGTAGTTTGGAAAAGCTTTAGCCCATAGCCTGATGGATGATGATTTGATTGTGAACTCAAAAAGTCTTGATCTTTAAGTAAATATTATGAAATGCACTGTATTATATTTGTGAGGATTTCACTTCGGGATATTCACTTTGTTTTTTGATTGTCCATAACTTCACTTTTCAAAGGTAGTACCCCTCCTTAGAGCAGTTGTGTGTAGCCAAAATATCTGAATTTGTACCATCTCGTAGTCATTTTGTACAGCATTTAACTTCTCTTGGACTGCCTCCCATAAAGCTGTTAATTAGGAGGCATTATTGTATCAATATTTAACATTTTGAGTAAACCTTAAATCAGATTAAATTAGTAGTAGTTAAAAATGAACTTGGCTCGAGAAAATTTGGAAGACTGCTCTCCAGGGACAGCATAAAGCATAACACCTTTTTATTATTTTCTGATAAACATCAGTCATGTGCATGTTGTTTATTTTCTCTATGGCATTTTGGACCATAAGTAAAATATTCCTTGTGTTGCCGTTGGGAGATTATCTTATAAGCATTTGGAGTAAACCTTAACCTAGATTAAATTAGTAGTAGTTAAATATGACTTTGGCTAGAGACAATTTGGAAAACTGCTTCCCAAACACAGTATATGGTATACCGTGTTTTTATTATTTTCTGATGACCATCACTATTGTGCATGTTGTTTATTTTCTGTATGGCAGTTTGGACCATGAGTAAAATATTCCACGTAGTGAGTGGGAGAACCCAGGGAATTTCTCCTTATCAAGATGTCCACTTTTGTCTGTATAGTGTTGAGTGTATAATTGCTACAGGATGATCACTTATACCCTTGATAAGGAGTTATGTGCAGAGCACTGACCTGAAGCATACCAAGCTTCTATTGCTTTAAATTTTTTAGCTCGATGACCATGTTATCCATATTTTTTGAATTATATTTTTATTTACTTTGATTAATGTCATTATAAATCTGTGTCAACTTAATTGCAGATATGCGTTTGGTGTTGGCATCACATAATGGACATGGCTGAGAAAGATGACACAGAGGGGCGGTGTCCAGCATGTCGTTCCCCTTATGACAAAGAAAAGATTGTAGGAATGGCTGCTAATTGTGAGAGGTTGTTAGATGAACTGTATACTCTGTTGGTGCAAAGCAACTTTGCCTTTCTTTCTTATTGGTTATTTTATTATTACCAGATTGGTGGCTGAAATCAGTACTGAGCGAAAGAAGTCACAGAAGTCAAAGACCAAATCTTCTGAAGGAAGGAAGCAACTCAGCAGTGTGCGAGTGATCCAGCGGAATCTTGTCTATATAGTTGGGTTACCTCTTAATCTGGCTGATGAAGATGTACTATCTCTCTCCCCCTAATTCGCAGACATTCTTTCTCCTCATCTCGTTCTCTCTCTTGCTAAGCACATATCATGACATTGATATGGTATTTTGTGCAGCTTCTCCAGCATAGAGAATACTTTGGTCAATATGGGAAAGTTTTAAAGGTGTCCATGTCTCGGACAGCAGCTGGTGTCATTCAACAATTTCCAAATAATACTTGTAGTGTGTAAGTTTTAGCGTTCTTATAATATATTTTATGAATCCTTATTTATCAAAAAAAATATATTTTTATGAATACTTTATATTAAGACCCTGATAGTGCCATTAGATTTCCTTATATCAATCTGGTTGTGTTGTGTGTTGGATTGTTGAAATGCCTCTTTACTTTAATAGCTCCTTTTAGTATGATATTTTACCCATCTGTCGGCTTGATTTCAATTTACATTTGCTTTTCTGGTAACAAAACTGTTTTTGCACTCAGATATATTACTTACGGAAAGGAGGAGGAAGCAGTTCGTTGTATCCAGTCTGTACATGGGTTTGTTTTGGATGGTAGATCTTTAAAGTACGTTCATGTTTACTTTTATTAAAACCTGTTCTCTAATTGTTTTCATACAAACTCTGGTAACTTTTGGAGTACGCATGTCAGGGCATGTTTCGGGACTACAAAATACTGTCATGCTTGGCTGAGAAATGTGGTATGTTATATAACTTGATGTTTATGCTCTCTTTGGTTCTATGGATTGCTTTCTTGTTTGTTCTTGAATAAAAAATCATTTAAATGAGTTAATATGGGATTATGGACTAGATTTCTCCTTGTCCAGCCTTGCAGCAATCCTGATTGTTTGTATTTACATGAGATTGGTTCGCAAGAGGATAGTTTCACTAAAGATGAGATTATATCAGCATACACAAGGTATATTTATATTTTATATCAGTGTGCAATCTCAGTTTCTTTTATTGATACATCAGAGTTCCTTATTGCCATCTCTTGCATCATATTGGGAATTAAAGTGGGATAGGCTCTTGCAGGAATATATATTTGTTGTTAGATCAAGAGTCTTGATTTGGTGCTTTGATATTGCAGACACTTGTGTCTTTACAGCACTCTGGGGAAAAACTAATTAGTAATTAATGATACAATGCATATTTAAATATATACGTAAATGTTTGTGTATGTATAAATGTATCTAGGCACGATTATAATAAAATTTTAAATATTCATCATTTTTTATTCATCAAAATGATCTCTTTTTCGGCGCTCTGCTCGAACGGTTTATGTTCTTTTTTCATTGGATGATTAGTTAACTTTCGTAGTGGTTTTAAAGGAGTAGAGTTCAACAAATCACTGGTGCAACCAATAATCTGCAGCGACGATCAGGGAATGTGTTACCTGCGCCAGTAGAAGATTTTTGCAATAGCAGCTCTTCTACAGCAAAGCCAATTTTAAAAAATGCTTCAAATGTAAGTTGTATTGGTCTTAACTATATCTATAAAAATGCTCCAAATGTAAGTTGTATTGATCTTAACTATATCTATAAAAATGCTCCAAATGTAAGTTGTATCTGTGTTGACTGACTATCTCAGTTCAGAATATATTCATAGTTTTTTGCAAGCAGTGGGTTTGTGATGATATTCTTTGTTTATTGAGTTGGATTTATGCATACAGAAAAGTTTTGATGAATGAAGTACCCTTGCTGACCTCTATACACTAACTGCTTTTCTGATAGATTTACACTTTCCTGTGCCTGATGGAGGTTTGATTATCCAAGTATTGATATCTATTTAGTTACTTTTGTTTAGCAGAATAGCGCAAGCTTTTCTAAAGGTTCTCCTCCAAATGGAAGCTCCAGTAGATCTATTGCTCTTCCTGCTGCAGCGTCATGGTATGTTGTTTTTTTCCCAATCTCTTGCCTTATAGTATTTGGTAGGAGTCTTTTAGTTGCTGGCCCTGGAAATCATAAATGCTATTTCAGGGGGACACGCGCTTCAAGTCAGCCACCAATGCCAAGTTCAGAATGTTTAAATGGACTTTCCAAGCAAAAACCTGGTGCAGGGAGTGAGACATTGGCATTTGCATCTGCAGTTGCAAACACAACTCAGGTGCCTACATTGCATAGCGATGCATTAAAGAAGCCAACATTGAGTGAAGAAGGTCAATCTATGCATGCTAAAAGTAAACCTGACTTACTGAAATCTTTTGAACAACATACTGCTGTGGATTGTCGAACTATTGTGTCTGAGAAACCTGCTTTGCCTGATGAATATCCTACTAGCAATCATATATCCTGTTCATTAGCATCTAAGTATAATGATAGAGCCATTAGTACCACACCAAATGCCACAAACTCTTTTGATCATAGTCGGCAGCCTTGTGGATCGTTGCCTATAAAAGAAGGAAATGCAGAAGCTGATGCAAAGATACAGAACCTATGCACCAATATTTCATCAATGAGCATAGATGTAAATGCTAGGAGTGGACATTCTGGTGAAATAAGACCCACTAGTTCACTTTCTGATCATGGATTGATTAAATCGCCTGGAAGCGAAGGGTTGCAACAACATTATGCTGAGCAATATACAGAACCTTCAACTTCACCGGCAGATAGGAAAGCTGCCACATCAGTAAATGGGGTCTCTGTTTCAAAAGCAGTGTGTGATTGGAGAACAAATCCACAATCTCAAGTGGCAACAAATGCAAATTCTGAATTTGAGGAGGATATATTATCATTTGATAGTCAAAGACTCAAGGATCCAGAAGTCATGAGCCATTTAGTTTATTTGTCTAATTCAGCTAATTTGCTCCATGTCTCAAATCATTCTAGATCTCATTCTTTGCAACACAGTGAGGTTCTTAGTCCGGTTAATTCGAATTCTAATCCTCTCTTTCTAGATGGTAAAGGTGGTGATAGGTCATTTTTATCAAATGGATACCCTGAGAAGGTAGTTGGCAGTTATGTTGGTTCTGATGGAAATGTAGAGCGTTCCTTTTTTCTTCGTAGTGAAGGGAAAGGAAAGCAGATGGGAAGACTCCTGGGTGATGCTGATGGCAATGCTAGTATAGATACAGGAGAGAGCAGCATAATCTCAAATATATTGTCAATGGACTATGATGCATGGGATGAATCCTTAACTTCACCTCAGAATTTGGCTAAGTGGTTGGGAGAAACTGATAGGCAGACCAGTTCTAAACTTTCAAGCTCCTGGAAAGTACAAAATAACAATCAGTCCAGATTCTCTTTTGCGAGACAGGAAGAATCTAATAAGCAAGCCTTTGATGTTGAGCCTTATGGTATCTTTGGGAAGTATCCAAAACACTGCCCTTTTGGCCAAGATTTTGCAGAAAACAGAGGTCCATATTTGGATAGGATTGGGATTTGCAATGGTTTCTCTTCCAGTGATTTTGAGGGATCGGACAACTTGACCGTCAGTCCTTCAGTTTTCTCTTCTAATAAGCTATCTGGTGAGTATCCATTGTTTTTTTTTTAATTTATTGAGTTCCTATTTTCTGCATCTTGTATTTGATTTCGCTGAGGTAATTGTTTGACTTGTTTGCTTAAGCATTTGGTTAGTTTTCCAGTTGTTTTCATTTTAATTTTAAGTTCTGATAATTTATTATCTATTTGTTGCATTGGAGGGAGCATTTTTTCCTAATATTATCATGGGGGAGCTTCATAACTTAATTGTTTTCATCTTAGAGGAAATAGTTTTGACCAGAACTATCCTCTACGTTTTCTTATTTATTTACTCTCTCCCGCTCCCTTTAGGATAAGAGCTGAGCTCTTTTTTTGTTCATTTTTACCATATTCTTTTTTAAATTGTTTGTATAGGCAACATATTATATATTTTGATTTCTTTGTTCTTTACTCAGCCATCCTGAACTTCGACTCTATTAAACATTAAGAGATTTGGGGTTGAAGGTTAATGTCGACTATTAATAGGATTTTATTGTGAGGTTTATAGTCTTTTGGTTTCTATTTGGTGTTGTGTTCATGCTTGGAGATTGGTTGATATCATGGCTGGAATAGTATTCTGAGTGGATTTGGAGGTTACAGGTTAACATTCATTTATGTCATTGTGCTTCTTCATATTTGAAATCTGGTTTCCTTTTGAGACTTGATTTGGATTTATGGGCTATTTTAATCCATCGTTTAGGTGATTAATTATCTTGGCTTCGTTGAAAGGATGGCATTTTGATTCAATGCTATTTTTGGCTGATGTTTGAAATTGGAGTTGCGTGATAGGTTGTGATGTTACTGGTGCCTTCTTACACTTGTTTGATTTCACTTTTTTGTGGTTAGTCTTAATTTCATTCTGCTTCCTTGATAGTTGACAGAGAACCTTCCTATGTTTCTGGTGAACTACTAATTTTATTGATGAAAGATGATAGAAAACAAAAAATAACCATGGGGTATATTGGTTATTTTTTCCACATAAACTCCAAACTTTGTTAGTATGTTCTTTTCACCCTATGAAGTGTTGGATTCCTGTCCATGTGTGTGGCATGTAAGAGTATCAAAGTAACACAACGGTGTCAGTCAGGGTGGTCATGTGCTGTGAAACATAACTACAAGTAAAGTTAATTCAAGGCAAACCATGAGGCGGACACAGGAAAAGAGAAATTAACCTTAGATTAAATGTTAATAAATTATTTTATCATACCTGGTTTATCGATACCAAGTTGAGGAATATCCCTTGTTTAGAGGGGAGACAGATTCTTTTGGGGCTGTTTCCAAAGTGTTATGAGGTGTTGGATTCCTGTCCATGTGTGTGGCATGTAAGAGTATCAAAGTAACACAACGGTGTCAGTCAGGGTGGTCATGTGCTGTGAAACATAACTACAAGTAAAGTTAATTCAAGGCAAACCATGAGGGGGACACAGGAAAAGAGAAATTAACCTTAGATTAAATGTTAGTAAATTATTTTATCATACCTGGTTTATCGATACCAAGTTGAGGAATATCCCTTGTTTAGAGGGGAGACAGATTCTTTTGGGGCTGTTTCCAAAGTGTTATTTAGATTTTTGTGTAGTTTGGCTTGACTACCGTGGTATTCTGATTGGTGGTTTTTCTTTGTGGTTCAGTTGTTCGTGCTTACACATGGTCAGAATCTTCATATTTATAAAATTTTTCTGTAACCTCTTCACCTCTTTTTATTGGACCCCTTTTGTAACTAGGGAGTATTTTCAATGGAACTATACAATCTTTCAGCTTACATTTATATCCACATGCAATCACATTATTGATCAAGCATTTCAATTAGCATTTCTCCAATTTCAGTTGGTAGGTATTTGCAATTTTTCCTTGAACAGATTTAGAACATTGTTCCACCAAGTATACCTCCATTGTTTTAACTTTATTATTATTGAATTTCTGTTTGAGGTTTTCTCAGTTTTCATATCTTATTACCCTGTAGCATATTATAATTGTACTGTATTTTCATTTTATCTGCAGTTAGTTTTCTGAAATTTTTAGCAGGTTATATGTTTTAAGAACATCTAGTTTTTGTAGGTAATTTCATGCCTCGCTATTAGAAATTTGGTATTTAGGAGTTATATTGACCTATCCTTTTCTAATGTCATCTAGCAGTTTCAAGAGCTCAAATTTCAGCTCCACCTGGATTCTCTGTTCCTAGCAGATCTCCACCCCCAGGTTTCTCATCTCATGAAAGAGTGGACCAGGCTTTTGACAGTACATCTGGTAGGTTTTATTCTTATTGTGATCCCATGTTTTCCATCAAAGATACTTGCATATACATTGAGTCTTAAATTGGCTAAACTGTCATTTTTGTTTTACTCTGCAGGGCACCATCTCTTCGACCACCCTTCTTCCAATTTGTTGAGAAATTCATATCAGGCACCGCCAGTTGGGAATGTTGGTGGAGCTGGGGATGTTGAATTTATGGATCCTGCAATTTTGGCAGTTGGAAAAGGGAGACTTCAAGGCCCACATAACAATGCGGGCTTAGATATGAGATCAAATTATCCACCACAATTAAGTGCCTTTGAAAATGAGGCAAGGCTTCAATTATTGATGCAGAGATCTCTCTCTCCACATCAGAACGTAAGATTTGCCGATATTGGGGATAATTTTTCCTCCCTCAGTGATTCATATGGTATTTCTTCAAGGCTGATAGATCAATCACAAGGGAGCAATCTATCCCCTTTTGCACAAGTCTCCCTCCAACAGTCCAGAAATTCACTGATGTCAAATGGTCACTGGGATGGGTGGAATGAGGTTCAAGGTGGAAACAGTCTGGGTATGGCAGAACTTCTTAGAAATGAAAGACTGGGTTTTAACAAATTTTATAATGGTTACGAAGAATCAAAGTTTCGGATGCCTAGTTCTGGCAATCTGTATAACAGAACATATGGGATGTGATTCTTGTTGGAATGATAGAGTTCTGCTTGGTTGGGAATGCTTTAGCTGACAAAGGACATGTTTATGCGACTGGTTGCATTGGACTCGAAGATGGGACTGACTCATAACTGGTCTCGGTGGGCGGCCTGATGAAGGATCAAACTCCCACAAAAATGGGGCAAAAAAAATGGGGGTTTGGAAACCAGCAGGTACGGTTCAGATTCCCTGACTCTAAATTTTGAAAAGGGTGGTGATTGGTTTGTGTATGTAGAGGTTGCTGCAAATGTTGTGCTTGCTATGAATTTACATTTTTGGTTCTGAATTTTATGTTTAGTTACTAGTTGTCCTTCAATCCCAATTCCCGGCACTTCCATTTGTTCTTTTTTTTTTTTCCTTTCAAAAGTTTCAATGTACAAATATATAGTATAGCAACAATGAAACTAGTGGGGATATCAGTTTGAATATATCATTTAGAAGTAGGTGTTATGTTTTCCTTGTCTAAAATATTATATTGTTGTGGAGTCGGATGACTTTGGTAATGCTACCACTCGTGGGATAAAATGGCATGCCATCCTCATCTGATTTTGGCGTTTTAACATATGTTCATCTGATTGACTGTGTTTTGCTTATGCAATTTGTGTTTGCAGGTAAAGGAAGCTGCTTTCTATATTTAAGATATAATGATTGTGTTGCAGAGTGCTGTATATGATCTAACTAGAAGGTTGATCCTCCAGATGCCAAATGTTTTGGTTCCTAATTATAGTAAACAGTAAAATTTGGTTAATTGTTTGCACAACTTATCTTTTTCTCATTGGCACCCTTTTTTGCTCAAGCCTTATACTGCGACTACAATTTATATGGACAAGTTAGATGAGATATAACCCGACCAAGCTTTTAGAGTACTTAATTTTCACAACTTATGTTCTTTTTTCTCATTGGCACCTTTTTTCTGCTCAAGCCTTATACTGCGACTACAATTTATATGGACAAGTTAGATCAGTTATTAACCCGACCAAGCTTTTAGAGTACTTAATTTTCTCAACTTTTCTTCTTTTTCTCATTGGCACTTTTCTGGGCTCCAGCCTTATACTGCGAATACAATTTATATGGACAAGGTTAGATGAGATAAAACGCGACCAAGCTTTATGAGATAAAACGCGGCCAAGCTTTTAGAGTACTTAATTTTCACAACTATAACTTGTTTTTTTCGTTGGCACCTTTTTGGGGCTCTAGCTACTGCGACTTTATATGGACAAGGTTAGATGAGATAAAACTCTTATTTTCAATAGCTGATCTAATCAACAAATGGAAGGAGTATTGCTGAAGAATTTTACTCAGTCATTTCCAACTTTCGTTAACTGGGGGGGTCATATTTATTGATCATTTATTCTGCCCGTGATGTTGTGTTTATTTGGCTATCAGATGAAACATTGAGGTAACAGTGACATTTTAAAGATGTGTAGTACTTAATATTTCCATTGGTCATGGTATGGAGCTGTATTAATTGTAGTTTAATGTGCAAGCAGGTGCTTTCTTGGATCGTTGACTACTGCTATGTTTCGATTTCTCCTTTTCAATTCTTCTCGATGGATAGGTCTGTCTTTGTATGTATAGGATAATCAAGTAAAGTTAACCTGCTTGGTTTTAGCCTGTATATGTATATTTGAAACTTATCACTGAACTTAGGTTGTTGGTTTTGGTTACTTTCCGAGGATTCAACAAGGAGAAAAAGTTACTACGGACGAGAGAGGGGAATTCTAT
This sequence comes from Bretschneidera sinensis, assembly GCA_023935145.1. Classification (NCBI taxonomy): domain Eukaryota; kingdom Viridiplantae; phylum Streptophyta; class Magnoliopsida; order Brassicales; family Akaniaceae; genus Bretschneidera; species Bretschneidera sinensis. The sequence continues at coordinate 51,247,288 of CM043700.1, forward strand.
AGTATATATTCTGGGTCTTAATTTAAGAAAATATATTGTTTGGTGAATGTACAGGCTTGTCGTAGGTTTTTGTTAGATTAGGTGGAGAAATGGCCTGTACTGTTCCAGTGGATTGTATGTTATGCAGATCTATAGAGCATAAGGTGCTAAAGAAGTGTGGCCACAAGCAAACTTTTTTCTAAGCTATGGGCATGCGCTGCGTTTATCACTAGTCTTGACACTTGTATAAAAAAAATAAAAAAAGAATGAGAGATTCCGCTTCTGCACTAGAGAATGAGATAGCTGAATAATTTTCAGTATTATGGCCTTCACCTCAATTTCCTTGTACCTTAAATCATCAAGCAATTGATTCTTCTGCTGCACCTAGTCGCACTTAGCAGCCTTTGTAGCAATGAAAGCGAAAAGTAAGAGTTATTCATTTCGGTTGAGTAAATTCGTACAAGGAATTTGAAGGAATTGTTCTAATTCTTTTCCTTTGCATGACAAAAATTCAAGTTATAATTTTTTAAGGGCACGCTGTTTTTTGGGCTTTAGAATTTTAACATTACCTTAGTATAATATTCTTTGATTTAGTAGATAAAGAGCTAACTAAGCTAAAACATGTTTTGAAAGAAATTGATGATTACTTAAGGCTATAGCTTTTGGAAATATTTTCATGATTTTGTGTACTTTGAAATTCAGAAATTCGATTTTAACTTCACCTAACTAGATTTTGTTTTGATTTTGGTAGATAAAGAGTTGACATAGCTAAAACATATTTTGAAAGAAATTCAAGCCAAAACCTATTTTGAAAAAAGTTCATGATTTTTTTGAAGGCTATAGCACATGTTTTTTTATGATATTTTCATGCCTTTTTTGAACTTTAGAATTTTGAAATTCATTTTAACATTACCTAACTATAATATGCTAAGAATTTTTTAAGATTATAGCTCACGTCTTTTAAAAATATTATTTTTTCTATTTTGGAATTTTGGAATTCGGTTTAAACTCACCTAACCAGATTTTGTTTTGATTCTAGTAGTAAAGTGTTGACCTAGCTAAAACGTTTTTTGAAAAAAAAAAATCATAATTTTTCTAAGGCAGTACATATTTTTTAAAGATATTTTCATGCATTTTTTTGGAGTTTTGAATTTCACAATTCTATTTTAACGTTACCTAACCACAATATCCTTTGATTTTAGTAGATACAGATGCCACCAAGCTAAAACAAGGAATTAATTAATTTTCACATCTTTTGAAGACATTATCATGATTTTTGAACTTTGAAATTCTTTAAATTCGATTTCAACTTTACCTTAATAGATTTTATTTCGATTTTGGTAGATAAAGGGTTGACCTAGCTAAAACACATTTTGAAAAAAAATCATGATTTTTTGAAGACTATATAGCACATGCTTTTGTAAGATATTTTAATGTTTTTTTTTTGTTTTAGAATTTTGAAATTCAATTTTAACATTAAGTAATTATAATATACTTCAATTTTAGTAGGTAAAGAGTGGATCAAGTTAAAACATGTTTGAAAGAAATTGATGATTATTTAAGGCTATATGTCACATGTTTTTGATATATATTTTCATTATTTATTGTACTTTTTAAATTCACATATTCAATTTTAACTATACCTAACTAGATTTTGTTTCGATTTTAGTAGATAAAGAGGTTAACCTAACTAAAACATATTTTTAAAGAAATTCATGATTTTTTTGAAGGCTACATAGCACGCGTTTTTGAAGAAAATTTATTACCCCTTTTTACTTCGGAAATTTGAAATAAATTTTTTAACATTACATTACCATAATATGCTTTGAATTAAGTAGTTAAAGAGCTGACCAAGCTAATATATGTTTTGAAAGAAATTAATGTTTTTTTAAGATATTTTTATGATTTTTTTTTTTTTTTTTTTTTTTTTTTTTGTATTTTGGAAACCTGAAATTCGATTTTAACTTTACCTAACTACATTTTTTTTCTTCGATTTTAGTAGATAAAAGTTAAACCTAGGTAAAACATATTTTGAAAGAAATTTATGAGTTTTTCAAGGCTATTGCACGTTTTTTAATGACATTTTCAATTTTTTTTTTGGAATTTGAAAAACCAAATTTCCATTTTAACATTACCTAACTATGATATGCTTCGATTTTAGTAGATATATAGCTAACCAAGCTAAAACATATTAGTGATGATTGTCTTTTGAAGATATTTCCATGGTTTTTTCTATTTTGGAATTCTGAAATTCGATTGAAACTTACCTATCTAGATTTTGTTTTGATTCTGGTAGTTAAAGTGTTGACCAAGCTAAAACATTTTTTGAAGAAAAAAAATCATAATCTTTCTAAGGAATTTTGAAATTCGATTATAACTTTACCTAACAAGAATTTGCTTCGATTATAGTATATAAAAAGTTGACCTAGCTAAAATGTATTTTGAAAGAAATTTGTAATTTTTTTACAGCTATAGCACACATTTTTTGAAGATATTTTCTTGCTTTATTTTTTTCAGATTTTGGAATTTCGAAATTCAATTTTAACATTACCTATCTAGAATAAGTTTCCATTCAGTAGATAAAGAGCTGACTAATCTAAATTTTGTTTTGAAAAAAAATAGATGATTTTTTAAGGCCATAGTTCACATCTTTTGAAGATATTTTTATGATTTTTTGTATTTTTGAAATTTAAAGTTCGATTTTAACTTCACTTAACGATATTTACTTCGATTTTAGTAGAAGCTATAACATATTTTGAAAGAAATTCATGATTTTTTTGAAGGCTATCACACACGTACTTTAAAGGTATTTTCACCTTTGTTTGGACTCTGGAATTTCGAAATTCAATTTTAATATTTCCTAACTTGAATATGTTTTGATTTTATTAGATAAAGAGCTGATTAAACTACAACATGTTTTGAAATAAGTTGGTGATTTTTTAAAGTTAAAGGTCACGTCTTTTGAGCACATTTGATTGAATTTTTTTGTAATTTAGAATTCTGAAATTCGATTTTAACATTATCTTTTTAGATTTTGCTTTGGCTTTTGTAGATATAGAGGTGAGCTAACTAAAACATATTTTAAAAGAAACTCACGACTTTTTAAGGCAAGCACACGTTTTCTTTAAAGATATTTTGATGATTAATTTTTGCTTTGAAATTATGAAATTTATTTTTTACATTTTTTTTAGTTCAATTATCAAGAGATATCACATGCCAATTTACACGTCTTGATTTAAAGAATTTATAAAAAAAAAAACCCTAATAACATGACTCCAAATAAATTCAAACCAGTGACTTTATAGAGAACTTTGAACATTAACTAAATAGAAAATGCTTGACTTTTTTTATAAAGAGCTGACCAAGCCAAAGATATTTTCATAGCTCACGTCTTTTGAAAATATTTTCATGATTTTAATTTTACTTGAATCAAATTTTGCTTCGCTTTTAGTAACTGAAGAGTAGACAAAACTAAAACATATATATTTTTTTTGATGATTTTCATTAAGTTATAGCCTATGTTTTCTGAAGATATTTTCACTACTTCATTTATAAATTTTGGAATTCTGTAATTTTGTAAATAGTACCTTGCTGAAACATAATGTTGAAAGAAACTGAACTTTTTTAAGGCTGTAACTAATGTTTCCATCTAATTACTAAGTTCTATTTAAAGCAAAACACATGATCTAGCAATCCAGCTAGACATATACCATATGCATGCCTGTCTGACAAATAGATAAACAAGGATGGATGACCAACAACAACAACAAACACGAAACAACTACAACAAATAAACACAAGTTAAAACTAAATGAACATCTCAACCTCCTAAACACGACATTTTCTCTACCTTCTAAACCAACACACCTCAGAGTTGCGAAGGCCACACTTTCACTACCTAATTGGCACCTTCCTGCCTAGCAATAAGCTCAAGCATGAAAGCATTCTGTAGTCTTATTCTACTAAACTTACACAGAGACTTAAATTACAAATGGGTCTTCTTTCTAGCCTGTAGTCATTAGTAACACAACACTGAGAGCCCCATGCCTACTACACAAATTAGTGACAAGACTTAAGTTATGGTGAGTTCACTTCCAAGGCATGCTCGACATGTTTTGCAGGTTATTGTTAATGCAAGCACCTGTACTCTGGTTAAGTGGGCTTCCGGGTCCACCTGAAGATTCACTAAGAGTCCCCCGAGATGGTGGGCTGCTGGGCCCTGCTGGTCCACCACCTGGAGCAAGCTGAGTAGGGGCAGAAAAAGGGTCCATTTGGTTTGCAGACTTTGACTCCTTTTGACCATCTGCAACAAAACTCGCCACAACTACCTGCAATAATAGAATAAAAGGCTAAGTAGTGGTAATCTAATAAATGGCAAGTCGATGCAAAACATGGAAAGGACCAGTAATCCGAGATACAATCCATGATTAGATATTTTAATGCACGAATTGTTCAAAGGTTTTACTTGTTGAATCTTAAAAGTGCAATAAGATCATGTTGTCTACTTTGGTAAAAATAGGGCTTCAGGAGGATAGAATTTGGGACGTTTTTTACTTCCTACCAACTGTTTTGATGTATCGCAGAATTTTTGGAAGATGCCAGCAAGATTTAGAAAATGGACAATAAACATTATTATTTCTGTAGTTTCCCAGAAACTGAAGATATAAAAGACTGGCAGCAATAACAAAGAAGCTAATAAACCTGAACAGGGGATGCAGCTGTTAGAACACCGGCCACGCCACCGCCTAAAACACGACCATCTGGGCCAGATAAACACACGCTTAAACCTCCAGCTCTGCTCCGCTGACCACCATTTTCAGATAGCAGAAATGAACCAGAAAGTGACAGAATTTCGAATCTTCCCTGAATTGAAATAAGTAAAAAAAATGATTACAAGACTGATAATTATTGTGTAGACATGCAAAAAATATATAACAGAAATATTTCTTCCAACATTTATGAAAAGCTAAGAAAACCTTGAAACAATTATAATGTCAAATAAATGAATTTTTTATAAGTATTATGTCAAGTAAATGATTAACGCAAATACTCAAGAATATGGGCTAATTGCGATCCTAAAAATGATCATATCTATCTACCTTCAATTTTCCCATATAAGCAACTGTTTCTAGGAGGATATATTCTACCGTGCACAAAGACATCGCCTATGCTTACAAGCCTAGAGGGGCAATTTCTGTGTTAGTATTGCCTCTTGAATCAGATTGAAACAGATGTTAAGGGATGTATTTAAAACTTTACCATGTTTTGGCGTCATGTAGGTCAGATCATGACATAGGCAATGATATAAGAGATTCATAGTGAAGCAGGGCTTTCCTTTTATAAGTCTTTGGAATATATGTAAAGTTTTATTCTACTTTTGACCAAAATTTAATACTTATTAAATTTGGTATTCAATGATTTGCAATTCTAAGTTCAACTTTTGGCCAATCTTTAAATTCCTATCCAGTTCTTCAGGAATCTAGATATTAATTCCCTTGGATATTAGCATAATAAATCCACTTTTACACCTTTGTCCCTAGGTTATTTATTACTGATGTCAGCTTTCTGCTTTGGTATCCAAGTTTCAAGACACTTGGTATTCATTGATTTACAATTCAAAGTTCAACTTTTGGCCAATCTTTAAATTCCAACTAGTTCCTCAGGAAGCTAGATACAGCAATTCCCTTGGACCTTAGCAGGAAAAAAAACACTCACTTTTACACCCTTTATCCCTAGGTTATTACTGACTTCAGCTTTCTGTTTTTGTATTCACGTTTCATGACACTTGTATGTAGACCCAAAGTCAACTAAACCTTAATCCCAAACTAGTTGGATCTGCTATCTGTAAGCCGCTATCTAGACATGCATAACAAAATTCAATGAGATCACACCTTGATTTCAATCCTTGAATCTTGAATATGGAAGAAAAGAAAATTTTCCATCCATGCTCTATTTACATTTCATATTAGCAACTATTACTATCAATTATGTTCTGAGCTCTAGAACGAACTTGATAGCACTCTACTTGAAAAAGGTGTCACGCATAATTGGAGGGGGGGGGGGGGATTTGAACTCAGGACCTCCTCTTTAGATGATAGGTGTGGTTAACAATATGCCCCAGACACTCCGGATTAATATAACATATGATTATCTAATCGAAGGAGTGATTTGGATGCTCCTAATAACTTTCTTGACAAAACCAACAGTGTTTCAACTTGAAATATTCTAAAACCTCTACTTCCAAGGAATCCATATCTATCAAGTTCATCAAAATAAGATGAAAATGAAGTCCTAGGTCTACAAAACTGCTGCTTTAACCAGAGTTCCAAAGGAAAGAAGGAAGAGGAAAGAAGGGGGGAAAGAAAATGAAGAATTCCATTCACCAAGTCAGTGCAGACATAAAGTCCTTTCAAAAAAAAAATGTGTCACACAATCACTAATTAATTTTAAAACATCCCTATTAAGATATTATCTTCCTGTTGAACACCCTTGAAGCTAAGTTACATAATTCCAAAATTCTATGACAGTTCACACGTCCGCATGTCAAGATGTTATCAGATAGAATCTACAATTCAACTAGTATTGAAGGAAATGCCAACAGAAAAGTTATTTGTTACAAACCTCATAAGTCACAGTTCCACCAGATGTGGCTGGTTGGCGGATAGTCACGTTAGATATGGTTCCAGTCCCTGACAGGATGCAAACAGCCCTTGGACCATGCTGAGATAAAGACATGATTTTCGATGATACATCCTGAAAAGCCAGACACACGTAAGGTTAGCATAGGAGAGAATCGCATCAGTAAAGCATATAAACCTTTCCAGAATCCAACAAATCAATATGCAACCTAAATTAAGCACCACCCACATGTCAATAACCATAAGAAAGTTATGCAACATAGTTTTAAAAGTAAGAATAATCACGTAACATTCTTTCCCTTCATTCACCTGTCTCTTATATAACCAAACCTGCATGTGTGTAATCATTTGAATTAAATGCAAGAATTTCACCTCTAAAGTCTCCCTCTAGAGCAACTTAATTCCTTAAAAATGGAGGTTTGCAGATTCGCAAATATGGATAATAAATTATTAGAGGGGTACTAAAAATTTTCCTCACAGTAGCACTTAATTTTTGGTTAGTTACTAGTTTATCGATTTTCACCTTGTTTTCGTAAGTTAATCTGATTTATTATTTTAAGTTTTCATTTAGCTTGATTAGCAACTAATACCATAGTCACTAATGGCACGTTCTGCAAGTCCTGTGCAGGTCAGAATATTAGATGGGAGGATATACTTCATACACTTGAAAACTATTACACTCGTTTCAGACAGATCTAGTGCAACACTTCTAGAATAAAAGTCATTTTCATTAGACACTAAGAACAAAAAATAATGTATCTTGAATTTTGTAATTCCAAACAATAGTAAAATAAAAAGGCCACTCCTAATGAAGAAATGCTTTTATTTAGAATATAGCTGGCTGGTATGCCAGCTCACTACAAAGGGAGCACTAGTAACAAACAACACAAAGGAATGACTTATATAATGCAAAGGTGGTGCTGATTCGTAAGGTTTAATTCCTTCCGTTCTTCGCAGTTAAAGCTTGCTTCTCTTGAAAATAATGTTAAGGACCTTTAATGGTAGATCAATCATTTTAAATTTTTTATTAGCTGTGTGAGGTTAGCAACTGAACAATTTTCCACAAATTTAATCCCTGAAACACTTTCCCCTCCTTCCAACATATGAGTTCCTCAACTCCCACGAGAAAATGATTAAGAATGCTCAATCCTTTAAGCTACCAAAATTTTGCTTCCAGCAACACCCCCCCCCCCCCCTTTTCTTCTTCTTCTTCTTCTTCTTCTCAGGACTTAGTACTGCTCGACTTAAACAACACTCTAAACTACAACATTTCCTATATACCAAATTAACTTGAATTTAGTGAACTACTATTTCCCAAGTAACATGATGCGGCATATGTGATGGATACTTTTGTTAATGTGAAATTTATTTACTTATTTTGTAAACCCTTAAAAGGGAAAAAAAACAAGAAAAAAAAACTTCACAGTGAACTTGCATAAAATAAATAATTTATTGACCCCACGTAAGTGGGAAAAGGCTTAGCTTGGTTTGGTTTATAGTCATTCAAATATTTCTTTCTCAGTTTTCTGGTGCAGAAAAGGATGCAACCAATCAGCTCAAATTTGGCTACAAATACAATTAGACCTCAACAGTCTTTACTACGTCTAAATTAATTCTTCAATTAAGAATAATTGACACCCGGGCTCATATACAAAGTAAATGATGTAGCTTTCTAAGGTTAATCAGATGAATATATGGTGCATATTGTAAGTACAACACTCATTTGGATAACACAATTGGAAGAAGCATCTGAATGTACATGTCGCCACTAAGAATATGGCATAAGACAGCATATAAAAGAGATAAAATATGCTAAAATAAATTGCACTTGCAACCAAAATATATATTGTAATCCAAAACCATCATGCAGAAAGGAAAACCTGTTTCCACAAGAATGTAGAATAGCAAATATAAAGGAAAAACAGAAACCTCTCCAGCTTTCACGGTGATAACATGTGGTGCAAATCCAAACCCAGCTGATCCTGCCAAACAAATCCAACATTTTACTTATATTAAAAAAATTCCACAAGAAAATTATAGTACAGTAAGTTAAAATATAATATCAATATGAAATGTATGCATACAAATACACATAAACATGAACTAAAGCCGATAATAATAGAGATAGACCCCCTTTTTAAAATCTTTTTTTGGTTGATACAGCAACCGAATGTAATATTCATCTAAGGGGAAAAAGTGGATTTTTTTTCAGGAATTATACAACTAAAAATGATTAGTATTTGTAAATGCAAGAAAAACAAATGTCCCCAGCATATGAATGAAAAGAACAGGATAACCAAATAATCAGGAGAATTCTGCAATCCAACAGTACGAATTAGGAAAGAGTATAATAGCAAACAAGGGCAGATTTGTAGTATCCAACATAGGAATCTGAGGTCAGCTCGAACAGATCCCAAGTTCCAGCAAAGACCAAATTGCCTTCCTTTTTCTAATATATACAGTCATATTCCCCCTTTTATTATATCAGCAGCGACATTACATTTCCGAACAGAAAACACAATATAATAACCAACTGGGACAAAACTACACAAGGAAAAAAGCTCAGGTGACCAAAGCACGAGAACAAAGTCAAAAGCAGACTATTGCCTTAAAACTCCAACAGGCAAAGTCATCTCAAAGAACATTCCAATCCCAGCACGTGACACTTAACAATAATACGACGCAAAACGAAATAGTAATATCAATATCAAATAAACATATATGATGAATTTAGATCTTGAGAGCAAACAAGCATATATAGTAAAGTACCCAAAGCATCAAGCTGCTGCTTCTTGCTAGAACCAGGAGGTCTCCCTCTGGCTTTCTTCAAGGAAGTTGGTGAAGCTGATCCTCCAGATGGAGGAGGAGGAGAAGCAAAACCTCCAGCTCCGGTGGACTGGGTTACGTTGACAGACTGAGTCGTAGGTATCAGATTCAATCCCATGCTGCCATCTGGCCCATATTTCCTTGGCCTCCCTCTCTTCCTCTTCATTGGCTCGCTACCCATGCCCATATTCATGCTGAGCCCTGCAGTCACTGCGGGCCCAACGGCTGAACCCTCGCCAACTCCGCCTCCGGAGGCGGCGGAAGGGGTGGGACCAGTGGTGTTGGGTTGGCTGGTGGGTGATGTTGCGGTGATGGGTTTGTAGACAGCTGTCCCGTCTGCACTAAAGGCTAAACGCATGTTCTGTATCACCGGCTGTGACGGTACCGGGCTCTTTTGAAGACCCACGCTAAAGGATTCTCTACTCGTCATAACTCCTGTCTCGGATCCTGACATATTCCTTTTCCTTCTTTTTGATGTATTAAAATTCCATACAATCTCTGTCAAAAGAAGAATGTTAAAAATAAAATATTGAAAAATGTAATTTCTTTTTTAGATCACGAGATATCCAAATTTGATTTACAGACTTAACTAGATCTAAAACCCTAAAAAAGAGAAAATTTTAAACTGATAATTATCTTTTGAAAACGAAAATACTTTCACTCACGAAGGAGCAACTTGAAAATGAGACCAGCGTGTGAGAGAGGACAAGATAACTCTTTTTTGGAAAAAAAGTACGGATTTTGGAAAAGATCTTCCATGTAAGAAAAGATTTTGAGCTTCACTTCGAAAGTATTAAACCCTAACCCTAAAGACCAAAGATTTGCCCTCAAATTTCGGATATAAAAAAACCCTAATTAACTGCAAAATCAAGCATAATATTCACGAAACTTGTTTTAAAATACCCACTACTCAAAAAAAAAAAAACTGTAGATTTTCTCAAATTTTGATGAAGATCTCTTAAAATATTTTGATTTATGACTAAAAAAAACCGAAATTTTTCTATATAGCACAGGAATGAACAATTTACCAGAGAATTTTCCATTTTCTCGAATTTTACAGTTTATAAAAAATTCCAAAAAATAGGAAAAAAGAAAAAAAACAATAAATAAATAAACTTACCAATAAATAAGGAAAAAATCAGAGGCAAAGGAGACAGAAGAGAAGAAATTTTTTAGGGTTTTCCAGATGGAAAAGCAAGGAGCTCTAAAAAGGCTTTTTCTAGAGAAATGTTTGAGAAATCTGAATATTTAGAGTATATATATATATATATTATTTCAGATATTTATTTAGTAATTTTTAGGTTTACCCTTTTTCGTGCCTTCTCTCTTATGGGCTTTTATTTAAAAAGCAGGTAAAAGCAGGCCTAATTTGCTTTCGTACAAAAAATATATTATTAATTTAATTGCATTTACTCTAACGCCTTCATTACTCTGTTCTTTTTTTTTTCAAAATTACATCATAACCCCTCGAGTATGCTGTCTCTACACTCGCCTTCACTATTTAAGATGTGGCAACTCAAGATTTTAAATCCTTGAAGCCTTACGTGTGCTCAAGTTATAGCGAGTATTCTTTGCATTATACTTCTGTAAGTAAAAGGTATCTTTTAGTTCAATTTTGTATTTTGCCTTTTGTTGGTTTGTCTTTTTTTCCTTTTTAAGTTATCTTTATCCTAACTCTTTAATTTATAATTTATAATATATAATAATTAGCAATTTCCTATTTGTGCAGTTGAATTGCTGATAAGTCCATTTCTTTTCATTATTTTTTAAAATCCCATCTTTAAATATTTTTATTTGAAAAGAACATTACTTTGAATTGATGCAGGATAGTTGGTCTATAAAACACAATTATACAATACTTTGAATTGAAACACTAAAATTATTATTAAAAAATAATAGCTAAAATTAAAATTAATAAAATCACGTTAACATCTAGAGGTATTTTAATGAAAAAAATAATTTTATCATTTTTAATAATATTATTTTGACATTTATGGTCTATCAATATTACCATCGTCTATTTTGTATATTAGTATTCACCATTCAATGCTTTTTACTTCATCCTGTGTTATAGAAGATTTGTTTTTGACAAGTAAAACACTATTATTATATAGGCATTTAAAAAAATATTGGTTAATCCACGGTAATCTTTGTATTTAAATAGAAAAAAGATATTTTTATCCACTTTATCTTTTATTAAAATACAAAAATTATCATGGAACCAACATTTGCAATCGTGTATATAACAAATCTTTTTAAAATGCTAACAAAAAATACTACTTTAAATGGGTTTGTTTAACTTGCATTTAGATTACCTTATTGTCCATGCATTAAAGTATGATTTTATTGAAACGTGTTGTATATTTGCCATCGTATCCATTTTAAATGTATTTAAAAGCTTTCTATCAAAACATTTTTTAGGTTCTAACGATTTTTATTTTTGTGATTAATTTATTTATATAAAAACAGAGAGATGTAGAGATCACTTGAATAAATAACAAGAATTTCACATATAAATATGGCAGCAGCTTGGATTTGTAAATATAACAGCCATTAAAATAGTATCCTCTAAATTAATTGCCTAAAACGTTAATATATATCCTAATTGGAATGATAACATCGACGGGAGTTACAATGGTGGAGGTTGATGCATAATTTAATCGGACTTTTATTTTGTCTTTTTTTATTGATAGGATGCAACAAATATAACGACTTTGCAACTAAAAAGAACGAAAAGAGAAGAAATCCGGGGCCACAATATCTTCAAGTTTTGCCCTGGCTTTTAGTGGGTGGAAAGTAAAATGTAATGCCAAGGAAAAGGTTGGCTCATGTTTCAATTTGGTTTTTACTCGTCAAACATTCACATTGTTGGGTGAAATGATTTTACGATTTTTTTTAATTATTTTAATGTTATATATTTTTATTAATATTAGATTTTTTTATCAACCAAATTTTTTTTTTAAGAGCTCACCTTGTCAATTCTGTTAAAAAAGTTAAACAAAAATCCACCGGTGCCTCAGTTATATTTAAATTTTTATTTATCATAAAATAAAATAATTGTATCATGTTACTATAAATATATTTAAATTTTTATTTACTCTAAAATAATCATGTTAGATAATAAAATATTTTTGGGGAAGTTAAAATTTAAAGAAATTTAAATTTAAATATATTAAAAAAGAAAAACACACTATCACACATGAATGATTATATTTTTAAATATATATTTCTCTTAAACCGAGTACCATGATCACATGACACTTACATAGTTGTACACGCCAATATTTGAGTAATTATATAAAAAAAAAGAGTTAATTGGGTTATTAATGGGAAAACATTCTCTTATTTTATTACGAAATTTATTTTTTATACTGTTTTCACAATGTGAGTTTTTAAGTTTGATATTTCTTATGTCTCTTTATAGTTATCACGAGATACGTAGAATGTGAAAATCATGCACCTCAATGTTTAAGGTTCAGGATGTGTTTATCAAAAGCGATTGAAATTTGACCCAATTCCTCAATTAAAAAAAAATAAGACTTAATATTGATGAAAAGAGATATTGAACCAAATACAAGTATTGAAAAAAATTATCAACATAATTAGCAAGTTTGGGATTAATAATTTTTTTTAGAATGATTAATATTTTATTCATTCATAAATCAAAACTATAAAATGAAAAGATTTCGTAGCATAAAAAGACCAAAATGGATATTACTAGTAATTAATTATCCTAAATTCAGCGTTACTTCAGTTTGATGGTAAAATATAAATTAGCGTAGTGGTGCCTACATGCTTTCTCTTTCAACATTGTTTCACCGAATCACCAACGACTAACTCCAGAAAATCTTAGTATTTCTATTATTAGTCAATTAGTCAGGTAAACGAAAATTAAGGAAAAAAGGAAAAAGGAAAATTTAAATAATAATATAAAATAAATAAGGAAAAAATAAAATAAAAACAAAAGAACGAAAAAATAATATAAAATAAGAAAACAAAAACGGATATATCTAAAAAGCAAAAGGCATGGCGTCTGTTTCGTCTCTGTGTTCTTTGTCTCGGTGCTTTTTCGATAGCTACTCTTCTTCGAACAACAATGGTGCTCTTAATTCTATCACTAAACCCTATTTTTCATGCTCTCCTATTGAGTTTTTTTTCTTCCTAATTTTATTTTCAGGTTTCCATTTTTTCAGGATTCAATAGATTCAGAAAGCAACGCATTATTAGCTGCAACAACTCCTTGCAAGAACGAGAACATCAGTCATCTTATTCTCAAGTTGAACCGTTTGATTTTTCACTTTTTTTATGGTTCCTTCATTTCATTTTGGTTTAATTTTACTGTTTTTGAATTGTTGTAGCTTTCGCATTCGAGAGGAAGAACACCATGGGACTAAAAGAAGACAAGCTATGTTTCAGATGGCTTTTACTGCTCTTTCTTTTCCGGCTATGGCTTCTGCTGCATTGGCACAGAAGGGTAAGATTGGTAATTTTTGTTAAAATTTTGTCCTTTTTTTTGGATTTCAGTATTTATGGTAATTTATGTCCCCAGTATTTCAGATATAGCAGAGGATTTCCGTGCATATACCGATGATGTGAACAAATTCAAGATCTCAATTCCACGAGGTCAATCTTTCAACTCTATACTGTTTTTGTTTCTACATATGAACATATAAATATGGTCACTTGAGAATTGTTAGATGAGATAAAATACCCTTTTGAGTTTTGTGAATAAAGCATTGTTTTTTTTTTATTCTTGAAAAGCATTAGGTTGTACATTTGTTTTTGTCCGTGTTACATGGACTTTTTCACTTTATTTGTTGTATTTGTATCTGATATGGCACTCGAAATAGGGATATATAATCTTCAGATTATGATTATCTCAATTTGAAAATTGAAATAAAGTCAAGTTTACGGTGAGATTGAATGTAGAATATTCAAATTCAAAATTTTCAATGGTCAAATTCAATCTCACCATGAACTTGATTTCCATTTCAATTCTTAAATGGAATGGATCGTGGTCCATAATCTTCAAACACTAACACTCTAAATTAACGAAACGCTTACAATTTATATTTTTAAAAAACAAGACGCACATGTATCCCTGTCTAACACCCTTATCTGAATTCAAGAACCTATACCTATATTCTAGATTTCGAGTCCAGGTAACATAAGTGCTTGTGGGTTAGCTGGTTGGAAAATTCAACTTCAGTGGGTTGAAAGAAATCTCTTACTTGTTGATGCAGATTGGCAAGTTGGAACAGGAGAACCTAATGGATTCAAATTCATAACTGCTTTCTATCTGGAAGAAGAAGCATCCACTTCAAATGGTAGCTAGTCATGGAGTTTATTTGGTGAATCCATCTTTTTTGGTAACTTATATTCACTAGTATTTCTTCCTTTTTAATCTCTAAGTGGAGTGCTTCAGTCAGTGTAGCTGATAAGTGCAAAACTGTAAGTGCACATTATCGTAGTTTTATTGTAAAGTGATGAGAAAAGTATCGTCCTCAAGGATTGGTAACTCACTTTTGACAAGTACAGAAATTATACTAATCTCAACTTTATTTAGAAAAGTCATTTAAGATTGTTTGTAATTGCAATTTGAAATAAAATCAATTCAAAGGAAAATAAAGCTGTTGTTCGAAGATCAAATTAATGAGAAAAAGAACTTCTAGGAAATCGATTTCACCTAATCCCTCACTATGCTTTTTTCATCTAACTAATTGAATTTAATTCTCTCTGTTTGTTAGCAAAATCTCCAAACTCATCCAAAACCCTCTTTCGATAGTCAACTAGAAATATTCTTGTTCATCATTTTACACAAGATTATGCAAATCAATGAAGCAAGAAAGCATTAAGACCAACGATTTTAAGACTACATAGGTTCATATAAGTCTTTCGATCTCTATATTTACCTATGCTGAAATATCCAAGTTCTATCCTATAATTCCCTCTTTCGATAGCAAATCACAAGATCAAAATCATCTAATTAATGGCCAGTCAATTAGAAGCAATAAGCTCATAATAAATCAGATAAACATATAAGAGAATTACTTCAAATCAACATAGAAAAGCAAGCATAGTTTGAAACTAGATTACAACATTTTCCTAGAATAAAGAAAATTTAGTTCATGCTAAAAATTAAATTCAACATAAACGAATTCACTATATTTTTCTGAGAGAAGAAAATCCACATTGAAAAATATTGATCATCGTCGACAGCCTCTTCCTCCTTGATAGCAAAGTCTTTGAGATCCACCCCCTTGAAGATGAAGTGCAATATGGCTTTTATAAGGAAACTCCATGAGTGCAATGTGTTTCCAACCGATGTGGGATGTGGAATGTGGGATTTAAGCCTTCACATGCCGCTCAAAACTTCTACCCACGTCTCTTTTATTTTAGCAACTCCTATACTCAAATAAAATCTTCATCTAGACGATGGGCTGCTAAAATTTGGATATTTCTTTTCTTCAAATCTGAAATAAAATTTAATGACAACAATGAAGCCTAAAACAAATAAAAATAAATAAAATTATACTAAAGTTTAAAGTGATAAAATATAGGAAATTATGCAAGGCATCAAACATCCCCAAACTTAAAACTTTGTTTGTCTTCAAATAAAAATAAAATAAAATAACCCCATAGAAAAATCTCATCACTCACCAAGCCATGATTTGAATTTAGATTTCATTACTAGTATCTTACTCTTTTAATATCAAGGATAGTAGGAAAATTAATCAAAAATTTAGCAATTTGTCAAACAAGAGTTAAGAGATTACTTCAACCTAAAGCTAAGACCTTGAGTGTATGTGTGATATAGTCAATTTAACTCCAAACCACCTGCAAACTCATATAAAAGTAGAACAACTGAAATCAGAGAAATTCTCTCAAAACTTAACCCCATAAATCCAATTTTCAGAAATCTTCTCCTCTAATGTAGTCAACACCAAAATCAAATATCAAAAGGTCTTTAATCAGGTTGTAATGATAGGCCACAAGGTGAGGGCTAAGAAAGAAATGGATAAATAATATTAAATCAAACTGAGAAAAAACTTGGTGGAAAGAACAATAAAAGAGATAACCATAGGATTCAAACCATAACTCTTTCTTGACTATATGCTTATACTGATGACATTATTGTTGCTGTAATCAATGAAGCAATACCAAGTACACCTTTAACAAAATCTGAAGTGATCAACACACCACTTATTGAGTTTTCTCTATTTTATGCTTCCTTCCATGATAGATAAATCACTTCTGGGCAAAAGATAAACCCCAAAAAATATATTTTTTTTTCAGCCTCCCACCTTTTTCGTTCAACCACCTCGGTTCTTATAGCCTTTTTAAATTTTCAACCACTTCAGCTTTTTTTTCCACACATGTTGATCAAACAAAGCATAATTTCCTTTGAACTAACTTTCTTTTTAAATGTAGATTTCCACCAAAGTATTTTCTCAAACTGTAAAAGGTAAATTCATGGTTTTTTCAGGCTTAGAACGGGAATGGTTAATGCAGATAAAAGAATAAATAAAGGCTTATGTAAAATAAGGCTCAAGGGGGTTGACTATGGAAATACACCATGCAATGATGGTATGATAACTAGGACGGCTGGGAAAGCTTTTTGGTTATGACAAAAAAAAATGCCTAGATCATTTCTCTAATATTTGGTATCAACTAGGATTTCGCCTTAAGGATCCATCCACGGATTCTAGAATAAAGCAAGATTAAACTTCCCTGACCCAGTTAATTCTACTCATACTTTTGATCAGCAAAATGGAATAAAAAAACCCGATTATGTGCTCAATTATGTTCAAGACCAAAGATATAAATCAAAGTACTCGCAAAACTCAGCCTGACGAAAGAAAATTTTCAAAAAAAAATTCTCAGTCTTATCCTCAATCACAAATTTCTGAGTCATAGGGAATTCAATCACACTCAAATGCATGCTTGGTAAGAAAATTCAAAAACTCAAGACTTATAAAATCACAAGTAAAATAAAATGACCAGTAATCAAGAAGACAAAATGACTATAGGAGTTTACACCTCCAAACCTAAACTAAACAATGTCCTCATTGTAATTCAAAAGTGAAAGAGATTGAAGAAATAAAAGGAACTTCCCTGGTTTCATGGTGAATCAGCCGTAGTTTGCAATTTCTAGCTCTTTATTCTTGCTAAATAAACCTGCATCAAAATCCAAATTATTCAAAATAAAAATAAAATAATAAAAGAAAGTTTTATGGGCTGCCTCCCATAATCGTTTGTTTTAAAGTTTACAGCCAGACTTTTCAATATTCATCAATTAGGGTCTCCAAGAGGAATAAGTGTACAGTTCCTCTCCACTCGTTCCCCATAATAGTGCTTTAATCTCTGACCGTTAACTCTGAATATATTCCATGTCTTGTCCTTCAAGTCTATTGCTCCAAAAGAGGAAATATTGTCAATTGTATAAGGACCTGTCCATCTTGATTTTAACTTGCCCGGGAAGAGTTTGAGTCGTGAATTCAAGAGTAAAACTTGCTATCCTGGTGCAAACTCATGCCTAAGAATCTGTTTGTCATGCCACTTCTTCGTCCGTTCTTTATAGATCTTCACATTTTCATAAGCATCGTTCCGGAACTCATCCATCTCATTCAATTATAAGAGTCGCTTTTCTCCTGCTGCATTTAAATCAAAATTAAACTTCTTTACAGCCCAATAAGCTCTATGCTCCAATTCAACAGGAAGATGACACGTATTTTCAAACACTAATCAGTAAGGAGACATTCCGATAGGTGTTTTAAAAGTTGTACGGTATGCCCACAAAACATCATCAAGCTTCTTTGCCCAATCCTTCCTATTGGTGTTGACCATCTTCTCAAGGATATTCTTGATTTCTCGATTTGAAATTTTAGCTTGGCCATTAGTTTGAGGATGGTAGCCATGTCCTATCTTGTGCATCACACCATATTTAGAAAGAAAGTTGTCAAACAACTTGTTGCAAAAGTGGGTCCTTTCATCATTAATAATAGCTCATGGAGTGCCAAATCTTGTGAAAATATTCTTATGCAGAAATTTGAACACACATTTGCATCGTTTGTTGTTGCAGCAATTGCTTCCACATATTTTGACACATAATCCACTACTAACAAGATATAAACAAAGCCAAAAGAAGGAGGAAAATTGTAACGACCCATCCTGGGTTGGCCACCCCCGAGACGGTGTCATCACATTTTGAAAATCCCAGCACGACACATATATGCAACAATAAAAATAAATAACACCAATACAAAAATTTTACATAAATCCTCAACCCTCAACAGGGGAGTTACCTCAATCTGATCTTTAAACATTAACCACAACGTAAAATGCATGAATATTTACAAATAAATTTTTACTTTATTTTCTTTTAACATTAGTCTGAGAATGATGATACGCACGTAGCTTACAGAAAATGATTTCTTTTGAACTTCAACTCACCAAACTAATTGTCCTGTCTGCTACTTGAAATCATTGTACAATGAGGAGTGAGCTTCACAAGCTCAGTGAATTAAATTTACTAAAAGTATTTAGTTGTATAAATAGTTTTTCAATATTTAATCATCTATATCTCTCACAACCTGATACTAGCATTCTTCTATCACTACACATGTCAAAAGATTCGTTATCTATCAATCTCCTCTTCTTATTTCACTTCAAGACCATTCAGTATTTCATAATTACCTCGCGAATGAGTTCCACATCATAAAGTCTACCATTTAGATAGTTCTTATAACTATAACAACAACACACCACACCTCAACATTTCAATAATCTTACCACCATAACTGTCACTTTCTGTGAGACTCAACCATCTATAATTAAATTCACAATAATACACCACACCTCAGCATTTCAATAATGCAAACAACAATTAAAACATATGCAATGCATGAATGATTAAGATGAGAACGTCCTCCCACCTGTCGACAGGTTATTATTATCTTAGACCGGCCCCTTCTCGATTCTTTACAGCTTATCCTTACTGTCACAGAATTTATTTTCAGCATATACTGACTGTCACGGTGTCCTTTTTATTTCCAGCATATACTGGTTGTCACGGTTGTTCCATTAGACCGGTCTCTTCCCAGTTCTTTCGGTTATCTTATTTAATGCATATGCACATGAACAATAATATGAAATATGCATATGAACAGTAATATAAAAACAACATAAATTCAAAACACTTAAATTGACTATCCTGGTTATTCTTAATTTTATATAACTAAAATTCTACTAAATTCCATCCCAAATCACATCAAATCATCCCTCAAAGTTTGTCGATATCCACTAAAATTCATCTCCTCAAAATTCATATCAAAACATCAATCATAGCTCATCAAGAATTTATTTATCACCATCATTATTAAATCAACTTATTTTTCTAATAATATTTCTTCTAACATAATAATTTTTCTATCTGTCCAATATTCATATCATATTTATCAACCAAATATTTATCTACTACCAAATCATAAGCTAATAATTAAATTCAATATTATCACTAGATATTTAATTTTTATTTAGACTACTTAAAGTAAATTCAACTCACCACGTAGCTCTTAAAACTACCCGTAGATCACCTTTTTGTCTTTTCCGTTCCTCTCAGAAATTTTTTCTGGTTGTAGACCATCAATACTTGACATCATATTTATATTAAATTTATAATTTATTTTAATTCGTTATAAACCACACGCTTTGAAAATTCTCACTTTGAATTCAGGAAAACTTCATAAATGTCAGAAATTCAAAAATAAATATTATACTATTACCTTCTGTTTTTCGAATAGCTTTTCGTGATTCTCTATGAAATTCCGCAAAAAACTCCTTCAAAATTTTGCTCTTTCGACTTTTCTTTCGATCCCAAATATTTAGAGAAAACGCAAAATGAAAAACTAAGCGAATTTTATAAGGAAAAACTCAATTTATAAGCGATTTAAAACGGCGGTTGCCGCACTTCACTGTTTCAAACTTTACAGCTGCATTTAACTTAAATTACAACACCTGTACTTTCAAGTGTTGCACGAAATAGGTTTTTTTTTCTTTTTTTGTTGTTTTTACATTACTTTACTTTATTTTACTTCCTTTTTTTTCTTACTTTTTCTTCCCCTGATGTTATTGGACGTCAAATTTTTTTTAATTAAACTTTTTATTTATTATTTTTTTTACTTGTTGGATGTCCAGATTTTTTGTTTTTTTAAATAACTTTTTTCTTCAAAAGAATTATTTTATTCGATACTAATTATTTCGCATGAATATATTATTTTAATTTCATGAAATATTTATTAAATTACTTATCTGCCCTTATTATACGAATACGGGTATTACAATTCTACCCACCTTAAAAAAAATTTGTCCCTGAAATTTTCTTATTTTACTCCAGAAACAAAATGTGAATAATACTTCTTCATAATTGTTTCACACTTTCACGTAATTTCTTCAATATCCTTATTTTGTCACATAACTTGAACTAATGCAATTATTTTATTACACAAAACTTGTTCTTTTTGTCTAAAATCCTCACTGGTACTTGTATATAAGCCCAATCTTCTCAATAACCTCATAAGGTCTCACATACCTCGGATTCAACTTTCCTTTCTTTTTGATCTTCAGCACACCTTTTCATGGGGATATTTTTAAATACACACAAACACTTACTTGAAATTCAAGAGGTCTTCTCTTAGTATCAGTATAGCAATTTGTTCTACCCTATGCTGCTTTATGGTTCTCTTTAACCAATTTAATCCTCTCAATTGTTAACTCAATAATTTATGAACCAAATATCTTTATCTCTCCAACTTTTTCCTAGCATATAGGAGTTCTACACCTCCTACCATACAATGGCTCAATCGGTGCCATCCCAATACTAGTTTGATACTGATTATTATAAGCAACTTCAATCGATGGCATGTAAGCATCCCAACTTATTGAGAAATTCATCACATTGGTCCTTAACATATCTTCTAGTTTTCTAAAAATCCTTTCTGTTTGAGCATGAAAAATTATATTAAATTACAACTATGTACCCGTGGCTTTTTGAAGGCCTCTTTAAAACCAAGATGTAAACCTAGCATCTCTATTTAACACTATGATCCATGATACTCCATACAACCTCACAATCTCAGCTACATCTCTCTTCAATCCTGACCATCAAAATTTCTGTCTAATTCATCTATATCTTTGATTATTACTTGATTGCATCAAATCTACATCATTATGTGCCTCCCTCCTTATCTTTTTTCTCAACTCTGTATTATTGGGAACACTATTTCTATGTTCCAAGACTAGGATACCATTATTTCAAATTTTGAACTTATATTGCTTTCTAGTAGCACTCAATGCTTAATCTTTTCTATCTTTTCATCTCTACCTTGCATCTCTAAAGCATTTACTATGGATGACTGTGCAACTATATTCGTTAATCATGATCCTCTATCACTGATATTCAACTTAATTCTTATCTCTCTTAAATCTATTATCAATTTCACATTAGGACTTCCAATAGCAATTAAACTTCTTGTAGACTTCCTGTTCAATGCATCAGCTATCACCTTCGCATTTTCTAGATGATAGTGGATTGTACAATCATCCTTACTAACCAACTCCATCTATCATCTTTGCCTCAAATATAACTATCTCTGGGTAGGTAAGTATGTCAAACTTTTATGATCAATGAATGTCTCCCAAGTGGCTCCATACAAATGATATCTTCAATCTTTAAAGTAAACATTATAGCAGCAAACTCCAAGTCATGAGTAGGGAATTTTTTTTTTATCATGCATCTTTAATTGCCTAAAAGGATGGGTCATAGCTTTCCTATGTTAAATATATCCCAATCATTGATGTGACATATCGCTGTACTCTACAAATCCTTCATCACCATAAGGAAAACACCAATGTTGGAGCTATCCTTTAGTAATTGAAATTTTTTTTCTCACACTTCCCGCACCAGACAAATCTCACATCTTTCCTGGTCAGTATATTTAACAGTATTATAATAATAGAAAATTCTGAAAGAATCTTCTATAAAATCAGTTAACCCCAAGAAGATTTTAATCTCAGTCACATTAGTTGATCTCTTCCAACTTAACATTGCCTTTACCTTTTGTAGATAAACTATTATGCCAATTCTCGATATTACCTGTTCCAAGAAAGTTATTTCATTCAGCCCACACTCACATTTAGAGAACTTTGCATATAATTTCTTTCTCATTAGAATCTCCAGCACACTGTCTAATGTTTCCCATGTTGTTCTTCTTTCTTAGATTATATCAGAAAGTCAAATATAATCATAAACTTGTTGAGATATAGTTTAAACACTCCATTCATCAAGTCCATGAATGTTTCTAGAACATTAGTTAATCCAAATAACATTACAAAAAGTTTATGACCATAACGTGTCCTAAAAGCAGTCTTAGACACGTCTTCATTCTCTCTCCTCAATTGGTGATAACCTGATCTCAGGTTTATTTTAAAAAAATCACTCACACTCTTTGCAACTGTTCAAATAATTTATTTATCCTGGAAAAAAGTATTTGTTCTTATTTAACTATTTGTAGTCTATGCATAATCTCATTGTTCTATCTTCTTCCTTCACAAATAGCACATGGGCTCCCCAAATACATTAGGTCCAGTAAATTGTTTATTTACAAATTCTTGAACTTTCAACTTTCTTTACTCGTTGGGTGTCACTCTGTAGAGTGCTATAGGTATATATGATGATCTTGATATCACATCAATAAAGAAATAAATCTCCCTACTGGAAGGCAACCTAGACACATTAGAATATTCTTTCACCACTAAGATTTATTCTAACTACTATTTTCCTTTTTAGAATCCATTGTGCATGCTAAATATTCATCATATCCTTTTTTTTTCAACCATTTACTAATCGTCAGAGCAAAATAATATAGGTCAAGAGTGTTCTATGTTCTCTCTGAAAGTTACACTCCTCATGTCCATATCTTGAACACTACATTCTTTTTGGAACAATCAATCATATTCAAAGAATATAAATCAACTTCAAATTTTCTATCACTGATATGAATTACACAACCCTTGTAAACATTTATGATTTGCACTCTATCTCTAGAGGGAACATCAACAAAAATATTTTGAATCTAAGGACTAATGCATACTCCAATAGACTTCATATGAATACTGGATGCAAAAAAATGGGTTACACAAAGATCAACAAACATTGATATGTCCACCTTCTCTACACATAAAACACTTTCAATTATGACAATTCTGGGATAAAATATATTTATGACAAACTTCTGTCTCTCAATCATATATCAGATTACCACTTCCCCTTGGTGGCATACTTACTTCCTCTGCCATGACTTTCAGTTCCTATAACCTGTCTCCCAAATCTAAGGGTCCCACCAATAGTATTATGAGCTATAGAAGTAAGAGATCCTGTTTGTCTCTAACTCTATACTTCAATTCCATGTGATAAAGGATGCCTCATCTGAGTGGTTTCCCACTACCACCTCTGGGTTCCTCAAATCTAGACATCTTCTGCCGATTCCTCCTACCTCTAGTTTCCATCATATCATTCTCAAACTGAAGTGTTCACTAATCTGACATAATTCATAAGCCTTATGTAAGATAGTTTTGATCAAATCTTAAAACATAATTCATTTATTAACCTCTTACACTTCTTCTCCTGTAGGTCTACCTTTTCCGGTACAAACCTTGACAAAGCCACAAATCTCTTATCATACCGAGTCATATTCAATACATTTACCCCAATTAAATAAAATCTCTATTTTGTTGGGCTCTAGAGGTCTAAGGAAAGTATTGATCAAGGAAAACCTCCTTAAGTCTATTCCAGGTTAAGGGTCTATCAACTTCTGTACTTACCCTGGGAAGAGTATCATCTCATCATTCTAAAGCTTCTCCTTCTAACTCAAACGAAACAAAGGCACCCATCTGCCTGTTAATTACTAGTACAAATATCAAATAATCTTTCTACATGTTTCTCCCAAAACTCAGGCTTAAAAGAATTCATAAATCTTTTAAAGAACAAGGTATTCGACTTAACAATCTCCATGCATCTCATGCATAAACTCATTTTTCCCCATTTTTTAAATGTCTACCATACTGAATTAACAGCATCAAGCACTGCTCTAGCATGTTCATTAAATGTTCATTAAGTCTATGCTATAAGCTATCAACTCTATCATCTGTTACAGTTATTTTCTTAAGATCATGTGCACGAGCTTATCTTAGTTCATCTCTTTCAACTTCAGATTCTCTCACACTTTTACCAATATCAATTATGTTGTCAACACATTCCCTTTTATGAACCATAGATTCAGACTCAACCTCAACTTATCAAAAATATAGGAGGCCTACCACGCCCTCTCAAATCAACAACTCTAACTCTAGCTCTAGCGCATCCACGTGTCATCCTCAGACTGTTCATTATAATTTATTTTAATCTTCCACTTTCTTACTTTTTATGCAGTCTACAGAATCATAAAACCTAATGCTCTGATACCAAAATTGTAACGATCCATCCTGGGTTGGTCGCCCCCGAGACAGTGTCATCACATTTTGAAAATCCAAGCACGACACATATATACAACAATAAAAATAAATAACACCAATACAAAATTTTTACATAAATCCTCAACCCTCAACGGGGGAGTTACCTCAATCTGATCTTTAAACATTAACCACAACGTAAAATGCATGAATATTTACAAATAAATTTTTACTTTATTTTCTTTTAACATTAGTCTGAGGATGATGACACGCAATAGCTTACAGAAAATGATTTCTTCTGAACTTCAACTCACCAAATTAATTGTTCTGTCTGCTACCTGAAATCATTGTACAATGAGGAGTGAGCTTCACAAGCTCAGTGAATTAAATTTACTAAAAGTATTTAGTTGTATAAATAGTTTTTCAATATTTAATCATCTATATCTCTCACAATCTGATATTAGCATTCTACTATCACTAAATATGTCAAAAGATTCATTCTCTATCAATCTCCTCTTCTTATTTATTGGTTCACTTCAAGACCATCCGTTATTTCATAATTACCTCGCGAATGAGTTCCACATCATAAAGTCTACTATTAGATAGTTCTTATAACCATAACAACAACACACCACACCTCAGCATTTCAATAATCTTATCACCATAACTGTCACTTTCTGTGAGGCTCAACCATATATAATTAAATTCACAATAATACACCACACCTCAGCATTTCAATAATGCAAACAATAATTAAAATATATGCAATGCATAAATGATTATGATGGGAACGTCTTCTCACTTGTAGACAGGTTATTATTATCTTAGACCGGCCCCTTCCCGGCTCTTTACAGCTTATCTTGATTGTCACAGAATTTATTTTCAGCATATACCAACTGTCACGGTGTCCTTTTTATTTCCAGCTTATACCGGCTGTCACGGTTGTTCCATTAGACCGGCCCATTCTCGGTTCTTTCGGTTATCTTATTTAATGCATATGCACATGAACAATAATATGAAATATGCGTATGAACAGTAATATAAAAAATATATATATAAATTTAAAACACATAAATTGACTATTCTGATTATTCTCAATTTTATATAACTAAAATTCCACTAAATTCCATCCCAAATCACATCAAATCATCCCTCAAAGTTTGTCAATATCCACTAAAATTCATCTCCTCAAAATTCTTATCAAAACATCAACCATGGCTCATCAAGAATTTATTTATCACCATCATTATTAAATCAACTTATTTTTCTAATAATATTTCTTCTAACGTAATAATTTTTCTATCTGTCCAATATTCATATCATATTTATCAACCAAATATTTATCTACTACCAAATCATAAGCTAATAATTAAATTCAATATTATCACTAGATATTTAATTTTTATTTAGACTACTTAAAGTAAATCCAACTCACCACGTAGCTCTTAAAACTATATGTGGATCACCTATTTGTCTTTTCCATTCCTCTCAGAAATTTTCTCTGGTTGTAGACCGTCAACACTTGACATCATATTTATATTAAATTTATAATTTATTTTTCAGATCGTTATAAACCACAGACTTTAAAAATTCTTACTTTGAATTCAGGAAAACTTCATAAATGTCAGAAATTAAAAAAATAAATATTATACTATTACCTTTTGTTTTTCGTATAGCTCTTCGTGATTCTCTATGAAATTTCACAGAAAACTCCTTCAAAATTTTGCTCTTTCGACTTTTCTTTCGATCCCCAAATATTTAGAGAAAACGCAAAATGAAAAAACTAAGCGAATTTTATAAGGAAAAACTTAATTTATAAGTGATTTAAAGCGGCGGTTGCAGCACTTCACAGTTTCAAACTTTACAGCTGCAATTCATGCAGCTACATTTAACTTAAATTGCAACACCTGTACTTCCAGGTGTTGCACGAAATGGGTTCTTTTTTTTTTCTTTTTTTTGTTGTTTTTACTTTACTTTACTTTATTTTACTTCCTTTTTTTTCTTACTTTTTCTTCCCTTGACGTTATTAGACGTTAAATTTTTTTTTAATTAAACTTTTTATTTATTATTTTTGTTACTTGTTGGACATCCAATTTTTTTAAATAACTTTTTTTTCAAAAGATTTATTTTATTCGATACTAATTCTTTCGCATGAATATATTATTTTAATTTCATGCTATATTTATTAAATTACTTATTTGCCCTTACTTTACGAATATGGTTATTACAAAAATGACCCATAAAATCGATTCCGTAATACCTGTATTTGTAAAGTAAAGGTAAAGAAGTACTTTAATAAATATGATATAGAGTTAAAATAATATATATATATATAGTTAAATGCAAAAAGTTAAATAGAAAAATCTGGCAACATGTGGCAACATCTGTTGCCAAGAGAGCAAACCTTGCTGCATGTAAGGCAGTAAGGCTGCTGAGGTTTCAAATTAGGCTGCTGAGAGTTGCAAAATTTTTACTATATATATATATATATATATATATATAATTTATTTTATTATTTACCAAATCCCGTTTGGTTTTCCTTCAATTACTCTATTTCTTTAAACACTTGGGGACCAAAAGAAATGTTGAAAGAGCAAATTTTTGAAGGAGTTTTATGAGAGAATTTTATAGAGAGTCACGGGAAGCTCTAAGAAAAACAGAAGATAATAACATGAAGTTTATTTTTTGAATTTTAGCATACATGAAGTTTCTCAGAATTCAAAGTGGGAATTTTCAAAGCGTGTAAATTAGGAAGAATTGAAGAATAAATTAGAAATTTAATATAAATATTATGTTAGGTGTTGACGATCAGTAATCGGGGGAAATTGCTGAGAAGAGCAGGAAAGGTAAGGAGATGATCCACGAGTAGCTCTTAAGTGCTACGTGGTGAGTTAGATTTACTTTAAGTAATCTAGATAATAATAAAATATCTAGTGATAATATTAAAATACATTATTCGCTTATGCTTTGGAGGTAGATGAAAAATTGATTAATATGTATAATATGAATATTGGACATGTAGAAAATTATTATGTGAGAAGTAATATTATTAGAATAATGAGTCGATTTAATAATGATGATGATAAATAAAATTCTTGACGAGTTATGGTCGATAAATTGATGTGATATATGAGGAGAAGAAATTAGTGAAATTGATTAAATAGAAATTTGAGGAAAGACATGATAGCTAAATTTAATATTTGAATTCATGTTTGTTTTTATATTATTGTTCATATGCATATTTCATATCATTGTTCATATGCATGTGTATAAAATAAAAGAACCAGGAGGGGGCCGGTCTAATTGAAAAACCGTGACAGCTGGTTTATGCTAGAAATAAATGAAAACTGTGACAACAGGTATATGCTGGAAATAAATGAAAACCGTGACAGTCGGTATATGTTGAAAATAAATGAATACTGTGACAACCGGTATATGCTGGAAATGAAAGAACCAGGAGAGGGTCGGTCTAAGATAAAAACATGTCGACATGTGGGAAGATATTCCCTAATAATAATTCATGCATTGCATTTGTTTTAAATGTGGATTGTATTACTGAAGTGTTGTTATTATTATACATTTATTTATAGATGAATGAGTCTCATAGAGAGACAGTTATGGTGAGAAAGAAATATAGAAGTATGATATAATAGGAACTATCTAAATGTTAGACTATATGCTATTATCCAGTCATATGAGATATAAATGATTAAATATTAAATGACTATTCATACAAATTGAATACTTCTAGTAAATTTAATTCACTGAGCTTGTGAAGCTCATCCCTCATTGTACAATGATTTCAGGTAACAAGCAGGACAAATAGTCTGGTGGGTTGAGAGTCAGACAAAATCTTTTTTTTGTAAGCCACATACGTGTCCACATCCTTGGACTAATAAGAAAATAAAATAAAAATTTATTTGTAAATATTCATGTATTTTATGTTGTATATAATGTTTATTTCAATATCAGAATGATGAATCTCCCATGTAAGGGTTAAGGATTGAAGAAAAAAATATCTGTTAGTATTATTTTTTATTATTGTATATATGTGTCGTGCTTGAATTTTCAAAATGTGATGACACTGTCTTGGGGGTGGCCAACCCGGGATGGGTCGTTACAATTTTTGTATCAGAGCATTAGGTTTATGATTCTGTAGACTGCATGAGAACTTAAAGAAGTGAAATATCTAAATAAACTATATTTTAATGCAGGGTCTGAGAATGACACGTGGACCTGTTAGAGCTAGAGGTAGAGTTCTGAATCAGAAGAGACGTGGTGGACCCCCAATATTTAGGAGAGCTGAAACAGAGGAGGAAGTTGAGTCTGTGGTTCTTGCGAGGGAACATATTGATAGTGCAGCTGGTACTAATAGAGCTGGGAGAGAATCTGAGGTTAGGAATGACGAATTGAGATAAGCTCTTAATCGTGCTATAGAGATGATGAATGCAGCTGAAGAAAGGGCTGATAATCTTTAGAAAAGATTAGAGGAAAAGGGTAGAAGAGAACCTGATGTGGTGAGACAAGAGGTTCATGAGGGAGAAGGTATGTTTGCACATGAGATGCAAGGTGATTATTTTGTGAGATTTCTTAAGTTTAAACCCTAGTCTTTTAGAGGATCTGTAAATCCTGTAGAAGCTGAGAAGTGGATCAGACATATCAAAAAAATATTTTGAGGTATTACTAGTGACAGATAGGTAGAAGGTTGTTTTTGCTTCATTTATGCTGGAGGGTGAGGCTTCTCAATGGTAGGAGGATATTTTGCCCAGGGAAAGCACACAGGTAGAACAACCTTTAACTTGGAGTAGGTTTAATGATGAGTTCTTTGAGAAGTATTTCCCAGATACCTTTCGAGCACAATCTATAAGAGAGAGATTTTATTCATCTAAGGCAGGGTAATTTATCGGTGGCTAAATATGATAGTAGATTTATAGTCTTGTCAAAGTTTTTACCTGAATTAGTGAATTCGGAGGAGAGAAAATGTAAGAGATTTTTAGATGGATTACACTATGACATTTGGACTAAATTCTCTCTCTTATACGGGCATAGGAAATTATGTTGTACTGGTGGATAAAGCATTACAGATTGAGAAAGATTTGATGGAGTTTAGGGGTAAGAGAGATTGGCTGAAGATGTTTAGATTTGAGAGACCTAAAGGTGGTAGTAGTATAGGTGCACAGGGCGGGAGACCACCCCAGAGGGGGCGTTCCTTGTTACAAGAAACTGTAGTACAGAGTCAGAGGTAAGCATGATCTATTGCTTATGTAGCTCAGAGTAATACCAGTGGGACCCCTAGATTTGGGAAACAAGCTATGTGAATTGGGAGTTATGGTAGAGGAGTAAGTATGCAACCAGCGGGAAGTGGTAACCTGATGTATGATCGAGAGGTAAGGGTTTGCTTTAGATGTAATCAGACGAGACATCTGTCTCAGAATTGCCCTATGCAGATATGCTTTGTATGTGGTGAGGGAGGACATGTTGCTACAGATTTTCCAATGGGGAAAGTGGCATAAGATTAATGCTAACACCAAGATCACATAAAACTGTATCAAAAAATGAATTTCCAATAGTGCAAGGCAAAGTGAAACTCCCCGGATCTTTTAATTTTTGAGGTAATTTCTTTTGAAGAATGGCACTGCATTCTTCAGAAAGCTTTACTGTTTCAAACTCCTCCAACCTTCTCTTCTTGGAAATGAAGTCCTTTAAAAATTTGACATAATTTGGCATTTGTTCCAAAGCATCTACAAAAGGAATATTTATGTGAATTTTCTTTAAAATTTCCAAAAACTTAGAAAATTGCTTGTAACAACCCATCCCGGTTTGGTCACCCCCGAGACAGTGTCATCACATTTTGAAAAACCTAGCATAACACATATGCAACAATAAAAATAATACTAATAAATTTTTTTACTTTAACCCTTAACAGGGGAGGTACATGAATCTGATATTAATTTAAACATAATATACAACGTAAAATGCATGAATATTTACAACTTAAATTTTAAAAGTTCATTTTCTCGTTTGTCTAAGGATGTTGACACGTACGTGGCTTACAGAAAATGATTTCGTTTGACTTTCAACCCACCAGACTAATTATCATGTCTACTACCTAAAATCGTTGCACAATGAGGGATGAGCTTCACAAGCTCAGTGAATTAAATTTACTAAAAGTATTCAGTTTATATAAATAGTCTTTTAATATTTAATCATTTATTTCTCATATGATTGGATAATAGCAAATAGTCTAACATTTAAATAATTCATATCAGATCATATTTCTATGTCTTTTTCTCTCTATAACTATCTCTCTGTGAGACTCATTTATCTACAAATAAATGCACAATATCAACAACATTTCAGTAAAAATATTAACATGTAAACCAGATGCAATGCATGAATTATTATTATGAGAACGTCTTCCCACATGTCGATATGTTTTTGTTATCTTAGACCGGCTGCCTTCCCGGTTCTTTCATCTCATTTAGATTGGCTGCCTTCCCAGTTCTTTTAATCTCATTCAAATGGTTATGAAAACCGATATGAATATACATATAAATAATAAAATAAAAACAAGCATGTATTTAGACATTTGAACTAGCTATCCTGATTATTCTCAAATTTTTATTTGAAAATTTCTCTAAATTCTTCTCCTCATATATCACATCAATTTATCAACCATAACTCATTAAGAATTTATTTATCACCATCATTATTAAATCAATTCATTATTCTAATAATATTTCTTTTCACATAATAATTTACTACATGTCCAATATTCATATCATACCAATCAATTAAATTTTATCTACCACCAAAACATAAGCTAATAATTTATTTTAATATTATCACTAAATATTTGATTTTTATTTATATTACTTGAAGTAAATCCAACTCACCACGTAGCATTTAAAACTACCCGTAGATCACCTCCTTGCCTTTCCCGTTCTTCTTCGAAATTTTCCCTAGTTGCTGACCGCCAACACCTAACATAATATTTGTATTAAATTTCTAATTATTTATTCAATTCTTCATAAACCACACCCTTTGAAAATTCCCACTTTGAATTCGGGGAAATTTCATGAATGCTAAAAAATTCAAAAATAACCACTACGTTATTACCTTATGCTTTTCTGATAGTTATTCGTGACTCTCTATAAAATTCTTCCGTAAACTCCTTCAAAATTTTGCTATTTTAATATTTCTTTGGGTCCCCAAGTGTTTAAAGAAAATGAGTAAATTAAAGGAAACTAACGAAATCTGTTAAGAAAAATTAATGTGTGTCTATACCTGTTCACAATTTGCTTCATCAACATTTTTATTTCTCCCCAACCTCCATGTTTTGGAGACGTGCAAGGCATGCAAATCTCCTTCAACTTTTGCTTAACATTTGGCAGCAGATGCTGCCACGGATTTTTTTTTGAAAACTTTAAAAAAAAACCCTTTTTTTTCTTTCTTTTTTATTCTTCTGACTTCTGGACGTTCAAGTACAATTTTTTTTTAATAAAAATTTGACTTTTCACATTTCAAAATATCTATATCATTTTAACTCTTTGTTATATTTATTAAAATACTTCTTTACCCTTACTTTACAAATACGGGTATTACATTGCTTATCTAATTTTTGTTTCTGAAAACGTTGAGTGTAAGGAAATGGAGTAGGGAGAATAGGAGGATTTTCAGGAAATGAAATTGCTGGAGGCTTGCCAGTTTCTCTTAATGTATCATTCACAATCTCCTCTTCTTCTACTTTATTCTTGCTTTGGCCATTGGTTGGAGTTATAGGGGTGGACTTGGTTTCCTTTGATGGTGACTTCTCAATTTCTCTTCCACTTCTAAGTGTGATGGCCTTGCATTTTTCCTTTGGATTCATTTATGTGTTGCTAGGAAATGTCCCTCTTTATTGGGCATTGATTGTTGTGGCTAGTTGCCCAATTTGCACTTCAAGATTCTTCATAGTGGCTCCCATGTTGCTACAATGAGTCACAATGTTGTCTAACCGTGAATCATTCTTTTTGAACATTGTTTTAGTCTCCTCAACAAAGGAAGTCATGGCATCCTCAAATGACATCTTCTTCTCGTTTGGTTGATTAACAAATCCTGGAGGAGGTTGCAACACATTCTTTATGTTTCTATATGACAAATTCATATGATTTTAAAGCCTTAGATGGTAGTAATTTGGCATAGGATTACCACGATAGTTGTAATTCGGATTGTTGATGTATTGAACTTGTTCTCGACTTAATTCATTACTTGGAACTGTTATACTTGGGGCTGCAGCATATTCTACACTTTGCAGTATTCATTGTGTTGTCAAAGCTAAAATTTGATGAGATAGAGAAGCCGAAAGGGCAGCTAACGGATCCAATTCATGAATTCCAGCAACTTTCCTAACCATAGTTCTTTCAGTTGGCCATTGATAGTTTTTGGTGGCCATTTCTTCCAAAAGAAAAGTAGCGCCTTCAGCTATCTTTGACATCAAAGTTCCACCAGATGCAGCATCAACTATGGTCCGAGTTTGCCCATTTAACCCATTGTAGAACATTTGAACTTGTAACTAGTCCGGCAATCCGTGTTGAGGGCAGTGTTGAATCAAATCTGTATACCTTTCCCATGCTTCATAGAGTGACTCGAAATCATTCTGCTTGAATTGACCAATCTCACTCCTGAGTTGAGCTATTTTTGCATGCAGGAATAATTTAGCAAGAAACTTTTCAACCATTTCCTGCCAACTAGTGATACTTCCCGATTGTAGAGCTTATAGCCAATCTCTTACCTTGTCCCTTAAGGAAAAAGGAAACAATCTCAGTCTAACGGTGTCTTCAGTAACACCATTAATTTTTACAGTGTCGCAAATCTCCAAGAATATCGCCAAATGAATATTGGGATCATCTAATGGTGATCCACTAAATTGGGCTTGTTGCACCATGCTGATTAAGGCTGGCTTGAGCTCAAAATTGTTGGCATTAATGGTTTGACGTCTTATACCCGAGTAGTTGTCATTCACAACTGGCCATACATAATACTTCAAGGTGCGTGGTTGTGCATCATGTTGTCCGTCAACCATGGCTAGTGCTTTATTTTTTCTTCGTGATCTAAAAGTTCTTTCAATTTTCGGATCAAAAGGGGTAATGTCAAGATATCTAGCACGGCGCATGCAACGTCAAAAACACACCTGTAGAAAGAAAATAATAATAGTAATAATAATAATAATAATAATAATAATAATAATAATAGTAGTAGTAGTAGTAGTAGTAGTAGTAATAATAATAATAATAATAATAAATTAAAACCAAGATTGTTTTGTATCGATGTTGGCAAAAATAATAAGAAATCAATCCCCGGCAACGGTGCTAAAAACTTGATCGGTGCAAAACTGCAAGTGCACAGTATCGTAGTTTTATAGTTAAGTGATGAGAAAAGTATCGTCTTCAGGGATTAGTAACTCACTTTTGACAAGTACCGAAATTATACTAATCTCGACAATTTGTGATTGCAATTTGAAATAAAATCAATTCAAAGGAAAAGAAAACTATTGTTCGAAGACCAAATTAATGAGAAAAAAAAACTTATAGGAAATCGATTTCACCTAATCCTTCACTATACTTTTCTCATCTAACTAATTTAATTTAATTCTTTCTGTTTGTTAGCAAAATCTCCAAACTCATCCAAAAGCCTCTTTCGATATTCAATTGGAAATATTCTTGTTCATCATTTTACACAAGAGTATGCAAATCAATAAAGCAAGAAAGTATTAAGACCAACGATTTTAAGACTACATAGGTTCATATAAGTCTTTCAATCTCTATATTTACCTATGCTGAAATATCCAAGTTCTATCCTATAATTCATCTCAATTTGGGAGGATTGACAAAAAAAAATTAACAACTTGAAGGGAAAGGGAAATCATCGGTGGAAAATATGGATCCCTCCCATTTTTTTTATCCTACATCTTTCTATTACCATTCAGCAGAAAAAGTGATTTTTTTCTTCTTTTTCTTTCATCCCACTTTCTTCTCCTACCAATCATAGCTTTAGGATTGTAGCTCATGCAGGTTATGTGCTAACGTATGTGTATCAAATGCCTTCTCTAGGCTATGTGATGAGGCTTTTTTCTCCTACCGTGAATACAACTATGCGTACAGTCCAGTATAGGAAGAATGTTTGCTATATGTGGAGTGCGTGTTTGGTACATGGGATCAAGGAGAGGATAGGATTAAGAAAGGGATAAAATTAGATAATTTTCATCCGATTTATACTCCTATTTGATAGTACAAAAGACAACATAAAGATGACCATATCTCTCTCATCTATAAAATTCGTTTCATTCTATTATGTTCTTAATCCGGTGTACCAAACATGGCCGGATGATCCTAATTATTGATTGATTCAATCTTTGTCTTGACTTCTTCCAATCAATCTATTAGGATTCTATTACACGAGCATACACTGCAAAATCCGGGAGAAAGTCGCAAACATTTGTTCTCAGCGATTGGGATGGCAAACAATGGTTGGTACAGCAGACTATATACAGTGACAGGACAGGTGCGGCACATCAGATATAATGAGTCAATTTCTGTCTTTTTACTACTCTCACTTTTCTTCTACTTCCCTGTGCCAATTTATTATTAGGTAGTCACCTACATTGAAATTGACATGTAAGGGTTTTGATCAGTTTGTGGACGAAGAATCAGAGAGCTACAGTTCCGAAATTGAGAAGGTAGTTTCAGACCTACAACATACTTAAGCTTTGATTGGTAGAGGAGGAGGGCAGAAGATGGAAAAAAAGAAGAAGAAAGAATGATGCTTTTCATAATGTATTTAGTAAAAATGATTGGAAAAAAAAAAAGAAAAATGACAAAAAACAATTAATTTATTTTAGTTTTCATTCAACCATCATCGAATCAAAAGAATTATGATTTATACATGTGAAAAAAAAATATTATCACTTTTCTTTTTGTATTTTTTTTTTTTACCAAACAATAAAAAAAAAAAATCTTTACTTATTTTTTTTCCTCATCCCCGTCCAATCCTTCCTCTTGCTCTTTCTCTCTATTAATTATAGCCTTATGACATCTATAGACTAGAAGTGGGATATACTACAGGGGTGGAGTGGGGTTTAGGATAGGTCTAGAGTTTGAGTCTTCTAATTGTATTTCCACGGTGCCCAAAAAAAACAGGATACATAAACTTTGTTAGGCTCTGGCTGCATAGAATTTTATAAGCATTTGAATAATGCAGTAATATAACCACATGAAACCAGCTTCACACAAGCTTTAAAATAAAGAAACTAGCTTCGGATTTCTTTATTGAACTATGGACCTTAGATGGTTTTTGCAGGCGATTCCATCTTTCAGGTTCACTTGAGGAACCAGTTACAAAGTTTATGCAGAAAGCTGGGGTAAAGCGTGGCAGAGTTACGGGCTTCTGATTCCCTTGTTTCGGCAGATCACATCTGGCATATTGTTGCCTTCTCTTTATTTGCCATTCTCTTCCTTTTCTTTTTCTTTTGTTAAGTACAACAAATGATGTTAAGTGATTAAATTATATAAATCAGCCTGGGATTCAGATTTTTGAAGCATGGTATAAGACAATTTGATATTAGAATCAAGATGGGATTAGAAATTTGATCAACCTCTTCATTCAAGGAAACTTGGGCGTAAACCCTAGCTAAAAGAGAATATAAGAGGCAATGGAAAGAAACAAAGTTAGCATTGATTAAATACACAAACATTAAAGAATCATGAAACATCTGTTCTAACATTCTTCCCCATGCGTTCTCCGGTTTTTGGGGCAGAACTTTTATGAAATAAAATGTTCAGCTGATCAACAAAAAGCAGATTCTTCATTTGCTCCAACTGTTGCTACTCTTTCTCCATCTGCAAACCCAACTCCTCAAAATGGACAATTTTATCTTGGATCTTCTTCATCTGCAAAACACATCACTTTTAGCAAATAATTCATAAATATTCACAATATGTAGGCTAACCACTTGGTAATTTTACACACCTGCACTTCTATAGTCTCAGAAATTGCTCTCTCAACATCCAGCTCATCCTTCTCGAGCATTGAATTTGCATCTACACAATTTCTCTCTAACTCATTTTGGGTGGTGTCAGCATTAGGTGTAATATTGGCTTCTGCATCAGAAAAAAAGCCCCTGGTAAGTTGGATTGTCTTCAAGATAGAAGAATCTCAATTGTATCAACAGTTAGGGTTAGCAATCCAACCTTTCCGTCTTAAATTTATGGCAAGAGATCCAAGACCACCTTTACTGGCTCTGTAGTCTACCTCAGATAGAGTTGCCACAGCTGCTCGAGCGGCAGCTTCTGCAACATCTACACCCGACAAAGCTGACGGAAAAGCAGCCTGAAAAGGATTGCATGAACAGCTATGTAACCTGACTTTGCATAAACATCAATTATTGAACAGAAACATTGCTGCCAACTTCATATGATTGGATAAACACAGTTAATGTTGATCTAGCACAAATCAAAATTTCATAATTGTAATCTCTTGACTTATCAAAAAAAATAATTGTAATCTCTTGAAGGTAACCAAAACAAGATTATGAATCACTTTCCCCTCAAATGGCTGAAGATCAACAAATAGTGAAATAGCGAGGGAGTTTAGGCAATAGATAAATAGTGAAATAGATAAATCCAATGCCAGAAAAATATAGTAAAGAGAACCAAGAAAAAGGTAGGACTGAGGTGTGGCCAGAGCTTTCAGTGCAGCTTCAT
This sequence comes from Bretschneidera sinensis, assembly GCA_023935145.1. Lineage (NCBI taxonomy): Eukaryota > Viridiplantae > Streptophyta > Magnoliopsida > Brassicales > Akaniaceae > Bretschneidera > Bretschneidera sinensis. Next base: position 51,284,978 of record CM043700.1, read on the forward strand.
GAGATATTCATAGAAGCTAATAACTTTTGGCAATAGGCAAAAAGTGTTCCAGACAGGAAGGTGCTGTTATATGACTAAAATGCCTGAATAAATAATTCATAAAGACTTGGCTTCCAAAACAGTGCTAAGCAAGGCCATGAGTAGTACTCATTTAGGCAAAAATTGTATCAGAGAGGACGGTGCGCTGTTATATCACTCAAATGCCAGAATAAATAATTCGAATACTTGGCTTCCAAAACAGAGCAGGGCAAGGCCATGTGTAGTACTCACTTAGGTTCTGGTATTCAAATTCAATGCACTTAGCTCTACATCTTAAATCACCATTGATTTGATTGACTCCTAACTATCCATTCTTAAAATCTAAATGACACAAAACCCATACCTGAGCCATTATTGGGTTGCTCGCATCTGCCAAAGGAGTGAGACGCATTCTTTTACCAGGGGAGGATGTGCCAATACCTCCCAGTCTAGATTCAGCATCATCAGGATCTTTCATCTGATTAAACTTTTCATCACCCTCCCCAGAGTCAGGACGACTGATGAATTCCTCTCCAAAAGGAAGCTTGATGAAATAAGTGATGCAATCCTTCTCACTTCTACCACTAACATGTTGAGCAACCTTTCTCCAGTCATCACCGTAATGCATAACGGCTTCCAGCAATTGCAAAGTCTCTTTATCTGTCCAATCTCTACTTGTATCTTCACTGATTTCAACCCGCTTGAATTCTGAAGAATTAACACCAACCCGATAGTTTCCACGAACACAGAGAGTCAAGTCATACTGTGCAAAGACAAATTGCAAAGATCATCTACAACCATTTGTTCACCAAGCATTGCATGTATACTGTTCAATTAAAAATAACATCCACAAAGATTTTATGCATTTTCCTAGTCTGCGTTCCTAAGTTCTTCCTCTAAAAACTTATTCAGTCAGCTAAAGTTGAATTCCCTTACTCTCCTATATATATATATATGTTAGAGTCAACATTAGCAAATGATATTAATTTTCCTAGAAATGCATAAGGTAACTAATAGGAGGCCGAAAAAGGGTAATTCACTATGGATTCTAAAGTAGAAAAAGTCCCTGTCAAGAAGCCATGAACAATTAAACTAAACAATGCCCTCAATTTCTTGCAGTGAATTTAGATGTCCTAACTCGTAAAAAAAAAAACAGAACAAGAAACTGAAGTTCGATTTAACCCACATACCTTCTCGCAAATAAAACAGTCAATGCTGCAAACAGACTTGCAACCATTGCAGACTCTCTTAACCTCTTTTACTGTCGCGAGAGATCCAGCGGAGACATCGGCAGCGGACTTGCTTTCCTTGTCGTCCCATTTCAAGGGCTTAGCCAAGGCGGAGCTAGAATAATTGATGTCCCCAATTATCGAGGAAATCGAAGACCCTGCGGATAGAGCCAACGTCACCCATTAGGGTTCTCCTGACGTCAGTGAATGTGATATTCCGAGGAGAATTCTCCCTAAATTGTTTGATAATAGAGTTCCTGTAGTACATGTAAACCCTAGGGTTTTTGGAAGGGGACCGCGAATCGAAGACCTCCGGGACCAATCGGACCTCGCATTCGTGTATGTTGTCCCAGGAGAACCACCCTTCACAAAAAATAATTACACCAGTAAAAACGTTATGCGTATTAAAATTTAAAAAAATGGGTATTTTTTTGGCTTTTTGATGGTGAACTTACGGGAGTAGCTCGGGAGGTGGACGGTATCGGCGTCAGAGGAGGACGGAATCGGTGGTTGTGGCGGTGGTCTCTGCAGCAGTAGCGGCAGAGGCCGTGGAGTAACGGTGTCTGTGGAGGGAAGGATATCGGGCTTTACAGGAAGGGAGTTCGTGGGGTTTGGCGAGACTTGGGGAGGGTTTGACGGTGGCTCAACGGGTCCAGTAGGTTCTTGAACGGGTGATCTCGTGGCCATGTTTCTGCCCTTTCTCTTTCTCAGAGAAGAAGAGAGGGAAAACGAAAATTACCTGCAAATACGAAAAATCCTTTCTTTTGATTTTTTCTGAGTAATATGAGTTTTGAGGAATAGCTAAAAAAGAAAATAAAGAAAAGAGTAAATTGAGTTTTGAGACGAGGGATGGGGCTTACCGTTTAGTTACATTATGGGTCCGTTCGCTATCCGTTTGCTAGACGGACCTCGAAGCTGTCAACTTACTCCAATCAATACTACTAAATAAAGTCAATTAAAAAAAACTCTCTTCTTTGTGGGCCTGAAAATAAGTATTAAACCCCTTTAGGCGGCCCATCCACTGAAAATACATCTTTTTCTTTCTTTTTGTGAAAAGAATTTTTTTTTTTTCCAAAACAAAAAGAAAGGTTAAGTGCATATATTGGTTTCAATGTTCCCTAAACATATAGTGGGCTGTTATAATTTTGTCTTTAATCTAAAATAAAGTTTTACTGTAAGGTCTAAACTATCATAAACGTCACCCTCTCAAAAAAAAATAAACTATCATAAGTCACAATTTGGTCTTTTCTTAGTAACATGAGTAGTTTAGTAAGGAAAAAAAGTATAAATTAATTTTACAAATTTTCAAAATTTTGAATAATTAAATAGACTAAGATCCTTTTCAATAACTTGAGAAACTTTTTCTCGAAATGTATACCATTAAATAAATGTCATATCAACACTATGGATAATATGTCATTTATTTAATAATACATTTAAAATTTTTTTTACTGAAGAGAAACCTCACTCAAACAATTATTTTCTTTAAAAAAATCATTTAAGATTTGGTTTAACCAAATCTACACACCTGTCAATCTGGTTCAATCAGGTATAGCCTTCCCAGATTTCTGAGGTCCGGTGGTCTTCTATAGTTAAATTTTTTTTTTTTTCATTTCAATTCTTGTTACAATTTTGTTTTAAAAACAATTTCAGTTTAGTTTGGGCCTAAAGATCAATTTGCAGGCATCACTATGCATGGTTAGGGAGTAGGTCCTTCTGTGATGTTATTGCACATTATTTATTTATATATATTCAATCTCACCGTCATTACTCGACAGTTTTAAGAGTTGCTATAAAAACACACTTTCCAGCTTAATATTAATTTAAGACACTGATGAGCACTTTCTTTTCTACCACCTTACTTTTTCAAAAAAAAAAAAAAAAACTAATACCATAAATCTCCCATAATTGAACAAAATACAAAGAACATGAGTACACATAAGATTTTCATTGAAAATTAAATAATGCATCGAGCTTCCCTCATGTTTTGAAGCGAAGCTCTCATAATGAACCATAATGCGGGAGTTGGATAAAAAAAACCTAATACTACTATGCACAAAACTAGAATCATGTTTAAATACAATGCAGGACAGACACCAGAGACTATCTATTCGCCCAAACGCTGAGAGACAAACTATTAAAGAATCATATGTTGATTCTAAATTGTATTTTTACACCATCTTATTCCTACCATGGTTTTTAGAAACCGATTCCGGCATCAATCAATCCATGACTGCCCGCCACTCAACCCAAGCACGGCAGTATATGTGGTTTAGATACACCAGGGTAAAAAGGAAGAGCAGTCAGCATCTTCCATGTTCCTTCTCCACCATTTGGAGCGACTCAGACATCTGACTTCTATGGTGAGCATGACTACGGAGGACCTGCGTCACACAAAAACACAGAACAGTAAGATTCTGGCATAAACACTCTGGAGCGAAAGGGGTCAGTATATGCTTCCCCTATAGCAATTGAAGTTAATAGATTAATAATAACACATGAAGCTTCGTCAATCATCACCACATGCAGGACTACATAACATCTTAAAATTATTTTCTTTAATTCATCAATGATAGATACAAAGGGTTTCTTCATGGAAGGATACCAACAGAATCAATGGAGGTAGAAATGCAAAAGGTATGGGGGTATATAGAAATAACTAGAACAAACAAAAGATTAAAGAAAAATAACAGAACATTTTGGCGAAGAAAAAAAAGACAAATGAGCAAAACATCATAATGAAGGAGATAATGTTCTAGGATCTTCAACCTCCTATGAGATACACGTGAAAAAGAAGCAATAAAGTCCATAACAACAAATCAAGCAATTGGCAAAACAAATAGCACCAGAGTGTTCCAAGAAGCCACTTAACGCGTATAAATAAGTTCAGGCAACACATAGATTTCATTTAATCGTCGAAGTTGAGTTGGATGGTTTAGACTGGGCTGTCCTAAGCACACTACATGCCTCATCACATGGTAAATGGCATCCATTACAAGCAAGTTAAATTGACAAAACAACTGCTCCTACCCCACCTTCCCAACCGAAATATAAAATGTTCCTGTATTTTTTAGCAATTACCAAAAATCCATAGCACTGATCCCTATCGAAAGCCTAATCAGAGCATCACAGGTAAAAGTAGCAGGTACAAGAATTCCCCCCCCCCCCCCCCACAAAAAAAAAAAAAAAAAATAAATTGATTGGTGTAAATGTTAACATTAATTTCCTGGAATATAGGTGCTTCCCCCCAACTTCAAAGATACCTAACAATCTATTAGTTATTCCCTCCAATCACAAATAATAAGTGGGTTAAATTTTAAATAAACAGTGATTTATCAAAAAAATTGTAACACATACAAAACAAGAAAATTTATTATACCTCTAGAATGCAAAATTAATAATTTGCAAGGCTAGATTGGAAGCCCGCCACTCATGTAGCAGTTCCACTGCTCTTAGTCCTGCTGCAAGCTAAGGATACCTGCAAACAAAAAACCCTCAACCAGGTTATCACAGTCACAGCAAGATACTCAAGAAAGCAGTGTTATCCCTTACGATGTTAATACTCACATTGATCAACCCCTCACCCTGTTGTTTGGTCAGAACCGCCACCTTGAATAAACTGAGGACCAGGAACTATAAACTGTGGTTGTGCTGGAACAGGTGCAGCTATACCTGAGAAACAAATGCACTTGGCTAATGAGGCCTAGCTCATACTACTGCATCAAGATAAAACATCTATGAAATAAATCTTAACTAATTTTCCTATTATACCAACAAATGTGGATGATAACTTGCCAAATGAAACAATAAAGACTCGATTTTAAATTCAAATGGTTCTTGAAGAAGGCTTAACACCCTAAGGAAAGCTTTTGGGATAATTGGTCACCTAATTATCTCTTTTAACACATGTAGTATCAAAACAAAATTTTGGGCAAAGGAAAGATAGGAAAACTGTGCTAGCCAGAAAATTGATGAGGAAGTACAGCACTAATAAATATGCATGAATCATGATGGTTTCATCCTTTTCCCTAAATGCAATTTGCAGTAATGTTCTTCCCTAAAGGTTAGTTTGCTTAATAGAACAATCCTATGTTGCCCTTTGGATCAATACACCAAACAGCAAAACAAGACAAAGTGCTTACCTCACAGTGCATGCAGGGAACCTTTAATCACATGAAATACAAAAGTCTCAATGACATAGATAAACAGGATACATCAACGTATATTTCACAGGCAGCAATAAGTTCAGATCAACAAGGAACAAAGTCATGGACTCATATTTCTATGACAGAAAGATATACCTGTAGGATATGGTGCTTGAATTGCAGGCACAGGAGAAGTCGCGATTGCACTAACACTAGGTCCACCAAACTGCACAATCTGATGACCTGGCACTGTATATCCTTGTACTGTTGTATACCCATGGCCGCTAGGAATAGTTTGACCTAGTTGTCCATAAGGATAAATAGCTGGATTTACTGTCCCAGGTACTCCATATATCTGAAGGTTTGTAGACACCCTGCCAGAAGGATGAAACACATAAATCAGGATCAAGTTAGCATTGGAAATTCAAACAATATTAACCATAAAAGAACGTAAAAATCTGATTTCTGCTGCCATATGGAGCGTCATTAACCTGTGGATAGACATATTCAGGTCCATAGGTCGCATACCTGCACAGATTAAACAGCCATGGAAAATGTTGGCTTTAGTCCAGGTTTTGATCTAAACATCCTGAAATAGACTCAGGCTGTAGCTTTGAGACACAATATTGCATGGAGAAAAACATATAAGAGCATAAGTTTTCTATGTAATTCACCAGCTAACGTGCTCCTATACTACCAATAAGATATCTCACGTGTGCAAGGATGGGCCAAACAACCCAATTCATGATGTTTGCCTTTCCCCCTTTTTAACCTAATATGGTCCTTAATAAATACATTTATGACCTTGCCTATTTAAAGAATAACATTGAGCTGGGGGAAATATCCTTTGCAACTACCATTTTTCCATTCCTGCAATTACCAATCACACCATGTCACATCACTCTACTTTGGACTAAAAGAATCCTGAATTCTGTGTAAATAACTAGTTATTCCTAGACCAACTAAAGATCCTAAGTGAAATCCCATGTTGTAATTGGTATTTGCAAGAACTGCCACAGAAGAAAGAAAAAGGATAATAAGAAGAGAGGAGAGGAAGTAGTTGCAATGGAGATGTACCCATCTGAACTAAGTGATCACCAACCTTCCAATGACCAACCAAATCGAGATTATAGGTTGACAAGCATATGTAGACCTATTACCTATCCTTATAAATAAACCCTACATTACATGCACATATCAGTATGGATGTAAACTGCAAATATGCATGTGCAGCACAAAAAGCAGAGCATGGCATATATGTTAAATTGAAAATTGTTGCAGAACTAGCATATAAAATCAGTGGTTGAACTTTTCCAATGCAAAAAATCCAGAAAAATTCAATAATTGAACCTGAATTAACCATTCAGTCAGTTCCAATTGCAACACACAAGCAATTTATTAGGTTATAATAAAAGACAAAAGAAAGTGTCATGGAAGCATTTTTATTTTTTATTGTCATTAAGTAACAGGCAAAATGACAAGGGAAGCTCCAAATCAATTCTTTTTTATAAGAGGAAGCTCCAAATCAAATTAATGAAAGGTACTTTTCTTTTTGTGAGACAATTGTTCAGTCCACTTAAGTTTCAGAAATTTAATCAATAAAATAGATTAAGAAGCAACATTTTTCTTAACAAATTACAAAATTAGCAATTATAAATTTTGATTTTGGACTCAAACCATCCAAAATGAGCTGAAACTAACAGCAATATACAGCATTAAAATACTGTACTAGCTATTTTCTCTGGAATGCATAACTCACCCATAAGGAGGGCACATCAATCCTTGTTGGTAGCTGTAAGAAACTGGTTGCTGGTAGCCATAATTTCCAACATAAGCTCCACGAGGGGCTCGCACGCTTCCAACGTATGGGGAAGATGGTCTCAAACGTCCTACAGGAAGCAAAAGCAGTAAGCTGAACTGAAGAGATATACAGTGGGAGATGAACCAATAACAACCTCTACAGAAGGGGTTAAAAAAGAAGGTAATGGAAACTTCAAAGGGCAACAATCTCAAAATTTGTTATGCAGAAAACAAAATCTAATTATGAAAAAGAAACGTTAATTTGAGTGCAAGATGGCAGAGATAAACAGGACTCACTACCAAAAAACAAGGTAGCAAAATGCTGAGTGCACGCTTGATTACATGCTCAATAATGATTATATTACACAACACTACATTAACATATTTTCAGCTTAACCGACTAAATTTAGGGTCAAGGTGTCCGCACACGCACAGAATAAATGGTATTACAAATCAGTAGCATATTTAGACTAACCAGGCAAAAGAGATACGATACTATAAGGCAGTGGTGACCGAGGTCGCCCAAGCGAAGCTAAATTACAATTTGCACGCCTGCCATCAATAATTGGACTTGGATCAAGGCAGGCTCTCCTAGCAGCCTCTTGTTCCCGGAAAGTCACCTACACCCTCCATATAAATAGGAACAAAGATTATGTCATTCTACAGTCATCAAAATCACCCATTCATTTGCAGACATTAGCAAGAGCATACAAGCATGCTACAACTAGATTCACACCATTTCATATCATTTGCAAGCAATCAATAAAAATAATATCATTTTTGAAGTCAATACTCATAGGGTCAATCACAAACGCCAAGCAAATAACCACTACGTGCGATTTATTCCATTTTGATAATTAACAGAGTTTTTATATAATATGATATGCGCTAAACCAGTAACCTATTGCAGTTTTGCTTGAAATAGATAATGATAACAGAGAAAACAGAAAATACTCACAAAGCCGTAGCCTGTGGATCGGCCGGACTTCTTATCAGCGATAACGATGGCCTCAAGAATCTCACCGAACTGCTCGAAATAGCTAAACAAAGTTTCGCTTCGAGTTTCCCAGGCAAGTCCCCCAACAAAGACCTTGGTGTACGTGGTATCTCCAAAAGGGGAATTCAAGTATTGAAACCGAGAACTCAAACTTGATCCCGAGCTTGGACCATGAAACGGATAATACGCCATGAATGGGAATTTACCCAATGGAGAAAAAGAACCCGATTCAAAAATTAAAAAAATAAACAGATAAAGAGAAAAGGGAAGAATAGTACAACCAAAAGACGATCAAATTGGACAAGATCAATTCTAAGTGACACTAAAGTCGATCCAGTAAACCCTAAACATCATTTCAATGATTAAACCCTCGAAAGCCCTAGAATTGGAGGAAATATACCGAGAACCCATCGAACGAAAAGGGAATAAAAAAGGAGCACGAATGCTAATTTTGACAGGTAAACGAAAAGATCGGAAAGCAAAGAGATATCGACCCAATATGCCTAAGAATCATAATAATGAAAAGACTAACGGAAGGGAAAAAGAGAGAAAAAAAAACCTAGAAAACCGTATGGCCAAGAAGAGGATGAAGTCGGTGGTGGGATTGGAGGGTGGGCTTAGGTTCGTATAGGTAAAAGGTGATCACTGGTCAGATAGGGTTGAATTAAAAAACACTAAATTAAGTACTTATTGTAGTAATTAGTACTAATTCAACTAAATACAGGAGAATATAAAAAAAAAAAAAAAAAGTTGTAGTAGAAGTAGTGTTAAGGGAAGGGAAAAGAGGTTTCTTTTCACTATTTCATTGATGATGATGTTGCTGTTGATGGTGATGATGGAAGAGGAGGAAGACGATGTCATGACTTGCACTGAAGAAAAGAGAAATGAAAAAAAAAAAAAAAAAAAAATTAGAGAAAAAAAGCAAGAGAGCCTTTTGTTTAGCCAAGAATTGCTCTTGGGAGGTTGCGGATGTAGATCCTACTCTTTTCTTACTTGTTTTACGCTCTCTAAAATGGGGTTTAGGAGAGTTTATAAAATATTTTACGTTTTTTATGCACACGAGTTACTTTAAAAAAAAAGGGTTTACAAATAATTAATAGGTGAAAATTAATTTATAACAATTTGAATTTATGTTAAAAAATATTTTATTTTTATTGTTATTTTATTAAGTATTAAATAATTTTTAGGTCCACCATTAATTTAACAAAATCTATTTTAAAAATAATTTTGTAAATCATAAATTGAAATCATCACTAAACAAACAATTTTTAATAAAACAATTGTAAAGCTGAAAACAATTTTTCATATTTGACAGAAGAAAAAAACTGTTTAAATATAAATTCAGTTTCTTAGATATTATTTTCAATTTTTACTATTGAGAAAATCATTTTTTTTTATTTAAAATTTGGCCTATTGGTATTTATAAAAAATAAAAACCATTTCATATTCTTTCTTAATTATATTTCATTATGTGTTATCTTGGTGAGTTTTATTTTAATGAACCAATATTATATAAATACAATGATTTTATTACGGTATAAAACCAAAAATATTATCACATAATCCACATATAAGCCCACAATTTATCAAGTTATTCATATAAATTGATATAAATAACTAGTAAATAGATCACACATTAATGAGAATCGAATCGAGGGATGGATCCAAGATTTTTTTTATGAGTAGGAGCAAAGTATTTAAAGCATATTAATTTATAAATATTATTTGAGAGAAAATACAAAAACAAAATTTATAAAACACATATTTTAAAATATTTTTCATATATAAAAAGTTAAATACTTTTTATTTTTTATTTTTATCTTTATTCAGTTATTTTATTAGTTTAGGATAGTAACATTTTAATCACTTTTTAAGATTAGCGCTTGATAGAATTAAAAATCTAAGTTGTAATGTATTTTTAACAAATTTACATATAACCTAAATATTATTAAGAAACCATTTGAGATTTCAAAAAAATTACCCATGTTAAGCCTTGTTTTTTTAGCTAGTCTCAAAAAACGCCTAAAGGGTTTTCAAGAGAGCACCAACTGCACTGGATCCTAAGTGAATTTGTCTTTGATTGAACCGAAGATCTTAAGATCCAAGAGCAGCTTTGCTCTTTTACCCAGAACCAAGGCATCTTTAGCTAACATTAAAGAGAGCCAATACAGTTTCAATGTATTGTGTCCTTAATTATCCACTAATTGTTAATAATTTGTGATTATTTGGAATCATAGTTGTGAATTTCGTTTTGTTTATACCGAAATGTTTGATTCGGCTGTTTCGATCTAAATGCTTGTTTCGGATGATGTGGTGGTGGTGGTGATAAAACACACCAGTAACCGAAAATCACAATCCATGAGGACAAAATCCCAGGTCTGATGAGTTCTCCAAACAAAAACAAAAGCAACTAAAAAGAGAAGGAAGAATAACTGTATATATGAGCAACAAAAACGAAATAGCAGCAACAATAGATATATGGATCTATGAAATGCATGTCCATCACCGGATCCAGAAACCCTTACTCTACACCCTTTTCCCAAGTATGCATCTCTACCCATTCACTTCTCAAAATTTATTGAATTTCTTCAACGCCCAAACTTAAAATTTTATTTTTCAATTTGCTGAGAACCCATGTTCTTGGGGTTATTTACCTCTTCGTTGTTGTAGTAGAAATTCCAGTGGTGACAGCCTTACAAATGCCTCCTCCATTGATATCCTAATTTATAGTGCTCCATTTTGTTCCCCCTAAAATCATTTTTCCTCTGCTAGTCTTTTTTTCTAGAGAAAGAAAACGGAAGGAATTGTTGAAAAGAGACTACCTTAAAATATTTTATTTGAATTAAATCAAAATACTGTCCAAAATTTACAATCGTATGGAAACTTTCATTCATAGGATAGGCGAGGAAAACAATTTTGATGCTATTTTAATGTTAATTTAAGAATTTTCTTTTTGGGTTAAATGCATAATTTTGTCATAGAACTATGTATTGGGTTTTAATTTTGTCCTATAACTGCCAATTGTACTAATTGAATCTTACATTATTTTTTAGTGTTCCAATCAAGTCCTTCAGGTGAATTGGATTGAGAAGTCTTATCGAAATGGCAAATGAAAAAAATCAAAGTGTCCAATACATCGTGCCATTAACAGGAAATTGAGAGAAAAAAATTGACAAAAAATATTTCAAATATGCTTAGTATAAGGTGGACCAAACACAAAATGATCATACCACGATAAATGCCCACAACCAGCACCTACATGTATAAGATGAAATCAGAAAAATTAAACCCATTTGTTTTACAAAGCTGCCAAAATATCAAATTGAAATTTAACTGAAGTTTTTTACGAACCCGAAATCTCCTTCAATCTATCCACGCTATGGATTTCCTTGTTTCCATAAAATAACCATTACAACTTTTTCTAGAATCGCAAATCAGCTATACAGTAAAACGGAAAGAAGTTGTCGATAAACCTGAGCTCATGGTTGTAGGTTTGTCCCTTTCCCTTTCTCTCTCTTTTTTTCTTTTTTTGCTTGCATCTCATGGAAAATGAATTCCCCTAATCAGTTGACAGAAAAAAGGGATTGACATACTATTATTTATGCGCGTTTTGTCGTCAAAGTTTGTTTACTTGCCACCTCAATGCTGGCCAATGCTGAGGTGGATATTCTTATAAAACTTCTCAAACGTTCTTATAAAACTTTTCAATATAATTCGTATTAAGGACTTGATTGAAACATTAAAAAAAAATTATATATAACTCAATTAAAACAATTTATAGTTGTAAACAAAATTAAAACCTGATATGTAGTTCTACAGCTAACCTTGACAACCCTTTTTTTCAGGGGAACATTGACAACCGTAAACTATAAAGAAAGACATTAATGAGTTTTAGGGTGGGTACTTGCTGATTTGCATCATTATCTTAATCCCCACGTAAGCGCAGAATTAAAGTTAGGTATTTAAAACTTTTTTGGATTTATCCCTTATTTTTATTTTTCTCTCATATCTTTCTCCATACCAATCAATTTTATTTTTGGTAAATTTTTTTTTGCTCAAGAATATTTAAAACATATTTGAATTTCAATATTTTATTTTTAAATATATTTTTAGAGCCAAACATGAAATTTATTTTTACTATTTATATTATTTAAAATGTTTTAAAATAAGTACAATAAAAACAAACTTGTTTTTCTCTTCATATTAAGCAAATATTATATTGAAAATCTAGGCCATCGCAAGATATTTTGATGAAAAAGAAAATTAATTTTATTGTACTAATAATAATTAAATTCAAATTCAAATTTAAAAAAAATATGATCGTTTGAATAAATATATGACAACACAAATGAATAGATATTGAATGATAAATTGTGAGTACCACATTAGTTTATAGAGTTCGGTTTTTGTCCATTAAAATCACATTAACAATATGAATTGAATGATATAATTAACTGAGATATTGATCTTTTTTGCCGTTAAAAAAGAAAATTTTTTGCATGCACCCAGCATATGTACAGAATACATATCAAAATTGTTCATTAGCAAAAGGTGTCCGTGAAAGATTTTGATATACATCGGACGCGTACATAGAGTGCAAACCAGAATTTATCCTAAAAATGATGGTATCTCGTGTTTATGCTTATGGGTTAAAAGTGAAAATGTAATATCGGGTAAAAGTGAAACCAATCGTTTCATCTTAGAACGAATTAAAAAGTGATTTTTTTTTATTAAATTATATAAAAAATGATATATTTTAGTAAAATTTAATTAAAAAATTCATATGAAAATTATTAATAAATTTTTACTATGAGAGCATCTTTCTGTCCGATATTAATTTCGTACAAGAATTTCCTTCATGTAAGAGGATGGAAAAATTTTTGTACAGTGAAATAAAGGTTCATATCATTTTTTAATAAAAATATTTTTTTATAATTTAATAATTAAATAAATTTTTATAATATATACCCCATGACATTGTGCTACACCAAAAAAAAAAAAAAATTACGCGGTGAATGGATCTTTGTAATTTTATAGACACGAGAAATGGATAAAACAGACATGTGCAACTGTCCATGTAACTAAAGTCAAGAAAGGAACCCTCACAATGGATGATGATACTGGTTGTGACCAGTGTTTTCAGAGGCGAGGGCGTTGGGCAAGGTGTTTTGCTTCAATGAGGCGAGGCGTAAGCTTCGAGACGTTAGGGCGAAAGCCTTTTAAAATATTGAGGCGTTTTGAATAAAATAATATTAATTAAATTATAAAAATACTAAAAAATTAAAATAATATAAATAAATTAATTATCAATAAATTTTACTAACTTAAGACCTATAAAAAACGAAAAATGTAGTTATATAATTACTAACTTGAATGAACACTTAATTTTAATCCAAGCCCAATTAATTTTAAAAGAAGGCATTAGCCTAATGCCTAATATCTGCGTAATGGCAAGCCCAAGCCCAACCACTGTCTATCAAGTATCGATCACTATTTAAATTTTGGATTTGAAGATTCATTGGTGACCGTTTGATTGAGATAGACTAGTCAAAGACTAATGTGGCAGTAGGCAATGGTGCTTATTTTAAATCCCATATCTGCAATTCTGCATTGCTTATCAGAGCATAATAGAATTGAGATATTTATAAACTCTCTTCTAGAGAGTTCGAGCAGAGCACTACATATTTTGGAACAAGGGAAAGCTTTTCTGTTTGTTGGAGAAGCGAAGAAGAAGAATAAATGATGTGGATGAGAGGAGAGCCTTTGGTGGAAAAGCTGGTAGTGTTAGCGAGGTATGTGGTTTTACCGGGAGCCATGGCTGCTGTCCTCATCTACTCACCTCCTCAATATGGCTCCTCCAAGAACCGACAAATCCCACTCTTTGCAATCTCAGTCTACTCTCTCGTTCTCTCTCTATTTTGACTGCCACCGCCGCCGATCCGTAAGTTTCTCTCGTTCTCTCTCTTCACTTCCTTGATTTCTCTCGCCTCATTCTCCCGTCTCTCTCTTGTAATGTATGTTCTCCCTTTAAATTGCAGGTTCTTCTTGCTGACATAGTGACAGTGAAGACTGAACTAAGTAATTTTGTGCTTCATTTTACGGTTCATGCTTGTACAAGTAATTTTAATGCCTTGTTTCTGGAGTAGTTTTTTTTGTTAAGCATGATTGTAAGCATTTCTCTTGTATGTGTCGTCATTGTCTCTTTATTGATACTTTTAAAAAAAAATCACTGGACGTACGCCCCGGTCATCTGAGGCGTACGCTCCGAATCGTCCCGAACTCTCCACCCGAAAAAATAAACACCCACGAATAAGTACACCTCAACAACTACACTTTTAAACGTTTTTCGTCGATTTCACCTTGAGACACGCTCCAAAAACGTTTTTAAAACATTGGTTGTGACATGCATCATTATTTCTTTCTTAAAATGGGTAGGTGCATGCACGTTACTTATTTTCTATGAGTAGTGATCATCAATACTCAATCCTATTATAATATTAGGAAAAGTCCTATAAATGTAAAGACTTTTTTTATTTATAGCTAATTATTTGCTGACACGTTTCAATCACACCTAAGGCGAGGCTACAGTTTTGTTTGCCTCTTGTTTCTTAGTTTGAACAAAAAGAAGTAAGAAAGGGTCAACTTCAGTGGAATTGTGGGTATGCAATCGAATCATGTCCAAAATCTAAACCAGTGGCTAGAGTCGGGTCAGGTCAGATGGGGGCACAAGACAACTGTGTTTGTGCAAAATAAACTGGTTAGATTTGATTTAAAGTTAATTTTTAAATTTGTTTGAAATTTTATTAATAATTTTAAAGAATTTCATTGATAACATAAATATAAGTGTGAAATTTAAAAAAAAAAACAATATTACTAATAAAATTTTTAAAAATTACCAATAAAATTTCGAACAAATCTAAATCATTGATTTAAGACCGATATAATTAAGAATTGCTTATGTTTAGAGCAATAGTTACAACAACAATTATTTATTTATTTTAATTTCTCATTATATTGCCAAAAAAATAAGTTATTATATTGAAAAACAGTATTCATTATGGTACAAGACTTTACAAAAAGATAATCGATAATAATTTTTTAATTGAGAATAATTTTATTTATTTATAAAGGATTTGTTGGTAAGAAGATTTGACTCTAAAACTTTAAGAATGAATCCTTTTGATACTTATTAACTTTCGTTTTTTTACTTTATGGATTGTAATAAGTTGAAGGATATTTAATATCTTAAGTGGAGTATAAATTATCAGCATTACTCTATTGAGTTATTGGAGCATAAAAGAATAATTATATTATTTTTCATTAGTTTAAGATTTTAAGATAATTGACAACTTAATTTTTTTTAAATAATATCAAAGTTTCAGATCTTAATTTTAAGTTTTGAGATTTATTTCATTAATATTTTTACAATTTGATTAAAGTGCGAAGCCTTTTTAAATCTTTCATCTCTTAGAACATAAAATAAAAAATAATTGGGAGCCAAAACATATTGTTCTCTGTGTGACATCAACACCAAAAGTAAAACAACCTCAGCCAATACATAAATTGACACATAAAATGACAATATATTAGCAAATACGTTTTTCTTTAAAAAAAAATTATTCAAAAAACACACAGAAAGTGAAAGGAGATACTGTGTTTAACTTGAGAACTTCAATACTAAGCAAAGACTGCTAGCTAGTTTCCAAGCAAGGCACCATTCTCTTCATAGTTCTTGACAGCATCAACAATTGTCTCTTCCAGTGGCCTATACTTCCATCCTAAATTCTGCAATTTCTCCGAATTCAGCTTCATCTGTGTCTCACTCTCATCAAAACTGTAATCATACACATTGAGCATGCATGAAAAAACAAACTAATGATGGTTGAGAAGTACACAAATAAAATCAAACAATCCACCTAGACAAAATGAAACAACCCCTTCAATTATTCAAATAAAGCAGGGCTGAGTTATTTAGATTTTTAACAGTTCTTGCCTTAACTACTTTGAGCTGGATGATTGTTCGAGAATAGAGTGGAAAACCTATTAGGGCAAACCATTGATTGATCAAAGTAACCTTTTCTGACAATTCTAATAGTAATTTTGTTAGCTAAATGACAGTTTACTGTCATTAATTGCTCCATTTTCTACATCTACTGCAACTGGAATAACACTAACAATATATATACCTTCTGGGGTAATTGTAATTCAGATACATGCTCCTCAGTTTTTCCACCAAATCCCGCGTACAAATCTCATGAGATGAACATATATATCTTCCCTCAGATTCTGCCTTCTCGTACGTCAGCAAGATTGCTTCAGCAACATCACGCACATCTACAAAAGCGCGAATTCCATTGTCCACTGATTCGGATCCATCTGTATTCCATGGTGGTATTAGAAGAAATATGAATTAACCACTCATAATTCCATGTTGATAAATAGAAATGGAAGTAAAAAGGAAAAGTTTAGGTATGAGGAGAAGAACCTCTCAGAAACTGCAGGAGGTATAAGCTACTGGCATTCATTGTGGATTGAAGCAATGGTCCAATTATTATTGACGGGCAAATGGTTACAATGTTGAGTTCACTTCTCTTTGCAAACTCCCAAGCTTCTGTTTCTGCTTTTGTTTTGGCAACACAATATGGTTGCTGGTATTCACGTAACTTAAGTAAGCATGCAACAGACAAAAAGAGAGTGAAAATGCATTTGGTGTGTGAAAAAAAAAAATGTTTTCTAAAAATGAAAACAGGTCAAATTCAGAAAATGAAAAGAAGAAGAAGAAGAAGAAGAGTTGTTTTCATTATTTTCAAGTAAAAACAAAAATGAAAAACGATTGTTGATGAAGTAAACGGTTACTATGCCAAATAGCAAACGAGGCATATAACGAATATAGTTGTTAATTTTATTAATTGAATACCTTAATTGCCTTGCAAAATTCCAAGTCAGACCAAGATTCCTCATCAATGGCCTGACCCTTAGGCAAATTTGGGTTTAGTATAACAGCAACAACAGACGAAACCACCACAACTTTCTTCACTTTTGCCTTTAGACATGCATTGAGCACATTCCTTGTACCATTCACTGCTGCTTCCATAAGTTCCTGCAGAAATTTATACATTATACTTGCAAACCAGAAGAATGACTTAAAAATCCACTTTTATAAAGATCGAAATTGCATAAACCGAAGATAAATTTAATTCAAGTTCACAAAGAAACTAGTACTGATTGAATTGTGACTGCAGTCTTGCCTCGTGATCGATTACAGCTCCTACAGAAGGAACAGGGCTGGCAACATGCAGAACACCTGTGCAGCCAGAAATTGCAGCAGAAAGACCTTCATAGTCTAGCAAGTCTGTTTCGAAGAGTTGCAGATTCCCCAAAGCATTTTCCAATTTCTTCAGATGTGCATTCTTCTCATCACCTGTGTTGAATTTAAGAGAGGAAGTGAGACAATACAAAAAGAAGAATTGTATTGAATGGTGTGATTTACTTACAAAGGGAGCTATCCTATTTATATAAGCTAATAGGAGAAGTAAAGCTATACACAACCAATGTGGGATTATCCTATTTATACAAGCTAATAGGAGAAGCAAAGCTATACACAACCAATGTGGGACTAAGCCCATATAATACATTAACATCCCCCCTCAAACTCAAGACGGTAAGTGGGAGGTGAACTTGAGTTTGGAAACCAGAGAGTGAAAGCGTCCGGGTGGATGAGCCTTAGTGAAAATGTCAGCTGTCTGATCGGCTGAACTGACGGATTGTAGACGAACTGTATTCTGGAGAATGTGATCACGGATGAAGTGGATATCATTCTCGATGTGTTTTGTACGCTCGTGGAAGACATCATTGTGAGCGATCTGAATAGCACTCCTGTTGTCACAGTGTAGGATAGTGGCAGCAGGAGAAGAGATACCCATGTCAGCGAGTAGCCATCGAAGCCAGAGAAGTTCTTGAGTTGCATCAGCCATGGCACGATATTCAGCTTCAGTACTGGAGCGAGCAACCACAGTTTGTTTCTTACTACGCCAGGAAATGAGAGAATTGCCCAAAAAGAAACAGTAACCAGTGGTTGAACGTCTGTCGGTGGGGTCTCCGGCCCAATCGGCATCAGAATAGGCTTGTAAAACAGGGACAGACTGTGCTGAGAAATGAAGCCCATGAAATAAAGTACCCTTGACGTACCTAAGAATGCGAAGAACAGCCGAGTAATGGGTGGTCCGAGGAGCGGACAAGAACCGACTGACCTGATGAACGGCATAGGCAATGTCAGGGCGAGTGACAGTAAGATATACAAGACTTCCAACCAGTTGACGATATAGAGTGGCATCCTGAAGAGGTGAACCATCGAGTGGGGTAAGTCTGACATTCGGTTCGAGAGGAGTAGTGGCAGTGGTTGAGTCAGTGATCCCAGCCTTGGAAAGGAGGTCCGAGCCATATTTGGCCTAAGAGAGAAAAAATCCATCAGAATTAGATGAGACTTCGAGGCCAAGAAAATAGGTGAGCACGCCAAGATCTTTCATCTCGAATTGACCACTGAGAAACTTTTTGAGTTCAGAAATACCATGTAGATCATCTCCAGTAATAACCATATCATCCACGTATAGTAAAAGAATGATAATACCGTTGATAGTATGGCGGATAAACAGAGCTGAATCATGAGCACTCGGTGTGAACCCAAACTGATGAATGGTAGTGCTGAATTTGGCAAACCAGGCACGTGGAGCTTGTTTCAAACCATATAGGGCAGGGCGAAGGTGACAAACTTTGTTTCGAGGGGCATCCAAGCCGGGAGGTGTATGCATATAGACTTCCTCAAGAAGATCCCCATTGAGAAATGCATTTTTGACATCCATTTGAAATAGAGTCCATCTTCGAACGGCGGCGACAGCAAGGAGTGTACGGACAGATGTGAGCCTCGCCACTGGAGCAAATGTCTCTTCATAGTCAATGCCATATTCCTGAGCAAATCCCTTGGCAACAAGTCGGGCTTTATATCGTTCAATAGAGCCATCAGAAAGTGTCTTGATCTTAAACACCCATTTGCACCCAATAGGAGTTTTTCCAGGGGGCAGATCAACAATATCCCAGGTATGAGTTTTAGCTAGGGCCTGAAGTTCTTCATCCATTGCTTTCTGCCAAAGTGGATTAGTACTAGCCTCCTTATAGGATTGAGGCTCATGCAGATGAAGTATAGTGGAAAAACAATGATAATCACAATGGTAATCAGCAAGATGAGAAGGGGGATGAGTTACCCTGGTAGATCTG
This sequence comes from Bretschneidera sinensis, assembly GCA_023935145.1. Classification (NCBI taxonomy): domain Eukaryota; kingdom Viridiplantae; phylum Streptophyta; class Magnoliopsida; order Brassicales; family Akaniaceae; genus Bretschneidera; species Bretschneidera sinensis. The sequence continues at coordinate 51,304,438 of CM043700.1, forward strand.
CGGGGGTGATCTGGAGGATGGCTCTCAGAGGGAGTTGGTGCAGACTCATCAGACATAGGAATATCCTCGGGCACGACCGATTGAGTTGGAGAGGTGAGGTCAGTTGAGGGTTCTGGAGCTGAAGCTGGGTCCGGAACGAAAGGGGTGATATCAGCTGGTGATTCGGAGGTGGACTCAATAGTACCTGAAACTGGATTCTCAGGAAATAACTCAATAGATGGATCAGTAAAGAATCTGGAGTTAGTGATGGTTGACATGTCAAATGATCGTAACGAAGAGAACATTTGATGTTCCCAAAAAATGACATGACGAGAGATACGAAGAGTTTTAGAAATAGGATCCCAGCACCGATACCCCTTATGTTCAATACCATATCCAATGAAACAACACAGATGAGCCCTTGGTTGTAATTTGTTGTGTTCATGTGGTTTGAGAAGAACAAAACAAGCGCAACCAAAGACTCTGAGGTTAGAGTAATCAGGAGATTTACCAAAAAGGCGCTCGAATGGAGACTGATTTTGGATTGTAGCGGAAGGGACACGATTGATTGTGTACACTGCGGTTAAGGCAGCATCACCCCAGAAACGTTCAGGACATGATGACGAAATGAGTAGAGCACGAACAGTGTCAAGAATATGTCTATGTTTGCGTTCGGCTCGTCCATTTTGTTGGGAGGTTCCAGGGCACGAACGGTGGGGAAGCGTGCCATTTTTGTGAAGTAGGTTTAGAAAAACACGGTCTTTATATTCCATTGCATTATCTAAACGAAAAATTTTGATATTCCGAGAGAATTGAGTTTTAACCATAGAAGAAAAATCAGAATATATATGAAAGAGTTCAGATCTGCTTTTCATAAGAAACAACCAAGTATAACGAGAATAGTCATCCACAAATATAACAAAATAACGAGCACCACTCATGGATGTATGAGGAGAAGGCCCCCAAACGTCAGAATGAACTAAATCAAAAGGTGCAAGGGAAACAGACTGACTCTCATTAAAAGGTAAAGCTGATTGTTTTGCAAGTTGACAATGAATACAATGAAAAGACTCATGCTGAAGTGATCCTAACTGACCACTAGAAATAAGAGAACGTAGAGGGCTGGATGAAGTGTGACCTAACCGAGAGTGCCACAATTCCACAGGAGAGTGTGCTGGGATGGATGCGGCTGATTGGTTTGGT